>CM040121.1:356891004-357491004 GCA_022559845.1 Amorphophallus konjac
TGGGTCGACCCCAAGGGTCGACCCTCGCGCCTGGGCCAAATGGGTCGACCCCAAGGGTCGACCCTCGGGCCTGCCAGGGCACCCAGAAAATGGGTCGACCCCTGGGGTCGACCCCTGCAAGAACAGCAACGTAAGTTGCCTCCGGAAAACCCATTAACTCATCCAAATGAGGTCCAATTGAGTTGAAATTAAAACCACATGCTATAGGAATCTTGCTAGACATATTAGGGTCATAAAACTACAATTTGGAAACACGAATTTCATCAGAATTCACCAGAATCACAACCTATTCTATGAAGAACACAAGGAGACCTAGTTCAGGACATACTTCCACTAAATTGTCAAATTCTCTCGATATACAAAACCAAATTTGGGGATTTTAGTGTCAAAAGAAAGCTAACTCGATCATGAATTCAACCATGTATGATATGCTACATGAAGATCAGGTTACATGACTCAAAATTAGCCCGAAATCAAGATCTGACTTAAAGGAACACTATATGAATCATGTTCTAGACATGCTCTTACTTCGATGCAAAATACTCTCAACATGCTCAATACAAATTAGGGGTTTCTTCGTCAAATGAAAGCTAACAACATGCTGATTACATCATGTAAGTTAATTAGAGTTTGGTTGTTAGATCCTACCTCAAATCGGAGAAAGAATTCAAAACCCTAGAATGAAGAACAAGCTTGACAGCAGCTCACAAAAAGCTTGATATCTCCACGGATACCTAATGAAATTTGGGGCTTTCAGTCCCATTGGATAGCTCTCGCCGAGCTGATCAAGATACTATATTTACAAGTCTCAATTGGTTAAGGGTACCTACCTTAATCGACGGATTAAAGGGCTGGAGATGAAGAACGATGAACTACCTACACCCTCCACCAAAATGACGAATGCTCCCAGATCTGGACTCCTCGTCAGCTGACCCAGCTACCAAATGAAACTAGAGTCGAAGAGCTACATTTCTATAGGTCATGGAGCTTCTGGAGCCTTCGGAGTTGGGAGTATTTGGCGCTGCAAGTTTCGTGTTTAGAAACGGCGCCGGAATCCTTGACTCGACCAAATCTATGTCGGCAGCACGTTTTAGGGCTAGGTTTATCTCAAATTGATTGAGGGTAAATGTTCCTTACCTCGTGGCCTTCCATTTACCCTTGATTTCAGATGATTTGGTTGAGTAATAAGGTCGAATTTCACGTTTTAAGTTACGATTAGGTAAAGGTTAGGTAAAAGTCAAATTCAGGATTAATCCTCTAATTAGACAAGGTTACGTAATTAATTTGGGTCAAGTCTTGAAGACAAAATTGCTATAAAAATGATCTTTTACCCAATTACTATTTTTATAGATTTTTCTAAGGTAGTCAAATTTTATAGGTTCTATTTTCTAATGAATTAAATATTAATATTTCAAAATTCAAACATTAATTCATTTTAATTCAATTTTCAATTAATAAAAGCTCAATAAAACTTAATAAATAATCGGGGTATTACAACAACTACAAGCTTCATTCAAATAGCCAAGGTCACTGAACAAGATGAGAGTCCAAAGACAAAGATTCAGTTGGTACCTTCTAGACCAACAAGGATGAAGTTACAGACATGAACGGGCTGCTAATGGACTCAAGCGACTGAGCTGGAGGGCTGACGAACCGACCCGGACTAAACTGGGGGGCTGCCCAGCTGGCGGTCGACCGCCAGCACAGAGGCGGTCGACCGCCCCAGCCAGCAGACTCCCGTCTGCAGTTCTGTCAGCTGCAGGACGACCGCCAGCCAGTAGCGGTCGATCGGAAATCCCAGGGACCGCCCGTTTGCAGGTTTCACAGTAGCGGTCGGCCGCCAGAAGCTCCAGGTCGACCGCCAGCCCCGAGCCAACCAATGTTGACTTTGTTTTCCACTTCGAAAAGAGCCATTCAACATGGGTTTGTTTAATCCAAAAGTCATCTAATCACCCATGATTTGTGGATCTGGTATGGGGTTTGTCTATAGACCATTCAAAGTCTATAAAATCAACACAAGAGGGTTAGAAACCCTTGTTGATCATTTGGAGTAAAGAGAGATCAAGAGAGGCTAGAGAGGAGATTGGAAGAAGAGGTACTGTAGCCGTGAACAGTACTTCATGCAGAAGTTCTACATCCAATCCAAGGGATTCAAGCCTACATCTGAAGCCTTCAATCTCCAAGGAAGAAGAGAAGCAAGCAAGCTCACAAAGGTGATCAAATCTTCATTCAAACATCTTCGTCAACTCAAGGGAAGATCAAAGCTACATCCAACAATCTCTCCATCAACTCAAGGTGATTCAACCTCATATCTCAATCCATCAACCTCCAAGGAAGAGTAGAAGCAAGCAAGGCTAATAAGGGAGATCAAAGGAGGCTACAAGGGTATGTTCAAGGGAGAGGAGTTCGAGTACTGTAGCTGTGAACAGTACTCCGGGAAGAAGTTCTTCATCAAATCCTCAAGAGATTCAAGCTCCAGCAAACCTCAGACAAGATCCTTTCTCTTAAGCATATTCTATATCTTGTTGAGTGTTTTTCATAAGTTGTTCTTATTCCATTTCTTTCAAACACTTGAACTTGAGAATCGTCCCTACCGGTGGTTAGTAGGAAGGCAATTGGAGGCTGTCCGATTTACGGTGTTGACGTCCCTACCGGTGGTTAGTAGGAAGGCAATCGGGAGTTCTCCGATTTACAGTGTAGCCGTCCCTGCCGGCTTTGTGCGTAGGAAGACAGAAAGAGGGCTCTCTCTGTTCTATGGTTGGGGCGTGTCCCCGGTCAAGCTGTGAGTCAGCAAGGAAGCCTCACCGAGTTTTGGTGAGGGGTGGGCGTAGGTTTCGGGGTTGCAACTGAACCACCTTAAAAATCCCTGTGTTGTGGGTTGTTTATCGTGTGTGATTGATCTATATCTTCTAACCCCATTCGCAGGTTCGTGTGCTTCCATACTTGATTAGATTGTTCACACACATATGCACTTTGAGTAATCAACATAGCACATACACACACGCACGATTGTTGCAAGCTATTGCATGCTCTAGTGTTATGCTTTATGATCCCTGCACTACAAGGCTTATTTCTTTCAAGTTCACAAATGTGCTTAAAGAAGTGTGGACGTTTCATAGCTTGTAATCCAAGTCTTTTCATTTGAGCCACTCTACTTAATTTCGCTGTGCATTGTGCCTAAGTGATTCATTCACTTTATAAGAGTGGTTTAAGTTTCTATTAGCTAAGAGTTTTAAATAGGCCAAAGCTTTTTATAGGATCTATTCAACCCCCCCTTTTAGATCCGTTTACACCTCGCGGGACCCAACAATTCCTAGTGAGTATTCGAGCCGCCTTCCCTCCTTTGAGAGTGACCCCATCCCAGAGTGTCCACCTCTAGCCTCATTCTCATGGCAGCGTGTGCATATCGAATCTATACGGGATGAGCAGGTGTCGATTACTTGGAGTGGAGCGTACTCCGCGCTTCATGGTACGATGACGGATCCGCCAGAGCTACTCGAGCAACCACATCCCTTACTCGACGGGGTCGAGTTCTTCCCACCCGGGGAGAGTTGATGGGAATCGACGCCGAGCATTGACATTTTTATTTTGTATTTGTGTCCTTTTAGTTTGCTTTTATATCCGTGAGAAAGTATATGTGCAATTGTAAGGCTTTGTAAGCCAATGTGTCACTCCCTTGGATTCTTTGGGTTTTTGTGCAAAAGTGTAGTAGGTCCAGCAAGGGGGCCCCCATCTCTTCCCTATTGGTCCACCTAAGCCATGTGGGACTGGTCAACCCTCCTAGGTGGCATCTAGAAGGTTTGAATTTCAAATTGACACATGGAGGACAAGTGGACCAAAAAGTCCAATTTGGTGGTTCTTGGTCAAGGGGGCACCCCCCTCCCTTATATAGTATTTAAATGGTGTTCCAAACCACATGGGTTAATTAGTTTTGACCTTCCTAGTTTGCCCTCCCTAACCCTAGATCTGAGAGTATTAAGAGTCTTTTTACATTTATTATAAGTACTTGTATTTCCATATTTTGTTAGAATTAATCATATGAAATTTCAGAAATTGGTTGGATCTCTCTTGAAGGGTGCGCCCCTTACCCCTCTCCCCCTGGTTCATCTTATTCCTCCAGCCCTCTAGGGTGTGATACCCATTCTCCTTAGCCCCTCTGAGTTCACCTCTGCTGCCGCCGCCGCCGTTCGTGCCGCCGTCGCACCGCCACCGCCGCTACATCGAAGTTCTATCCAAATCAGGACAGAACCTCTCCTCCAAAATTATATCTCTAGTTCTTGTTGTATGATTGAGCCCTAATTTTGAGGGTTTGTTCTGTCCATCCCTCCTAACCTCCAGTTAAAGTTTCGTGTCATTTGGAGTCCATTTGATAATATTCCCATATTTTTTTGTCCTCTCAGTAATATGCCATTTTGCAGATCTACGGGACAGAGTCTCCTTGTTGAAATTTCCGTACCCACTTAGAAAATTTTAGAAAATCCATAAAAATTCCCTAGTATTACTCATGTATACCCCCTTCCACCATAATTTTCGTTGAGTCAAAAAAATTCATTGAAACCTCGGTCAAAGGTCTATTTCAGGCAGATTCATCTCTGCCTTGTGTGTCTGTCAGTCTGGGTCAGAAAAAAAGGTAGTTTGTAGTCATTTTTATTTTTAATCTATTCTATGGATGGAGCCACCAAAAATATATGTTGTAGATCTCTGAATCCTCTATCCATCGGTGCCTCTTGTGCATCAATCTGACATCGGATCTGGTCGTAGGAATTCTTTTCGTGAAGGTGTGCAGAGCAGATCCGAGTTCAGCAAGCACAACTCAGTCCGGGAGAAAATTCAGAAACAAATATCAAAGGTCAACTTCAGCGACCGCCCCTTTAGAGAGTCGATCAGGGACATCCCGCCATCGTCCCAGCCAAGCGGCGCCTCCCGAAGATCTCAGGAAGGCAGCATTCCTTTAGAAACCGTTGCTTACTGTCCAGCGAGTCAGCAACCGAGTTGGCGCAGCACCGAGTTGGAATAGTACCAAGTCGGACCAGCAGGCCGAGATCGTGCGGTACGCACCTCCAGATTGCTGCCCGTCAACCCAGGGTCGGTCCTCCCGGGCCCCACTTGTAGCCCTTTACCTCCCTGCGTGGAGTGGGCAGTAGATTTCACTGTTGTAATTAACTTTTACCGTTGTTACCGAGAGTTACCGTACTTGGCCGGGAACGTCTTCCCCACGCCCGGAGCGTAGAGGTACACTCGCTACCCTCCTCGTAGGCATTGCTTTACTCGTATATTTTTGTATATGCCGCTGCATGAGTGATAGATTATCTAGCTTGTTATCATTTTATCACCGCTGCGAGAGCAAGAGTGAGTGACCGTCCCGTGACTCGACCCGAGTTAACGCGGAAAGGCCGATACCCGAGACTCACTGTCAGTTTCTCAACCGCGCACGGTCCACGTCTTCCCTCGCTAGGGATGATCGCAAGCTAGAGTCCCAGGTCGCATGTCCGTCCCGCATCACTATTCCCCAAGTCCACTCCCTTTCTCATGAGCCGAAAATCGACCTCGATGATGGCAATCCATCGTTCTTCGATATCGAGAACTATCTCCGTGATAGATCATTCCCCGAATACACTAGCGCCCCCGACTGGCGAGTCATTCGCCGTGCCACAGAGCACTTTGCCATCATAGGCGATCTCTTGCATCACAAATACCTTAGTGGAGTATACCTCCGATGTCTTGATGAGGTCGAATCTCACGCAGTCGTCGAGGTTGTGCATTCTAGTGAATGTAGTGGGCATGTAAACGGTCGCATGCTAGCTCAAAAACTCCTCAGGCACTATTACTGGCCGACCATGGAGGAGAACTATGCCCGCTATATCCGTCATTGCGCTAAATGCCAACTTCATGCGGGCAAGGTTCACGCTCCTTCATCTTCACTCCACCCTCTCATAGCTCCTTGGCCTTTCACTATGTGGGCATTCGACATAGTCAGCCCTCTGGAAGACATGACCAAAGAAGTCTAGAGGAAATCTTTCATCCTCACTGCTACAGAATACTTCACGAAATGGGCGGAAGCTGAAGCTTTCACGAAAGTCAAGGCATCGATGGTGGTAAAGTTCATCAAGCGCAACATCCTTGCCAGGTTTGGCATCCCTCGTGACATTGTCTGTAGCACCCCGTATAAATTTTTTTTTATTAATATATATATATACTTTTTCCCAAATAACAAAAACTCTAGATTACTCTATAGGAAGGTTAAACAAGAAGTTAGAATATCCCATAAGGGCCATTATACAAATATGCCACCCTTTACGTAATAGAGTTTACTATTAAAAAAATACTATTCAATTACTATTCAAATTACTATTCACTACTATTCACCTACTATTCAATCACTATTCAAAAATACTATTCATACAAACAGTGTGCCCCTTCCCTAAGGCGGCATTACTTGAAGCACGACTGAATAGTCGTGACTTCTCAGTTAATATATAAATCATACACGATAAAAATTTAATAACTGTGAATCATGATACCTAATCTAATGCAAGAGCATACCGCTAGATTCTTTATATTGTTCCATACCTATCCACGTATCTGTCTCAAAAAAATTCTTTTATTTGGAAAAGTGACACTATTCATTAAAATAATGACTCTTTACTATTCATCAAAATAGTGACTCTAAGTAATGACTCTTTATGGGCGTGTTTTCCCCAACCCACAGTGCCACAACCCATAGTTTTAAACCCACAGTATATATATATAAACCTCTTTTACCAACCAATTATATATATATATATATATATATATATATATATAAAGGTAAAATAACACCTTTTAATACCCAACATGATACTGAACAGGTAATGTACCCGGCATGATTGGGAATAGTAACAGTAGTTAAGGTGAATGGCGCCCCTTACCTGGGCGCTATTTCTTTTGGGCATTATAATATATATACATAAAAGAAGTCACGACCGTTTGCATGGGCATTTTTTTCCTAAACCATGACTATTTAAACAGTCGCTATTTCCTTGCCAACAACCTGCCAAACCGAAAAGTAAACATAAACAACGTATGTGTGCTGGCAATGGAGATTTTCTCTCGACAATAGATCTAATAGATTGAAGCATTAATTGCTTCTTTTCCTGGCCATGGACCCTTATGTTCTTCTTCCTTCCTATAATTAGACCCAATCTTCTAATGTTTGAAGGTTATTGCCTACGTATGGTTAGTCTCCACCTGCAGAAGAGGAGGTTTTACAGAAACGTACAGGAAGTGAGGTCTTCTTCTTGCATTCATCTTCCTACTGTTGGATCGTGTAGAGAAGTTTGGTCTTTCATTATTTCTTCATCTCTTCTACATGTTTACATCAAAGAGGTAGGTGTTCTCAAGACCTAGCTAAACTAGTAGTTAACCTAGGTTAACATGCATGCTAGTTAAACTTGTCTTAGCTTAGCTACATTCTGTTTGGAGTATATCAAAAGGCTTAGTGGGAAAGTTAGGCTACACTTATCTCGAACACTAACCCTTGCGTTGAGGAGATCCTCCGCCAAATACTCATGGTACATCATACAGTTTAGTATAATTGTCATTAACCTGTCCTAATTTATTGCACATTGATCCATGTTTAAAAATTAAAACCAATGAAATTAAACTCATAAATTATGCATGAGCTTGATCTTACAGTCCTGCAAATTTTCCATGTCTATCCATACATTTACTTCCTGATTCTGTGAACATGCTGTAATTCACGAACAGTAAAATCACATAATTAGTAGCCACCATGTTCAGATAATTATATCTTTTTAACCCAATCATGAAACTCATGCATGAGCACGGTTCTGGAAACCTCAGATTTTTCTCTATTTTACCGTGTCCTTAGATCATGATTTACTGAAAGTCTTAAAAATGAATAGTGTTTGAATAGTAACCCGTGACTCATACTGCCCTGAGAATAGGCCGCCCCTGACTGGGGCGCCATTTCATGGAGGGCGCCCCAGTCAGGGGTATATATATATATATATATATATATATATATATATATATATAGGGCGCCTCCCTACAAGGGCGCCCCATTCTAATGAAATGGCAGCATATGCAGGCGCCATTTCTTTGATTGTCCTGTTCCCTGATTTGCAAAAATTACCCAGTGTTTAAAAAATCAAAATCCATGACCATAGACCCTCATATTTCTGTAAGAAGTATAGTTTGGAACCCTGAGATTTTTCTTAATCTAACCATATCTTCATTTCTGGATTTAGGAAAAAAAATTGCACGATGAATAGTGAAATGAGTCTATAGAAGCACCCTGAATGGTGTGCCCCTGTCTGGGGCGCCAATTTCTATTGGTGCGCCCCAGTCTAGGGCGCCATTTCCCTAGGTGAGGTTTAAGCCTCACTCATCCTGTTTAAGCCGTTAAACTATGGTGATTAGCCCAATAAACTTGTTACCTGTTAAACCTGTTAATCTGATTACCTGTTAAACATGATACCCCGTCAATTACTCATCTTGTTAAAACTGTTAGATCAAATAGCTTGTAGAACTTGATTTCAGAGCCTGGTAAATTCATATCCTGCCAAACCTTACAAAACACATAGCCAATGATTAGACTTTGTTAATTACATAGCCTGTTAAGTTTGGTTACAAAATCTGTGAACCGGTTGTACTGTTATGGTAACCTATAATTAGTAGGAAAAACCTGAAAGGCATTTCTAAACCCCATAAACCCCTGAATTGCATTTATGTCCTACATTCTTAAGTGGTTAAGTTATCATCCATCATTTTCATGTCCATTGTCCTTGATCTCTATTCCGGATTGATCCACCTTATATTCCTACAAATGAATACTTTTTTTTGAAATTCTATATTGGCTATATAAATGAGAGTGGATGTCAAAAGTATACATGAAATGCTGTGCGTATAGGGCCCGATCTGGTCCTGGGAGGAGCACCCGAAGGTACTTGTGCCCATGGGAGTTTATTGACCACGGTGTTTGGCATTGCACCGAAGTACTTGCTTGACTTGACTTGACTTGACTTGACTTGAGACATTCCCACTCACTTTCTCGTGACATACTTGACATGCTTGACATGCTTGACATGCTTGACTTGAGTTGTTTAGCCCGAAAAGGGGTAATTACTTGCCTGAATGAATTGAATGAAAATAGCCAATTCCATTGTACTACTTGAATACATGAACTTGATATACATGAGCTTGAAAAACTTGCTCGAATTACTCAAATGATAAATTCTTGAAATTTACTTGCTTGAATACGTTCTTGAATACGTTGTCCTTCGAAATACTCATGCACTTACTTGCAAATTACTTGGAAATTCTTTATTGATACATCTTATTGAAATTCTTGTGATATTCTTTATTGTAATTCTTAATATTCTTACTTGATCTTACATGCATCATTATACCGCATGAACTTGTAATTAACTTAAAGATTGTTAGAGCTTGAGATATCATTTCTACTGAGCGATTCGCTCATAAAGTTGCAATTCTAACATTTTTCAGGAAACTTGGATAGCGACCACCACCCGGATGGGATCGATACCGAGTGACGAGTGTTAGGGTCATAGTTGGATGTACCGTCGGCTAGGTCTAGTCCTTTGTATTACAGATCTTCTGTCGTGTATTTCCAGTTGTTATTAAGGCTTGTAACCTATGATACAATTTCAATCATTTATGTTTAAGTCAGTTTGAATTATGTCAAAAATTGAAACCTTATGAGATTAGTTTAAGGTATTACTCAGTTTGTCATCTTGGACTATGGTGTATGTTCAAATTTAAATTAGCAATGAATTATCCAATAATATGCGCACTCTGATCTTACACAAATGACACGATCGATATAGACGCGTCACAGATCCGAGTATCTTCCGCGCTCGGGACGTGACAGTCTTCGTGGTATCAGAGCCTAGGATTTTAATTTCCTAGGTAAAACCCGAGTCCAGGGATAGAATTAGACCTTACCCGGTGAGATGGGTAGAGCCATGGGTTAAGTTCTATAATGAAATTTGACCTCCTATTAAAATCCGATATTCATTACACTTACACTCTTTTATAGGATCATGGCTGCTGAACGAGCACAATGGCGCGAGATGCAGCGCACCGTGCAAGGCCTTACCAAGGCGCTACAGCAAGTGACGCAAGGCGGCGCTAACCGTGGAGCCGGTGATCTCTACATGGGTTTCCGCAACATGAACCCCCCAAGGTTCGCGGGATCATCCGACCCCGAGGATGTCGAAAACTGGTTAAAAGAAATTGAACGGATTTTCCGTGTGATGCAATGCACGGACAAGGAGAAGGTGTTCCTGGCTATTTTCCAACTGGAGCGGGATGCTTGAAGTTGGTGGGAAGCTATAGAAGCGACATTGCCAGAAGACCATTGCACATGGGATGAATTTGTCGAGCATTTTAACAGCAAGTACTTCTCCGACCACATTCAAGAAAAGAAGGCTGTGGAATTTGCCGCGCTGAAGCAACATGGCTTGAAAGTGGCCGAGAATGAGGCCCAGTTTTCAAGATTGTCTAGGTACGCACTCCACTTGGTGTGTACGGAGAAAATGAAGGCAAAAAGGTTCCTTAACTGGCTTCAGCCCCATTTCATTACCCAACTTGCACCGATTGACATCCAAGTCTACTCGGAAATACTTCGACGTGTGCAGTTGCTCGAGGATGCCACCGAATTATCGGAGAGGATCCGAGGAAATTTCAAGGCAACACTTAACAAGAAGGAACCTGCCACAAGCCCGGGAAAATTCAAAGCAACATTCAACAAGAAGCGGTCTTACACTAGAGGGGAGTCCTCCAAAGGGAAGAAATTTCAGAAGAATGACATGTCTTTCACCGCCCCCGCACCTACAAAGGAAATTTGTAAATATTGTGATAAACCCGGCCATAAGACCGAGGAATGTTGGAGGAAGCTAGGAGCCTGTCTCATTTGTGGGAGTCGAGAACATCGGATCCCTAACTGTCCGCTGATGAACGAACAAGCCGTTAAAAAGGAGAAGTTCCCGGCAAAGAAGCAAGGCTATCTGCAAGCTCTCCTAGAGACGGAACCAACAGAAGGAGGAATCATGGAAGGTACACTAACTATTTGCTCTAAGAATGCCAAGGTTTTATTTGATACTGGAGCAACACATTCCTTTATTTCCAAGAAATTTGTTGCTATATTCTCTATGGAACCCGAATGGTTAGACTTAGTCATATCTACACCTATCGAGAACAAGGTCGACCTCTTACATCACTACCCAAACTGTGAGGTTATGGTTAAAGGAAATAATTTACATGCCGACCTAATTTACCTAGATATGGAGGTGTATGATGCTATACTAGGTACGAATTGGTTATCCACACACCAAGCAACTGTTGAT
Source organism: Amorphophallus konjac (assembly GCA_022559845.1). NCBI lineage: Eukaryota > Viridiplantae > Streptophyta > Magnoliopsida > Alismatales > Araceae > Amorphophallus > Amorphophallus konjac. The sequence goes on from CM040121.1 coordinate 356,902,374, forward strand.
TACTGGAATGGTAAGGTAACTTTTGCGGATTACCTAAAATTGGTATACATTAGCCCTCGGGTGAGATCACCTTTCATATCAGCTCTCTGAGTTGGTAAACTGATAGGCAAAGGATGTATGGCTTTCATTGCATTCGTAACCGCCACGGACATCGAGGAGCCTTTGCTTGAAGACATCCGTATAGTTCAAGATTTTTCTGATATCTTTCCATAAGAATTGCCCGATTTACCCCAGGAGCAGGAAGTGTCATTCACCATCGACCTTGTCCCTGGTGCTAGACCTATTTCCAAGACACCTTACCGAATGTCCTCTGCTGAGCTGAAGGAACAACTAATGGAGCTATTGAACAAGGGTTTCATCAGGCCGAGTACTTCCCCATGGGGAGCACCTGTGCTATTCGTCAAGAAGAAGGACGGATCGATGAGACTCTACATCGACTATCGATAGTTAAATCACCTTACAATCAAGAACAAGTACCCACTGCCGAGGATTAATGAATTATTCGACCAAATATCTGGAGCTAAATATTTCTCCAAGATTGATCTTCGTTCTGGTTATCACCAACTGAAGATCAAAGAAGAAGACATTCATAAAATTGCATTCCGAAGTAGTTATGGGTATTACGAATTTACTGTTATACCTTTCGAACTAACAAATGCCCCCGCAGCTTTCATGCAGTTAATGAATAGCATATTCAGGCCTCACTTAGATCAGTTCATTGTGGTCTTTATCGATGATATTCTGATTTATTCAAAGTCCGAAGAAGACCATGAAGAACATCTTAAGAAGGCTTTGCAAATATTGAGGGAAAACAAATTATATGCAAAATTCAGCAAGTGCAAGTTTTGGCTTGAGGAAGTATCCTTTTTGGGCCATATAATTTCGAAGGATGGAATTTTCGTGGACCCGTCAAAGGTCGAAGCCGTGAAGAATTGGGAGCGACCAACAAATGCGACGAAAATTCAAAGCTTCTTGGGGCTAGCTGGTTATTACCGGCACTTCATCAAGGACTTCTCAAGAATTGCTGTCCCTCTCACCCGATTGACTCGTAAGGAGATACCTTATGAGTGGAAAGAAGACTGTGAGAAGAGTTTCCAAACTTTGAAGGATCTCTTGACCACTGCTTTAGTCTTATCATTGCCAATCGAAGGAGAGAAGTACGAGGTATATATCGATGCTTCTGGTATTGGCCTCGGGTGTGTATTAATGCAAAATGGAAGAGTTATTGTATATTCTTCCCGGTAATTGAAGAAACATGAAGAGAATTACCCGGTGCATGACTTAGAGCTGGCCGCGGTGGTATTTGTCTTGAAGATCTGGAGACACTATCTCTACGGAGAATAATTCACGGTATACTCTGATCACAAAAGCCTCAAATATTTATTCTCCGCAAAAGATCTCAACATGCGGCAAAGGTGTTGGCTCTAGTATCTCAAGGATTTCGACTTCACTATATAGTACCAACCCGGTAAGGGTAATTCTTTAGCTGATGCCCTCAGTCGAAAGTCAAGAGTAATATTGGCTAGTTGCATGATTCAAGAATGGAAGCTATTGGAAGATTTCTCTAAACTCAATATTAGCACTAATGAACAAGACGTGTGTATTACTCTAGCCCACATGAGTCTACATCCGGATTTGCTACCAGAAATTCGGAAGCTACAAGAAGAAGACCCTGCACTAATGGAGATAAGGGACAAGCTAGATGAGAGATCGGATTTCAAGCTGGCACCCGATGGAAGATTGTTGTTCCATGAAAGGACATGTGTACCCGACTGTCTCGAGTTGAAGAAGAAGATTCTTGAAGAAGCTCATCAATTGAGGTACACGATCCACCCTGGAGCCACCAAGATGTACCAAGACTTGAATAGGACCTTCTAGTGGCCTAATATGAAAAGGGAGGCAGCAAACTTTGTATCTCACTGCCTAACATGTCAGCAAGTGAAGGCGGAACATCAGAAACCCGCCGGAAAGATACACCCTCTAGATATTCCCAAGTGGAAGTGGGAAGACATTGGCATGGATTTTATTATGAGTTTGCCCAAGTCTAGAGGTGGACATGATGGAATCTGGGTAATTATCGACTGCCTAACTAAATCGGCTCATTTCTTACCTATCAAAAGTCGGTGGTCGGTTGATGTCCTTACTGCCCTATATATTAATGAGACAGTTAGATTGTATGGAGTTCCCGTCTCGATCGTATCCGACCGAGACCCGCGCTTCACCTCTCATTTCTGGAAGAGTCTACAACACTCTCTGGGGATGAAACTCAACTTCAGCACTGCTTTACATCCCCAGACAGATGGACAGACGGAAAGGACCAATCAGGTTATTGAAGACATGTTAAGAGCATGCATTATAGATTTCGGCGGAAGTTGGCATGACCACTTACCCCTAGTTGAGTTTGCATATAATAATAGCTATCAAGCCAGTATCCAAATGGCACCTTTCGAGGCGCTTTATGACAGAAGTTCTCGATCTCCAATATGCTGGGACAAAGTTGACGAAAAGTAAATTCTAGGCCCAGATATGGTGAGAGATTCAACTAAAAAGATACACCTCATTCGGGAAAGGCTAAAGATAGCACAGTCCAGGCAGAAGTCATTTGCTAACAATAGAAGAAGAGATATGGAGTTTCAAGTTGGAGACCATGTTTTTCTCAAGGTATCTCCTGGCCGAGGTATCCAAAGATTCGGTGTTAAGGGCAAGCTTACACCGAGGTTCATTGGTCCATTTGAGGTATTGGAGAGAGTGGGCGAGGTAGCTTACCGCATCACCTTGCCTCCACAACTATCGAAGGTGCACAATGTATTTCATATTTCTATGTTGAAGAAGTATGTGCACAACCCTCTCCACGTCATCGACCACACCGACTTGGTGATACAGAAGGACCTTACCTATAAGCAAAAGCCAATGAAAATCCTCGACTGAGAAGTCCGAGTCTTAAGAAGCAAGACTATCCCTATGGTGAAAATCCAATGGGATCGATGCTTGGAACAAGAAGCTACCTGGGAAATCGAGGAGTCTATGAGAAGGAGATTCCCAGAATTATTTTAGTATGTAAGTATTTATCACCCTCCTTGTCTCCATCTATGCAATTGAATTTTGGGACCAAATTCTTTTAAGTGTGGGAGGGTGTAGCACTCCGTATAAAAAAAAAATTTAATATATATATACTTTTTCCCAAATAACAAAAACTCTAGATAACTCTATAGGAAGGTTAAACAAGAAGTTAGAACATCCCATAAGGGCCATTATACAAATATGCCACCCTTTACGTAATAGAGTTTACTATTAAAAAAATACTATTCAATTACCATTCACTACTATTCACCTACTATTCAATCACTATTCAAAAATAATGTTCACATAAATAGTGCGCCCCTTCCCTAGGGCGCCATTTCTTTAAGCACGACTGAATAGTCGTGACTTCTCAGTTAATATATAAATCATCTATGATAAAAATTTAATAACTGTGAATCATGATACCTAATCCAATGCATGAGCATACCGCTAGATTCCTTATATTTTTCTCTACCTATCCACGTATATGTGTCAAAAAATTCTTTTATTTGGAAAAGTGACACTATTCATTGAAATAGTGATTCTTTACTATTCATTGAAGTAGTGACTCTAAGTAATGACTCCTTATGGGCGTGTTTTCCCCAACCTACAGTGCCACAACCCACAGTTTTAAACCCACAGTATATATATGTAAACCTCTTTTACCAACCAATTATATATATATATATATATATATATAAAGGTAAAATAACACCTTTTAATACCCAGCATGGTACTGAATAGGTAATGTACCCGACATGACTGAAAATAGTAATAGTAGTTAAGGTGAATGGCGCCCCTTACCTGGGCACTATTTCTTTTGGGCATTATAATATATATACATAAAAGAAGTCACGACCATCTGCATGGGCATTTTTTTCCTAAACCATGACTGTTTAAACAGTCGCTATTTCCTTGCCAGCAACTTGCCAAACCGAAAAGTAAACATAAACAACGTATGTGTGCTGGCAATGGAGATTTTCTCCCGACAATAGATCTAATAGATTGAAGTATTAATTGCTTCTTTTCTTGGCCATGGACCCTTATGTTCTTCTTCCTTCCTATAATTAGACCCAACCTTCTAATGTTAGAAGGTTATTGCCTACGTATGGTTAGTCTCCACCTGCAGAAGAGGAGGTTTTAGAGAAACGTACAGGAAGTGAGGTCTTCTTCTTGCATTCTTCTTCCTGCTGTTGGATCGTGCAGAGAAGTTTGGTCTTTCATTATTTCTTCATCTCTTCTACGTGTTTACATCAAAGAGGTAGGTGTTCTTAAGATCTGGCTAAACTAGTAGTTAACATATGTTAACATGCATGCTAGTTAAACTTGTCTTAGCTTAGCTATATTCTGTCTGGAGTATATCTAAAGGTTTAGTGGGAAAGTTAGGCTACAACTAGCTGGAACACTAACCCTTGCGTTGAGGAAATCCTCCGCCAAATACTCTTGGTACATCATACAGTTTAGTATAATTGTCATTAACCTGTCCTAATTTATTGCACATTGACCCATGTTTAAAAATTAAAATCAATGAAATTAAACTCAAAAATTATTGCATGAGCTTGATCTTACAGTCCTACAAATTTTTCATATCTATCTATGCATTTACTTCCTGATTCTATGAATATGCTGTAATTCGTGAACAGTGAAATGACGTAATTAGTAGCCACCATGTTCAGACAATTATATCTTTTTAACCCAATCATGAAACTCATGCATGAGCACGGTTCTGGAAACCTCAGATTTTTCTCTATTTTACCATGTCCTTAGATCATGATTTACTGAAAGTCTTAAAAATGAATAGTGTTTAAATAGTAACCCATGACTCATACTGCCCTGAGAATAGGGCGTCCCTGACTGGGGCGCCATTTCCTGGAGGGCGTCCCAGTCAGGGGCGCCAATTAAAAAATATATATATATATATGAATAGGGCGTCTCCCTACAAGGGCGCCTCATTCTAATGAATTGGCAGCATATGCAGGCGCAATTTCTTTGATTGTCATGTTCCTTGATTTGTAAAAATTACCCAGTGTTTAAAAAATCAAAATCCATGGCCGTAGACCCTAATATTTCTGTAAGAAGAATAGTTTGGAATCCTGAGATTTTTCTTAATCTAACCATATCTTCATTTCTGGAGTTAGGAAAAAAAAATTTGCACGATGAATAGTAGATGAATAGTGAAATGAGTCTATAGGAGCACCCTGAATGGTGTGCCCCTGTCTGGGGTGCCAATTTCTATTGGTGCGCCCCAGTCTAGAGTGTCATTTCCCTCGGTGAGGTTTAAGCCTCACTGATCCTATTTAAGTCGTTAAACTATGGTGATTAGCGCAATAAACCTGTTACATGTTAAACCTGTTAATCTGATTACCTGTTAAACATGATACCCCGTCAATTACTCATCCTGTTAAAACTGTTAGATCAAACAGCTTGTAGAACTTGATTTCAGAGCCTGGTAAATTCATATCCTGCCAAACCTTACTAAACACATAGCCAATTATTAGACTTTGTTAATTACATAGCCTGTTAAGTTTGGTTACAAAATTTGTGAACGGGTTGTATTGTTATGGTAACCTATAATTAGTAGGAAAAACCTGAAAGGCATTACTAAACCACATAAACCCCTGAATTACATTTATGTCCTGCATTCTTAAGTGGTTAAGTTATCATCCATCATTTTCATGTCCATTGTCCTTGATCTCTATTCCGGATTGATCCACCTTATATTCCTACAAATGAATGATTTTTCTTGAAATTCTATATTAGCTATATAAATGAGAGTGGATGTCAAAAGTATACATGAAATGCTGTGCGTATAGGGCCCGATCTGGTCCTGGGAGGAGCACCCGAAGGTACTTGTGCCCATGGGAGTTTATTGACCACGGTGTTTGGCATTGCACCGAAGTACTTGCTTGACTTGACTTGACTTGAGATATTCCCACTCACTTTCTCGTGACATACTTGACATGCTTGACATGCTTGACTTGAGTTGTTTAGCCCGAAAAGGGGTAATTACTTGCCTGAATGAATTGAATGAAAATAGCCAATTCCATTGTACTACTTGAATACATGAACTTGATATACATGAGCTTGAAATACTTGCTCGAATTACTCGAATGATAAATTCTTGAAATTTACTTGCTTGAATATGTTCTTGAATACGTTGTCCTTGGAAATACTCGTGCACTTACTTGCAAATTACTTGGAAATTCTTTATTGATACATCTTATTGAAATTCTTGTGATATTCTTTATTGCAATTCTTAATATTCTTACTTGATCCTACATGCATCATTATATTGCATGAACTTGTAATTAACTTAAAGATTGTTAGAACTTGAGATATAATTCCTACTGAGCGATTCGCTCATAAAGTTGCAATTCTAACATTTTTTAGGAAACTTGGACAGCGACCACCACCCGGATGGGACCGATGCCGGTGACGAGTGTTAGGGTCATAGTTGGATGTACCGTCAGCTAGTTCTAGTCCTTTGTATTCCAGATCTTATGTCGTGTATTTTCAGTTGTTATTAAGGCTTGTAACCTATGATACAATTTCAATCATTTATGTTTAAGTCAATTTGAATTATGTCAAAAATTGAAGCTTTATGAGATTAGTTTGAGGTATTACTCAGTTTGTCATCTTGGACTATGGTGTATGTTCAAATTTAAATTAGCAATGAATTATCCAATAATATGCGCACTCTGATCTTACATGAATGACACGATCGATATAGACGTGTCACGGATCCGAGTATCTTCCGCGCTCGGGACGTGACATTGTCACCGACAATGGACCTCAGTTCACATCACATGAGCTTCACGACATGTGTGGTAAATATGGCATCAAGTTGCATCATTCATCCCCATATTATCCACAAGGAAATGGTCAAGCCAGAGCTCAAATAAAACTCTCATCAGGATAATCAAGAAAACATGCAAATCTCATCATTACTCCGATTGGCCAGGTCGCCTCGTCAAGGCCCTCTGGGCTTATCGTACTTCTGTCCGAACTCCCATGGGTCAAACCCTGTATGCACTAACCTACGGGATAGAAGTGGTACTCCCATACAAAATCTTTGTTCCCTCACTAAGATTGCAGCTGGACCCGAAGCTCAATCCTGAGCAGCACCGAGAAAAATTACTGGCCCAACTGGAGCTATTAGATGAGAAACGAATGATTGCAACCGATCACGCACAAGTTTATCGTCAGATAATTGTACGAATCTATGCAAAAAAGGTCCTCGAGAGAAAAATTAAAGAGGGTGAACTGGTTTTAAAGAGGAAACTCACTAAAACCACTGGTCCAAAAGGGAAGTTGCAAGAGAATTGAGAAGGTTCGTACGTCATCAAAGAAGTCTTATCTGGAAACGCATATAAGCTAGTGGATGCCAATGGGGTGGAACTCACGTACCCCTGGAATGGGATCTACTTAAAGAAGTTCTATCCGTGAGACCTTGTACATAGTTATAAAAAAGAAGAAAAAATAAAAAAACAAAAAACAAAAAAAGAAGAAAGAAGAAAAAACTATGCCAACCACCTGGTGTCCGTCATGTAGTCTCAGGTCATGCATTCACCCTTTATGCTAGGTTAGGGTGCATTAAGGTCTCGGTAGGTCACAGGTCTTGGTCTACTGGAATCGGGGAGAGGCTTGTCCGGTCATGTAGGCCTATGCTCATTAAAAGGAAGACAACATGCACACACGCACATATTTTTCTTAAAAGTTGGTAGCATTCTTCATGACGGGTCTTCGCCCCAATGGCTTCTGAAAGGGCCCTAGTCTTCTTTCTCTTCTAATCGACCGACCAAGACAGCCGTTAAAGCGCTGAGTAAGGCAGCTGAAGCACGCCACCCTCAAGGTGAAAGTAGGATTCATCCCTTGAGTCCTGTCAGAGCACGTGAAGAGGGCAGTGTCCCCGCAGGCGTAAAGAATAGGGGGATTCAAAGGCCAAGAAAGTCAAATCTGAAATCCCTCCAAAAAAGAAAGAAAGAAAGAAAGAAAAAAGTCTGGTCGTGATCGTGCTTGACAAAAATAAACGAAGTCCTATTAATGCCAAATGCAAAACCCAAAAAGGGGCAAAAGTACAAACTCTCAAAGAATGGTCTGAAATCACCCGAAAGGGAGGAGTCGAGTAGGCACGTCTGTTGGCTCGCCGAGTTAACGGCTTTGCCGATCCTCTTGGAAGGTTTATCCTCCACATTCTTCTGTCCCCCCTTTGAAGATGAAGGCCCGACGGAAGCCCTGAGAAGTGAACCCCATCTCGACACGTAACCCTGTTTTATGAAAAATACACTAATGGTTGTCCAACTTTGAAAGGCAAAAGCTATTGTTATGAAGGAGTCTCGGCATTTCTGGTAGGCCAAGACCCTCATCTGCCACCTTAATGCTTTTTCCTATTAACCTCGGGCTTAGGTCAATGCAAGCGCGTCACCTATAGGTGCGACGGCGTCTGATTCTGAGTCAGTGTCGAGCGGTTGACCGTAGGGTTCCAAGGTGTTCCATCAAATACCATCTAAGGTTGTGAGGAAATAGACCCGGATCGGGCAAATCTTTTACCTCGAACGCTTTTGGGTGTATCCCTGTGGTTGAAAGTAACTGGGAGCCTAAGCATGACATGATGGTATTGTCATCAAGGTAAGTCTTAACCGACGAGACTATCATTCGAGGAGTCTAGATGCCCAAGTCAACCTAGATGTGTGCTCAGGATACTTGGGAGGTTACTAGGGGATCCATATCCTCATATAGGTTGGGTGTCATATGGGCGGACGCCAGGCGTTGGAGAAATAAAAAATAAAAAATCATCACAAAGAAAACAAAAAACAAAATAGAAAAATAAAAAAAGAGGAAAAAGGGTCAAAAAAAAGAAAAGGAAAGTATGCATTGCATCCATTTGCGCATCGCATGATCACTTTTATTTCATGTTTGCATTGTATGCATGCATGTGCATTTCACATTTATTTTCCCTTACAATCTTGTTAATAAGATTTAGCCCCCTGGCCTTGCATCGAGAAAGGTATAATTTCTTTCAGGCAAGGGGCTAAAATCAAAGCTACTCTAACCTTTTTCCCTTTTTAAGTGTGGTTGAAACAAGTGAAAACGGAACCAAGACGGCGTCAATCAAGCCAAGAAAGTACACCGAAGAACACGTGCTTGATTTCAAAAAGATGTCCATTACATTCATTGGTTACAAAATTCTAGGCGCATACCCTCAGTGTATAAAACAGTCATCCCTTTACTCTACTCTATCTCTGCTCCTCATCAGTGTGGGGCCTGCTATGCCGACTGCTCACCTCATCCTCATCCCACTCACGTCTCTCTCCCGACGTCAGAGGCCGAGAAGCCCCTGATGCAGCCGGTAGAGCTAGTTGTGGCACCTCGGGAGGAGAGGCACCAAGCTCCATAATCTCCCTAAGTGAGAAGGTCAAGGGCCCTCCGGTTTGCACTGGCTCTGAGGGGGTAGCATGTCCATCCATAGCCTCTTCCAGAACACTCCTGCTATGGTACTTCGACAGTACCCATTGTCGCAAGGCCTCTAGCTGATCGAGAGCTCACCGCTCTCGAACCACCACCCCCATCTCTCGGGCCCGCACCTCGGCCTCCCTCTCCTTCACCCTGGCAAGGCGGCCCCGTAGCTATACGTCAGACTCCACCTTACCGAGACGGCCCGTCAAGTCCTTGACGCGTCCCTCCAACTCATGCCGAGAGGCCAGGCTAGCCTCTAATTCCCTCTGCTGTAGGGATTAACACACACAAGATGCACAGATCAGGGGAACAAATCAAGAAAGAAGAGCTATTTAAACCAAAGTGCTCAGACCATATCGTGTCAGACAACTCTGCCTCTCTCTCCTCGGCTCTCTTGAGAGCCACCTCCAGGCGGCCCTCTAGCTCCTCCACTCCCTCCGCCTGGGTCGAGGGCCCAGCCTCTCCGGTCATGCCCGCTTTCACACGGACATACGCCAGCTCACCTCGCTGCAAGAGAAGGGGCAAATGGTTAGTCAAATCCAACTACAATTGCCAATCAATTGTGTTTGGCCCACCAATTCGCGGATCTCGTGCTTCAAGTTCACGACCGTCTGGTCTAGAAGAACAATTCGGTCTCTGAGGATGCGAACGGCCTCAGTCTCTGACATCTGCATAAAGGTCCAATCCAGGAAATTAGACACCATGCTCTACAATGTTAACACCATGTCAAGGAATTAAGGAGACTTACCACCCATGTGTCGAGATGAAGCCATCCGGCATACCGATCTATGTAATCGGCCAAATATGTTTCGCTATCTCTCATATCCGGATCCTGCTCTAGGGAGGGACCCTCCTGCAATGCCTCTACCTCAGCACGGTAGAGAGACGCCCAGTCGTGGTCGCTAGCCGAAGTCTGTCGGCGCCCACGATCTAATCCATGCTGAGATGCGATCGCTACAAGAGGCTGATGTCATCCCAAAGTCCGTTGGACTAGCCGCAAGAAGAGTGGCTCCCTCAGGTTCACGCAGAACAACACTGTGTCCTTGCGGAACCAGGCTCGCCCATCTATCACCCAAGACTGAGGGGTGTCATCCTCACCTGCATACGGTGTCTACACCACCTGCAAAGCACAAATCAAAAGTCTTGTTAAAATAATTCAAATAATTCACATAATAACACAAGGATTAATTTTAGCAAAACACTCACCCGGTTGTGTGGGAACTCGTCCAGTGCTGATCGTAGGTCAGAGAGTCGAGTGGATACCAGGCGGCGGTCTCGAAGTACCTCCCACCGAGCCATAAGCAGGACTGCCGGAGCCCTGTCTCGAGGGATAGTGCCGTGACCCAATGGAAACGAGTATATCCCCAAATCTGAAAACACAAAAGAACAAGGAAATCATGAGCAAACAAATACCTAATAATAGCAGATTTGGTTCTAGGGTAGACTCGTACCTACAAGAAGGGAGTGAAGCCACCCAGGTTCCCTGAACCTGGCCTGAAGGGGTCCATGTGGGCGAAGAGATACGCTAGCATTGCTCTTCCCTATGCTAGCTGGCGCCCTCACTCGAGATCGTGTATCAATGACAGGTACTTCAAGTTTACGTTATTTGAAGAGGTCGCAAACAGTAGCCGGTCGAAGAAGTAGACGAGAAAGAGCCTGATCTCTTGGACCTCGCCCCTCTCCGTCAACCTAATCCGCTGTCGCACTCACTGTAGATATGCACCTGAGTCCTCTGGTGGTCCTCGGACCACGCTTGCCAATCCCACTGCAACACTGATCCTGCCAAGCGGAAGGGTGGTCATCGGCCTCTTAGTGCGGAACAACCACACACCTAGCAGTCGATCCACCTCCCGCTGGTAGTCTCTCAGCTCCTGGCCCAGTGCTGGGGCCTTAGCTACTAGCAGACCCGTCAAGTAGGCCACGTCCTCGAGCGTTGGGACCATGTGACCCCATGGCATCACGAAGGAGCAGTAGCTGTCCACCCACCTCTCACGAAGCGCGGTCAGGAAGGTGGTATCCACCGAGATAGGTGTAATTCGGAAGAATGGAGCGAACCCCAGCCGGTCCACTCGCCACCTCTGCTCATAGGGGAGGGAATGGTATCATGCGCACACTAAATCCCATGAAACACGGGCATGGATCCTCCGTCGACCTTGCAAGCACCAGAAAAACACATCATCATCAATCATAAGCCATTTCTTCTAAAACCCCAGCCCTGAGACTTGGGCGGCCAAGACCCTAACCGTCTAGTCTCCTGGGCGGCTAGGTCACTTGCCGCCTAGCCCTGCTGGGTGGCCAGGAACCTGACCGCCTTGCCCTGTGGATGGCCAGGACGCTTGCCGCCCACAGGTTCTTCCTCATTTCAAAACCCATTCTTCCAGCTCCATTCCTCCACAAACAAAAACCAAATAAAATGCTAGAAAATCACAAAATATACCCGTGGGCATGGTGCATCGTCCTCTGCCTCCTCAGCCTCCGCAGGGGGCGAACCTCGCTCACCATTGGAATCCCCTCCATCCTCCTTATGGCTATAATGGCCGCTCTCCGAAGCCACGGCTGTGCCCTCTACCTCTCTATCACCTGACTGAGATGAACAAGAGGTCGACGGGCTGGATGAGCCTTCATCCACAGGCTCACTATCACTCAAAGATGTTCCCTCATCTCCTCGACCCAAGAGAGCTCATCGCGGCCCCATCGCGCCAAGGCTCGCACGGGAGGTCGGATGAAGTACTTAGCAGCAGGGAACCAGGAAGAATAGCTCAAGGAAGCTTTGAGCACTTGTGGGTGTGGAGAGGATGACATATGGGTTGGCCGTTCCATTTGAAGGGGCCCCTCTTTTATGTCCTCTCGTGAAGGGAGGCGGCTAGGATGCTGGCCACCCACCTGAGAGGGAGGCGGCCACTACCCTGGCTACCCTCCCCCCTCTGTTCTCATCTACAGGGTTTCTGTGCCCTATTCAGTCAAAAAAAAAATGCTCAAAGCAAAAAAAATGTTAATACATCTCACAATAAAAAACACAAAAAGTACGTAATATTTTTTATTTCATTAGGGATTTAAGCATCCAACTGCTAAACATTTAAAAATACAAAAAAAATACATGACTGCTTTGCTTTTTTCTAAATAGACACTGAACAGGTGTCACGCCCCGAGTGCGGAAGGAATCCGGGAATGCGTGACGAGTTTATACCATTCATGTCAATCAGAGCACGCGGTAATCAACACATAGATAGAGTGCGCTAAAGAGATATAACCAAGTCCATTTATTCATCAAACCAATATTCTAAAGTACAACTTCCAATACTTTCAAAGTCATTAGACTCAATAAAAAGAAAAATAACAATAATGACTAAGGAAACAAAAGACATGACTCGACGACCAAGCACGATATCTGGGACATCTCTACACTCATCACTCTTATCCATCCCCATCCTATTGTGTCTCGTCATCGATATTACCTGAAAAATTAAGGGAAAACACTAGATGAGCGAACGCTCAGTAGGAATTACATCTCAATAACAAGCTTGCTTTAAGTGAATTACAAATTTACATGAAATGCATTATGGCTATGCATGAATGATCTCAAGATAATATGGAACAAGGATTAAAAGAAACAATAGAGTGGAACTAGCAAGATTTCAAGATATATCAAGCAAAGTTAACAAGGATATCAAGCATGTAATATCAAGTCATGTCACGAGATTTGGCTATTTAATGTAGCAAGTAAATACCCATTCCGGGCCAAGCATGTCATGTCAAGTTCACGTCAAGTATCATGTCTAGTATCATGTCACGAGAGAGTGTGGAATGCCATAGATTAATATAGAAAGTCATGCACTTCGGTGCAATGCCACACCGTGGTCAACATAGCTTCCATGGCTACAAGTACTTTCGGGTGCTCCTCCAAGGACCAGACTGGGCCCCATTAACGCCAGGCATTAAGTCATGTAAATATCTAGACATACACTATAGTTTATAGCCAATAGAGTTCCAAAGAAATAAGCCATTGTAGGAACTTTAAGGTAGATTCACGGAATTGAGAGTTCAAGGATAGAACCTTGTGTAAAGATTACATGGCCATAAGTCTCACATAAAACTAGGACATTCATAAATTTGGGACAATTGGCGTCCACTTAGACCGCCGTCAATTACAAAATTCGCGTCCACTGGGGTGGTAACTAATTCTATGAATAGTACAAGCACGAAGGAAAATTACGTCAACGGTGATGGACGCAAATTCCTATGTAGCGTCAACTGTACTGGACGCTAATTCTAGATAGTGACACGACTCTCACAAAACACTAGAACAGTGGTCTATGATGGCTAGGGCATCATGTTTCTTCAGAGTGACATGCCGAGACACGGTTCATGGGTTTTTAGGGTACAACCCGCTCGGCTTCCTTGAGGGATTCCAAGGCTAGCAGAGACTTACGGAGGCCTTAGAGAAAGAAATTACAATCCGGCGGAAGGAATATCCGGCGGAGGGTCATTCAATCTCCAAGAATTGAGGTGTCATCATGAAAACTCATGAAATAGGGACTCCATCTCGGCCATGAGACAATACTGCCAACAGACCTGCGATATGGGTCAAAACACGATGGAAATTGTGAAACAAGAATCTGCGTCCAAGCAAACAGGCGTCAATTCAATAATTCATGTCTCCTCAAAGAGGAGACAATTCTAGAATTTACCGTAATTAAATAAAAATTATATTAATTGGCATCCGCGTACAGAGGCGCTAGTTCTTCAATTAGCGTCCATGTGAACAGACGTTAATTCATGATTTCCAAGTTATTTCAATTTTCATAAATTAACAGGAATTAGCGTCTCTATGAAGAGGCACTATTTACTTAATCCGCGTCCATGTGAGTAGATGCTAATTCTTATTGGTTACCAGTTGTTAAGCACCGGGCAGGTACGTTCACAGATAGAAGTTCATGTTCATTTCTTTAGGAATTGCATGAACAATATGTTGCGGGACGGACGGCGAACTCGACACAAATTGGATGCGAACCTAAGACCCTAGGCAAGCTCGCGATCATCCCATGAGAGGGAAGCGTACGGATCTGCGCGGTTGAGAAACTGGCAGCGAGTCAAGGGTACTCGGCTCTTCCGTGCTCGGATCAAGTCACGGGACGGGTCACGCTCACTCTCTCGCAGCGGTGATTGAAATAATATAATGAGCTAATTAACTTATCACTTGCAGCGGCATACGAATAAAGCAAATGCCAAAGTGGGAGTGGACACGATACCTCCACGCTCCGGGCGTGGGGAAGACGACCCCAGCCAAGACTATAACTCCCGGTACAGTAAATGTAATTAATTACAGCAGTGAATCTCGATGCCCACTCCACGCAGGGAGGTAAAGGGCTACAGTGGGACCCGGGAGTGGAGGTCTCGGGTTGACGGGCAGCAAGCCGGAAGGGCTCTCGGATTGGAGGCGGGCTGCTGGGCCGACTCGGTACTATTCCAACTCAGTTCAGCAACTCAGTTCAGGCCTGCCAGACAGCAAGTGAACTCGGGTGCCGGGACGGCGGCTTTCGGTCACCTTCTGGCCACGGCGGTTGGCTGGGACGTCAGTGGAACACTCCACTTCGATCCTCGAAGTCGGCGGAGGCTGAATCGACGGCGAAGTAATTTTGCAAGAATTAACTTGCTGCTGCCTTTGCTGGCCTTTTCACGGAACAGGTTTGCGCGACCCGGCGAAAAGAATTTTTGTGCCCAGATCCGATGTCAGATCGAGGAGAGATTAGTGCCGTTGGATAAAGGACTCAAAGGGCTACAACATATAATTATTTCACATCCATCCAGTAAACGGATTGGAAATGAAAAACTCTGTGGTTTGTAGTTATTTCTGACTCGAAATTACAGACTGTTAGGACAGAACATGACCTGCCTGAAATGGATTTTGACCAACACAAAAATGATGGATCTAGACTCTGGGAAAATTATGGGTGGAAGGGAGGGATGTGAGAAACACGTATGATTTTTTTGGAAATTTTTGGAGATGGCTAAGGGGGCGGGAAAAATACAACAACAACACACTATCTCGTAAAACTGCTGATTGGCAGACTGTCAGGGGTGGAACTAAAATATTAGGAAAAATATCAAACGGTGGCAGATTGACACAAAATTTAAAATGGGAATGACTAACAAGGAGGGAGATGATCTCTCAAAATTTCAAGATCATTAGATTCACGGATTTGGAGGACCAACCAGATCTTCAGGTTACTATTCTGGATTACATGGTTCAGGACAACAGCTCGGAGATGTTGTTGTGGCGGCTCAACGGTGGCACAAACGGAGGCGGCGGCGACTGGAAATCACATCCAGCAGAGGTGATAGAACTTGGAATCCACCAAGTTTATGGCTTCACACCATAGAATTTATAGTAGTCCAGCTGCAAGGGGGAGAGAGGGAGAGAGGGGCGCCCTTGGGCTTGCTCTTGGCAAAAATACTTAATTCTTCATTAATTCCATGAAATGTGAAAATACAAGGGTTATATAGAAATAGAAAAAAGACTTAAACTACCCCCAGATCTAGGGTTAGGGAGGGGCAAATAGGGTATGGGATAATTAATCTCCCATGTGGTTAAATGATCAAATTAAATAAAATACAACATGAATAAACTATATTAAAGAGGGGGCGCCCCTTTGAAAATGGGGTAGTCAAATTTGAATTTTCCTATTCTTGTCCCCCCTTGGTCCAAGTCCAATCTTGGACTTTGAACTAGCTCCATATGTGCCCTAGATCTTAGGTGGACCAATGGAAAAAAAGGTGGGGGCCCCTGCTACACCTACTGGCATTTTACATAGAAACTCAAAGGCCTTTTTGCAAAAAAACCTAAAGATTCCTAATGACTAACCCTTTGACTTATAATCCCTTACAATTACAAACCCAATTAGTAAAGGACATAAATGCAAACAAAAGGATACAAATGTAAAAATAAAATGTTAGTGCCCGATGTTGATTCCCATCAATTCTCCCCAGGTGGGAAGAACTCGACCCCGTCGAGTAAGGGGTGTGGCTGCTCGGGTGGCTCCTGCGAATCTATCACCGACCAGGTAGCGCGGAGTACGCTCCACTCCAAGTAATAGTCACCTGCTCATCCCGTATATATTCGATATGCACATGCTACTGTGGAAATGAGGCTAGAGGTGGACACTCTAGGGTGGGGTCACTCTCAAAGGAAGGAGACGGCTCAATGACTCAATAAGAATCATCGCTGGGTCCCTTTATGTGACTAGATCATCCGAGACATTGTGGCAGAGCTGAGCCCAAATTTTGGCAAGTCTACAACGTACGCATTAGACCCGACTTGCCTCACACTCGAAAGGGACTGACATCACGAGCTAGCATTAGACCGACTATGCGACTCCTAATATGCTCGACACATGTATGTATAGACTCTTGACAAACTGGACAAATAAAGAAAACACAGACTCACACATGTCCCTAAACAAACCAACTGTTAGGTCGACCCATAATTATGCAATGGTGGACCAGGGCATCCGAATGTGTGCCATGCATACACAAGACGCAACCAAAGGTCGGTAGAATCATGGACTCCTAGATATCCCAAAGTGCACCACTCATGCACTGACGGCCTTTTGGATTTGGGAGGCTTGGGTGGGCTAGGAGGGTTGAATTCATCATTCTCATCAGCCCTATATGTATGTATATCTCGCCAGTGAACGGGCTTGATGAGTATAGATGGCCCGGCCCGTGGGGAAGGGGTGTGATAGTGCACTCCCTCGAAGAAGTGGAGTATATGTAGTGGGTCATGGGGTTCACTAGGGAAGGGGTCGAAGGGATCAAAGAAACTGTGACCCCTGGAGACGGGTTCCCTCATGACACGGTCCCAAGTTTGAAATTCTTGAAGGTATAGATGATCATCTTCATCCATTGTGGTGGGTGGGACGACGGTCATATGTAGGAAATATGGTTCCTCCCTCGGGATAAGTGTAATGAAGCTAGGCTCGGCCGGCATGGGGAGGAATAAGAGAACCTCCGTGGTGACATGACCCACGGTGCACACGGAGGCAATGGACCCTAAGGCTGGATGTGTGAAGCTACGACTATTGGGATGGTCGAAACCTCGGGCCAACATACACGTCAACTTCAATTGCCAGTCTAATCCCTTGTTCGCGACCTTTTCTTTCTTTCGCGGGTCGATCAACCAGCTGACTAACTGGTAGTCAAATGATCGATTGATGACGCAGGCGTGCCAGTCACATGAGTGATGATTTTATGATGCGCTCATTCTGACCCATGTCGGGAGAATGTGAGGTTCGGTGGGACCAGCAGTCCGCCATACCATAAAGGCTATGGCGTTAATTACATCCCCCACGAGGAGGGAACACCTTTGATTAATTGTCGAGATAACGGACTGTCGAAGCCGAATTAAAAAGAGCTACATGATGATCATGACGAAGGCATGCAGGATGCATATATTTATCATGCAGAAGATGCATAATTCATAGAATTAGAGATCCTTGATACGCGGCGGAGGACGTAGGTTCGAAGACCACCATCGCGCATAGCGAAGACTTCCGATCGGGCGTAACCTGACCTTCTATCGGCGCCATTCGATATACCCGAGGATCTATGCATGCATGCATGCATACATGACATTCATGACTATATTAAGCATGACCATAAAAGTACAGAAGCAAATGGTGATCAACCACGTTTATTACTCCCCATGAGGAAGGGGGGAGGCAACACAAATATAATAGCGAAAGCAAAGTGCTAACGGACATGGTAATGAAGATATGATAACAATATAGTTCAGGCTCGCTTGGCCCCTCCCTTATTCAATTTTTTACCCATTGTGGTTTATTAACATTGACCGTGAGAGACGAGAATCGCTCCGGGGGCGAGTGAATGATTAAAACAACAAGAGGGGTTCAAAACCGGCGCGGACGCGGGAGGGATAGCTTATATGGCGCGATAAAGCGTAGGTATAAACTGTTAATACGGCACGGCCATATAGCTGGTTAAGACGGCGCGCAAAGGATTGGGGCGCGCCGGTTCATGGCGCGCCGGAAAGGCGCAAGGAAGTTTTTTTGTTTTTTGAGTGTAGGGTTAATCCGACGCGGGGGGGTACCACGCCGTATTAGGGCGCGTCGGGTTAAGGCCGCGCGTTTTAGCTTATTTTTGATGAATTTCGAATCATTTGAGTTTGTTAAGTTTATGTTGAGGGTTTTGAAGCTATTTGAGGCCAATTGTTTGTTAAATTGAAGTCCAGAACGCTGAGGGATGGTGTGATAAGTCAGTGCGAGGTTCATACTCGAGCACCGGGTTGATTAAGTTCAAAACGGGCAAATTATCATTGTTCACTCATTATAAGTTTATCCAAAAATTTTGGCAGCATCTCCCCTGAACACGAAGAGTTGCAGGGGAGAAACGGGGTCGTACGCACTCATGGAGCACGCCCCTAAACCGCGGGTATGCACGAAGGCAGCCAGCAAACCCCATTGGATAGGATACCCCGAGGACTAGCCTGCTAGGGGCACCAAGATTCCATAGGGGAAGAGACAGAGGGACGAGGTCATTGATGATGGGAGCCATACCCCGAGGGCTAGCCTGCGAGGGGTGGAGGACCCATAGTCTGTGATTCATCCCATGGAGGAACTGACCATTGGGAGAATGGGACTCCGAGGGCTAGCCTACAAGGAGCACACATCCCCCCGGTCTCGATCAGGTCTTAATTTGTTGGGGCTGAGTTCGTTGAACTAGGACCCCTATCATTGTCTGCAATGGCTTCGAGGAAGCGCCTACCATCGAGAGATAGAGCCCCCCCCGGCCGCCCAGCAACTTCAGGAAGCAACAGGGGAATGTCCCCCTCCCCGGGTGATCGAAACGGCGAGAAACTCTCGGAACAGTGCAGATGATCATGATGAGTAGGGGTGGTAAATACATAAGTGAGGCGGGCCCGCTGCAGGGGCATATGCTCGAATAGTTGGAAAGCAACATTCAGGGGATGGACCCTGTACATGGCGGATTGACACACGCGCAGAAGCACGGCTCCATCCCAGGAGAGAAGGAGATGCGAAAACCCTTGAATCAAACATAAAAAAATGAGCGAAAGAAAAGCCCCCGGGGAGGGGTGTTTCTATAGCCCACGATGATTCGGGGCACGATGCAGACCTCGGGGAAACCAGAATTACAGCTATGCCGAGAAGAACCCAGACACAGGCGTTGGCGTAGATAGAAAGGGGGGAGGCTGAGGATCATTCATTCAACCCGATAACCCAAGCATTCAACATATATGTATTAACGTCCCAGAAACGGGAATGATTCAGTATTTACATGGTGAGGACATGGCGCCAGCCCCATTGCTCGGTCGCCGCTCGCCTATCACGGAGGCAGAAGACATACAGAGCACCACGAAAACAGAGAAAGGAAGGAAAAGAAAATAGAAAATCGCACAAAGGGGGAGGAGAATAGACTCATATCATTGTCGCTCCTCCCCCCCTCGCTTACATTCGATGGGTGGGAACTTCAGAAGGAGGAATCTACGAAAAGCAGGAAAAGAACTGGCACCGGCGCCCACCTCTTCCGGGAACAGGGTATCGTAGAGGAAGAAGACGACCGGCGAAAGCTCCTCCGAAGGAACCCTACTCTCTCTCTGCTTCAGTAGAAAAAAAACTCTCCAGAAGCCTTTCTCTCCCTTCGCTCTTCTCTTTCTTTTCTCCTCTGTGTCCTCCCTCCCTTTTTTCTTCTCAGGTCTTGATCTGTCTCTCCCCTTTTTCTCTTCAATCGAACCTCACCCATATATATAAAGGTTGGAGGCTCTTCATCCGGCGTGGGCTTTGGCGCACCGGGAGGAAGCTTCATCAACTTATCGCGCCAGTTTAAGGCGCCATCAGATAGGGTAGCTTGCGCGCCGGGATGAGGGCTGAAGGTAGGGGGGCGCGCCGGGATAAGGGCACGCCGGGCTAGTGCTCTTTATGACCT
Organism: Amorphophallus konjac; assembly: GCA_022559845.1. Classification (NCBI taxonomy): domain Eukaryota; kingdom Viridiplantae; phylum Streptophyta; class Magnoliopsida; order Alismatales; family Araceae; genus Amorphophallus; species Amorphophallus konjac. The sequence continues at coordinate 356,922,849 of CM040121.1, forward strand.
TTGAGCCAGTCGATGAGTCCGGGGATGATTTCGGGAGTCACCGTGAGCATTATCTCTCCGATGCTCACTGAAACCTCGACGAGATATCTTGTCGAAGCTCCCGGGTTGGCGTACGGCCATTCTCGAGATTCCAGATAGCTTTGGGTTGATCATACGGGCCTGCCGCTGACACTGCCTTCGGCTCTATAGTTCGTGCCGCTGGCTCGGCCTGGCCCGTGCCCGAAGCTCCTTGGAAGGCGAGATAACACCAGGGATAGTTCCGCCTGAGTTGGGCGGTCATTCGGCCACTAATGGGCCCATCTTGGCAGGAAGCCGTACCCGTGCCAGGTGATCGGGGTCTTCTGCCGATAGAACCTTTGGCCCCCCCTTGTTGTGAATGGCCGAGGACGTTCTTTCTCCTCAGGAGAGTCACCGGGTAGACCGTCGTCCTTGGTCGGGTGACGGATGTAGGGTAGCGGCATGACGGGGTCGATGCCGGATCATTGGGCAGGCTTGGTCGCACTGCCAGTTGGTTGTGGATTCATCTCGACTCTGCTGAGGTGAAGTCCCCGGTATTCACTTCAAGGTGACTCGGGGCCCTGGCAGCTTGAGGAGCCTTTAGTAAGTTGATCTTCATCGGCTTCTGTGCTTCAGCGGGCCGGGTCCTTCGTCTTTGTGCCTTGGTCACCGACGATCATATTTTAGGTGCCAACAAATGCCCCCCAGACGTGGGTGTTGCGAGCAAGGCATGAGTGCAGCAAGACCGACGGATGAATTTCATCCGGACGAATCTCTTCTTCGGTTGACAGGAGCTCTGGATGGCCCTTAATTCGGCACGGATGTTAAACTGGAGCCGTTTGAATGTTAATACGGCGCGGGTAGCCTTGGTTCATTCTAATGAATGTTTATGAAACCAACGAATGTTATATATGTTTTGATCAGCTATCTTCTAACTTTGTAGTTTCATTTCTTCTTTCAGGCCTTTTGGCCAGCTTCTTCTCTTCATTGTGGTGTGTCATTCTCACCTTCGTGCATTTGCAGTCCGACCGACTTCGGAGGAGACCCGGCACTTCAGGGAACTGATCATAAAGGCCCAAAAGCCAACATATTTTTAAGTTCCTGAGCCTGCCCCGACCACGACGCCACTGCCTCCTGGGGATTCGAGGAAGAGGACTCGGTCCTAGCTGAGAGAGGCCGTCGGAAAGGCGAAAGCGGCGGTGACCCGGGTGACACGGGCACGCCGAAAGAAGGCTGCAGAGGAGGAATCGACAACCGTCATTCCTTCGGTTGTATCTTTTGAAGAGTTTGAAGCTTCCCGCACACAAGGGCTAGAGGCTAAAGGTAGGCTCTTTTTCTCTTCAAAGTGCATTAGCTTGTTTCGACTGCCTTGGCTCACCCATGCTGACGGTTGCTGACATAGTTGCCGCGGTCATCGGGCTGGAGGCGACGATAGATGTAGCGGCTAGGGACGGGGCAGAGGAAGTCCCTACTGCTCCCATAGAAAGGGATCTGCCCTCTCCAACACCCAGGCAGGAGATGGAAGGTAATCCATGGTCTAGTCGCGATAGCACATCGAATCTTCATGTCTTCAGCTAGCTTGACCCCTTCTTGCCGTAAATTGCAGTTGATATACAGCCGGCATTGCTCCCGGGCTCAGAGAGTACAGAGGAAGTGACTATCCAGGGGCAGGGTGAGCCTGTCCTCGAGATGCCGCCAGCCGCTGCTTCTGGTGTTGAGAGCACGGGGGAAGTTTCTGCTGCTAGTGAGGCCCCCGTTGGCGAGGTTCCGGCTCCGATGGTGGAGCGTTCTGAAAGAGCAGAAGGATCCTCCTCCTCCGAGTAAGTTGATTATGGTGGCAGCTCCAGTGACGAGGAGCTTTCACTAATTGATCTTGAGACCGATGATGCCGGGGCGTCTTCGGCCTATGAAAGTGATTATCTGACTTTCAGCCCGGCCTGGTTGCCATGGAGCGGTCCTGAGGCGTCAGTATTGCTTGAGAGTGAAGAGGCCGGTGCCGGGGGAGCTGCTCTTAAAGATTTGAGCTTAGTACCCGCTGAGGTAAGGACCTACCCAGAGTCGGTGTTTACTGTTCTTCTTTATTTTCCCTCTAGCCTGGTTTTTAATGTATATATATTTCTGATGCAGGCTGAGGTGGCGCTGCCAACTATGACGGTGCAGATACCACTCCCGGCTCTGGGAACGGGCCATACAACTCTCCCGTCCGTCCTGCGGCCTATCGCATTGCAATACCCAAAGGACTATGCAGCAGCCATGGTTCCAGTCGGACCCGGAGCACTCGTGGAAGTTGATAGTTCGGTGGCAGTCGGAGATTCTCCGCCAATTGAGGCTGCACAACAGTCAGTTCTGGAAAAGGGTGGTCCTGCTGAGATAGAAGCCGGAGAGATTATTGAAGAATAGACGTCTTCAGCTCTCGACGTTCCTGTTGGACCCCCATCCCAGGGGGCAGGCAAAGAAATTGTTGTTGTTGAGGCTCCAGCCACCGCATCTGCTAGTGCGGTTGTTCCTCACAGCAGTGGACTGCAGCTCATGCCATCGTCATCTTCCGGGATGGCCGATGATATCTGGGCTGCCGTGGATAGCAGAGTGGAATTTGAACTGCCCGAGACGTCGCCACTTGGTCTTCAATCTTCAAGTGACCTTGTGTGGCAGTTTCTGGGGACCCTCCAGCAGACCGTAACAGCCAGCAGGGATTTAACTTATGTTCAGCTGAAGGGCTTGATAGAGCATCTATCCCGCTCGCTGTTGGCCTTTGGTTGTCCCATGGACGACTGGACTCCACGGGTGATCCTGCTCCTGAAGTATGTAAACAGGAGGGAATTTCTAGGCCGGGAAGCAGCTGACCAGCTGGCGGCCATATCATTAGAGCGGGCTGAAAGCCGAGCAGCTCTTATTTCTCTGCAAGAGACTGCGGCGAGGATGAGGGATGAAGCCAATGCCTCTTTACAGCGCCGAAGCTTCTTGACGGCCCGGATGGCGGCATTACAGGCTGAACTTTCAAGGGTAGAGGTAGAACTTGAAGAAGTAGACCGTCTGGGAGTCCAGAGGGTGGAGGAAGCAGAGATGGCCGAGGGACAAGCTGCTTCCCTCGGGGAGAAGCTATCCGAGCTCGAGGCCACTGAGTTCAGATTGCAAGAACTGACCCGTCATCCTTCCCTGGGTATTCCTGCGCTGGAGGACATCTTCGACGCCCTCTTCCGTAGTCTCTTTTTCTTTATTTGCTCCCTTTTTGACGCATTTCATGTACTCCGGGGAATGGCCCGTGTAACATGTACCTTTTACTTCATAGTAATGGAAAATCTCCATCCTGCTATTTTGAATGAAGACTCCATCATATCATTATTCTTTTCTCTTCCATTCGCCCGTTGACCCTAGTCCGAGTGTATGAGTCATTAGGGCAGGAGAGCACTCACGCCTTCAGCGAAGGGGTGAGGTGTTCGCTCCACCGCGCCGTGACTTTTCTCGAGACTAACAACGGCCTATGCCAGCCGAGAGTCCGGGGGACTCAAGAGGGTATATCAAAACTGACGGGTAAGTGGTCCTGCCGAGGATGGCAAGACTCGAGAATGGGTAGCGACCGGTCCTGTCGACGATGACGAAGGTCGAAAAAGGGTAGACGGTCTTGACAATGATGACAAGAACCGGACTAGGGTAGCGACCGATCTTGCCGATAGTGGCAAGGGTCGAAAAGGGTAGACGGTCTTGCCGATGGTGACAAAAACCGGGTAGGGTAGCGACCGATCTTGTCGATGGTGACAAGGGTCGAAAAGGGTAGACGGTCTTGCCGATGGTGACAAAAACTGGGTAGGGTAGCGACCGATCTTGCCGATGGTGACAAGGGTCAAAAAGGGTAGACGGTCTTGCCGATGGTGACAAAAATCGGGTAGGGTAGCGACCGAGCTTGCCGATAGTGACAAGGGTCGAAAAGGGTAGACGGTCTTGCCGATGGTGACAAAAACTGGGTAGGGTAGCGACCGATCTTGCCGATAGTGACAAGGGTCGAAAAGGGTAGACGGTCTTGCCGATGGTGACAAAAATCGGGCAGGGTGGCGACCGATCTTGTCGATGGTGACAAGGGTCGAAAAGGGTAGACGGTCTTACCGATGGTGACAAAAACCGGGTAGGGTAGCGACCGATCTTGCCAATGGTGACAAGGGTCGAAAAGGGTAGACGGTCTTGCCGATGGTGACAAAAACCGGATAGGGTAGCGACCGATCTTGCCGATGGTGACAAGGGTCGAAAAGGGTAGACGGTCTTGCTGATGGTGACAAAAATCGGGTAGGGTAGCGACCGATCTTGCCGATGGTGACAAGGGTCGAAAAGGGTAGACGGTCTTACCGATGGTGACAAAACCCGGAAAGGGTAGCGACCGATCTTGCCGATGGTGACAAGGGTCGAAAAGGGTAGACGGTCTTGCCGATGGTGACAAAAACCAGAAAAGGGTAGCGACCGATCTTGCCGATGGTGACAAGGGTCGAAAAGGGTAGACGGTCTTGCCGATGGTGACAAAAACCGGGTAAGGTAGCGACCGATCTTGCCGATGGTGACAAGGGTCGAAAAGAGTATACGATCTTGCCGATGATGACAAAAATCGGAAAGTGGTGTATAAGTGGGATATCGGATGAAAAATCCCCGTCAACCTCGTAAGGGGTCTTCCGGACAGAGAATGAATCATCACTATTTATCATTCAATTTTTTATTCACATTACTGACCTAAGCGCCTTTTTGGGTTTTCACCGAGGCCAGTCCCCTCTTGCTTTTGCCCGCGCGCCCTTTCGGGTTTTCACGCGGCGGGGGACCCGATTTTGCCTGCGACGCCCCTTCGGGTTTTCGCCACAGCTGGGTTATAGCCATTTTTGCACTTGTCCTGATATAGGAACAAGTCTGGAGGGGTATCTCTATTTTTAACCCCATTTTCTTTTCTTTCTTTCTTTTTTTGAATTCGGGATGCAGAAGAACTGGACCACGAAAATGTTGGCTGGCCTTGTCGATGATGACAAGGATTGGATCATGCTTCGGTTCGTCGACACCGGCTAGATGTCGAAGCAAAGGATATGGTCTATTAATAAGGATGTAAGATCTGAGTTAGGGGTAAAGATCGACCGATCTCACCGATGATGACGAGGGTCAAACACATGTTTATTAATCAGCATAGGTTATTGCCGAAACAAAGGTGGGTTTATTAGCAAGGACGGAAGGTCCAAGTTTTAGGGGTAGGGATCGACCGATCTCGCCGATGATGACGACAGTCGACCATGGGTTTATTCATCAGCATGGGTCACATGCCGAAGCAAAGATGGGATTATCAACAGGGACGTAAGGTCCAAGTGAAGGGTAGAGATCGCCCGATCTCGCCGATGATGACGAGGGTCGAACATGGGTTTATTCATCAGCACGGGTCACATGCCGAAGCGAAGATGGGATTATCAACAGGGACGTAAGGTCCAAGTTGAGGGTATAGATCACCCGACCTCACCGATGATGACAAAGGTCGAATGTGGGTTTGTTAAAGGATTTCCGGTGGGACTTTGATGATTGTCCCTTTCGGAGTTCCCCTGGGTGGAGAATAGGAGAGGAATTTGGAAATTACCACTTTACTGACTTAAGCGCCCTTTCGGGTTTTCGCTGAAGCCAGCCCCCTCTTACTTTTGCCCACGCGCCCTTTCGGGTTTTCACATGGCGGGGTACCCGATTTTGCCTGCAGCGCCGCTTCGGGTTTTCGCCACAGCTGGGTTATAGCCATTTTTGCACTCGTCCTAATATAGGAGCAAGTCTGACGGGGTATCTCTATTTTTAACCTCATTTTTCTTTTTCTTCTTCTCTCTTTTTTTTTTTAAAAAAAATTGTATAGGGTGGCAGGTCGAAGTGTGATATTCGACTCCTGGTTGACCGTAGATGGCTCGTAGTGGCAACAATGTGAGAATGCCAGCTAGGGCACAAAGTCTTCAGCCGACACGGGTTTATTCGTTAGCGGGAAATAATGCTAACGCAAGGAAGGGCTTTCGTGCCAATCCGAACGTAAGGCTCGTAATGGCGGTGCGACGTATTCTTTGGAAGCTTGATCAGGGCAGAATGCCACTAGACCAAGGAAAAGGTAGCTCGATCAGGGCGAAATGTCACTGGACCAAGGGAAGGTAGCTCGGTTAGGACGGAGTGCCACTAAACCAAGGAAAGGGTAGTTCGATCAGGGTGGAATGCCACTAAACCAAGGGAAGGTAGCTCGGTCAGGGCGGAGTGCCACTGGACCAAGGAAAGGGTAGCTGGATCAGGGCAGAATGCCACTGGACCAAGGAGAGGGTAGCTCGGTTAGAGCGGAGTGCCACTAAACCAAGGAGAAGTAGCTCGATTAGGGTGGAATGCCACTAAACTAAGGAAAAGGTAGCTCGATCAGGGCGGAATGCCACTGGACCAAGGAGAGGGTAGCTCGGTTATAGCGGAATGCCACTAAACCAAGGAAAAGGTAGCTCGATCAGGGCGGGATGCCACTGTACCAAGGGAAGGTAGCTTGATCAGGGCGGAGTGCCACTGGACCAAGGAAAGGGTAGCTCGATCAGGGCGGAATGCCACTGGACCAAGGAGAGGGTAGCTCGGTTAGAGCGGAGTGCCACTAAACCAAGGAGAAGTAGCTCGATTAGGGTGGGATGCCACTGTACCAAGGGAAGGTAGCTTGATCAGGGTGGAGTGCCACTAAACCAAGGTAAGGGTAGCTCGGTCAGGGCGGAATGCCACTGGACCAAGGGGAGGTAGCTTGATTAGGGCGAGATGCCATTAACCAAGGAAAGGGCAGCTCGATCGGGGTGGAGTGCCACTGGACCAAGGGAAGGATAGCTCGGTTAGGGCGGAGTGCCACTAAACCAAGGTAAGGGTAGCTCGATCAGGGCGGAATGCCACTAAACCAAGAAAAGGTAGCTTGGTTAGAGCGGAGTGCCACTCAACCAAGGAAAAGGGTAGCTTGGTTAGGGCGGAGTGCCACTAAACCAAGAAAAAGGTAGCTTGGTTAGGGCGGAGTGCCACTAAACAAAAGAAAAGGGTAGCTTGGTTAGGACGGAGTGCCACTAAACCAAGAAAAGGTAGCTTGGTTAGAGCGGAGTTCCACTCAACTAAGGAAAAGGGTAGCTTGGTTAGGGCAGAGTGCCACTAAACTAAGAAAAAGGTAGCTTGGTTAGAGCGGAATGCCACTAACCAAGGAAAGGGCAGCTCGATCGGGGTGGAATGCCACTGGACCAAGGGAAGGATAGCTCGGTTAGGGCGGAGTGCCACTAAACCAAGGTAAGAGTAGCTCGGCCAGGGCGGAATGCCACTGGACCAAGGGAAGGTAGCTCGGTTAGGGCGGAGTGCCACTAACCCAAGGAGAGGGTAGCTCGGTTAGGGCGGAGTGCCACTAAACCAAGGAGAAGTAGCTCGATTAGGGCGGAATGCCACTTAACCAAGGAAAAGGTAGTCGATCAGGGCGGAATGCCACTAGACCAAGGAAAGGTAGCTCTGACCGATCATTCGGGGAATGTTGGCTGCGCTGCATGGTACAGCTTAATATGTTTTCCGTTGAGGGGAGAAAACTAGATGACTCCTTTGTGGTCCACCAGGACGTAGACACCCCCTTCATATACTCGGCGGATGATATATGGTCCGACCCAGTTTTCGACCAGCTTCCCTTTGGGGTTGGAGGCCATCACTGCCCTTCTTTTGACCATTACCAGATCTCCTTTCTTGAATTCTCGACCCTTGACTAACTTGTCAAAAGCACGGGCCATGCGAGCTTGGTAGAGTTGGATGTTTTGCTGTGCCCGGAGGCGTTTTCCTTCGAGCTCAGCCAGCTCCTCCAATCTTCTTTCTGCATTGGTCTGCTCACCACTGACTAGTCCGTGCTGGATGGCAACTCGCAATGAAGGAACTTCAAGTTCAATGGGCACTACAGCTTCCGACCCATAGACGAGGGAGAAAGGTGAATAGCCGGTTGGGGTCTTGTAGACAATACGATAGGCCCAAAGTGCTTCGTACATCCTTTCTTCCCAATCTTTTTTATTAGACTTGACAGTCTTTGCCAGCAATGTACATAATGTCTTATTAAAGGCTTCTGCGAGTTCATTGGCCTGAGGGTTGTAGGGGGACGATGTCCTCCAATCGATTTTGTATTTGTCGGCCAGCCGATATACCTTCTGGTTTCTAAAATGGCTGCCATTATCAGAGATGATTCGGCTGGGGATCCCGAACCGGAATACTATATTTTGCCGGAAGAATCTTGCAACTAACTCTCCCGTCACATCCCTTAGTGCTACCGCCTCTGCCCATCTGGAGAAGTAGTCAGTAGCCGCTAGGATATATTTACAGCCTGATGAGGATGCTGGTAGCGGTCCTACCACGTCCGTGCCCCACTGAGCAAACAGCCAGCTTGGTAGGGTCGGATGCAGCGGCACTGGAGGCCTCCTTGCCACAGTAGCATGTTCTTGACATTTCTGACAAGCTTTGGCAAACTTGCAGCAATCATCAAATATAGTGGGCCAATAATAGCCCAATTTCTTTATCTCTATCTTCATCTTTGGGCCAGCTTGGTGTGCTCCAGCTGATCCTGCATGGACCTCCTGCATCACATGTCCTGCTTCTGCTGAAGACAAGCAACGGAGTAGGACTTTCCTTCGGGCATCTGCCATAATTCGGAACAAGGTCCCGCTTCTCATCTCGTAAGAATCCTTGATCCTCAGGAGCTTCATTCTTTGTTCCTTTTCTTTTGGAAGTTGCTGGTGTTGAAACCAGCGTAGGAGATGCTCTCGCCAATCGGGCTGCTGAACCCCTTCGATGACTGCTACTTCCATCTCTTGTTCGTCGTCCAGGACCTCTGTTACACTGGGGACCTGTCGGCGGTTGATCACTGTTATATTCAGGCTTGTGTCTGGCGGGACCGCCAATGAACTGGCCAGCTTAGCGAGGGCGTCTGCCTGAGCATTCCGGCCTCTATTGATGTGCTTGATGCTGATGAAGTAAAATCTTGACATCAGGCGAGTTGCCAACTGGTGATAGGAGAGGAGCTCTTGCTTTCGCACATCGAACTCTCCTTCCAGCTGTTTTATAACTAGCATGGAGTCTCCGAATGCTTCCAGCATCTGAATTCCCATGGACAGAGCAATTTGCAACCCGATTATCAGGGCTTCATATTCCGCTTCATTGTTTATGCATTGCTTGTTTATGGAACAGGATGTATACACCACTTCTCCTTCTGGGGATTTCAGGACTATGCCTGCTCCTGCCCTGATTCTGGTTGATCCAGTGGAAGAGGCGTCAATTCTGGAAGCGCCATCAAAGTATAGCTGCCATAAGGCGGGTTGTACTTGAACGGCTTCTAGGGTTTCATCTTCAGGAAGCTCCGGCTCTAACGGGCAATCCCCGGGCACTGGGTGCTCAGCGAAGAAGTCTGCAATAGCTTGGCCCTTGACAGCCTTGCGCGGCACGTAGGAGATATCAAACTCCATAAGGATTACCGCCCATTTTCCCAAGCGGCCTTTGAGTGCCGGTTGAGACATGATGTATTTCAGGGGATCCTCTTTGGATACCAAGCTGATTTCATGCGACAACATATAGTGTCGGAGCTTCTTAACTGCGAAGACCAGTGCCAAAAAGATCTTCTCAATATAAGTATATTTCTCTTCAGTTCTGACCAGTCTCCGAAATAGAGGGCTTGCTCTTTCCCTTCTTCATTATTCTGGGCCAGCATTGCCCCCAAAGAGTTATGTTTAGCTGCTATATACAGTATCAATGGTCGTCCTTTCACCGGTGCGCCCAGCACTGGAGGAGTTTTCAGGTAGTCTTTTAGCTTGTCAAAGGCTGCCTGGCAATCTTCATCCCAATAAAAGGGGACATCTTTCATCATTAGCTTGTGGAAGGGCTGGCATCGCCCTGACAAATTGGAGATGAACCGCCGAATGTAAGCCAAGCGGCCTTGCAGTGATCTCAGCTCGGAGATATTCCTTGGCGGAGGTAACTCCTGAATCGCCTTGATCTTTGCGGGGTCTATCTCGATTCCCCGATATCGGACGATGAAGCCCAAGAATTTTCCGCTCGACACTCCGAACGCACATTTCATAGGGTTCATCTTTAGCTCATGCTGCCTCAGCCTCTGAAAAACAATCCGGAGGTCTTGCAGATGATCTTCTTTTCTTCTGGTTTTGACCACCAGGTCATCTATGTAGCATTCGACCTTATGGTAGAGCAACTCGTCAAAGATCTTGGTCATTGCGCGCTGATAGGTTGCGCCATCATTCTTTAGTCTGAACGGCATTCTCTTGTAATGATAAATGCCTTTAGGGGTTCGGAAAGCAGTATGGACTCGGTCATGCTCCGCGATCCAAATCTGATTGTAGTCAGACGATCCATCCATGAATGATAGGGCCTCATGGCCGGTTGTAGCATCAATCATGACCTCGGTTATTGGCACCGGAAAGTCATCCTTGGGGCAGGCTTTATTTAGATCCTGAAAGTTGATGCATATCTGAATCTGTCCATTCTTCTTTTTCATGGGGACGATGTTTGCCAGCCACGTGGTGTACTGGTTTTCTTCAACAAATCCCACGTCAATGAGCTTGTCGACTTCAGCACAAATTTGGGTGATGAGCTCCGGCCTCATGCGCCGTGGTGGTTGCTTCACCGGCTCGGCCTCAGGGCTGATTGCCAACTCATGTTGCGAGACAGTGGGGCTTAGACCTGGCATCTCTTTGTAAGTCCAGGCGAAGCAATCCCGGTATTCTAGCAGCAGCTGGATGTACAGCTCCCGTTCTTCTGGGGACAGTTGGGCACTGAGGAAGGTGGGCCTAGGGTCCTCCTCATTTCCTAAGTTGACTTCTATCAGTTCATCGACTGTGGCCTGGCCTCCGTCTTCTATCTCCGGAGGTGCCGGTTGGAGGTCAACGAAGTCTGGAATGCCATCTTGAGGGTCGAGCACTTCGACTTCCTCGTCAGACACCGCCAGAGCTTCTTGAGGCTTTTTTATTTCTTATGCTAGCGGCTAGGTGGATTGTTCTATTAGCCAATCCATCGCCGTTGCAGCTCTCGAGGGCGAGAGAGCAGCTTCAGTGTTTGTAGATGGGGTTGTAACCATGACAGGCTGGTAGTTGTTTATTGCCGGGCTTGGACAGCATCCCGGTTTTGTAGCAGAAGTTGAGGAGGTCTCACCTTCTGGGGCAGTTGTATCTTCCGTAGAAGTGGCTTTTTCTTTCTTGGCAGCTAGTTCCCCTTGATTGGAGTCGACCAAGGCTTCCCTGATTGACAGAAAGGGTGTTGAAGTCATCATTAGTAGGACCCCTATGGAGGGAGAGACTCCTGCTTCTTGAATGTCTTCGGCTTCGCTGCTGCTAGCCGTATCAAATTCGGCTTGAAGGGCCGCTTCATTAGGATGAACTTGCTCCCAGCATCGGCAAGGGGCCGAGGTTTCTACTTCTTGATTCCCGGACCGAGCCAGTTCAAGATATTTGGCTTCCACCGGATACTCATCAAAGGTTGCCCCCAGAGGGCTATCTTCAGTAGGATAGAAGGCGGAGATAGTATCCACCTCGTACCGCCCACTGTAATAATATTCCTCCAGGGTAAAGCCCAACCCTGGATGTTGAGAGACACGTCTCATTTCCTTATCCAGATTTGCAAGATACCACATCTTCTGGAAAGCTTCTTTGCGCTTCTGTGACTGATCGGGAGGGATGTGTTGCTTCTGAAACATCATGGCCATCCGATCAGTTGTAAATGCCAGGCCCTGAACAGGAACCGGCGGGTTGCCTAGATCTTCAGGGAGGCTGCAGTCTGTGTCCTCCCGAGTCGGATGCTCCTCAGCTGTATAGAACAAGCTGTTGGGCCCATCCTCCTGTGTCACCTCCCAAGCTTTGAAAGGTTCGACAGTGGGGTCGTTGAGGCCGAGGACTGGCTTGGTGAGGCCGGTCGGGACTCTGATGCGGGCGTGCTGTCGATTGACCTGCACTTCCTTAGCTTTGGGGTATAATGCTGGGGTGTTACCCTTCCGACATCTCCAGAAGCGGTGATGTGGGAGACCACCTTCGACTTGACATATCCGCGTGGCGGTGGTGGATACCAACCGTCACCCGATCTATTCTTCGAGGCCCCTATGGGGGTCTTAGCTTCAGAAACCTTCCGGGGAGGCCCCGTATATAAGTTGGCGTCTGCCAAGTGACATTCAAACACCTCGAATGGGTGGAGATCAGCAAATATCCTCTCCTCCTTCCCCTGGAGGCTGTATTTGATGCATTGGTGGAGCGTGGAGGGCACCACCATATTTTCATGCAGCCATGGGCGGCCGAGCAGTGCTTTGTAGAAGGTGCGAGAGTCAATGACATGAAACTGCACCGTTGTAGTGAAATCTGCCAGGGTCAGCATGAACTCTGTCACTCCCATAGATACCTCACATTTTTGGTTGAAGCCAGCGATACGCATATCCCTGACTTTCTCGAGATGCACATTAAAGTGGTGCCTCTCGTATATTCTGTAAGGTAGAATGTTGACTGCTGCACCGGGATCAACCAGTATTCTATTCAGCTCCCTCCCATTCAGGTGCCCTTTCATATACAGTGGCCTGTTGTGGCTGGCAGTAGGTAGTAGCATGTCTTCTGGAGAGAAGGTCATAATGGCTTCTGGTATAGCCTCAGCTACGCAGGCTTCAAAATGAGCAGGCGTCTGCAGAGCAGTGATGATCGCCTGTCAAGTTTCTTCACTCAAAGAGAGAATTTCCCAGATCATAAATCGAGCGGGGAGCTTCTTGAGCAACTTCATTATTCGGCTCCCAGCCCGGACATTGGAGAGCTTCATCTCTTCAGCCCATCTGGGCTTGGGGAGGTTTTGATTTGTGGGTCCAGATGGACCTGCCTCATCTTCCTCGGACTCGGCATCCTCTTGGCTGGCACCGGCTATCGGGTCTTCTTTATTAGTTACTGTAGGGCAAGCTCCATCTACATTTGCATCCTCAGTAGATTGCGCTGGCTGCGGGTGAATGGCCCAGGGTGTAGGGTTAGCCTCTTGACAGGGCTGTTTCCCCTTTGACATCTTCATAAATTCAAGGAATGAAGGGACTACCTTGCCCCCACTCTTGTTGTATAGGCCTGACGGAGGAGGGATTTGGACTCCCTTGACTTCCGACGGAGGTGTCTTGTAGGGTTGCTCCCCTCTGAACATGATGTTGTGATTGGGTGGTGGCTGGCGCCCCCATTTTCGGCCCGACCGAGTGGCATGTTCGGCAGTTGCGGCCTCGGCCTTGCCTCCCCCAGCATGGGGTGTGAAGCAAATTTCTTCTTCTTCCTCTTCTCCGGGTATATTGAAGAGTGCTGACAGGGTATTACAGGAGACAACCTGTGCTTTATTGGCCCCAGCGGCCTTTCTTTTCTTCTTTTGCTTTCTTTTCTTTTTGGTCTCTGCGGGTGCCTGCCCCCAGAACAGGCTGCCCTCTTCAGGGGGTGCTGCTTCAGCTTCCTCCACCTGTTTGAGTGAGAGTTGTTCCAGCTCTTGCCATGGGATGTGGTCCTGTACCAGCAGAGGTTTCAATTCGGGCTGCACATATTCATCCAGCCCTTCAATCAGGTGCTGTAGTCGAAGGACCCCAGGATTGGTTTCATTGATTACTGGCAGCGGAGTCTGTCTCCTCCTGTTAGGTGTATGTATTCTGATGGCTGTAGGTGGAGTGACCCATACGGGTGCTACCACTGGCGGAGCAGGCCGGGGTGTAATGCCACGGATATGTGCCCCCTCTTTCGGGCGGGGTGCCCTCTTCTTCTTATGCTTTACAGGGATCTGCTGCCACCCCTGCTGTTCTTTCACGGGCTCAAGAAAATGGATTTCGTAGGTGCTCCGTGTGCTTGCTTCAGAGATCTCCACAGGTAAGGCCTGGTAGAGGGAGATCATGTTGACTGCTGCTCTCCTGAGAGGGGCTTCATGTGGCTGAGGAGGGTCTACTTTGTACTCTCCCAGCTCTATTTCATTCTTCTTTACCATTCCTTCGATGATGTCTTTGAAAACATAACAGTCTTCGATTGGATGTCCCAACATCTGGTGGTAGGGGCGGAATCTTGGACTATCCTTTCTTTTCAGGTCCTCCGGCCTCCTTGGCTCAGGTAGAGTGACGATGCTGTATTCTGTTACCCAGTCGAACAGGACTCGGGTCTTATCTTTTGGAAAGGAATAGGCTTTCTTCATTTTGTCCCTGAGCGAAGGACCTTCTTTATCATCTAGAACTTTCACAGGTTGCGGGGGAGCCGCCTTCTTGCCTTTCTCCTTCTGCTGTTCGAACGCCTTGATATCAAGCGCATTCGCTTCTTTAGGTGTGGGGCGTCGTTCCGCAGCCTTGCCTTTCTGGGCTGTGCTGGCAGCTGACGCTGGGACAGGCTTGGCTAGGAAAGCCTCCACTTCGGCCACCACGTTATTCAGCCGGTCAAACGACCGTATTTCCATTCCAATCATCTTCTCCAGGACCTCCCTCCTGAGGTTTTGTTTGCATATTTATACCACATCCTCCTGATGCGGGGGCCGCTTGCATCTCATTCCGAGGTTCCTCCACCTCTTTATGTAATCAAGGGCTGTCTCATCTGCCCTTTATTTTGCTGAGTAGAGTTCGGCCACTGTGATCTCCCTCTCTGTGACATGGAATCTTTCTCTGAACTTTCTCTGCATATCCGACCAATCACTGATTGACCCGGCTGAGAGGCTAGAGTACCATTCAAATGCGAGCCCTGTCAATGAGGACCCGAAGAACTTCAGCAAATATGACTCGTCGGTGGCCAGATCACCCATAACGGTCATATAATATGCAATATGCTCTTTAGGGGATGCTTTCCCGTTGAATTTATCAAACTTAGGCGGCTTGTTGACCCCCGGGGGAAGTCGTTTAGCCGCATGGTGTTGCGGGTAGGGCACCCGATAGGCATCAAATGCGACGTAGTCGCCCTCACTTTTCTCTGCAAGCTTTAGCTCGATCATTCTCTCCACCATCATCCGGTTCACGACCGTGGGGTCAACCGGTTCTGGATAGAAGTGCGCCGGCTGCAAGTATGGGGTGACCAGGGTGGTCGCCTGTGGAGGACGCAGCAGTGGGGGTGTCGGGTGCACCTGAGGGAGCACCGGAGGTAGCGGCGGCTAAGGCTGTGGTGGCCGCTGTTGTGCCGTCGCCATGCTTGGCTCTAACGGCTGGGATAGTGTATAGAGCGGTGGAGGGTCGTCACGATGAGCCGCTCCCCGAGATGACTCACCCTGGACTTTGGGTGGTTTAGAAGCCGATGAATGTTCAGTCTTTTCCATCAGCTGCTTCTTCAGAGAGTCTATCTCTCGTTGATATTTTTGTAGTAGCATCAGAACTGATGGGTCTATAGTGGTGGGGGTACCCTCTGTTGTCTCCCCAGACGTACCCTCAGGCAGGATGTCGAGGAGGACGTCGTCTTCTTCTTCCGTCGTCACCACATTAGCGGTCAAGACGGGGGCCTTGTCATCCCAGTGGGGATAGACCTGGGGCTGTTTCCCTTTAACAATCATCAGAAGCTCTCTTGCTGCTTCTGTTCTGCGGGTAGTTGGCCCCGGCCATGCGGCCAATTGAGCCAATTCTTGGGGGTCTTCAGGAAGCTCCCCATATCGGTTAGATATACCAGCCATGTTGCAGGTGAAAATCTGCATCCTTCTCTTTTGTTGATAGACCCTCCTTCTGGCTTGCTGCGGAAAGGTCAGCCTTTCGAACACAGAAACTCTTCTTCTTTCTTCCCGCTCGGGGAAGGCTTCATCGGCTTCGACCTCGAAGCCGTCATTATATCCATTGTCGTCGACTGACGGCACCATCATTCTATCTCCCATATTTCCTTCATCTGCCATTGATGGGCAGTAGTCTTCCTCAGTGGCGACTGTCTGCATCAGTCGCTGCTGTCCGAGTGAGGGGTTGCCTAAGCCTCAGAAATAATTTCTGACCAAGCAGGTCACTCTTCTCGACCCCGTTCTTGATGTAGGACGGGGGGTGATTGTCGACCTCCAGCGGGAGGGATATAGGCCAGCCGAGCTCTGTCAGCAGGCTGTTGGAATCTTCATCCCGCAGCAGGGACGTTGGCTTGACGGGCCGCGGCACGGAAACTTCTGTGGCTCGGAGGATCCGCGACCACCTCTTCTTCCTCCTTCGGGGGCAGGCCCCTTTCTCTTCTCACTTCTGCCTCGTCGTTCACAAGACGACGGCGGATGGGAGTTAGCTGGTGGGCAGGTCGGGTCCGCTTGGGAACCCACACCTGTTTAAACTTCCTCGGCCTGGGTGCCGGGCTTTCCTGGCCATAGTGGCCGGCTTCTTCTATTTCTGCCCTCCTTCCGGCGAGGGCCTGATAGGCATTGTGGACAGGAATGTTGGGGATGACTCGGTCCGGGGTCACCCGTGCAGTGCGTCCATTGAGGAAGACGCGCATACCTCCAACTAGCATAGATTTCCCGGACTGAGACAGAGTTCCGGTGATTATAGCAGCATCCTTGTGGGCCTGGCGACGCTGGCATCCTCCAGGGTGTTTGTTGATGACATTGGGGTGGGTCCCACGTATGACGTGGTGCACCAGACAGTTAGCGGCCGGGGTCGGACTTTCGGACAAGTCTTTGCAGCAGGGAACCTTCAGAGGCTCCATTTTCTCTACAGCTTCCTTGACAGGTTCTGGGGCTTCGACCTCCAGCATATCTACAAAGGCTAACCCCAAAAAGTTGGGGAAGCCCACAACGGTAGGGAAGCTGCCAAATTCCATGGGTACCGCCAGGTACCCTTGCGCGTGTCCAGCGACTATCGACAGATCGAAGTCAACGCCAGTTATCCCGTTGATCGTCATTGATCCGCCTGCACAGACAAACAAGGCAATAATCAGTAGCTCTTGAGAGGGCTTCAAAGCCCGAATATCCCAGCAAAGAGATGAAAGGTGACACTGGTCCCACCGGGCGTGCCAGACTTGTTCGCAACCTTTTCTTTCTTTCGCGGGTCGATCATCCAGCTGACTAACTGGTAGTCAAATGATCGATTGACGACGCAGGCGTGCCAGTCACATGAGTGACGATTTTATAATGCGCTCATTCTGACCCATGTCGGGCGAATGTGAGGTTCGGTCGGGACCAGCAATCCGCCATACCATAAAGGCTATGGCGTTAATTACATCCCCCACGAGGAGGGAACACCTTTGATTAATTGCCGAGATAACGGGCTGTCGAAGCTGAATTAAAAAGAGCTACATGATGATCATGACGAAGGCATGCAGGATGCATATATTTATCATGCAGAAGATGCATAATTCATAGAATTAGAGATCCTTGATACGCGGCGGAGGACATAGGTTCGAAGACCACCATCGTGCATAGCGAAGACTTCTGATCGGGCGTAACCCGACCTTCTATCGACGCCATTCGATATACCCGAGGATCTATGCATGCATGCATTTAGACATGACATTCATGACTATATTAAGCATGACCATAAAAGTACAGAAGCAAATGGTGATCAACCACGTTTATTACTCCCCATGAGGAAGGGGGGAGGCAACATAAATATAATAGCGAAAGCAAAGTGCTAACGGACATGGTAATGAAGATATGATAACAATATAGTTCAGGCTCGCTTGGCCCCTCCCTTATTCAATTTATTACCCATTGTGGTTTATTAACACTGACCGTGAGAGACGAGAATCGCTCCGGGGGCGAGTGAATGATTAAAACAACAAGAGGGGTTCAAAACCGGCGCGGACGCGTGAGGGATAGCTTATACGGCGCGATAAAGCGTAGGTATAAACGGTTAATACGGCGCGGCCATATAGCTGGTTAAGACGACGCGCAAAGGATTGGGGCGCGCCGGTTCATGGTGCGCCGGAAAGGCACAAGGAAGCTTTTTTGTTTTTTGAGTGTAGGGTTAATCCGACGCGGGGGGGGGGGGGGTACCACGCCGTATTAGGGCGCGTCGGGTTAAGGCCGCGCCATTTTAGCTTATTTTTGATAAATTTCGAATCATTTGAGTTTGTTAAGTTTATGTTGAGGGTTTTGAAGCCATTTGAGGCCAATTGTTTGTTAAATTGAAGTCCAGAACCCTGAGGGATGGTGTGATAAGTCAGTGCGAGGTTCATACTCGAGCACCGGGTTGATTAAGTTCAAAACGGGCAAATTATCATTGTTCACTCATTATAAGTTTATCCAAAAATTTTGGCAGCATCTCCCCTGAACACGAAGAGTTGCAGGGGAGAAACGGGGTCGTACGCACTCATGGAGCATGCCCCTAAACCACCGGTATGCACGAAGGCAGCCAGTAAACCCCATTGGATAGGATACCCCGAGGACTAGCCTGCTAGGGGCACCAAGATTCCATAGGGGAAGATACAGAGGGATGAGGTCATTGATGATGGAAGCCATACCCCGAGGGCTAGCCTGCGAGGGGTGGAGGACCCATAGTCTGTGATTCATCCCATGGAGGAACTGACCATTGGGAGAATGGGACTCCGAGGGCTAGCCTACAAGGAGCACACATCCCCCCGGTCTCGATCGGGTCTTAATTTGTTAGGGCTGAGTTCGTTGAACCAGGACCCCTATCATTGTCTGCAATGGCTTCGAGGAAGTGCCTACCATCGAGAGATAGAGCCCCCCCAGTCGCCCAGCAACTTCAGGAAGCAACAGGGGAATGTCCCCCTCCCCGGGTGATCGAAACGGTGAGAAACCCTCAGAACAGTGCAGATGATCATGATGAGTAGGGGTGGTAAATACATAAGTGAGGCGGGCCCGCTGCAGGGGCATATGCTCGAATAGTTGGAAAGCAACATTTAGGGGATGGACCCTGTACATGGCAGAGAGACACACGCGCAGAAGCACGGCTCCATCCGAGGAGAGAAGGAGATGCGAAAACCCTTGAATCAAACATAAAAAAAATGAGCGAAAGAAAAGCCCCCGGGGAGGGGTGTTTCTATAGCCCACGATGATTCGGGGCACGATGCAGACCTCGGGGAAACCAGAATTACAGCTATGCCGAGAAGAACCCAGACACAGGCGTTGGCATAGATAGAAAGGGGGGAGGCTGAGGATCATTCATTCAACCCGATAACCCAAGCATTCAACATATACGTATTAACGTCCCAGAAACGGGAATGATTCATTGTTTACATGGTGAGGACATGGCGCCAGCCCCATTGCTCGGTCGCTGCTCGCCGATCACGGAGGCAGAAGACATACAGAGCCCCACGAAAATAGAGAAAGGAAGGAAAAGAAAATAGAAAATCACACAGAGGGGGAGGAGAATCGACTCATATCATTGTCGCTCCTCCCCCCCTCGCTTACATTCGATGGGTGGGAACTTCAGAAGGAGCAATCTACGGAAAGCAGGAAAAGAACTGGCACCAGCGCCCACCTCTTCCGGGAACAGGGTATCGTAGAGGAAGAAGACGACCGGCGGAAGCTCCTCCGAAGGAACCCTACTCTCTCTCTACTTCAGTAGAAAAAAAACTCTCCAGAAGCCTTTCTCTCCCTTCGCTCTTCTCTTTCTTTTCTCCTCTGTGTCCTCCCTCCCTTTTTTCTTCTCAGGTCTCGATCTGTCTCTCCCCTTTTTCTCTTCAATCGAACCTCACCCATATATATGGAGGCTCTTCATCAACTTATCACGCCAGTTTAAGGCGCCATCAGATAGGGTAGCTTGCGCACCGGGATGAGGGCGGAAGGTAGGGGGGCGCGCCGGGCTAGTGCTCTTTACGACCTTCGAGCCAGTCGATGAGTCCGGGGATGATTCCGGGAGTCACCGTGAGCATTATCTCACCGATGCTCACTGAAACCTCGACGAGATATCTTGTCGAAGCTCCCGGGTTGGCATACGGCCATTCTCGAGGTTCCAGATAGCTTTGGGTTGATCATACGGGCCTGCCGCTGACACTGCCTTCGGCTCTATAATTCATGCCGCTGGCTCGACCTGGCCCGTGCCCGAAGCTCCTTGGAAGGTGAGATAACACCAGGGATAGTTCTGCCTGAGTTGGGCGGTCATTCGGCCACTAATGGGCCCATCTTGGCAGGAAGCCGTACCCGTGCCGGGTGATCGGGGTCTTCTGCCGACAAAACCTTTGGCCCCCCCTTGTTGTGAATGGCCGAGGACGTTCTTCCTCCTCAGGAGAGTCACCGGGTAGACCGTCGTCCTTGGTCGGGTGACGGATGTAGGGTAGCGGCATGACGGGGTCGATGCCGGATCATTGGGCAGGCTTGGTCGCACTGCCGATTGGTTGTGGATTCATCTCGACTCTCCTGAGGTGAAGTCCCCGGTATTCACTTCAAGGTGACTCGGGGCCCTGGCAGCTTGAGGAGCCTTTAGTAAGTTGATCTTCATCGGCTTCTGTGCTTCAGCGGGCCGGGTCCTTCGTCTTTGTGGCTTGGTCGCCGACGATCATTTTTTGGGTGCCAACATCCCTTAATGAGATCATCCAATGTGTCAACATGGTGAGAAGACCAAAAAGTGGTGTGGAATGAGTTGGCGGGCACTAGTTGTAATGCGGGGTCCATGGATGGGTAGCAAGGCGGTCTAGGGACCAAGCCTATCTTGAGCCAACTAAGTAGTGGCTCGGCGATGAAAAACTTTCCCGTTAGAAACGCGGGTGGCTCCAAATGTGGTGGCTTTGAATAAAGATCGGAAGGTAAAGTAGGTGGCAAAGGTGCTCGAGGGGAAGGGTTCCCTGGTTGGGGTGGGGAAGGCCGTAGGGCAGGCTATCCGACCGGCTCGGGACTCTACTGATAGGTAGATGCTTGCCGAAGGGCAGCATTAAACCTTGACTCGAAATGCTCAACCTCTAGAGCAACCAGATAAGAATGCGCCAGAGTGGTCACATCGTGGCAAAGCAATTCAAACTAGAAGTGAAGTCGTAAACCTCTCCGGAACTGAAATGCTGTAGTGGTGCTCTCCTCTCCAACTCCATATCCCAACCGGTACTCATCATAGTCCCGAATGTACGCAGACACGGACTTGTTGCCTTGGATGGGTCTAATCGGGGTGCAAGGGTTGGCCATAGTTGCACATAAGTGGGCATACAAGAGACTCTTTTTCTCTTTTTTTTGTTTGTTTTTTTATACAAAACTAATGCAAGCACCTAGACACGACTCTAAATGGCGAAAAGGGGTAAGATGCGGAATCGAATACAAACCTAGACTCAACCCATACTCGATACGTGGCGGAGGTTTGATCCGAAGATCGCACTCACGCAAGTGTGCTACATTCCCGATAGGCGTAACCTATCATTCTGGGAACACCTTTTGATATACTGGGTAGAGGAATGCAATGTGACACCTTGGACCGAATAACCGACTACCCTAGACTCGACTTAGCTCTGATACCAATTTGATGTGGGACGGACGGTGGACTTGACACAAATTGGATGCGAACCTAAGACTCTAGGCAAGCTCACGATCCTCCCATGTGAGGGAAGCGTACGGATGTGCGCGGTTGAGAAACCGGTAGCAAGTCAAGGGTACTCGGCTCTTCCGTGCTCGGATTGAGTCACGGGACGGGTCACGCTCACTCTCTCGTAGCGGTGATTGAAATAATATAACGAGCTAATTAACCTATCACTTGCAGCGGCATACAAATATATACGAATAAAGCAAATGCCAAAGTGGGAGCGGACACGATACCTCCATGCTCCGGGCGTGGGGATGACAACCCCGGCCAAGACTGTAACTCCCGGTACAGTAAATGTAATTAATTACAGCAGTGAATCTTGATGCCCACTCCACGCAGGGACGTAAAGGGCTACAGTGGGACCTGGGAGTGGCGGTCTCGGGTTGACGGGCAACAAGCCGGAAGGGCTCTCGGATCGGAGGCGGGCTGTTGGTCCGACTCGGTACTATTCCAACTCAGTTCAGCAACTCAGTTCAGGCCTACCGGATAGCAAGTGAACTCGGCTGCTGGGACGGCGGCTTTCAGTCACCTTCTGGCCGCAGCGGTTGGCTGGGACGTCGGTGGAACACTCCTCTTCGATCCCCGATGTCGGCAGGGGCTGAATCGACGGCGAAGTAATTTTGCAAGAATTAACTTGATGCTGCCTTTGCTGGCATGTTCACGGAACAAGTTTGCGTGACCCGGTGAAAATTTTTTTTGTGCTCAGATCCGATGTCGGATCGAGGCGAGATTGGCGCCGTTGGATAGAGGACTCAAAGGGCTACAACATATAATTATTGCACATCCATCCAGTAAATTGGAAATGAAAAACTCTGTGGGTTGTAGTTATTTCTGGCTCAAAATTACAGACTGTCAGGACAGAATAGGACCTGCCTGAAAATAGATTTTGACCGACACAAAAATGATGGATCTAGACTCTGAGAAAATTATGGGTGGAAGGGGGGGATGTGAGGAACACGTATGAGTTTTTTGGGAATTTTTGGAGATGGCTAAGGGGGCGGGAAAAATACAACAACAAGACACTATCCCGTAGATCTGCTGATTGACAAACTGTCACGGGTGAAACTAAAATACTGGGAAAAATATCAAATGATGGCGGATTGACATGAAATTTAAAATGGGAATGACTAACATAGAGGGGGATGATCTCTCAAAATTTCAAGATCATCAGACTCACGGATTTGGAGGACCAACCATATCTTCAGGTTACTGTTCTGGATTTCGTGGTTTAGGACAGCAGCTCAGAGATGTTGTTGTGACGGCTTGACGGCGGCACGAACGGTGGCGGCGGCGGCGGTGGCTAGAAATCACATCCAGCAGAGGTGATAGAACTTAGAATCCACCAAGTTTATGGCTTCACACCATAGAATTTACAGCAGTCCAACTGCAAGGGGGAGAGAGGGAGAGAGGGGCGCCCTTGGGCTTGCTCTTGGCAAAAATACTTAATTCTTCATTAATTCCATGAAATGTGAAAATACAAGGGTTATATAGAAATGGAAAAAAGACTTAAACTACCCTCAGATCTAGGGTTAGGGAGGGGCAAATAGGATATGGGATAATTAATCCCCCATGTGGTCAAATGACCAAATTAAATAAAATACAACATGGATAAACTATATTAAAAGGGGGGGCGCCCCTTTGAAAATGGGGTAGTCAAATTTGAATTTTCCTATTCTTGTCCCCCCTTGGTCCAAGTCCAATCTTGGACTTTGAACTAGCCCCACACGGGCCCTAAATCCTAGGTGGACCAATGGGAAATAAGGTGGGGGCCCCTGCTGGACCTACTGGCATTTTACATAGAAACCCAAAGGCCTTTTTGCAAAGAAACCCAAAGATTCCTAATGACTAACCCTTTGGCTTATAATGCCTTACAATTACAAACCCAATTAGCCAAGGATATAAATACAAAAAAAGGATACAAATGTAAAAATAAAATGTTAGTGTCCGATGTTGATTCCCATCACAATAGCCTTTTGCTTTCTATGGGGATTTTTAAGGATCAAAATACATGATAATTAAGAGAAAAATATGGGGATCCTAAAAACATGCTCATGCAAACTTTTATAGATCAGGTTCCATACTTATTTAATTTTAAACATGTGTTAGTTATTTAATAAACTGTAGGAATTCACGTCAGGGGTAGTGGGCGCTCATTAATTGGCATCTACCAGGGTGATGCTAATTTAAGAATTAGTGACCTTCTGGCCGGACGAGCGTCAATAAAATAACGTCCACTGTTCTTGTCATTAATTTCATATGAAACAGAAACTCAAAAACATGACAGAACTACGCATGTAATTCATGGATTCTATGTGAAATAGAGTTACATCTGCATGCATGCTTCTGTTATTTAACGAGTTTTGCCTATTACGGAGATAACCTACCTTGAATTGTTGAACGGGGAAGAAAGATGAAGAATATGGAAGCAGGGGAAGACGACGCTCCCTTCTTCTCGTTCACTGCAACAGTCGCAGCAGTGTGTGCAAACGAAGAAGATGAATGGAAGAAGAAAGAAGAAGACCCACTAACTCGGTGCGTCGACCTCACCGTTCTCCCTCAGACGCAGCAGGTCATGAACGGCAGCAACAATAATATGCTTCTTCCGATCACATAGGCTCTATTTATAATGACCTTGGTCTTCCTAGTTCTAATAAGGATTCCTAATGCAACTAAAATGCAAAACCTCCCTTCGATCGACCTTATCCTTACATAACCTCAGCCACTTTCCATGTTTGATCCAAACCCCAGTTTCCCATGCATGCTCAGGTCCTTTGAACAACCCTAATGGGTTTAGCGTAAAGGCCCATCAGGCCTTTAAAGTGTGGGCTTGGCTTTGAGCTTAAAGTCTATTATTGGGCTTCTAATTTGGTTTATACATAAAAGGGTTTTAGGTTTTATTATTTTAAGTTTTAATGAAAACCCCTTTTTATGATGCTTTGTCTATTTAATTGTGTTATATATTTTTTATATTTTATTTGGGGTTCTACACCCTCCCCCCCTTAAAAGAATTTGGTCCCCAAATTCAATTGCATATAAACACGGAGCGTGCAAATTACTTACAATTAGAATCATTTTGGGAATCTCTTGCACATTGATTCTTCCGTTTCCCATGTGGCTTCTTGTTCCGAGCATTTGCTCCACTGAATCTTCACCATGAGAATAGTCTTGTTTCTTAGCACACGAACCTCATGATCAAGGATCCTTAATGGCTTTTGCTCATAACTCAAATCCTTTTGTACTACCAGTTTGTCATGTTCTATAACATGGAACGAATCATGAACATACTTCTTGAGCATAGAGACATGGAATACATTGTGGACTTTAGACAAATGAGGTGGCAAGGCAATCCGATAGGCAACCTCGCCAACCCTTTCCAGAACTTCAAAGGGACCGATATATCTTGGTGTAAGCTTACCCTTGACACCAAATCTTCGGGTACCACGACCTGGGGAAACCTTAGGGAATACATGGTCTCCAACTTGGAACTCCATGTCTCTTCTTCTAGTATCAGCATATGTCTTTTGCCTCGTCTGAGCTATCTGAAGTCTTTCTCTAATAATTTTCACCTTCTCGATTGTGTCTCTTACTAGCTCTAGGCCTAGAAGTTACTTTTCCCCAACTTCATCCTAGCATATCGGTGAGCGGCAACTCCTTCCATATAGTGCCTCGAATGGTGCCATATGAATGCTTGCTTGATAGCTATTATTGTAAGCAAATTCCACCAGAGATAGATGATCGTGCCAACTCCCACCAAAATTTATGACACAAGCCCTGAGCATGTCTTCCACTACTTGATTAGTTCTTTCCGTCTGACCATCCATTTGGGGATGAAATGCAGTGCTAAAATTTAGCCTCTTCCCCATCGAATGTTGTAGACCCTCCCAAAAGTGTGATGTATAGCATGGGTCTCGGTCAGACACTATTGAGACAGGTACTCCATGTAATCTAATGACTTCCTTGATATATAGAGCTGCTAGCACATCCACTGACTATCGGCTCTTGATAGGCATAAAGTGTGCAGACTTAGTCAACCGATCAATAATCACCCATATCCCGTCATGTCTGCCCTTTGTTTTAGGCAATCCCATGACAAAATCCATCCTGATATTCTCTGACTTCCATTTAGGAATCTCTAAGGGATGTAATTTACCAACGGGCTTTTGATGTTATGCCTTTATCTTTTGTCATGTAAGGCAGCTAGAAATGAACTCCGCTACCTCTCTTTTCATATTGGGCCACCAAAAGTTCCTCTTCAAGTCTTGGTACATTTTGGTAGCACCAGGGTGAATAGTATACTTTGATCGGTGAGCTTCTTCTAGAATCTTGTTCTTCAATTTCGGACAATCCGGTACACAAGTCTTTTCATGGAACAATAGTCTTCCATCTGATGCTATCTTGAAGTCAGGTTGCTCATTCATCTTGCTTTTAATTTCCACTATTACTAGGTCATCATCTTGTAACTCCTTGATTTCGAAAAACAAGTTAGGATGTAAGCTTATGTGAGATAGAAGAACATATCCTTTCTCTTCATCTATATTGAGATTTAACCTAGAGAATTGTTCCATCATTTTCCATTCTTGAATCATACAACTAGCCAATAATGCTCTCAGCATTCGACTAAGGGCATTGGCTATGGGGTTCCCTTTTCCTAGATGATATTGTATAGAGAACTCAAAGTCCTTGAGATATTCTAGCTAGCGCCTTTGCCTCATATTCAATTCTTTTTAGGAAAATAAGTATTTCAAACTTTTATGATCGGAGTATATAATGAATTGCTCTCCATAAAGGTAGTGCCTCCAAATGTTCAAGGTAAATACTACCGCGGCCAATTCTAGGTCATGCACCGGGTAGTTTTCTTCATGCTTCTTAGTTGCTGAGAAGAATATGCAATTACCTTCCCTTGTTGCATCAACACACAGCCGAGTCCAATGCCAAATGCATCAGTATATACTTCAAAGTTCTCCCCTTCAATGGGCAAAGCTAATACCGGGGCAATAGTCAAGCGGTCTTTTAGAGTTTGGAAGCTTTCTTCACAATCTTTGGTCCATACATATGGATTCTCCTTCCTTGTCAACCTTGTAAGTGGAACAACAATTTTGGACAAGTCCTTAATGAATCGCCGATAATAACCAGCCAGACCCAGAAAACTATGAATTCCGGTAGCATTAACGGGTCTTTTCCAGTTCTTCACTACTTCGACTTTAGAAGGTTCAACAAAAATTCCTTTCTTCGAAATTACATGCCCCAAGAATTATACTTCCTCAAGCCAGAATTCGCATTTGCTGAATTTTACATAAAGTTGATTGTTCGTCATTAATTGTAATATAATCCTTAAGTGCTCTTCATGTTTTTCCTTATACTTAGAGTATATCAAAATATTATCAATGAATATCACTATAAATTGATCAAGATGAGGCCTAAAAATGCTATTCCTCAACTGCATAAAGACTGCAGGGCCATTTGTTAGTCCGAAAGGTATAACAGTAAATTCATAATGCCCATACTTGCTTCTGAATGCCATTTTGAAAATATCTACTTTATTAATCCTCAATTGATGGTATCCAGACCTGAGATCAATCTTCAAAAAATATTGAGCTCCCGAAATTTGATCAAATAGTTCATTGATCCTCGGCAGCGGGTACTTGTTCTTGATAGTGAGTTGATTTAGCTACCGATAATCTATGCATAAACTCATGGATCCATCCTTCTTCTTGACAAATAGGATGGGCGCTCCCCACTGTAGACACCCATTTTCAGACCCACAAGTTGAGATATTGATGGGGACATCACCTCCCGTGCCCACACTCACAGCTCGTCTCCTCGCCTCAAAAGCGTCTGACATGGTCTAGCCATTTATCTTGAGTCATATGTTGTATTTCCTCATTTTTATTTGAGTCATATCATTGTAATTTTCCTTTTATTTGAGTCATGTACCTAGGTTAATGAGTCATCTACCTAAGTTAAGTGTCATAGGGCTGATTAGATTAGTTAATGGGCTCAATTCATTAGGCCAGGCCCAGGGGCGCCCCCTACCCCCTTACTTATTTGTCATTGTAGCAAGAGTCAGGGACTTTTTGTAAAATGTGGGTTGCCTATATATAGGACCCCTGATGGGGACATCACCACCCATGCCCACGTTCACGGCTCATCTCCTCACCCCGGTTGCATCCGGCATGGTCTAGTCATTTAATTTTGAGTCCTATGTAATTTTTATTTGAGTCATTTGATGTATTTTCCCTTTTATTTGAGTCATGTTCCTAGGTCTTGTGTTCATTTCCCTAAGTTTGAGTGTCATTAGGTTGTCTAGTTAGCTATTGGACCCAATTAATTGGGCTTGGCCCAAAGGCTCTCCCCTACCCCCTCAGTTATTTGTCATTGAGTCAATTGTCAGGGACTTTTGTAGAAATGTGGGTTTCCTATATATAGGACCCCATTCCCCCCCATTTCAACTTAATGAATCAATGAATGAAAAAACTTGTCATTTTGAGAGTTTACACTTCTTATCTAGTGGAGAGAATCTATTTTTTGGGTGAGAAAACCTAGTGGAGAGATTCCCCACCCTTCCCTCTCTTAATCTCTCTTTTTCACTCCACTTTCTCTCTCCTCAACACCCAAATTCGAATTTTCTTCTCTCTCCTCCCTTCCCAACCATCTCCACTCCCCACCTACCCCATTTAAGCCTCTTCCCATTCCCCACAACCCTCATCAATACTCCACCCCTTCCCAAGACCTCCTCCACCAATCCTCTCCTCACCATCCAACCCCCAACTACCCCTCCCACTTTCCCAAGCACCCTTCCCACTACCCCAAGCACCCCTTCCCTTCCCCAACACAACCCCCCCATTCCCAAGACAAAAAAATTAACCCCACCCTTAAACCTATTTTCGAATATCCTTTCCCTCTCTCCATTCCAACCAAAATCGCAGCCCCCACAACCACCATCTATTGGACCCTCTTCCAGACCTTATTCTCCACCTCCCACACCTTAGAACACCCCCTCCAAGACTCCCTTACAACTAGGGGTCACTCCCACACTCATCTACCCCCTTCCCCTTCTTCTTTCTTGGTCATTGGAAGCTACTTCGAAGTTACAGTTTGCTGTCCAGAGGTTGCAGATGAACCAGTAACTTGCAGCAGCCACCACGACTTCCTTCGGATGAGTTTGAAGACACAAGAGGCATCCACAGAAGCGTCTCCCTATCTTCTTCGCAACAGAAGTGGTTTCGTCTTCATCCAAGCTGTGTGATGCCCAGGAGCTTCGTTCTTCCACAATGGTGCAGAGTTGTCCCTGCTGAGTACCAGAACCGGATTAGAAGCACTTCCACGATGAACCTCGGAGGAATCAGCCCCCAAGATCTTCTACAAAGTTCTTCATCGCTCTGTCTACTTTCAGAATCAAGAAGCGGAACTCCGTTCAGCATCCAGTAGCAAAAGTTATCAATTTTCTCCCTCTACTGCAAGGATCTGCTTCCCCACAGTCTACCCCGACCTGTCATCCTTGTTCATAGCCTCCAGGTCTTCTCCGGCATCTTTTAGCATCCCCGTCAGTTTTTCTGTGAAGAAGACTCGTCCACGATTCCAACAACTCTGGCGGTTCTCGATTCGAAGTCCGGGAGCCATCGGAGCATTCTCTGCAACCTGCGGTTGGAAATCTGAAGCTGCCAGTCCCAGAACTTGCCACTCTGTTCGAAGCTCCACCCCGGTCAGCAGTGGTACCATAAGAAATTTAAAAAATTCTGAGGTGTTCCAGTACCAGTCACGAAGAGTT
This sequence comes from Amorphophallus konjac, assembly GCA_022559845.1. NCBI lineage: Eukaryota > Viridiplantae > Streptophyta > Magnoliopsida > Alismatales > Araceae > Amorphophallus > Amorphophallus konjac. Next base: position 356,951,990 of record CM040121.1, read on the forward strand.
CCCCTCTAGTCTCGCCATCAGAAAAATTCTGTATCAACTTTTGCAGTCCTAACTTCGACTATCAGTCCTCCCTCCCAGACAGCAGGCAGATTCGGCTTCCCAACTTCTTATCGCTTTTGGTCCTAGTTTCCCCCTCCCCGCTTGGCCGGCTGAAGGCCCCTCCCTGTGTGGAGGTAGTATTGATTGTAATATCATTAACCCCCACCCCATGGTCCCCCTCCTGCGAGAGGTGTAGTGTTGTAACTTCTTTGGGCATGTCAAGCGACACTGCCGCGGCGTGTGGGGATCCACTCGCCTCCCCGCTCGCCCTCGTCTCCGAGCGGGATCGGTTTCTTCAAACCGGTCGAGTAAGTGCTCACACCTCACTCCATTAGTGCTTGTCTTTCAATATAAGTTCTAGTTCTGCTGGTTATGCGAGTGAGAGCTCGATCCTCAAGCCCCATTGCCTTGAGTGATCACCGTGGGAAAAGTGCAACCGGTGCCTTCGGCACTTCGTCGGCCCCATTGAATTGGGCTTCCACACCCATTGGGAATCCCATCTTGGCCTTGCTGGCCCTCTACCAGCAAGGGCCCAACCTCTCAACCTCACCTTGGCATTGCCAAGTTACCCCGGGCTTGGGTGAGTGTCGATAGAGCGGTGGCCCAATTCAGCCCATTTGAATGCGATTGTGCTTGCTTGCATTAGGTCCGAGGTTGTGTCACATCAATTGGTATCAGAGCAAGTCATTGACTTATCTCTACAAGTCAAGTCCTAGGGCATGCTTGCATTCTTGTCCGAACCGTGCATTGTCAACCCATCATTGTTAACATTGAGTCTTGGGTCACATGGCCCCTCACCCAATAATATCCCACGCATGCTTACCTAATGGAGAGCCCGTAGAAATTGATTTCATTGACCTAGAATCTGAAAATTGGGTGTCCCCCGATATCATTACCTCTCTTTGTAGGACCGGACAAATTGTGCACAATGGAGACCAAGTCTTTATTGAATTCCATAAATGGTTCGGGAAGACTAAGTATTTGGATGGGGTTGGTGTCAAAAGGGAACATTGGCGGGTCCATGTATAATCCTAGGTAAGAAATGGTTAGATGAAAGGAATGCCGACATCGACCCAACACGTCGGACTTGCCTAGTGCATCCGCCACACCTTTCGGGAACCTTTTAATTCAACAACCTTTTATTCTCCCACCCGTGGGAATCCCACCCTTGTTCACCACCCCGGGTGCACCATACTCCGGCCATCATCACCCCACCATCAAAGAACCTTCCCACTCCATTAGTTTTGGAAGAAGTAGTCCACCCGCTTTGCCACATGAAGACAAATATCCCTCGGGAACCTATCCCCTCCATAGAGAGCACCCATATCCCAATTGAAGAGGAAGCCTCACACGAGGATCTTCACCCTACACCACCCCCTCTAGATAAGGCCGAATTCATCTTAGAAGAGTCCCTTGTTAGGTGGCTAAGGGAGAGCCTAATTCGAGAGACCCCGGCCCATGTTTTCCCTCCCATAGAACGAGACCTTCCCATAGTGCCCTTCTTCTCCTATCACACCACAATCCAAGCATCCTATCAAGTGGAGACCTTAGAGGACCTTCTCAAGGGCATAGCATGGCAATTAGAGATGACTAGCATGATGACCCCTATGGTCGAACAACCTAGGAGCCTTAGCCTCCTACACCTATGCATAGGGTCTATCACCTCGGTTTGCACCATTGGTTGCTACACTAGCGACCTCCTTCTATTCCTCCCTACACCCGATAAGCCCAACCTTCTCCTCGATTTAGAGCTTCTTATCTCGGGTAGAAAGCCAAGCCCTCCACTCATGGCCGACCCACTTGTCAAGAACATTGGCCCAACTATCATGGAGAAGGATGACTTAGCACCTTTTAAGGATCTTGAGGACATGAAGTTCCTCCCCCTAGGTGACCCATTTTATGATCCATATGATCCATTCCAATGGGAGTCAAGGGACTCATATGACCCAACCATCTTACCAACCACCCACCCTTTCCTACCCTCACCCACCATATTGGGCCAAACCCACCTCATCCATGACCCGGGTTACACCTTGGGAGCCATGACCTTGGGCCACATATCCCTAGGTAATAAGGTTGTGCCCCACCCCATGACGACCACCTTCTTAGATCCATTCGATCCTTTCCAATGGGAGTTCAAAGGTTGTCCCACACCTATACACATGGAAGTCACCTTTGGGAACAGCATGCATGTGTCTAGGCTTACCATACCCCTTGGCATGAACACTATGTTGGGTCCATTCATTCATATCACCCACATGTCAAGTAGAAAGTATGAGTGGTCCATATTCGGATGTCATGGTCCACCTTCATTCATCATGGGTCTTAAGCATGTCAAAGGCATCTACGGATGTCCGGGTCCCCCAATATTTATCACCAATTTGCATGATAGGGCCACCTACGGGTGCCCCGGCCTACATAGGCTAACCAAAGTCTACACTGCATCATTACACGATAGGTCTACTTTTGGTTGCCCAGGTCCACCCATCACCCCTAGAATGTCTGCATTCACAACATTGCATAAAGAGATCTGCAAGCACATTAGCAAGAAGAATGTGACTTATAAAAGGCGAGTCGACTCTCATCGACGTCACCAAGAATTCCATGAGGGTGACTTTGTGATGGTAAGGACGGAGAGGCTCTCCCCGGGAGCCATCTCCAAATTGAGGCCACGTGGGGCTGGTCCCTTCCAGGTCTTGAGGTGCATTGGTGCAAATGCCTATGAGTTAGATCTCCCCGAGGAATATGGGGTAAGTCCCACATTCAGTGTCGCCGACCTAGTGCCATACAAGGGACCCACGGTGGTACCTAGTGAGGATATTGAGCCTATTCCCTCCGTTGAGAGAGCACCCACCCGTGAGAAGAGTCCACCAGCCAAGAGAGCCCAGCGTGAGCGCATTGAACGAATATTGGATGAACAGGTCACTACCACCAGGAGCAAGGTATACGAGCGCTATCTCGGCAGGTGGATGGATCGGTCTCGTTCGGAAGACTTGAGGGCAGTACCACTTCTACACCCTCCAAGGAGGGGAGGACACTTACTCGACGGAGTCGAGTTCTCCGCACCCCGGGAGTATGATGGGGACATCACCACCCATGCCCACGTTCACGGCTCGTCTCCTCACCCCGGTTGCATCCGGCATGGTCTAGTCATTTAATTTTGAGTCCTATGTAATTTTTATTTGAGTCATTTGATGTATTTTCCCTTTTATTTGAGTCATGTTCCTAGGTCTTGTGTTCATTTCCCTAAGTTTGAGTGTCATTAGGTTGTCTAGTTAGCTATTGGGCCCAATTAATTGGGCTTGGCCCAAAGGCTCTCCCCTACCCCCTCGGTTATTTATCATTGAGTCAATTGTCAGGGACTTTTGTAGAAATGTGGGTTTCCTATATATAGGACCCCATTCCCCCCCATTTCAACTTAATGAATCAATGAATGAGAAAACTTGTTATTTTGAGAGTTTACACTTCTTATCTAGTGGAGAGAATCCATTTTTTGGGTGAGAAACCCTAGTGGAGAGATTCCCCACCCTTCCCTCTCTTAATCTCTCTTTTTCACTCCACTTTCTCTCTCCTCAACACTCAAATTCAAATTTTCTTCTCTCTCCTCCCTTCCCAACCATCTCCACTCCCCACCTACCCCATTTAAGCCTCTTCCCATTCCCCACAACCCTCATCAATACTCCACCCCTTCCCAAGACCTCCTCCACCAATCCTCTCCTCACCATCCAACCCCCAACTACCCCTCCCACTTTCCCAAGCACCCTTCCCACTACCCCAAGCACCCCTTCCCTTCCCCAACACAACCCCCCCATTCCCAAGACAAAAAAATTAACCCCACCCTTAAACCTATTTTCGAATATCCTTTCCCTCTCTCCATTCCAACTAAATTCGCAGCCCCCACAACCACCATCTATTGGACCCTCTTCCAGACCTTATTCTCCACCTCCCACACCTTAGAACACCCCCTCCAAGACCCCCTTACAACCAGGGGTCACTCCCACACTCATCTATAGTAATGTCCCGGATCTTTCGGATCCTTCGTTATGGGTCCCGGATCTGGTTTGTCAGGGTGTTCGACCCTGTTGTGTCTGAAATTTCATTTCGGACATCTTTCGTGTTCGGATCGGCGCGATCCGGAGTCGTTTCGGAGGCCCGGAGTGTGTCCGCGGCTTTTTCGTGTGCATTTTCTGATTTCCGCGTACGGGTATCGGCGAGTCCTTCGGAACCCTGTAGCGGGTGAACCGGGTCGTTCACCAGCCCGCGAGTGGTACCGTTGCGATCAACGCGTCGAGACGGTCGAGGAGTTGTATTTTTCTATTTTTCGGTATTTTTGGCATTTTTTGGATTTTCTATTTAAAGCCTTTTCTTTTTCTTCCCTTTTTCTTCTTCCTTCTTTCCCCTCCCGTGAGCGCGCAACGGCCACCTCCCCTTTTTCCCCTCCTTGCCCGTTGGAGCCTCGCGGCCGCCCCTTCCCCTCCGGCGACGGGTGGTGGACCTTGGCGGCAGCGCGGTGACGACGGCGGCGGCGAGAGGATCGCGGCGGTGCCCCCATTGGCGCGTGGATGTGGAGTTCGTGGTTGAGCTAGATTTGAAGATCGGCGGCGATTCGGTGGATTTCGAGCTTCCTTGAGGTAGGGGGACGAATCCTTACCCTCTTTCTAGCATTCCCCGTGATTTCTAGGCCGTGGAAAGGCCGAGAGGGGCTAGATTCATGCCGGGAGGGTTATTTCCATGTTTGGGGTTTGAGCGCCGGATCCGTCGATTCGTGGGGTTTTTGATCGATTTGGGGGCTCTAGATGCATGCTAGGTCGTTGTGGGGTGATTCCCCATTGTTTTCCCTTCACCAAAGGGGGTGAATGGGCGTGGTTTTGTGATTTCCGACAGTAGTTCAAGAACCGGGCTCGGCCCGATGTCGCGCTATAGTCCAGTGGCGCGTTCTTGATGAACGCGTTGTGTCGTCCGAGCGTGTCCGTCGGAGAAGACAAACAGTAAGGCGGTGGGGGAACGCGCCTGGTTCGGGTAGCGCGATCTCCAGATCACGCTATCCAAGACTAGCGCGTTCAGATTGAACGCGCTAGCCTTGGGCAGCGCGACATGGAAGATCGCGCTAGCCAAAGCTAGCACGTTCTTCGGTGTCACGCTAGGGATACCTAGGGTGACCTTTTCCCTTCCCCGAACCGCGTTTTGCGGGTAGCGTGACCTCCGGTTGGATGAGTTATAGACCCGGTTGTGGCGTGTGGCCCTAGGGATGCCGTGGGCACCCAGTGAGAGCCACAGGGGCGCCCGGGGTTCCTCGGAGAATCAGTTACCTCGGTAGGAGTGCCGCGTGACTTGAGGGACGGTCGGACCTCATGCGTGTCCCCAGCTTCCGTACCTACTGTAGGATCATCAAGAGTCTGTGCTAGGGTTTGGTCGGTGGTTTCCGTGGATTAGTCCTTACTTCCAGTGACCTGTCCACTAGTCGTAGCTTCTTGCGCACGCGGGTGCGGACCCACCTGGGAGTGCTGGAGTGCGAGACCCAGTGTGACGCGGTTTTTAGGCTGGTTACCGTAGGGCCCCATGCCTTTGCCACCAGAGTCCGGTGGGGGGGAAAACCAGCTAGAGGACCCGACCTAGAGCAGATGGTCTGTGTGTGCACACGTGGTTGGGGGCTTGGGACACGCACTGACGAGTGCGACCCCAGCTAGTCCTTGTTGTGTGGTACTTGTTGCGTGTCTGAGTCTCACGCCCGGGGCGTTGTAGCTAGACACTTGTGACGCGGTGTAAGACGTCAGGGGACGCATCCGGTCGTTCTTCTTGTGGATGGTGCTCCTGTTCACTGGCAGGCGTGGACTCGTGTTTTGTTGGACCGAGGTTCCATACTACGGTACTGTTAGAGTAGATGACTTTTCCATTTATTTACTTTAGCTTGTCGGTTCTACCGTACTCTCGGTTGGTAGGGTTGTCTTCTTCTTCCTCATTTTCCGTGCGAGGTGGGGATTCGTGGGATCCCTACTAGGCCAATGAGATGAAGCTTACCCCTGCTCTTCAGGTGAGGCGAGGTCGGCGGGAGGCGCGGCCGAGTTTCAGCGTGGGTCTTCCAGCCGGGGTTAGTTGCCAGTCTGCCAGAGCCGGGGGATGCCCCGCGTAGTTGTACTCCGGGGGATGCCCCGTGTTGTTGTACACCGGGGGATGCCTCGTGTTGCTGTACTTTCTTTTGGACATGGGACACTGTGGACCTTGTAGCAGTTTATTTATTTATATTATTATGTGCATTTTATTTTAGATTATTGTGCTATCTCTATGGTCGTTGCAGCTTCTCTTGTACCCCCACACCACTCCTTTCTACCCTTCCGAGTCTACGGGCTCGTGGGTTGGCGGACCGAGATTCGAGACGCGCCGGTTCCTTTCCGGTACTCGGATCCTCGGGTCGTCACAGCTGGTATCAGAGCGAGGTTGTGGAGGTATATCGGAACTTGGAACGAATTGCAGTGGTCCATAAGGTCCATGAATGTCCTGTACAGTCGGCGACTGGCTTAGGGTCGTGTGTTTTATTGATTTCCGGTGCTTTTTCTTGATGCCAGGTGTGTTATGGCGCCACGGAGGAGGACTCGTGCCCAGCAGGGAGAGTCTAGTGGTGGTCCAGAGGAGCAGAGCAGGGCTTCAATTTCCGAGGGTGTATCTAGAGATGCGAGAGCTCCAGGGATGGACGATTTCTTCCGAGGCATGTTTGAGTATGTGTTTCAACAGCGACAGGGAGGTCAGCAGCAAGGAGGTCATCAGCAGTAGGGTGGTGAAGCTGGTGAGGATCAGGCTCGAGGTGGTCGCGGTCGTGTGCTGAAGGTGTTTTTGCTGTATCAGCCTCCTTCTTTTGGTGGGCAGTCAGATCCTAAGGTGGCCAGAGAGTGGCTGGATGATGTGCAGCGGATTTTCAGTGCGATGGAGTGTCCCGAGGAGGAGCAGGTGGCGCTGGCCACTCATCGTCTTCAGGGATCGGCCCGTACTTGGTGGACATCGGAGTGGGGTTCAGTGTTCCGATCTCGTCCTCTTCGGCAGATCGTGTGGCAGGAGTTCGTCACGGCTTTCGAGCGTGCCTTTTGTCCGTCTTTTGTCAGGTCGCAGAGGTTGCGAGAGTTCATGGAGCTGACTCAGGGTGACATGATGGTGATGGAGTACCATGCCAGGTTTATCGAGTTGGGCCGTTATGCTCCTCATATCATGGCGGACGAGGAGGTGAAGACCGATCAGTTTGTTGGTGGTCTGAGGCTAGAGTTGAGGCACCATCTTCTTGCGTCGGGTTTGACCAGTTTGGATGCGGCATGTAAGGCAGTAGCGGCGCTGGAGAGAGATTTGCAGAAGGTTCAAGGGCAGAGCAGTGCTAGTCAGGTGCAAGCAGATTTCAGCCAGCCGACAGGGATGCAGCAGTAGAGTACCGCCCAGCTCTCAGCAGGTGGATCAGTGGCGACACAGACTGCGGCTCCGGCGCCAGGTTCATCCTTCAAGTCGAAGCTTAAGAAGTTGCTTAAGGAAGCTGGTTTTAGCAAGAGGCGTCAAGATCGTAAGGAGTCGGGGCAGGATTCGTTGGGCAGTGTTCAACAGCCGATGGCTTTTCAGCATCAGGGTTCGATGACTGGTTCGCGGGATGGCTGTCCCAGGTGCGGTGGTTCTCATCTAGGTAGACCGTGTTCGGCGCCCGTGATTTGCTTCAGGTGCGACCAGCCAGGGCACATGGCACGTGACTATCCGCAGAGACCGCGCCAGCCGCACGAGTTTCAGCAGCAGCATCAGTTTCGGCCCTAGCAGTCGTCAGCACAGCCATAGCAGTACCAGCAGCAGGGACAGTTCCCTCAGTTGGCTCAGTCAGTTACAGGGGGTGGGCAGAGATCCCGAGGCAGAGTGACTCATCTGACCAGGGCGGAGGCTGAGGCATCACATTTGGTGGAAGGTACTCTCTTGATTTTGGGTTGTGCGGCTCGTGTTTTGTTCGATTCAGGTGCTTCTCATTCGTTCATCTCGGAGGTTTTCGCTCAGAGCGTGGAGGACCCGGTGACCGAGGTGTCCTGTGACTTGGCGGTAGAGTTGCCTACCGGTGACTTCATGATCACCCCGTACTGCTTTGAGAAGGTACCTGTGTGGGTGGAAGGGCGGAACTTGCCGGTTAGACTCTACGCGTTACCGCTTCAGGACTTCGATGTGATTTTGGGCATGGATTGGCTCGAGGCTCATCATGCCTTGGTGGATTGTGGCTCGAAGAAGGTCTACTTCCGACAGCCCCTTGGACCCACCTTCTATTTTCAAGGTATTCGGTCTTCCTCTTCCCGCTTGCTTATTTCGGCTTTCTGTGCGCATCGTTTGCTTGATGCAGGTTGTCAGGATTTTCTCGCATCCGTGGTTTTGGTCGAGTGGCAGGGCCCTGAGGTAGAGGACATTCCTGTCGTGTGCGAGTTTCCTGATGTTTTCCCCGAGGAGCTACCAGGGTTGCTACCGCAGCGAGAGATTGATTTCGTGATTGAGGTGGTGCTGGGTACGGCGCCTATGTCGAAGGCCCCTTATCGGATGGCGCCTGCTGAGTTGCGAGAGCTGAAGGCGCAGTTGCAGGAGTTGCTGGCCAAGGGGTATATTCGTCCTAGTTATTCCTCGTGGGGTGCGCCGGTATTGTTTGTGAAGAAGAAGGATGGTAGTTTGAGGCTGTGCATCGACTACCGTCAGTTGAACCAAGCGACTGTTAAGAACAAGTATCCGTTGCCTCGGATTGATGACTTGTTCGATCAGCTTCAGTCGGCCCGAGTGTTTTCGAGGATCGATTTGAGATCAGGCTACTATCAGCTGCGGATCCGAGAGTCAGATGTGGAGAAGATGGCATTCCGATCGAGGTATGGGCATTATGAGTTCTTGGTGATGCCATTCGGGCTCACCAATGCCCCCGCAGCGTTTATGGACTTGATGCATAGGGTGTTTCGTCCGTACTTGGACCAGTTTGTGGTCGTGTTTGTGGACGATATCCTTGTATATTCGCGGTCTGCTGAGGAGCATGTACAGCATTTGAGAGCGGTATTGCAGACCCTGTGTGATCACCAGTTGTATGCCAAGTACAGCAAGTGCGAGTTCTGGCTCCGAGAGGTGCACTTTCTAGGGCATGTTATTTCTGGTGATGGTGTTTCCGTGGACCCGGCTAAGGTCGAGGCGGTGGTGCAGTGGCCGAGGCCGAGTTCTGTCACGGAGATTCGGAGTTTCTTGGGGCTTGCAGGTTATTATCGGCGGTTTATTCATGATTTCTCTCGTATTGCGGCCCCGATGACCAGGCTTACGCGGAAAGAGGTGCAGTTCGTCTGGACGGAGGAGTGTAAGCGAAGCTTCATGGAGCTGAAGAGATTGCTTACCACTGCTCCGGTTTTGGTGTTGCCATCTGGCTCGGGTGGTTTCGTGGTGTGTACAGATGCTTCCGGGGTAGGCCTCGGTGCTGTGTTGATGCAACATGGGAGAGTTGTGGCATATGCGTCGTGGCAGTTGAAGCCACATGAGGCGAACTACCCTACTCATGATCTTGAGTTGGCAGCGGTGATCTTCGCTCTGAAGATCTGGAGGCATTATTTGTACGGTGAGAGGTTTGAGCTTTTCACTGACCATCAGAGTTTGAGGTATGTGTTTACGCAGAAGGACCTTAACCTCAGACAGAGGAGGTGAATGGAGTACATGAAGGATTATGACGTTACTCTGTCTTATCAGCCTGGCAGGATGAACGTCGTGGCTGATGCTCTGAGCAGGAGGGTAACGGTCAGTCAGATGTTGTTGAGGAAGTGGAAGCTTTGGGAGCAGGTCCCGGCCATGACTTTTAGGCTCAAGGTCCCTCAGGACCAGGGTTCGGCTGTCCTTGCGAGTCTGTCACGCCCGCGGTGCGTCGACAGGTGACTGAGGCCCAGCGAGCGGACCCCGAGCTACCCCGTATTCTGTCGATGGCCGAGGTGGAGTTTGGTGAGGATGGAGCTGTGAGATTCAGAGGTAGGTTGTACGTTCCGGCCGAGGGGCAGGTACGGCGTACGGTTTTGCGTGAGGCTCATGGAGTCGGTATGCCGTGCACCCCGGATCGGCTAAGATGTACCAGAACCTGAAGAGGCAGTTTTGGTGGCCTGACATGAAGAAAGATGTTACAGAATTTGTGGCCAGGTGTTTGACCTGTCAGCAGGTGAAGGCTGAGCACCAGCGACCAGGAGGTACACTTCAACCCTTGGATGTTCCTGCTTGGAAGTGGGACCATGTGACCACTGATTTTATGGTTGGATTACCAAGGACGTCCAGTGGGGAGGATAGTATCTGGTTGCTAGTGGATAGACTGACGAAGACGGCGCGATTGCTGCCGGTCAAAGTCAGTTGGAGCGTGCAGCGTTTGGCTCGGTTGTATGTGGAGCGGATCGTCCCGTTGCATGGAGTTCCTATCTCCATTGTATCGGATCGTGATCCCCGTTTCACTTCTGGATTCTGGAGGAGTTTCCAAAGGGCTCTAGGCACTGAGTTGGCATTCAGCTCGACCTATCATCCTCAGTCGGACGGTCAGTCTGAGCGGACCATTCAGACTTTGGAGGACATGTTGCGAGCATGTTGCTTGGAGTGGCAGGGGAGTTGGACCCACCACCTGCCATTAGTGGAGTTTGCCTACAACAATAGCTATCATTCGAGCATCGATATGGCTCCCTATGAGGCGTTGTATGGGCGACCTTGTCGGACTCCGCTTGATTGGTTCGAGGTGGGCGAGCGTGCCTTGACCAGACCAGATTTGGTGCATAGTGTGTTGAGGTGGTGCATCTCGTTCGGCAGAAGATGTTGGCAGCTCAGAGCCGACAGAAGAGTTATGCCGATCGTAGGAGGCGACCTCTCAGCTTTGCTGTCGGAGATCGAGTTTTCTTGAGAGTGTCTCCCATGAAGGGCGTGATGCGCTTCGGTAGGCGTGGGAAGTTGAGTCCCCGCTACGTTGGTCCCTTCCCCATCGTTGAGCGTGTTGGGGAAGTTGCTTATCGGTTGCAGCTACCTCCGGAGCTTTCCGCCGTGCATGATGTGTTCCACGTGTCGATGCTTCGGAAGTACATGCCCGATGATTCTCATGTTCTCGAGGATGCCGTTTGGCCTGAGGTGACCCCAGATCTGTCCCTTCCGGAGTTTCCTGTTCGCATTGAGGATCGGCGGGAGCAGCGCCTGCGGAACAAGGTTATTCCTCTGGTTAAGGTGGTCTGGCAGCGTCATTCTGACGGCGAGGCATCTTTTGAGCGCGAGGATGAGATGCGGGAGTTGTATCCTTATTTGTTTGTGTGAGTCTTTCCCCCGTCCTTATGCCTTGTCCTTGAATTTCGAGGATGAAATTCGTTTAAGGGGGGAGGGCTGTAATGTCCCAGATCTTTCGGATCCTTCGTTATGGGTCCCAGATCTGGTTTGTCAGGGTGTTCGACCCTGTTGTGTTCAAAATTTCGTTTCGGACATCTTTCGTGTTCGGATCGGCGCGATCCGGAGTCGTTTCGGAGGCCCAGAGTGTGTCCGCGGCTTTTCCGTGCCCGTTTTCCGATTTCCGCGTACGGGTTTCGGCGAGTCCTTCGGAACCCTGTAGCGGGTGAACCGGGTCGTTCACCAGCTCGCGAGTGGTACCGTTGCGATCAACGCGTCGAGATGGTCGAGGAGGTGTATTTTTCTATTTTTTGGTATTTTTGGCATTTTTCGGATTTTCTATTTAAAGCCTTTTCTTTTTCTTTTTCTTCCCTTTTTCTTCTTCCTTCTTTCCCCTCCCGTGAGCGCGCAACGGTCACCTCCCCTTTTTCCCCTCCTTGCCCGTTGGAGCCTCGCGGCCGCCCCTTCCCCTCCGGCAACGGGTGGTGGACCTTGGCGGCAGCGCGGTGACGACGGCGGCGGCGAGAGGATCGCGGCGGTGCCCCCATTGGCGCGTGGATGTGGAGTTCGTGGTTGAGCTAGATTTGAAGATCGGCGGCGATTCGGTGGATTTCGAGCTTTCTTGAGGTAGGGGGACGAATCCTTACCCTCTTTCTAGCATTCTCCGTGATTTCTAGGCCGTGGAAAGGCCGAGAGGGGCTAGATTCATGCCGGGAGGGTTATTTCCATGTTTGGAGTTTGAGCGCCGGATCCGTCGATTTGTGTTTTTGATCGATTTGGGGGCTCTAGATGCATGCTAGGTCATTGTGGGGTGATTCCCCATTGTTTTCCCTTCACCAAAGGGGGTGAATGGGCGTGGTTTTGTGATTTCCGGTCGTAGTTCGCGAACCGGGCTCGGCCCGATGTCGCGCTATAGTCCAGTGGCGCGTTCTTGATGAATGCGCTGTGTCGTCCGAGCGTGTCCGTCGGAGAAGACAAACAGTAAGGCGGTGGGGGAACGCGCCTGGTTCGGGTAGCGCGATCTCCAGATCGCGCTATCCAAGACTAGCACGTTCAGATTGAACGCGCTAGCCTTGGGCAGCGCGACATGGAAGATCGCGCTAGCCAAAGCTAGCGCGTTCTTCGGTGTCGCGCTAGGGATACCTAGCGCGACCTTTTCCCTTCCCCGAACCGCGTTTTGCGGGTAGCGTGACCTCCGGTTGGATGAGTTATAGACCCGGTTGTGGCGTGTGGCCCTAGGGATGCCGTGGGCACCCAGTGAGAGCCACAGGGGCGCCCGGGGTTCCTCGGAGAATCAGTTACCTCGGTAGGAGTGCCGCGTGACTTGAGGGACGGTCAGACCTCATGCGTGTCCCCGGCTTCCGTACCTACCGTAGGATCATCGAGAGTCTGTGCTAGGGTTTGGTCGGTGGTTTCCGTGGATTAGTCCTTACTTCCAGTGACCTGTCCACTAGTCGTAGCTTCTTGCACACGCGGGTGCGGATTCACTTGGGAGTGGTGGAGAGCGAGACCCAGTGTGACGCGGTTTTTAGGCTGGTTACCGTAGGGCCCCTTGCCTTTGCCACCAGAGTCCGGTGGGGGGGAAAACCAGCTAGAGGACCCGACCTAGAGCAGATAGTCTGTGTGTGCACACGTAGTTGGGGGCTTGGGACACGCACTGACGAGTGCGACCCCAGCTAGTCCTTGTTGTGTGGTACTTGTTGTGTGTCTGAGTCTCACGCCCGGGGCGTTGTAGCTAGACACTTGTGACACGGTGTAAGACGTCAGGGGACGCATCCGGTCATTCTTCTTGTGGATGGTGCACCTGTTCACTAGCAGGCGTGGACTCGTGTTTTGTTGGACCGAGGTTCCATACTACGGTACTGTTAGAGTAGATGACTTTTCCGTTTATTTACTTTAGCTTGTCGGTTCTACCGTACTCTCGGTTGGTAGGGTTGTCTTCTTCTTTCTCGTTTTCCGTGCGAGGTGGGGATTCGCGGGATCCCTACTGGGCCAATAAGATGAGGCTCACCCCTGCTCTTCAGGTGAGGCGGGGTCGGCGGGAGGCGCGGCCGAGTTTCAGCGTGGGTCTTCCAGCCGGGGTTAGTTGCCAGTCTGCCAGAGCCGGGGGATGCCCCGCGTAGTTGTACTCCGGTGGATGCCCCGTGTTGTTGTACGCCGGGGGATGCCCCGTGTTGCTGTACTTTCTTTTGGACATGGGACACTGTGGACCTTGTAGCAGTTTATTTATTTATATTATTATGTGCAGTTTATTTTAGATTATTGTGCTATCTCTGTGGTCGTTGCAGCTTCTCTTGTACCCCCACACCACTCCTTTCTACCCTTCTGAGTCTACGGGCTCGTGGGTTGGCGGACCGAGATTCGAGACGCGCCGGTTCCTTTCCGGTACTCGGATCCTCGGGTCGTCACATCTACCCCCTTCCCCTTCTTCTTTCTTGGTCATTGGAAGCTACTTCGAAGTTACAGTTTGCTGTCCAGAGGTTGTAGATGAACCAGCAACTTGCAGCGGCCACCACGACTTCCTTCGGACGAGTTTGAAGGCACAAGAGGTATCCACAGAAGCGTCTCCCTGTCTTCTTCGCAACAAAAGTGGTTTCGTCTTCATCCGAGCTGTGTACTGCCCAGGAGCTTCGTTCTTCCACAATGGCGCAGAGCTATCCCTGCTGAGTACCAGAACCGGATTAGAATCACTGCCACGACGAACCTCGGAGGAATCAGCCCCCAAGCTCTTCTACAAAGTTCTTCATCGCTCTGTCTACTTTCAGGATCAAGAAGCGGAACTCCGTTCGGCATCCAGTAGCAGAATTTATCAATTTTCTCCCTCTACTGCACGGATCTGCTTCCCCATAGTCTACCCCAATCAGTCATCCTTGTTCATAGCCTCCAGGTCTTCTCCGGCATCTTTTAGCATCCCTGTCAGTTTTTATGTGAAGAAGACTCGTCCACGATTCCAACAACTCTGGCGGTTCTCGATTCAGAGTGCGGGAGCCATCGGAGCATTCTCTGCAACCTGCGGTTGGAAATCTGAAGCTGCCAGTCCCAAAACTTGCCACTCTGTTCGAAGCTCCACCCCGGTCAGCAGTGGTACCATAAGAAATTTAAAAAATTCTGAGGTGTTCCAGTACCAGTTACGAAGAGTTCCCCTCTGGTCTCGCCATCAGAAAAATTCTGTATCAACTTTTGCAGTCCTGACTTCGACTATCAGTCCTCCCTCCCAGACAGCAGGCAGATTCGGCTTCCCAACTTCTTATCGCTTTTGGTCCTAGTTTCCCCCTCCCCGCTTGGCCGGCTGAAGGCCCCTCCCTGTGTGGAGGTAGTATTGATTGTAATATCATTAACCCCCACCCCAAGGTCCCCCTCCTGCGAGAGGTGTAGTGTTGTAACTTCTTTGGGCAGGTCAAGCGACACCGCCGCGGCGTGTGGGGATCCACTCGCCTCCCCGCTCGCCCTCGTCTCCGAGCGGGATCAGTTTCTTCAAACCGGTCGAGTAAGTGCTCACACCTCACTCCATTAGTGCTTGTCTTTCAATATAAGTTCTAGTTCCGCTGGTTATGCGAGTGAGAGCTCGATCCTCAAGCCCCATTGCCTTGAGTGATCACCGTGGGAAAAGTGCAACCGGTGCCTTCGGCACTTCGTCGGCCCCATTGAATTGGGCTTCCACACCCATTGGGAATCCCATCTTGGCCTTGCTGGCCCTCTACCAGCAAGGGCCCAACCCCTCAACCTCACCTTGGCATGGCCAAGTTACCCCGGGCTTGGGTGAGTGTCGATAGAGCGGTGGCCCAATTCGGCCCATTTGAATGCGATTGTGCTTGCTTGCATTAGGTCCGTGGTTGTGTCACATCAATCCCATTCCCCCCATTTGAAGTTAATGAATGAATGAATATCTGAATTTTCTAGTGTCCAATTTAAATCTTCTTCTTTTGGTGAGAAGCCAATTGAGGGGGTGAGAAGCCCCTATCCCCCCTCTCTCTCTACCTCTCTCTCTAGGAAGCCATTTTCTCTCTCCTCCACTTTCTCTCTCTAAAACCTGCGCCCATTTCTCTCTCCTCCCCTCCCAACCACCTTTCTCTCTCTTCCCCCCCTCCAATAACTCATCCCCAACTCCCCACCACCCCACCTTAACTCCACCCCAGCCCCAAGGGAGATTCCATGATGTGACACGACCTCGGACCTAATGCAAGCAAGCACAATCGTAATCTAAATGGGCCAATTTGGGCCGCCGCTCTCTCGTCGCTCACCCAAGCCCGGGGTAACTTGGCAATGCCAAGGTGAGGTTGAGGGGTTGGGCCCTTGCTGGTAGAGGGCCAGCAAGGCCAAGATTTGATTCCTAATGGATTTGGAAGCCCAATTCAACGGGGTCGACGAAGTGCCGAAGGCACCGGTTGCACTCTTCCCACGGTGATCACTCAAGGCAATGGGGCTTGAGGATCGGGCTCTCACTCGCATAACCAGCGAAATTAGAACTAATATTGAAAGACAAGCACTAAGTGGAGTGAAGGTTTGAGCACTTACTCGACCGGTTTGAAGAAACCGGTCCCGGTCGGAGACGAGGGCGAGCGGGGAGACGAGTGGATCCCCACACGCCACGGCGGTGTCGCTTGACCTGCCCAAACAAATTACACCACTACACCTCTCGCAGGAGGGGGAACTTGGGGTGGGGGTTAATGATATTACATCAATACTACCTCCACGCAGGGAGGGGCCTTCAGCCGGCCAAGCGGGGTGGGGAAACCAAAGCAAAGAACGAGGAACAAGAGTGGACGCCGAATCTGCCTGCTGTCTATGAACCAGGACAGAGGGTCGGTGTTGCTGTTGTAGATCTTGCTCAGGAATTTCACTGATGGCGAGACTGGTGATGAAATCTTTGTAACAAGAAGGGGAATGCCTCAAAATTGTTGTAAAGTCTTCTAGAGTCGCTACAGGTCGGGGCAGGAGCGTGAACAGGGCCTCTGTTTCTTGGACTAGCAGGGGCAGGTCACCAACAGTAGGATGCACAGGCTGTCCTGGCCGCTCCCGAACTCCAAATTTGATGCCGTCAGCGCCGTTAGAACCGTGGGTGAGTCCTCTTTGCAACAAAAAAAATGGGGATGCCAGAAGAGAACGGAGACGATCTGTGGAGCCAGAAGAGTGAGGAGGTGTCGATGCAGACTGGGGAAGGCAGAGCCACGCGACCGTGGAAGAAAATTGGTAACTTCTGTTCCCGGATGCTGAATGGGCTTCCACTTATTCATTCTGAAAGTAGACAGGCCGATGAAGAACTTTGAAGAAGAACTTGAGGACTGATTCCTTCGGGGTTCGTCGTGGCAGAGCTTCGAATCTGGCTCAGGTCCTCAGCCAAGGCAGAACCGCGCAGCTGTGGGAGAGTGGACTTCCTAGGAAGCACCTAGCTCTGATGAGGACGAGACCACTTCCGTTGGGAAGAAGACAGGCAGACGCTTCCAACGATGGCTCTTGGGCTTCTAGGAACATCCGGAGGAGGTCGGGGTCGCTGCTGCAAGCTTCAGGTCTTCTGCAGGTCCTCTTACTCTAGATGGTAGAAGGTGGGGGTGATGGAGGGAAACAAGGGAAGATGGAGAGGATGAGAGGGGGCCGCCCCTAACCAAAGGGGAGGGGTCTTGGGCGCCCTAGGGCTGTGGAGGGATGGGGATTTTTGAATTCAAATGGCCTAGGGAAGTGGAGGGTTGCATGGGGGAGAGGGAAGGTTGCTTGGGAAAGGGATGAGGTGGTTGGAGGGTGGCTTAGTGATTGGGGATGCTCCCTTGGGACTAGGGGGTGGAGTAATGGGATGTGTGGGGAAGGGGAGTGGCCTTTAATGGGGGTAGGTGGGAGAGTGGTGATTGGGAAGGGAGGAGAGAGAAAATTTTCGAAATTGGGTGTAGAGGAGAGAGAAAGAGGGGTGAAAGAGAGAGATTAAGAGAGGAATGGGTGGGATTCTCTCCCTAAGGCTTCTCACCTCACTAATGGATTCACTCCACCATAAAAATAAAGATAGAACTCACCAAAATGGCAATTTTTCATTGATTGATTCATTCTTTAAAATGAGGAGAATGGGGTCCTATATATAGGCAACCCACATTTCTACAAAAGTCCCTGACAATTGACTCAATGATAAATAACCGAGGGGGTAGGGGAGATCCCTTGGGCCAAGCCCAATGAATTGGGCCCAATAGCTAACTAGACAACATAATGACACTCAAACTTAGGGAAATGAACACAAGACCTAGGAACATGACTCAAATAAAAGGGAAAATACATCAAATGATTCAAATAAAAATTACATAGGACTCAAAATTAAATGATTAGACCATGCCGGATGCAACCAGGGCGAGGAGACGAGCTGTGAACGTGGGCATGGGAGGTGATGTCCCCATCATACTCCCGGGGTGCGGAGAACTCGACTCCGTCGAGTAAGTGTCCTTCCCTCCTTGGGGGTGTAGAAGTGGTACTGCCCTCAAGTCTTCCGAACGAGACCGATCCATCCACCTTCCGAGATAGCACTCGTATACCTTGCTCCGAGTGGTAGTGACTTGTTCATCCAATATTTGTTCAAATTGTTCACGCTGGGCTCTCTTGGCTAGTGGTCTCTCCTCACGGGTGGGTGCTCTCTCAAGGGAAGAAGTAGGCTCAATCTCCTCACTAGGTACCACCGTGGGTCCCTTATATGGCACTAGGTCGGTAACATTGAATGTGGGACTTATTCCATACTCCTCAGGGAGATCTAACTCAAAGACATTTGCACCAATGCGCCTCAGGACCGGGAAGGGAACAGCCCCACGTGGCCTCAATTTGGAGATGGCTCCCGGGGGGAGTCTCTCCGTCCTTACCATCACAAAGTCACCCACATGAAATTCTTGGTGACGCCAATGAGAGTCGGCCAGCTTTTTATAAGCATCATTCTTTTTACTTATGTGCTTGCAAAGGCTTTCATGCAATTTTGTGAATGTTGACATTCTAGGGGTGATGGGTGGACCTGGGCAACCAAAAGTAGACCAATCATGCTTTGATGCCAAGAAGACTTTGATGGAATTTGGAGGGCCGGGACAACCATATGTGGACTTATCATGCAATGTTATCATGTAGACTTTGGTGGACCTAGGTGGGCCGGGGCACCCGTAGGTGAACCTATCATGCAAAGTGGTGATGAATGTAGGGGGACCCGGACATCCGTAGATACTTTTGACATGCTTAAGACCCATGATAAATGAAGGTGGACCAATACATCTGAATATGGGCCACTCATGCTTCCTACTTGACATGTGGGTGGTATGAATGAAATGATCCAACATAGTGATCATGCCAAGTGGTGTGGTAGGCCTAGACACATGCATGTGTTTCCCAAAGGTGACCTCTATGTGTATAGGTGTGGGACAACCTTTGAACTCCCATTGGAATGGATCGAATGGATCTAAGAAGGTGGTCATCATGGGGTGGGGCACAACCTTATTACCTAGAGATATGTGGCTCAAGGTCATGGCTCCCAAGGTATAACCCGGGTCATGGATGAGGTGGTTTTGGCCCAATATGGTGGGTGGGGGTAGGAAAGGGTGGGTGGTGGGTAAGATGGTTGGGTCACCCGGGTTCTTTGACTCCCATTGTAATGGATCATAGGGATCATAAAATGGGTTACTAAGGGGAAGGAGCTCCATGTCCTCAAGGTCCTCAAAAGGTGCTAAGTCATCCCTATCAATGATAATTGGGCCAATGCTCTTGGTGAGTGGGTTGGCCATGAGGGGAGGGCTTGGCTCTCTACCCGATATAAAAAGCTCCAATTGGAGGAGAAGGTCGGGCTCATCGGTTGTGGGGAGGAATAGAAGGAGGTCGCTAGTGTAGCAACCAATGGTGCAAACTGAGGTGATAGACCCGATGCATAGGTGTAGGAGGTTAAGGCTCCTAGGTTGTTCGGCTATAGGGGTCAACATACTAGTGAACTCAATTTGCCATGCTAGGCCCTTAAGAAGATCCCCTAAAGTTTCCACTTGGTAGGATGCTTGGATTGTGGTGTGATAGGAGAAGAAGGGCACTAGGGAAAAATTTTGATCTATGGGAGGGCAAACATGGGCCGAGATCTCTCTAATTAGGCTCTCCCTTAGCCACCTAAGAAGGGACTCTTCTAAGATGATTTCGGCCTTATCTAGAGGGGGTGGTGTAGGGTGAAGATCCTCGTGCGAGGCTTCCTCTTCAATTGGGACATGGGTGCTCTCCATGGAGGGGATAGGTTCCCGAGAGGTATTTATCTTCATGTGGCAAAGCGGGTGGACTACTTCTTCCAAAGCTAATGGAGTGGGAAGGTTCTTTGATGGTGGGGTGATGATGGCTGGAGTATGGTGCACCCGGGGTGGTGAACAAGGGCGGGATTCCCGCGGGTGGGAGAATACAAGGTTGTTGAATTTAAAGGTTCCCGAAAGGTGGGGTGGATGCACTAGGCAAGTCCGACGTGTTGGGTCAATGTAGGCATTCCTTTCATCTAACCATTTCTTACCTAGGATTATACATGGATCCGCCAATGTTCCCTTTTGACACCAAGCCCCATCCAAATACTTAGTCTTCCCGAACCATTTATGGAATTCAATGAAGACTTGGTCTCCATTGTGCACAATTTGTCCGGTCCTACAAAGAGAGGTAATGATATCGGGGGACACCCAATTTTCAGATTCTAGGTCAATGAAATAAATTTCTATGGGCTCCCCATTAGGTAACCATGCATGGGATATGATTGGGAGAGGGGCCATGTGACCCAAGACTCAACGTTAACAATGATGGGTTTGCACGGTTCGGACAAGAATGCAAGCATGCCCTAGGACTTGACTTGTAGAGACAAGTCAATGACTTGCTCTGATACAACTTGATGTGACACGACCTCGGACCTAATGCAAGCAAGCACAATCGTAATCTAAATGGGCCAATTTGGGCCGCCGCTCTCTCGTCGCTCACCCAAGCCCGGGGTAACTTGGCAATGCCAAGGTGAGGTTGAGGGGTTGGGCCCTTGCTGGTAGAGGGCCAGCAAGGCCAAGATTTGATTCCTAATAGATTTGGAAGCCCAATTCAACGGGGCCGATGAAGTGCCGAAGGCACCGGTTGCACTCTTCCCACGGTGATCACTCAAGGCAATGGGGCTTGAGGATCGGGCTCTCACTCGCATAACCAGCGGAATTAGAACTAATATTGAAAGACAAGCACTAAGTGGAGTGAAGGTTTGAGCACTTACTCGACCGGTTTGAAGAAACCGGTCTCGGTCGGAGACGAGGGCGAGCGGGGAGACGAGTGGATCCCCACACGCCGCGGCGGTGTCGCTTGACCTGCCCAAACAAATTACACCACTACACCTCTCGCAGGAGGGGGAACTTGGGGTGGGGGTTAATGATATTACATCAATACTACCTCCACGCAGGGAGGGGCCTTCAGCCGGCCAAGCGGGGTGGGGAAACCAAAGCAAAGAACGAGGAACAAGGGTGGACGCCGAATCTGCCTGCTGTCTATGAACCAGGATAGAGGGTCGGTGTTGCTGTTGTAGCTCTTGCTCAAGAATTTCGCTGATGGCGAGACCGGTGGCAAAATCTTCGTAACAAGAAGGGGAATGCCTCAGAATTTTTGTAAATTCTTCTTAAGTCACTACAGGTCGGGGCAGGAGCATGAACAGGGCCTCTGTTTCTCGGACTAGAAGGGGTAGGTCACCAACAGTAGGATGCACAGGCTGTCCTGGCCGCTCCCGAACTCCAAATTTGATGCCGTCAGCGCCGTTAGAACCGTGGGTGAGTCCTCTTTGCAACAAAAGAAATGGAGATGCCAGAAGAGAACGTAGACGATCTGTGAAGCCAGAAGAGTGAGGAGGTGTCGATGCAGACTGGGGAAGGCAGAGCCGCGCGACCGTGGAAGCAAATTGGTAACTTCTGTTCCCGGATGCTGAATGGGCTTCCACTTCTTGATTCTGAAAGTAGACAGGCCGATGAAGAACTTTGAAGAAGAACTTGAGGACTGATTCCTTCGGGGTTCGTCGTGGCAGAGCTTCGAATCTGGCTTAGGCCCTCAGCCGAGGCAGAACCGCGCAGCTATGGGAGAATGGACTTCCTGGGAAGCACCTAGCTCTGATGGGGATGAGACCACTGCCGTTGCGAAGAAGACAGGCAGACGCTTCCAACGATGGCTCTTGGGCTTCTAGGAACATCCGGAGGAGGTCGGGGTCACTGCTGCAAGCTTCAGGTCTTCTGCAGGTCCTCTTACTCTAGATGGTAGAAGGTGGGGGTGATGGAGGGGAACAAGGGAAGATGGAGAGGATGAGAGGGGGCCGCCCCTAACCAAAGGGGAGGGGTCTTGGGCGCCCTAGGGCTGTGGAGGGATGGAGATTTTTGAATTCAAATGGCCTAGGGAAGTGGAGGGCTGCATGGGGGAGAGGGAAGGGTGCTTGGGAAAGGGATGAGGTGGTTGGAGGGTGGCTTAGTGATTGGGGATGCTCCCTTAGGACTAGGGTGTGGAGTAATGGGATGTGTGGGGAAGGGGAGTGGCCTTTAATGGGGGTAGGTGGGAGAGTGGTGATTGGGAAGGGAGGAGAGAGAAAATTTACAAAATTGGGTGTAGAGGAGAGAGAAAGAGGGGTGAAAGAGAGAGATTAAGAGAGGAATGGGTGGGATTCTCTCCCTAAGGCTTCTCACCTCACTAATGGATTCACTCCACTATAAAAATAAAGATAGAACTCACCAAAATGGAAATTTTTCATTGATTGATTCATTCTTTAAAATGAGGAGAATGGGGTCCTATATATAGGCAACCCACATTTCTACAAAAGTCCCTTACAATTGACTCAATGACAAATAACCGAGGGGGTAGGGGAGAGCCCTTGGGCCAAGCCCAATGAATTGGGCCCAATAGCTAACTAGACAACCTAATGACACTCAAACTTAGGGAAATGAACACAAGACCTAGGAACATGACTCAAATAAAAGGGAAAATATATCAAATGATTCAAATAAAAATTACATAGGACTCAAAATTAAATGATTAGACCATGCCGGATGCAACCGGGGCGAGGAGACGAGCTGTGAACGTGGGCATGGGAGGTGATGTCCCCATCATTCCACCACTCCCCACTCCACCCTCCAACCACCAACCACCCACTCCCCTTCCCCAAGCACCCTCTCATCTCCCAAGAGAGAATTCTCCACTCCCCAAGCCCCCCCCCTTACCTTCCCCACACACCTCTTCCCATCCCCAAGGCTAGAAATTAATCCCACCCTTAAACCCAATTTCAAGTAACCTTTCCCTCTCTCCCTCCCAACCCAAATTCGCAGCTCCTCTCTCACCCTCTGCAAACGCCACCTTCCAGACCCCATTCTCCCCCTCCCACACCTTGGAACACCCCCTCCCAGACCCCCTCACAGCTAGGGGTTGCCCCCCACACCCATCCACCCCATTTCCCATCTCTTCTACCCCATTCCCCCCCACCTTTTACCACCTACAATTCTCAGGTCACAGGCAGCAGAGTACCAGCAGCTTGCAGAGCCGGCCCCGACTTCATCCCGGCGTCCCTGGAAGCTCAAGTGGTACCGTTGGAAGCATCTCCCTGTCTTCTTTGCGACGGTGGTGGTCTCGTTCCGTTCTGAGTTCGTCGCTGCCCGGGGGAGTCGATCTCCAAAGACTGCACATCTACTTCCTGACAGTCAATCTGAAGCGAGTTGCAGAGGCTCCCACGGCCAACAACTTGAAGCTCTGAAGGCGGGCCTTGGCTGATATTTTTTACACCGAGTCTACTTCTAGTATCAAGAAGCGAAACCCCGTTCGGCGTCTGGAGTTGTGTTTTCTTGTTTTTCTCCCTTAGGTGCACTGTTCTGTCCCCTCTGGGACTGAACCGACCCCTATCCACTGTTCGGGTTCTCCCAAGCTGCTCCGACATCATCTGGCATTCTCGTGGGTCACGTTTCAAAGAAGACTCGACAATGGTTCTGATGATTCCATCCACGCTCAATTCAGAGTTCGGGAGCGCTTGTGGCAGCCTCTTCTTCCTCTTGCTAAGGTGCTTTTACTGCCAGAGCCAGAACTTAGGGGCCCTATTTGCAGTCTGACCCCGACCAATACAGGCGACCAGAGAAATCAACAAAATTCAGGCGTCAGTCTGATCCAGCTACAACGATTTTCCGATGAGTCTCATCATCGGTAAAATTCAGGAGTGGCCGCAGCAGCGTCGTCTTCAACTGTCTATCCCCTGTTCTAGATAACAGGCAGAACCTGCGTCGTCCATCCGTTCGACTTCCATTTCAGTTTTTCCCCTCCCCACCTAGCCGGCTTAAAGCCCCTCCCTGCGGGAGGTAGTGTTTGAATGTAAGAGTGACTCCCCCTCCCCTTGTTCCACCCCCTTGCTTGGGGAGTAGTGTTGTAACTCTTTAAAATAGGGTCAAGCTACTCTGGCGCAGCGTGTGGGGAACCACACTTCCCCGCTCGCCCACGTCTCCGAGCGAGACTGATTTCTTCTAGCCGATCGAGTAAGTGTTCTAACCTTGCTTCCCTTAGTGCTTGTCCTTTCAATATTAGCTCATAGCTCCGCTGGCCGTGAGAGTGAGTGCTCGGTCCCTCAAGCTCCGTTGATTCGAGGGACCGCCATGGGGAAGAGAGTAACCAGTGCCCTCGGCACAACATCGGCCCCATTGAATTGGGCCTCCATACCCTTGGGAACAAACCTTGGCCTTGCTAGCCCTCTACCAGCAAGGGCCCAACCCTCACATCCTCCACTTGGCATCACCAAGTTACCCCGGGTTTTGCGTGAGTGTCGGGTGAGTGGCCGTCGATTTCGGTCCGTTATCATTGTGAATTGTGCTTACTTATTAAAGTCCAAGGTGCATGGGTCTTGTGACTATCACCCCTAAGGTGGTGTCACATCAATTGGTATCAGAGCAAGTCATTGACTTGTCTCTACAAGTCAAGTCCTATGGCACGCTTGCATTGGAGTCATCATCGGTCCGACCCTTACATTGTCCACCCACCATTGTCATCATTGAGTCTAGGGTCAAATGGCCCCTCTTCCAATCATATCCCATGCATACCTACCTAACGGAGAGCCCACGGAAATTGATTTCATTGACTTAGAGTCTGATAGTTGGGTATCCCACGATATCGTTGTCTCTCTTTCTAGGACCGGACAAATTATGAACAATGGAGACCAAGTCTTTGTTGAAGTCCATAGATGGTTTGGAGAGACTAAGTATTTTGATGGGGCTTGGTGTCAAGTAGGAACATTGGCGGGTCCATGTATAATCCTAGGTAAGAAATTGTTAGATGAAAGGAATGCCAACATCGACCCAACACGTCCGACTTGCCTAGTGCATCCGTCACACCTTCCGGGAGCCTTTAAATTCAACAACCTTGTACTCTCCCATCCACCGGAGTCCTGCCCTTGTTCACCACCCTGGGTACACCACACACTGGCTATCATCACCCCACCCTCAAAGAACCTTCCCACCCCATTAACTTTAGAAGAAGTAGCCCACCCACTTTGCCACATGGAGACAAATGCCCCTCCGGATCCTTTCCCCTCCATTGAGGTCAACCATGTCCAAGTTTAAGGGAAAGCCTCGCACAAGGATCTTCACCCTACACCACCCTCTCTAGATAAGGCCGAACTCATCTTAGAAGAACCCCTTGTTAGGTGGCTAAGGGAGAGCTCGATTAGAGATATCACAGCCCATGTTTGCCCTCCCGTGAAGCAAAGCCTTCCCATAGTGCCCATCTTCTCCCATCACACCACTATCCAATCCTCTTACCAAGTAAAGAACCTAGGGGAACTTCTCATGGGCTTAGCTTGGTAAATGGAGTTGACCGGCATGTTGACCACAATGGACAACCAACCAAGGAGTCTTGACCTCCTACACCTATGTGTCGAGTCCATCACCTCGGTATACACCATTGGTTGATACACTAGTGACCTCCTTCTATTCCTCCCCACACCCGATGAGCCCAATCTTCTCCTCAATTTGGAGCTTCTTATATCGGGTAGAAAGCCAAACCCTCCCCTCATGGCCGACCCACCCACCAAGAGCTTCTTAACTCGTTCCTCATGGCATTGATCTGTGTCTCATTTGTTCAGCTTTGAGCATTGTTTATGAATGGTTTGAATTTTGAATGAGAAATTGGTTTCCATATTGTTTTATATGATTGAGATGGTTAAGTGTACAAAAATGGTTTGAAAATGATTTCTTCAAATGCATGTGAGGTTTGACAGAAATTTAACATGAAAATCTGGGTTTCCATGTGTTCTCATGCATGTTACTTCTATATGGCTTGAGGTAGTACCTTGATCATTTTGTATCCCATTATCCTTATTGAAACCAAGATTGAATGATGGTTGTGTTATTATCTTGATTGACTAGCTTCCATATTTTCACAAGGCTAATCATTCCTAGAACTCATATTGATCATGGCTATTGATGTATTTGTGTTGAAGCATGAGTGGTTGTTGGTACAAAGTGGAGATTTGAGTTTGCTCTCAATTCATCTAATTCATGTTGGCTTGATTAAATTGTATTTGAAATGTGAACCTGTGAAAAATATGGTTAAATGGTTTTCATACTCTTGTTGAATGCATGGCTAGTTGGTCTTGAACTTTGGATTGAGAATATTGAGCTAGTTCGTGTGTTCATGTATAATCTTCATAGTTCTTCCATGGTTTTTGGTTAGCATGCAAACCAATTGATTTAACTTGTTATTCATCATATAAATTCATGTATGAATGTTTTAATTTATTGGGTTGCATGTTTAGATCATTGGGAATGGTTTAGAAACCTTTTTATCATGTTCCTAGGTGAATGGGTCGACCCCCCCACTCAATGGGTCGACCCCTGGGCAAGAAAAAGCCTAAACAACATGCTGTCTGAAAGTGGGTCGACCCCCCTCACAAAGTGGGTCGACCCCCCTGTAAATTTCTGCAAAAAACTGTTTATGTCTGCCAAGTGGGTCGACCCCCCTATGAAAGTGGGTCGACCCCCCCAGATTCGCAGGTTCGCGCGTGAATTCCGTAAGTCACCGAAACCCTATGAAAACACATCCAAATGGGCTGAAAATTTACCCACATGCCCTTGGCTTAGTAATGAACATGTTAGGGTGGTTTTGTTAGGGTTTTGCAAGGGCAATATGGTCTTTTCATCATTCTATCATGGGTCTATATATATGTTGCGAATTTGGAAGAAATGACAAGAAGCTCTAATTTTCTCTATCTATTTTTGCAGGGAAAGAAGGGAAAGGGCGGCTAGAGCTGAGGAGAGGTTGAATAGAGCAAGGATTCAAGATCTACATCCATTCTCAAGCCTCCAATGCCAGATCCGTGACCGGTTCTTTAAGGAGAAAGCACTGGTGGCTCGATTTACCTCGAGTTTCTTCTTCCTCTCGTGTGGAACCAACGAAGCATCTTCTATCGGCCTCCAACCTAAGAGAAGACATTCTTGATCTTGTTTCTCTTGATGATTCATGTCTATGTTCATTTCTATGAGTGCTTCATAGTCAATCTTCATCTAAATACTTCTGTGGGGATTCATTGTATATCTTGCTATTTTATCAAACTCGGAATATCAAAGTGTGTGTGCGGAGCTTCGTCTTCGTGTGTTGGGTTTCACTGTGGGGAAGGTTTCCTCATGGTTGGTTATGTGTAGACGGAGCTGCGTCTCCGTGTGGATTTAGTGTCCGGGGCGTGTTCCCCGATTCTGTGTGTGGTTGTGTGCTGCGGTAGCAGCGTGTTGGGGATTTTCCCCGTGTGTGGATATTGCTGCGGAAGCAGCGTGTGTGTGTGTGGTTGGGGTTCATCCCCGTGTTGCTACGAAAGTAGCGTGTAGTGAAGCCTCACCCGGTTGGGTGAGGGGTGGACGTAGGGAGCCCGTCGTGGTCCCGAACCACCTAAAAATCCTTGTGTCTCGTGTGAATGCCTGTGTGTTTGTCCCTTTCTTCTATCTCCATTCATAGGTTAATTTAATAGATTTTTACTCACTACACCACTGCACACTGCTACTTCTGTTATCCGTGTTGGGCATATTTTTATCTAAGGGTTGCATAGTTATTACGAGTGAGATCGGAAAGATCGAGTGAATCTTTTAAATCTCATGTTTCTTTAGGCTAATCAAGTGGTTTGTTTTAATTCCATCGTGTTCAGTTAAGAGAGTTTGTTTAAATCCGCCATCTAGGTCAAGGGGACAATTCAACCCCCCTTCTTGTCCGCCATCTAGTCTGGGCCAACAATTGGTATCAGAGCCCAGTCTCTGATTTTTATTCAGCGGACCTCACGGTCTAGGAGAAAAGATCATTTTCATGATGGCTAGCTTAGATTCTATTCCTGTTTTCAATGGTTTTGATTTTACATCATGGCTTGGAAAATTGTGTGTTTGGATTTCTGGGATTGATCCTAAGCTTATGAAATTAATAACTCATGGTCCTCATGTTTTACCAAAAAATGAGTCAAGATGGACTGATGAACATAGGAAAATGAATTCTGATAATCTTTTTATTTTGAATGCTCTTAAAACTGCAATTGACTCTAACAAATTTCCGTTTGTTCTTGATTATAGCTCGATCAAAGAAATCATGGATCAACTGATCAAGGTTCATGAAGGAGGGCTAGAAGATGCTTGCATGATGGCTAATAGTAAGGATGATCATTCAAGCTTAGAGTCCAAGGAGGTAAGCTCGGACTCTGAACTTGATGAAATCTCATTTGAAGAATTAGTGGAAGCATATGATGAATTATCGAGTAAGTACAAGAGATTGAAATCTGAAAATAAGAATTTGAAAAAGAAAATTGAAAGCTGTCACGTTGATAATTCTTCATGTGAAAAATGCATAGAGTTTGAAAAGCTAGTTGAGTCACTTGTCTATGAGGTTGACAGCCATAAAGAAACCATTTCATGTTTAAAAACTGAAAATAAATCTTTATTGGCTACAATTTCAGAATGTCAAAAAATTGAGAAAGATAATGAAAATCTGAAAATGTTGAATTCTACCATGTCTGAAAAATTACTTTTGCTTGAAAAAGAGAAATACATATCTACTGATGAGTCTGAAAAGTTGAAAGAACTGAGAAAGGAAGTAGAAAACTTCAAAAATTTGAATGATAAATTCGAAAACAATGAAACCTTTGGTAGAATGGTCGGTGACAATGCGAATTTTCAAATGAATGAACTTGAACATATCTCCATGAGTGAAAATTCATTTGAAAAACTTCAAAATAAAAAACTTGCTGAAGAGATTCAAAAATTGAAAAATCAAAACTGTCTTCTAGTTGATAAAATCCACATATTTGAAAAAGGAAAATATGTAACTGTGGATAATCTTGAAAACTCTCAAGTTTTAGAAGAAGAAATTGCAAGCTATAAAACTGTTAATTCCTTGTTGAATGAGAAGCTTGCATTGTGTGAGAAAGAAATTACTGAATCTAACTTGCATATCTCATCATTAGAAGATGAGATCAAAAATTTGAATGAATCCATGTTGTTGTGTGATAAGCAAAATGAAAAACAGAAAAAGGATGTTGATTGTTCTTGTATGCATGCAGAACCCTCATATGATAAACACAATCATGTTTCAAGAAAAAGAAGAAATGTTTCATGCTATTACTGTGGAAAAATCGGTCATGACATGTATGACTGCTTTTTGAAAGAATTTGATGACGATGTGGCATTGAAGTCACAAATGAAATTTGCTAATGATTCTAAAAAATTTGAAAAACCAATGAAGAAAAACCTCAATGCTCACTGCTTTTATTGTGGATTAAATGGACATGTTTTTGAACATTGTATTACAAAGAAAAATGATGATCAATGGTCTCTCAAAAAGAATCTTTCATGTTACTACTGTGGTGAACATGGACATATGATGGATAACTATTTTGCAATGAAAAATGATGAAAAATGGTCCATGAAAAGAAAGTTTTCTTATTGCTATTATTGTGGTGAGAATGGTCATTCAATGAATGGTTGTTCCACCATGAGAAATGATGATGATTGGTTTGCTAGGAGATACAAGAATCCATCTGTTCATGTTAACACTAATCCCTCGGGACCCAAGATGGCTTGGGTACCCAAATCACCAAAATGAGAATCTATTTTGCAGAGGCATCTTGAGGCCAAGGAAAGTCAATAAATAAAGGACTCTCAAGGCGAGAAACAAAAATGGTTTGCTTTCAAATTTGTTTTGGTTAGGTTCTTTTGGAAAATTCTGAAAAGGTAAAAAATGAGTCTGAAGTTCACAATCAAATTGCATTCCTATTTTGTTGATTTTGGCAACTCCTGAAATAATGAGATTTTGTGAACTCTATGTTTAGACAAATTAGACATACTTCTCTATTTCACATCTTGTGAATATGTCTAGTTTTTGAATGCTTTCCTTTGGATATACATAGTTAGTTTTAATACACACCTTCTCTTGCTTTGCAAATAATAATTCGTCTTTGAATGCTCTGGTCTGTGCATAAAGTCTTTCACACTTTTACACGCATCTTGTAAATAATGGTTCACTTTTGCATACACAGTTCACATACTTATTTTCATGCTCATATCATGCATGCTCATGCATATTTGTAGATAGAAATAATTTTCAATCATCTTTCAGTTTACATGGTTCACTCTTGCATATACAGCTTACACGCTTAGTTGCATGTGGTATCTGTATAGGAATAATTTTTCAATCATCTTTTCAAGTTACATGCATATACTTGCATATAATTCATACACGTGTGCTTGAATGCCATGGTTATTCGGTATATCAAATGGCGATAGTGAAAGGTTAGATTATGTTCAGCCGGAAGCTTTCACTACGCGTGAGGTGGCCCTCGGACCTACGTTCTCCGCCAAGTACCGATAATCAACTTGCTTGAAAACATAATTTCTGTGCTTGTTTGAATATATATAATATACAACCACTTTTTGACACCTTCTATGACTCATCCTTTGCTAAATGAATTGCATTAATTTAGACATGTTGTTACATGGCATATATTAAGGGGGAGATTTTTTATAACCGTGCATACATTTAGGGGGAGACATTACTATGATGAAACTAATTCATATCTTACATTCAAAACAACCACCCACACAAAAAAAAAATACACCTTTTTGAGTCAATGATTCAATTTAATAAGGATTACTATTTTCTACTCTACACTTAGAGGACTATTGATTCTATACATGAAAATCACATATCTCGTGAGGAAAAGGCTGTTTACCCCACCAAAAAGTCGTATAAGTGGAACGTGGATCCGAGTAGCCGGGAATCCCCCCTGAAACAAAGGAGGAAACTCGCGTCGAAAGGAGAAACCAATCCACATGAAAATAAGTGTGATTTGCCACCGAGTAGCCGGGAAGTGTCCCTGAGACAAAGGATACAACTCGCGTCGAAAAGTGTCTCATCCACATCATAAAAAGTGACGAAACTGAGTAACCGGGAATTGCCCCTGAAACAAAGGGCATGACTCGTGTCAAAAGGTTAGTCACATCATTTATAGTACTTTAAAGAAAAAATTTGGGGTCATACGTAGCTACCAATAGTCGAGCATTGTGTTGAAAGTGTATGGATGATAAGTACTTTGTAGTGTTCTTTAGAAAATCTGATTTTCCATATTGACTTGAACTTCATTGCTCAATCTTCACATTTACACCTTGGGTTTGATTGTTTGAATGTTCCTTATGAATCTGTCGCTTATCATGGTTTATGCAGTACTTATTTATGTAAGCACGACCTTCTTAGTATTGTACATGCACATCATGTTCTATAATCGATTGCATAATCCTTAAACCCATCCCGAAGGGACTTGCATGAGTCTATATCCTATTATGCATGCTTGAATGCTTGACTGCTTGATTCAGTTTGTTCATATCACACTTCATCTTTATGCATCTTTAGCTTATACTTGCAAATAACATGTTAAATAACCCATTGTCAGCTGATTTTTTATTCTTGACAATTGGGGAGAATAATGTGCTTTCAGCAAAACCTGTGCATAATTAGTCATACATTTAGCAAAAATTACAAAAAATCAAGCATTTGCACTTATTTCACACATTCTTGCTTGGGTTCGCACACCGTTGGCTTTACATATCCGTCTACTTCTTTTTTTTTTCACTCTCTCATTTGTTCACCTTACCCCCCCCCCACCCCCCACTTTTTGATAATGCCAAAGGGGGAGAGAGTTTTGGATGTTTCAATGGTAACAATATTTTGTCATCATCAAAAAGGGGGAGATTGTTGGGTTCGCTGCGCTCTCTCTCTTTATCCTTAGTGATGGTTTTGATGATAACAATATATTGTATGCAAGAGTATTGTGAAAATGCTAGAAAACATTTTAGTCATTCTAGAGCCTAATGCTAATTTCTTGTCTTGTAGGAGGTATGTACAATTTGCTTTGTGGAATCAACCTAAAAGTGCCTAAATGAAATGTGGAGATGACCTCATCTCTCAGGGAGTCGACTCGTTCCTCATGGCATTGATCTGTGTCTCATTTGTTCAGCTTTGAGCATTGTTTATGAATGGTTTGAATTTTGAATGAGAAATTGGTTTCCATATTGTTTTATATGATTGAGATGGTTAAGTGTACAAAAATGGTTTGAAAATGATTTCTTCAAATGCATGTGAGGTTTGACATAAATTTAACATGAAAATCTGGGTTTCCATGTGTTCTCATGCATGTTACTTCTATATGGCTTGAGGTAGTACCTTGATCATTTTGTATCCCATTCTTCTTATTGAAACCAAGATTGAATGATGGTTGTGTTATTATCTTGATTGACTAGCTTCCATATTTTCACAAGGCTAATCATTCCTAGAACTCATATTGATCATGGCTATTGATGTATTTGTGTTGAAGCATGAGTGGTTGTTGGTACAAAGTGGAGATTTGAGTTTGCTCTCAATTCATCTAATTCATGTTGGCTTGATTAAATTGTATTTGAAATGTGAACCTGTAAAAAATATGGTTAAATGGTTTTCATACTCTTGTTGAATGCATGGCTAGTTGGTCTTGAACTTTGGATTGAGAATATTGAGCTAGTTCGTGTGTTCATGTATAATCTTCATAGTTCTTCCATGGTTTTTGGTTAGCATGCAAACCAATTGATTTAACTTGTTATTCATCATATAAATTCATGTATGAATGTTTTAATTTATTGGGTTGCATGTTTAGATCATTGGGAATCGTTTAGAAACCTTTTTATCATATTCCTAGGTGAATGGGTTGACCCCCCCACTCAATGGGTCGACCCTTGGGCAAGAAAAAGCCTAAACAACATGCTGTCTGAAAGTGGGTCGACCCCCCTCACAAAGTGGGTCGACCCCCCTATAAATTTCTGCAAAAAACTATTTCTGTCTGCCAAGTGGGTCGACCCCCCTATGAAAGTGGGTCGACCCCCCCAGATTCGCAGGTTCGCGCGTGAATTCCGTAAGTCACCGAAACCCTATGAAAACACATCCAAATGGGCTGAAAATTTACCCACATGCCCTTGGCTTAGTAATGAACATGTTAGGGTGGTTTTGTTAGGGTTTTGCAAGGGCAATATGGTCTTTTCATCATTCTATCATGGGGCTATATATATGTTGCGAATTTGGAAGAAATGACAAGAAGCTCTAATTTTCTCTATCTGTTTTTACAGGGAAAGAAGGGAAAGGGCGGCCAGAGCTGAGGAGAGGTTGAATAGAGCAAGGATTCAAGATCTACATCCATTCTCAAGCCTCCAATGCCAGATCTGTGACCGGTTCTTTAAGGAGAAAGCACCGGTGGCTCGATTTACCTCGAGTTTCTTCTTCCTCTCGTGTGGAACCAACGAAGCATCTTCTATCGGCCTCCAACCTAAGAGAAGACATTCTTGATCTTGTTTCTCTTGATGATTCATGTCTATGTTCATTTCTATGAGTGCTTCATAGTCAATCTTCATCTAAATACTTCTGTGGGGATTCATTATATATCTTGTTATTTTATCAAACTCGGAATATCAAAGTGTGTGTGCGGAGCTTCATCTCCGTGTGTTGGGTTTTACTGTGGGGAAAGTTTCCTCATGGTTGGTTATGTGTAGATGGAGCTGCGTCTCCGTGTGGATTTAGTGTCCGGGGCGTGTTCCCCGATTCTGTGTGTGGTTGTGTGCTGCGGTAGCAGCGTGTTGGGGATTTTCCTCGTGTGTGGATATTGCTGCAAAAGCAGCGTGTGTGTGTGTGGTTGGGGTTCATCCCCGTGTTGCTACAAAAGTAGCGTGTAGTGAAGCCTCACCCGGTTGGGTGAGGGGTGGACGTAGGGAGCCCGTCGTGGTCCCGAACCACCTAAAAATCATTGTGTCTCGTGTGAATGCATGTGTGTTTGTCCCTTTCTTCTATCTCCATTCACAGGTTAATTTAATAGATTTTTACTCACTACACCACTGCACACTGCTACTTCTGTTATCCGTGTTGGGCATATTTTTATCTAAGGGTTGCATAGTTATTATGAGTGAGATCGGAAAGATCGAGTGAATCTTTTAAATCTCATGTTTGTTCAGGCTAATCAAGTGGTTTGTTTTAATTCCATCGTGTTCAGTTAAGAGAGTTTGTTTAAATCCGCCATCTAGGTCAAGGGGACAATTCAACCCCCCTTCTTGTCCGCCATCTAGTCTGGGCCAACAATGGAAACCGTAGAACCCATGTGACCCAACCACCTTACCCACCACCCACCCTTTCCTACCCTCACCCAAAATGTTGGGCCAAGCTGACCTCATCCATAACCCATGTAACACCAAGGGAGCCATGACCTTAGGCAACACCCACCTAGAGATCGAGGAAATGTCCCACCCCATATCCACCTTCCTAGATCCCTTCGACCCTTTCACATGGAAGTTCAAAGGTCGTCCCACATCTATGAACATGGAAGTCACCTTTGGGATAAGCATGCAGGTGTCTAGGCTTACCACACCACTTGGCATGAACACTATGTTGGGTCTATTCATTCACATCACCCACATGTCAAGTAGGAAATAAGAGTGGTCCATATTCGGGTGTAATGGTCCTTCTTCATTCATCATGGGTCGTAGGCATGATAGGAGTATTCATGGATGTCCGAGTCCCCCAGCATTTGTCACCCCCATACATGACCGGATCACCTATGGATGCCCCGTTCCTCCCCATTCCATCAAAGTCTTCTTAGCGTCAAAGCATGATTGGTCTACTTTTGGTTGCCCA
The DNA here is from genome assembly GCA_022559845.1 of Amorphophallus konjac. Classification (NCBI taxonomy): domain Eukaryota; kingdom Viridiplantae; phylum Streptophyta; class Magnoliopsida; order Alismatales; family Araceae; genus Amorphophallus; species Amorphophallus konjac. The sequence goes on from CM040121.1 coordinate 356,986,535, forward strand.
GGTCCACCCATCACCCCTAGAATGGCAACATTCACAAAATTGCATGAAAACCTTAGCAAGCACATCAGCAAGGAAAATCAGATTTATAAAAGGCAAGCTGACTCCCAATGGCGTCACCAAGAATTCCACGTGGGTGACTTTGTGATGGTGAGGACGGAGAGGCTCTCCCCAGGAGCCATCTCCAAATCGAGACCTCGTGGGGCTGGTCCCTTTCAGGTTCTAAGGTTGTTGAGTCCCGAACGGTGGCAATCAAGAGGGGAGGGGTGAATTGATTGGCCAATTAAAAATTTTTTCCAAGTGAAAACTAAGTTAATTAAGCACACAAGCACTTGGCCTTACACGAACATGATCACACTTGTGAATGCGTGTAAATGAGGGTATGTGTTTGATTAAGGAAGTGGTGTATGCTCAACTCACCGTGAAGCCCACTCGACAAAGGATCCGAAAAATCAAATCACAAGCAACACACGGAGTTTTTAGGTGGTTCGGGTACACTGAAGTGTCCCCTACGTCCACCCCTCACAATGAGGATTAAGACTTCACTATGAAGTGAGCCACACACACACACTGTGTAAAATAGAAAACACACACACACACGGCACCCGATTTGGGCTGCCACACACAATTACACACACATTCGTGTTTCCGAACACGAACACCACACATAAGAATCTGAATCAAGTTTTACAACAGATGCTCAAGTTCAAACTAAATGATTCTGAGAATAAGGAGTGAAGAATGATTTATCGTGGTTGAAGCTCCCCCTTTCACTTCTTTGAAGGTAATTGAATGCCTCTGCAGGAGGAAGATCAATCCTTGAGGAAGAATGAAGCTATGTCGCACAAGCAAGATTGCAGCTTTGATATCCCACACAGCTTACTGTTGGGGATGATGTGGAGGCTTGATTCAAGCTTCTTCCCTTCACTTTCAGGTTCAGAACAAGGTGGAAGAAGCCCCTGGAGCTACTGCTGCGAACCTGCACTCACAAGGGTTAGAAAAATAACACACTTTAGATGCCTCTCTCTCCTTGGGGTTTCATACCCCAATAAGATGTATATAAAGAGTTTGGAACGTTCAAAGACACCCTAGAGATCAGATCCACAATTCCTGGAACGATTTAGGGATGTTTGTTTCGATTGGTATGACTTTTGGTGCATGTGTACGCAAGTCAAAAATCACAGCTCGGGTTCGAGACTGAAAGGGTCGACCCTTAGGGTCGACCCTCGTGAGGGTTTTAGAAGTTTTAAAGGTATTTGGGCCAATGGGTCGACCCTCGGGGGTTGCCCTTGCGGGTTGGGAATAAGTTTTTAGGGGTCGACCCTTGGGGTCGACCCTCGTGTGGATGGGTTGACCTTTGGGGTCGACCCTTGCAGGTGTGGTGAAGGAACCCGCCGGGTTTTAAATAAAGTTACCAGGGGTTGACCCTTGGGGTCGACCCTAGCGGCTGGGGGTCGACCCAATGGGTCGACCCTTTCAGCTGGAGATCAAAAACCCAAGTTTACAGAACTAGGGGACCTAGGGGTCGACCCAATGGGTCGACCCTTGTTCCAGAACTTCCAAAAGGTTGATTAAAAGGTCACTAAGTCCAAGAACAAGTCAGAAGGTTTCAAGTTGGGTTTTTAAAACATGAGAGAGAATATTGTAAGGATAAGAATAAGAAAAACCCAATACATTTAAGCTTAGAAAAGACCCAAACCAATATGACCCTTGAGATCAAAAAATAATGAACATCAAACCACAAGATTAACGGCCAATGTGTTGAAGTGGATCTCATCGACCGTCCTTGAGATTCTTAAGCACTTATGTACGTTCCTTGCCATGTAAAGACATATGTGAATTAGATGTAACCTTGCAATTTTTGAGTTTAAGAAGCTTACCCGTTGAGGTTGTTCTTTAACCTCCTTAGCTCCAAAATCTCAATAACATGTTGAGCTTTTCAAGACTTTATATGCTAGAACACTTCAAGGACAATATATATACATATAGTGTTTGGTCATCATCAAAAGCCATCACAAATAAGCATTTACTAAAGGAGGGGGTTCAACAAAGGCGCATTGGCACTAATGCCTATGAGTTAGATCTTCCCGATGAGTACGGAGTGAGCCCCACATTCAACGTGGCCGACCTAGTGGATAAGGGTCCTACGGTAGTACCTAGTGAGGATATTGAGCCCACTCCCCTCATTGAGAGAGCACCCACCCTTGAGAAGAGTCCACTAGCCAGGAGAGAACAGCGTGAGTAAATTGAGCGAATATTGGATGAACAGGTCACTGCCACCATGAGCAAGGTGTATGAGAGCTATCTCGTCAGGTGGATGGATCGGTCTCCTTCGGAAGACTTATGGGTGGTACCACTTCTACACCCTCTGAGGAGGGAAGGACTCTTACTCGACAGAGTCGAGTTCACCGCACCCCGGGAGTATGATGGGGACATCACCTCCCGTGCCCACACTCACGGCTCGTCTCCTCGCCTCGGAAGCGTCCGACATGGTCTAGCCATTTATCTTGAGTCATATGTTGTATTTCCTCATTTTTATTTGAGTCATATCATTGTAATTTTCCTTTTATTTGAGTCATGTACCTAGGTTAATGAGTCATCTACCTAAGTTAAGTGTCATAGGGCTGATTAGATTAGTTAATGGGCCCAATTCATTGGGCTAGGCCCAGGGGCACCCCCTACCCCCTTGGTTATTTGTCATTGTAGCAAGAGTCAGGGACTTTTTGTAAAATGTGGATTGCCTATATATAGGACCCCATTCCCCCCATTTGAAGTTAATGAATGAATGAATATCTAAATTTTCTAGTGTCTAATTTAAATCTTCTTCTTTTGGTGAGAAGCCAATTGAGTGGGTGAGAAGCCTCTATCCCCCCACGCTCTCTACCTCTCTCTCTAGGAAGCCATTTCTCTATCCTCCACTTTCTCTCTCTAAAACCTGTGCCCTTTTCTCTCTCCTCCCCTCCCAACAACCTTTCTCTCTCTCCCCCCCCTCCAATAGCTCATCCCCAACTCCCCACCACCCGACCTTAACTCCACCCCAGCCCCAAGGGAGATTCCACCACTCCCCACTCCACCCTCCAACCACCAACCACCCACTCCCCTTCCCCGAGCACCCTCTCATCTCCCAAGAGAGAATTCTCCACTCCCCAAGCCCCCCCTTTACCTTCCCCACACACCTCTTCCCATCCCCAAGGCTAGAAATTAATCCCACCCTTAAACCCAATTTCAAGTAACCTTTCCCTCTCTCCCTCCCAACCCAAATTCACAGCTCCTCTCTCACCCACTACAAACACCACCTTCCAGACCCCATTCTCCCCCTCCCACACCTTGGAACACCCCCTCCCAGACCCCCTCACAGCTAGGGGTTGCCCCCCACACCCATCCACCCCATTTCCCATCTCTTATACCCCATTCCCCCCACCACCTTTTACCACCTGCAATTCTCAGGACGCAGGAAGCAGAGTACCAGCAGCTTGCAGAGCCGGCCCCAACTTCATCCTGGCATCCCTGGAAGCTCAAATGGTACCGTTGGAAGCGTCTCCCTGTCTTATTCGCGACGGTGGTGGTCTCGTCCCGTTCTAAGTTCGTCGCTACCCGGGGGAGTCGATCACCCAAGACTGCACATCTGCTTTTTGATAGTCAACTTGAAGCCAGTTGTAGAGGCTCCCATGGCCAACTTCTTGAAGCTCTGAAGGCGGGCCTTGGATGATAGTTTTTACATCAAGTCTACTTCCAGTATCAAGAAGCGAAACCCCGTTCGGCATCCGGAGTTGTGTTTTCTTGTTTTTCTCCCCCTGGTGCGCTGTTCTATCCCCTCTGGGACTGAACCGACACCTATCCACTGTTCGGGTTTTCCCAAGCTTCTCCGAGATCATCTGGCGTTCCTGTGGGTCACGTTTCGAAGAAGACTCGACAATGGTTCCAATGCCTCCAGCCACACTCAATTCAGAGTTCGGGACCGCTTGTGGCGGCCTCTTCTTCCTGCTGCTGAGGTGCTTTTGCTGCCAGAGCCAGAACTTTGAGGCCCTGTTTGCAGTCTGACCCCGACCAGTACAGACGACCAAAGAAATCAACAAAATTTAGGCGTCATCCTGATCCAGCTACGATGATTTTTCGACTAGTCTCATCATCGGCAAAATTCAGGAGTGGCCGCAGCAGCGTCGTCTTCAACTATCTATCCCCTGTTCCAGAGAACAGGCAGAACCGGCGTCGTCTATCCGTTGGGCTTCCATTTCAGTTTTTCCCCTCCCCGCCTGGCCGGCTTAAAGCCCCTCCCTGCGGGAGGTAGTGTTTGAATGTAAGAGTGACTCCCCCTCCCCTTATTCCACCCCCTTGCATGGGGAGTAGTGTTGTAACTCTTTAAAACAGGGTCAAGCTACTCCGGCGTAGCGTGTGGGGAACCATGCTTCCCCGCTCACCCACGTCTCCGAGCGGGACCGGTTTCCTCAAGCCGGTCGAGTAAGTGTTCTAACCTTACTTCCCTTAGTGCTTGTCCTTTCAATATTAGCTCATAGCTCCGCTGGTCATGAGAGTGAGTGCTCGGTCCCTCAAGCTCCATTGATTCGAGTGACCGCCGTGGGGAAGAGAGTAACCGGTGCCCTCGGCACAACGTCGGCCCCATTGAATTGGGCCTCCATACCCTTGGGAACCAACCTTGGCCTTGCTGGCCCTCTACCAGCTTGGGCCCAACCCTCACATCCTCCACTTGGCATCGCCAAGTTACCCCAGGTTTTGGGTGAGTGTCGGGTGAGTGGCCGCCGATTTCGGCCCGTTATCATTATGAATTATGCTTGCTTATTAAAGTCCAAGGTGCAGGGTCTTATGACTCTCACCCCCAAGGTGGTGTTACATCAGATATTTTCTTATTCTCCTTGTTAATGCCGCAATTGATCCTTAATCGGTTATTTTTCTAGTCTATTTGTGAGATATTTATGTCCATTTTCAGCCCTAAAATTCAATTTTTGTGCACTGGATATCGGTCGGAGGCCTTGGCCAGCTCATACATAACGCGGTCACAACTGACGCAGCGTTCCTTCATTATCGTGCAATAAGGTACAACCGTGTTCGTAAAAAATTCACTCCAAGGTGGCTGACATTAATTCTTAATCTAGCGACTTTTTGCAAAGCCGCTATTTCTTTTAAATTAAATTTATTTAATTTAGCGTCAGAGATCTCGCCGCTAATTTATTTTTATATTTCCTTAACGCGGCGTATCGTATTACCAGAATAGCTAATCATCACGGTCATCACGTAGGGTGCGTTCTTGAAGTCTTTGACTCTTAGACCAACCACCTTTGACCAGTCATCATTTATCGCGGTTGATCGTGGAAACGCATTGATTCTAGATCGCGGTGCTCACCTTGACCGCATTCTCAGTCGGAAACCCTATCAGACTGAAACTCGCCCTTTCCAATTTTTGATCTCTCTTTGGGTAGGTTTCAGAGCTCGAATCAGTCATGGAAGGTTCCTAATCAATTTAAGAATCTTTCCCCCTCAATAATCGGCAGGATTACCTAATTTTGGGCCTCCAATTCCTCCAATCTTTTGGATTTTGACCTAGGGTTTATAGGTTCACCTTCTTCTATAAATTTGACCCATGGTCGTCGATTCTGGAGGATGCAACTCAGAGGACTCTACCACAATGGGAGGGCGAGGTTATGCTTCGTTGAGGATCTTTGACTCCGCGAACCTCTCTCGTCCAAGGGTGTATTTTAGGGCACTTCATTTTGTTATTGTTTGTTCTTTTCCTCCTCCTTTCACACCTTTTAATTTGTTTCAATCTCTTCATAGCATCACATCTTCTCTTTAAATTAGCTTCTGGAGAAGGGTAAATCCATGGCCCAATAAACATATGGCCCGGAGCGGTCGAACCAAGTCCAACCCGACCCTACCAGGCCAACTCCACTAAGTGATAGCCCCACGAATGGGCCCACTTATCTCGAAGCCCAAAAAATGCTCAGACCAGACCATCCTAGGCGGCCTCCTGGCCCGGATGTCCAAGTAACTGTCACTCGGGAAAAGCCCAAACAACACCCGAGCGTATCCAGTTAATGTCACCCACATCGCTCGGGAGAAGTCCAAGTGCCCCCTCAGGCGGTATCCCATGCTCGGACCTCCCATAGGCGCGGTTTCTCTCAACGGGGCGTTTATCCCGGTGAAAGTCTCGCTGCCGCTCGGAGGCGGGAAGCTCAACAGGATCGGGGAAAGTGAGAGTCCTTTAACCGTGGAGAACCCTCCTCTAGGACATGATGCCCCCTAGTCCCTCCAACTACTCTACCTCCGGCCAAGAGAGTAAGCGGCTATATAAACTCTAGAAAACCCTCCATAAAGGTAAGGTGATCCTAAGTACTCAACACCACACTCACCGGTGGATAGTGATCTCGTGCCCCTCACTTCTCCTCCTACTCCATTCCTTCCACCTACGCTCTATCACCTTGCTGACTTAAGCATCGCAAGGTTTTTCTCGAGGTTCCAACCCTAGGCTCCTCTAGTTCGTTTCCTGCTTTGTAGATTCTCAATCATGGTGACGACGACAAGGGCTCATCTAGGATCGTGCGGCTCAGGATCCAGTGCGAGATCACCCCTCTTCATTTGGCACCATCTGTGGGAAACGTACAAAGAGCCAACATGGTGTGAAAAAGTTCCCGTAGGAGGAACGCCGGCGAGAAGGAAAAGGCAACGGCGACCGCGAAGGGGGAACATGTGCCCTCCCGTTCTTTCACGGGTCCCCTCTCCAACAATCAAGCCAATGCCTTGCCTCTGTTGGCCGTGGGGGGACAACCCACCCTAGGGAACCCCGAAGCCCTCCAGACCCTCAACAGCAAGTTGGATATCCTCGTCGACTTGATGAGGACCCAAGTGGCCATGGAGGAGAGGTCGCGGCTTCCTCGGATGAGTCCCCCCCCCCCCCCCCCCCCCCCCCCCCGCGCAGAAGCTTCTCGACAAATGGCTGGAGGCCGCTTCACCCGCCAAGGCGGGTGGCTCATTCGCAATGGGCCAGGTAGGCCCTCGCAAGCCCCACCTTCGGAGCAAGAAGCCTCCTCCAACTCGAGAGGGAAAAAGTCTGGGTTACCTCAGAAACCCTCGGAAGCTGACGCCCCCACCGAGGAGCGGCGGGGCAATTGCCGAGGACATGCTCGCAGTCCCTCGGCTCCATGATAGCTAGAGTTATCCCTCCGCCTGCGAGACTTCGAGCGGCATTTTGTCGACCAGGAGCGTGCCCTTTGCGCCCTACAAAAGAACTCCACTCCTGAGGATGAGGAGCAATCTCCATTCTCTGACCAAATCTTGAAGGCTGAAGCCTCCCCGAGAGTCTCACTACCAACCTTCAAGTCCTATGACGGCAAGGGTGACCCGGTCGACCATTATGATAGCTTTGATGCCCTAATGACTGTACATGGTGCATCTGACGCTGTCAAGTGCCGAGCGTTCATGACCACTTTGATCCAAGGCGCTCAAGCCTGCTTCCAAGCGCTCACCCGCAACATCATTCACAACCTCAGACAGTTTGGGCGACTGTTCAAGGAAAGCTTCGCCAACAGCGGCCCTCCAAGGTCAATTGTAGGGCTGTTGGCGCTAAAGCAGGCATTACATCAACCGATTTAAGTCGGAAGCCCTACGCATCCCCCGCCTGGATGTCACCTCGGCCATCACCGCATTAACCGAAGGCACCCGAGATGAAAACCTTCGGCGAGAATTGGTACTCCATCCTCCCTCCTTTCTCACCGATCTGGTGACCCTCGCTTTGCGCCACACGGAGTGCGAAGAGGTCCTTAACGCTTGTCGAGACCCAACAAGCTCGGCACTAGAGGGAGACAAGAAGCGGTCGTCCGAGCAAATCGCGGGCCAGGGGAAGAGGAGGAACCGAGATGGAGACCGCAAGGAGCCTCCCCAAAAGTTCGAGCGATACACTCCTTTGTCCACTCCTGTCAACGAGATCTATTAAGAAATCAAGGACTCGAGTCTTCTTCGCCGACCCTAGCCTATGAAGGCTGATCCCCGACGCCACAGTCGCCGAAAGCATTGCTAGTTCCACAACGACCACTAATGAGTGTGCATTTTTACATGTTAATTTATACTATACACACTTGTTAAGAGCTTTAATATGAATAAATATGCACTAATCACACTTAATCACGATTTCATATTAAAATGTCAAGTTCGATAGAAATAATTAAATTTTGAGCAATAAACTATGCTTTTGGCAGGTACTCGATCGAAGAAGAAGACAGCCAGGGATCTACACAAGTTTATACAATAATGGGCCAATGAAAAGAAAAAAAATGAAAACTTATACACATGAGCCAAAGGCCCATAACCCAAGCCCCCTTCGCAAATGGGCCAAAGGTCCATGATCAATTATGTTGGTTTCAAAAAGAAGAAAAAAAATATATAAATGGGCCCAAAGCCCATTCACGGCGCCCAACGCAAAAGCATGGCAAGGAGGGTGAGTGACGTCGGCACGCTGGCAGGTCAACACGCGACAGAGGTGGGTGAAGCTAGTGATGAGGGCATCTCACGACCCTCCTTCTAGCTCGGTTGCCTGCACACTTTTTGATATGGGATGGCTTTGGTCTCTACATGTTATCTTCCTTTTCCATGATCCCATCTTATGTATTTTCATTTTCTTGAGTCTTATCGTATGTACTTTCTTTTATTGAGTCTTGGTATCTAGTTTATTTCTCTTATTTTGTGTAATTGGGCCTTAGTACCTTAGTGTGGGCCTAATGGGTTGAGTCTAGGACTTGTTGAGTCTTTTATCTTAATGTCAAGGTCATTTTGGTCATGTAAAGAATGGTTGCCTATATATAGGCCCATCTCTCCTCATGTACTCAACTTTTGATGAATATTGAAGAAATCCCTTTCAAGTCTCTCATTACTCCACTTCTCTCTCTCTCTCTAGCTCTCCTTCTCTCTCCCACAAGGAAAGGGGCGAACCTCCCCTCTCTCCTCCCCCCTCCCTCTCATTCAAATCCAACTCCCACCTACCTCCTTTAATACTCCACAACTTCCCACAACCCTCCATTAACTCCCCTCCTAGTCCCAAGGCCCCTCCACCAATCTAAGCCCTACTTCCCAACCACCACCTACCACCCTCCACTTCCCTAAGCACCTCCCCACCTCCCCAAGGCTGAAGGATCTCTTTCCTAGGCCCATTTGAATCTCCCTCCCATCTCCCCTCACCCTCTCCTCCCTAGGTCGAACCCCTCTCTCCTCCCCCCCCCCAAGGCCAAGTTCGCCCCCACCTCTACTCACACTCACCTTCTCTCTTGTGTTCACTCTCCCTCCCACCACCACCACTTGCAGCTCCAGCCCCCCCCTCTCCAGCCCATTTCGCCCTCCCCACCCTCTTCTCCCTAACCTCCACAACCCCAAAACATCACAAATCTCCCTCCTAGAGCCATTAGATACACTCTCCCCCATTCACTCTCTTGGCCATCCCCTTCTCCACATCTTCTTCTTCTCCTCATTCTGTCCCTGTTTCAGGCAGCAGAGTTGCAGTCACTTACAGAGGAAGCTACGACCGTCCCTCAAAGATCCAGGTGGTAAGGCCTACATTTATGGAATCGTCTGCGAGTTAGCTTTCCAACGGTGGTGGTCTCGCCGGCTTCCGAGGTCGGAGCTGTCCGCAGGAGCTGATCTCCCTCGACTGCGCAGAAGACCCCAGGCAGAGAACCAGAGCGAGATTGGAAGCCCGACCACGATGAACCTTTTGGGATTCAGATCACGTGTTCTTCAGCAAAGTTCTTCCCTCTCAAGTCCTCTTTCATCCTCAAGAAGCAGAGCTGCATTTGGACATCGGCATCTCAAGTTACAAATTTTCCACTTCAAGTGTGTCAGGTCAGTTTACAGGAGCCAGAACCGACATCCCTCTACTCATCTGATCGTCTCGGTCTTCTCCGACATCTTCCGACCTCGCCGTCAGTGCCGACAGAAAGAAGACTCGACCACGGTTCTAACGGTTCAGGTCTCGCCTCAATCAGAGCTTCGTAGTGATCGTGGCACCCTCTGTAACCAGTCACATTGTTCTGAACCAGACAGAGGCAGAACCAATCAGTCCGGTTCCAGACTCTGCCCCGGCCAGCAATGACTGTACCAGGCTCAGTAAAAATTCAGAGATCATCCTTGGTCCGTTAGAAAACTCGCCCGCCTAGGCGCGTGGTTTGCCGGTTGTCGTGGGAACCTCCATATCTCGGGGTGAGATCCCCTCCCTGCCTTGTACTTACCCCAACCAGCAAGGGTCTGTTCCCCGGACTCGACCTACCATCCCCGAGTCACCCCGGGAAAGGAACGTGCGTCGGGTGAGCTTGTCCGCCGAAATCGGGTACGGACCATGGCTAGTGCGCTTGCGCGTCTAGGTCCGAGGTTCTTCATGGCATCTCCGCTGATCCCTTGGCTGTGTCACATCATGGGTGGTCTTCACGCGGGTGCGGGCGTGGGCGGTCTTCACGGTAAGGCAGGTGGCCAGCGCAGCCTTCTCACGCGGTGGAGGCAGTTATCGTGGGCGGAGGAGAGAGAAGAGGAAGGAGAAGGCGTGACGGTCGACGCAGGAGGAGAGAGAAAGAGTGAGAAAGGAAGAAAAATGAAGGAAAAAGAAGGAGAAAATTCATAAAAAATATAAAAGTGTGCAACACATTGTGGCCTCCCATTCCAAGTCAAATATGGCATCTCGTGATGTTCACATGGAGGAACAGAGACTACTTTGCACCCTATAAAAGGCGGGCATGGGAAGGCTTTTCCCCTCCTCTCATACGTAGCAAGCTCTCATTCTTGTCCCCTCCATTTGTTAGTGTTAGGAGTAGCATCCCTCTCTCTCTATCTCCCTTTCTTATTGTGTTATCTTTGTTGTAATTTATTTTACTTTTGTTATAATGTAATTGTGAGTTGGTTTAATTTAAGTTTAATTCTGGTGTTATTTTTATTCAATTCTTCCTTTTGTTGCACACAATCTTTTCCCATCTCTCTTTAATCTCTCTAAAATTCTGTTTCTATCATCTTGTAAACTTCTTCGAAAGAGGGTCAAGAGAAGCAGTTCCGATCTAGTCGAGTGTACATGGTTATCCCCGACAACGCGTAAATCAAAGGCTCAAGGAGACTACACCGTTATCATACCACGGCCGCAAAACTATCCCACTTCATCAATTTTTGTTGGATTAAAATTCTCCCTCTCTAGATTTCCAAATTTCTATTTCTTAACCCTCCATATATCTTTAAATAAATTTCATGTTCTTTAAATTCTAAAAACCAAAAAAAAAATATTCATCCATTTTTGTCCTAAAAAGAAATTCTAAGTTTTTAATTTTAACCTCAACCTCTGTGAGGATTCGACCCGTGCTCGTCAGTGTACTACGTATTTTTATTCTATTGCGAGTTCAGTATTTTGATTGATTGCAGCGTGTTTTTAACGACGAACATTTTCGCACGTCAACCACGGCCACCATATTGGGGATTGTCAACACCTCAAGGATGAGATCGAGAGTCTCATCCACCAAGGGCACCTTTCCCGGTACGTGGCCGAGCGACAGGAGGATCACGGGGTCCCCCCAGAAGAAATCGACAACCGCCCCGTGGGGTCCACATCAACGTCATTTCAGGGGGATCCGCCTCTGGATGGGACAGCAACCGAAGAAGGAAGCGTCACGCCGAGCGAGCTTGCTGGGCTTCCGAGCCCCTCAAAACCTGGCCGGTGAACGACCAGCAGGCCTTGGTGTTCTCCAACCAAGACCTGGAAGGGGTAGCTTATAACGCCTGCTAATTTTGAAGGCAAAAAAGGAATAAATATATATTTATATTTAGATTCTGAAAAGAAAAGATAACCAATACGTGATGTTAATTGCATATACCTATAAATAGTTGATAATAATATTGAATAAGTAAGAAATTCGATATCTTATTCTTTGAATAAATAAATGACTAAGTTAAAATCCCTTTTAAATAAAAGTAAATATTTTCCTAAGATCGAAATTACCTCTGATACCCAAGATAATAATTAATGTGGTAAATAAAGTGAAAGAAATTATAAGAAACAAAATCCCTACATGAAGTACTACGCTAATTAAACTCCCAATCGATGTCATGACCCACCTATAATATAAACTTAATACAACCCCATAGGAAATAGCTGAACTTAAGGCCAATGGGCCTTATACGCAAGTATATATACATATATACATATATATATATATCTGTGTGCAAAACTATTAATAAATATAAGATACATATATAAGGGTTAATAAATAACAAATGAGTTTAGATATTTGAAATTTTAAATACAACTCTTAAATACTTGCATAAGAAGTCCAAATAAAATATATATACGCTTAGTGGGCCTTAACACATTTATTGCCTCCTTCCATTATCACCATAAATATATAAAATCCTAGCCTAAGAATACAATTCATATATATATATACATTAAATAGGACTTACAGACAAATGCTTATACAAAGCCCAACAAGCAAACTCTAACCCAATTAGCCACCCACGTAACCCCTATATATGTATATGTTTATATCTAAACCAAATAACCAAAATCACTATATAGGCTTCCACTAAAACCCAAACCCATGTGTACTGTGTACCCCAAAAAAAGTATGCGTAAAACCCATGGGTCTTCTCACGAGGCCAACCCAATAACCATTGTAGTTAATCACCCATGCATGCATGCTCGTGAGTTGGATGGTTTAGGGTTTCACTTACACAATATAGCAAGCGACTGTTATATGGGCATGAAGAGTGATCGACGGGCATAATAAATAAATCATTGCTACGTTTTAGCCTTCAACACTCCGGTGAAGTTTTCTCACCTTAAAAATAAACCCCCTCATCTAATGAGAAAACCCTTGTTGCTGTCGAAGTCTTGCTGCGTCCATTCTCCATCCTGTTGTTGTTCTCCTCTTCTTCTTCCTAGAGCTGCTACGTGAAGGGCATCCTCCTCGTCCTGCTGTGTGGTCTTCTACTTTTTCTTCCTCTTTCTTCCTCTGCTTGAGGAAAGTGGCTATCGCAGGAGCATTGTTTCTTCTGCTGCTATGAACGTGAAAGAACGCTTGGCTTCTTCTATTCCGTTCATTCCTATTCATCGTTATCAACGCTAAAAGGGTAGGTCTTCTCTCCCATATGAAAACCGTTAACATCATGCGTAGTTAAATAGTTAGATTTTTCATATTTTAAGCTTCCTCGGTGTCTTGTATAGTTTATGTTAATTAATTTAATAAAGACCACGTGCTAATAGGAATTTTTAACCATGTAATCATGCACCTAAAATTCTTAAATTTTATATTGTTAGAATCTCCATGGTTTTATCTAAATTATCATATATATATTTATATACTAGATTAACTTGTTAGAAATTTAATTTATGAAATTAAATGAAACGTTAAATTGTTTCACAGTATGTATGAATTTTGCACTTTTATAGCCATTTCATATACATCGGAGCGTCCTTTGACCATGAAATTTTATGGGCGTAGTATTGGGATAAAGACCGAGGTAATGAGGGTGGTGCCACCATTTTTCTTGCACCCTATCTTAAGATCTCTAATCTCTCAACGAAAAATTATTTTGAGCACTCGGTTAGGTAGAGTTTTTCGAGCCCGTCATTTCGATATATCATATGCGCGATTCCGACGTAGTTACGTCGAGAAACGGGTGAATTTAAGAAGTTGACAAGTTAACTTTTTAAATCACGTTTACTGTCACCACCGCCATTTCAATGTAATATTTATATATATATATAAATATAACCTGTGATTATATCTTTGAAAATCCGTATCTACTAAACTATGCAACATAAAATTATAAAAATTATATATTTAGAATCTTTGAATTTTTTTCCTAATTATCATATATTTTATTTTTAAAATTTTTTATTAAATAATATGTATCCTTTTAAAGGGATGTTCTTTTCTAAACTTATTAAAATGAAATGACGTCTTTAAAAATAGACGTAAATTTTTGTTTAATTAAAAACATGAGAAATTAACGTCCACCTATATGGACGCTATATTTTGGAAAATAAATTTAACAATTCTGGATAAAACGAATTGAACTAATGTTTGTCTTCCATGATAGATGCCAATTTAAATAGCGTATGCCAGGAAGGATGCCAATTGTTCCTGACCGCTTGATCTCCCCAAGTTTCCAACCCATAACTGTGGGTTCTTGGCACTCCTATCTCACATCCGTAGACGGAGTCCTGATTTTGATTTATATCGTTTACCCTTAACTCTCCGTGATGATTGAACCCTCCGCTGGACATTCCGTTCCCTCGGACTGGTGATTTCATCATAGAGACCTCCGTAAGTCTACGCTAGCCTTGGATTCCCTCAAGGCAGCCGAGCAGGTTGTACCCTAAAAACCCTTTACACCAATTTACTGTCGTGTCCCTTTGAAGAAACATGACGATCTTGCCCTCAAAGAGTGCTATTTTTGGCATTTTTGAGAAAATAGTCACTTCCTGGAATCTACGTCCAGTGAAGTAGACACCATTTGTGAATTGCGCCCGTGGTGGCGGACGCCAATTCTTCGTGCCTATTTGTCTATTTCCAGAATAAGCGCCCATTGATACGGATGTGAATTCTGAATTGCGGCGACCATAGTGGACGCCATTTACCCAGTTTACTGTACTCCATGATTCGATTTTTTATTAATTTCCTTTGAACTGGGCCGCTAAATAATAACTAGTAAATATTGGGCCTTTGGCCGCATGAATGTTATTCCCCAGTAGGATGGAAGTCCTAAACTAATGATAAACCCATGAGGAAGACCACTGGCTCATGCGGTATACTAAAACAAGCTATAAATAATCCCATGAGGGAAGACCACTGGCTCATGCGGTATAATAAATCAAGCTACAAACAAGCCTATGAGGGAACACCACTGGCTCATGCGGTATACTAAAACGAACTATAAACAAGCCCATGAGGGAAGACCATTGGCTCATGCTGCATACTGAATGGATAATAAATAAACCCATGAGGAAGACCACTGGCTCATGAGGTTAAAGATATCATGACAACCTATGAGTAAAGACCACTCGCTCGTTAGGTAATTCTAGACTGACTTGAGTGCTTGAAAATCATGAACCTCTACCCAAGAAAGGGTATTTACTTGATGATCAATTGTCTAATACCTCGTGATATGATATGGAAACTTCTTGCTCGATATATCCTGCAACTTAGTTCAATTTTTGTGCTAGATATTTCATGCCTATCTCATTACTATATTTTCTATATTTTCTCGCATTCATTCGTGCATGATCATAGTACATTGCATAAGATGTTAATTACTTTAAGCAAGTCTGGATCGTAGAGATGTAATTCTTACTGAGCGTTCGCTCATCCAGTTTTATTCTAACATTTTTCAGGTAATCAGGTGGCTAGTAAGACCGAGACTCATACGGGAGGGACAAGTGTGCAAGCGAGCTCTGGAAATTAGTGAACCCGTGTCTTTTACTTTTCTTGAGTCTAGCATGGTGTCTCTTATTGAGTTATCTTGTCTAAGTCTGTTAGTGCGTCATCTCCTTTTCTTTCAATGTGATGTAGTTGAGTCTTCAAGTTTTAGAATTTAAATTATAAGAGACTTATATTTGAAATAAAATTTTATTATTGCTTCAAATTATTTGGTCTTGCGACTGCTCTTGATCATTCACGACTGTTTAACTGCCACGTTCCGAACAAACGACACGTTCCACTGCTATCGGTTCGGGACGTGACAGAGGTGGTATCAAAGCTTCGGCTTTCAAATCCTTAGGGCATTAAGTCCAAGGGATAGGTTGAGTATCCTTGTCGGCCATCTTATAGGAATGCCATGAGAATCGGGTAGAGCCACGGGTTAAGTGTTAAAATATATTCACTCTCCAATTAAAATGTGATAATCCTAAAATATATAAGAAATTAATTCTTGTCTTGTTTTGTAGAAATTTAACTCTCTAGCTAGATGGCAGCTGAGCAAGACAGATGGTCCAAGGTTTGACTCAAGCCCTCCAACATGTGGCTCATGGTGTAGCGGATCGTGGTGGAGGAGAATTGCATAGAAATTGTCAAGGAGTGAATCCCCCTAGGTTTGATGGATCCACTGACCCTGACAAGGTGGAACATTGGGTAAAGGAGATTGAGAGGATATTCCGGATAATGCAATGTTCGGACCAAGATAAGGTCCTATTGGCTACATTTCAGCTAGAAAAGGATGTTAGAGCATGGTGGGAGTCCGTAGAAGAGACATTGCCGGATAATCAAGTATCATGGGCAGAATTCTTAGCATATTTTAATGATAAATATTTTTCTGAGATAATTAAGAAAGGAAGGCCACAGAATTCGCATCGTTGAAACAAAGGAGTATGTCTGTGGCTGAGTATGAGGCCCAATTCTCAAGGTTGTCTCGTTATGCGTCTCATCTGATTATGACTGAAAGAATGAAGGCTAAAAGATTTATGAATGGGTTAAGACTTCAGCTCATTCTCCAGTTGGCGCCAATGGATATACAATCTTATCCGGAGATGATTAAAAGAGCTCAATTGTTAGATGATGTCTTAGAGATGATGGAAAAAGACAAGGCTCGGAGAGGAAAGAATGAGTTAGCAAGGAGAACCGAGACTAGTAAGAAGAGACCTAATGGTAGTGATGGGTCGTCAAATGGCAAGAAGATAAAAAGCGGAGATAGACAAGATGGAGTGTCGCAAAAGAGGTGTAAACATTGTGGAAAAAGAAATCATCGGTCAGAGGAATGTTGGTGGAAGTTAGGTGTATGTCTTCATTGTGGAAGCAAGGACCACAAGGTAGCAAGCTGTTCTCTTCCAAAGGATCAACCTCCGAAGGTTAAAAACCTCGATGGGGCACAACATCAAGGAAGGCTTCAACCTTTGAACGAACTAACTGATGGAGTAGCGAGAGGTACCCCTTAACTTTAAGCTACTCCTATTTGTTTATATTAGGAGAGTAGATTCCATTCATTACCCTTTTTAGCATATTGTTGGTAATTAAGGTCATGGTGTAATAATTTTAGGCTCTTTTGGAAGAAAAATATCATGTGAATTTGGGGACCAAATTCTTTTAAGTGGGGGAGGGTGTAACACCCGGTAATTTTGAAGGCTAAAAAGGAATAAATATATATTTATATTTAGATTCTGAAAAGAAAAGATAACCTATACATGATGTTAATTGCATATACCTATAAATAGTTGATAATAATATTGAATAAGTAAGAAATTGGGTATATCGTTCTTTGAATAAATAAGTGACTAAGTTAAATTCCTTTTTAAATAAAATTAAATATTTTTCTAGGATCGAACCTGCCTCTGATACCCAAGATAATAATTAACGAGGTAAATAAAGTGAAAGAAATTATAAGAAACAAAATCCCTACATGAAGTACTACGCTAATTAAACTCCCAATCGATGTCATGACCCACCTATAATATAAACTTAATACAACCCCATAGGAAATGGCTGAACTTAAGGCCAATGGGCCTTATACGCAAGTATATATATATATATATATATATCTGTGTGCAAAACTATTAATAAATATAAGATGCGTATATAAGGGTTAATAAATAACAAATGAGTTTAGATATTTGAAATATTAAATACAACTCCTAAATACTTGCATAAGAACTCCAAATAAAATATATATACGCTTAGTGGGTCTTAACACATTTATTACCTCCTTCCATTAACACCATAAATATATAAAATCCTAGACTAAGAATACAATCCATATATATATATATATATACATTAAATAGGACTTACAGACAAATGCTTATACAAAGCCCAACAAGCAATCTATAACCTAATTAGTCACCCACGTAACCCCTATATATGTATATGTTTATATCTAAACCAAATAACCAAAATTACTATACAGGCTTCCACTAAAACCCAAACCCATGTGTACTGTGTACCCCAAAAAAAGTCTGTGCAAAACCCATGGGCCTTCTCATGAGGCCAACCCAATAACCACCCGATCACCACTGTAGCTAATCACCCATGCATGCATGCTCATGAGTTGGATGGTTTAGGGTTTCACTTACACAATATAGCATTCGGCTATTATATGGGCAAGAAGAGTGATCGACGGGCATAATAAACAAATCATTGCTACGTTTTATCCTTCAACACTCCCGTTAAGTTTTCTCACCCTATAAATAAACCCCCTCATCTAATGAGAAAACCCTTGTTGCTGCCGAAGCCTTGCTGTGTCCATTCTCCATCCTGCTGCCGTTCTCCTCTTCTTCCTGGAGCTGTTACGTGAAGGGCATCCTCCTCGTCCTACTGTGTGGTCTTCTACTTTTTCTTCCTCTTTCTTCCTCTGTTTAAGGAAAGTGGCTGTCGCAGGAGCATTATTTCTTCTGCTGCTGTGAACGTGAAAGAACGCTTGGCTTCTTCTATTCCGTTCATTCCTGTTCATCGTTATCAACGCCAAAAGGGTAGGTCTTCTCTCCCAGATGAAACCGTTAACATCATGCGTAGTTAAATAGTTAGATTTTTCATATTTTAAGCTTCCTCGGTGTCTTGCATAGTTTATGTTAATTAATTTAATAAAGACCACATGCTAATCGGAATTTTTAACCATGTAATCATGCACCTAAAATTCTTAAATTTTATATTGTTAGAATCTCCATGATTTTATCTAAATTATCATAGATTTATATCCTAGATTAACTTGTTAGAAATTTAATTTATGAAATTAAATGAAACGCAAAATTGTAACGGTGAACTACATTGACACTGTTTACAGTATGTATGAACTTTGCACTTTTATAGCCTTTTCATGGGCGTTGGAGCGTCCTTTGGCCATAAAATTTTATGGGCGTAGTATTGGGATAGAGACCGAGGTAGTGAGGGTGATGCCACCATTTTTCGTGTCCCCTATCTCAAGATCCCCAATCTCTCAACGAAAAATTATTTTGAACATCCAGTTAGGTAGAGTTTTTCGAGTCCATCATTTCGATATATCATATGCGTGATTCCGACGTAGTTACGTCGAGAAACGGGTGAATTTAAGAAGTTGACAAGTTAACGTTTTAAATCACGTTTACTGTCAGCACCGCCATTTCAATGTAATATTTATATATATTTATATATATATAAATATAACTTGTAACTATATCTTTGAAAATTCATATCTACTAAACTATGCAACATAAAATTATATATTTTGAATCTTTAAATTTTTCTCCTAATTATCATATATTTTATTTTCAAAATTTTTTATTAAATAATATGTGTCCTTTTAAAGGGATGTTCTTTTCTAAACTTATTAAAATGAAATGACGTCTTTAAAAATAGACATAAATTTTTGTTTAATTAAAAACATGAGAAATTAACGTCCACCTATATGGACGCTATATTCTGAGAAAAAAATTTAACAATTCTGGATAAAACAAATTGAACTAATGATTGTCTTCCATGATAGACGTCAATTTAAATAGCATCTGTCAGGAAGGTGTGGACGCACTTTTTATTTAAAATCGTTGTTTATTTGTTTATTGGGTTTTATTAAGTGCGTGGGCGTTCCAGTCACAAAGTGACGATTTATTGTGCGCTCGATCTGACTAATCAGACGATTGTGTGGTTCGTGTCGGGACCGGAACCCGCCGTGCCATAAAGGTCACGACGTTATTTACATCCCCTCGGAGAGGGGAACACCCTTGATTGATCACCGGGAATCAGGGCCCTACGGCCTAAAGAGAATACTAATAATGCAGGAGGATAGTGAAAGACAAACTATGCTAGAAACCCGTATCGGGACGTGAATGTTCAGACTATGTCGGCCACTCACGGGCCACTTCATGTTCGGACGAAGGTCCGTGTTTGTAGTATAAAAGATGGTAACAAAACCGCGCAGATGTCTGCCACGAACAAGGCAAGTTTAATGAGAATGCAGGATTGGATCCCAGTAGGGACGGGTCAAGTTGATAGACTGTTGGCCAGAGATGATTTCGGACTATGGCCATGTTGGAAATTCCGTAAACCACGTCCGATACCATAAGGCGTCCTTGATTTTCTCTTTGCACCCAATCCGAGGGAGTGAATTATTAAGTGCGTAGACCAAGCTCACTAACGTGTGCCCTCACACGCGGATCGACCTGCACGGTCAGGTCGCGGGGTTCGACCTGCCCGGTCAGGTCGCAGGGGTCAAGGGGGCAGCGCCCCTTGCGGGGGTTTCTAGGGGCAGCGCCCCCGGAACAAAATTTGATTATAGAAAAGGTGATAGTGTTTGTTTCATTTTTTTTATTAAGATTGATTTTTTCATTTTTTAGTTTTAAACATTCCTCCTTTCTTATTGGCTGTTTATCCCTTTTTTTGTGTGTTAAGGAGGTGCACCGGTTGAATGGGTATGAAGGAAGAGAGGGGGGGTGCACGCCGGTTTAGCGTGATACAAGGGAGGGCGCGCTGAAATTGGAGGTGCAAGGGGGGCGCGCCGGTTTAATGGGTCTTCAGGGGGTGCGCCGGATTAGGTTCAAGAAGGATGGCGTGCCGGATTATCAAGGTGAATAATAAAGGGGGGCACTATTCATCCTAAGATTTTAAAAGTGGTTTTGAGTGTAGAGTTAAACCGACGCGGGGTGAGCGCGCCGGATTAGCCTGCGCCGGATTAGGGGTGCGCCGGGATAGCTTCTGTGGGTTTTATTTCATTCTGTTCTATTCTTATTGCTTCTGTTCTTGTTTCTTCAACTTGTAGATTGATCAAATGGGTGGATTGTTTGTTCAATTGACACTTTAAATCAATGGAATGCTTCTTAACATTTGTTGAGGTGAATGAGTACGTATGATTGAATGTTTTACTGGAAGAGTTTGTTATGCAGGGACTCACGAGTTCAGTTTTGATTCAGAGGCTTCGGACACACGCTGTTCTTATGCTTAGAGAACCTGGTCTGTTCATTTGTTCTTGACTGTTCTCGTCCTGGCAAAGTTTGGGCAGCATCTCCCCTGGACGGGGAGTTGCCAGAGAAAATAAGGAACACCAAACGGATAACTCCGGGGTGCACCTCAAATCTAGACCTCATGGCGGTCCAATAACCCAGATGTGAGTGTTAGAAAGCTCGAGGACTAGCCTTCAAGAGCTCTCACAACTCACGGGTGATGATTTCGCGGAACGGGACAGATGTAGGCCATAGATGGCCATGAATGTTCACCCTTCGAACGGGTTCCCTCAGAGTTCATGCCACAGAAGAGCAAGCTTTTGAGGACCCCAGGTGATTTAGAAAACTGGGAGAAGGAAGAAGGAAGAAAAGGGGACGGGACCAGAGCAATAGAACACTATTTACGTACGCCCACAAGAGTCACTCTTTTATTCATCCTCAAGGGAAAGGAGGGAAGAGAGGTACAAAAGGAGATCTACCCCCAAAGCACGGGGAAGAATACAACGGAGAAGATAAAAGAAAAAGAACTAGGCGTTGAGGTGGGGGGGGGGGGAGAAGAAGATACACCGGTGGGGGGAGAAGGAGGAACAGAGCACAAGCTCTACCCCCTCTCTCCCCTCTCTCTTTCTCACCCTCCCTTCTTCTTCACCTTTCTGGCGTCGGGGGACAAAGCTCTCCTTCTCTTCGGGTGGCCTCCTCTGGTCAATCGCTCTCCGGGGGTTCTAAGTATATGTGGCTCTGGCCCTCATAGAATAGTTCGTTTGTCTGTTCTTGTATGCATTTGGTTTTTATTGTTCTTAGCCTTGGCAAAAATCGGGCAGCATCTCCCCTGGACTGAGGCTTGCTAGAGATAAGTAGAGGAACACCAAACGGATTGCTTCGGGGTGAACCTCAAAACTCGGAGTGAGGCCTCCGTTAACCCATAAGTGAGTGTGGAGACTCGAGGACTAGCCTTCAAGAGTTCCAGCAGCTCACGGGTGATGATTTCGTAAGCGGGACGAATGTGTGCCATGAGAGGTGGCCACGAATGTCCACCCTTCTGACGGGTTCCTCCGAAGGCTATGCTACGTAGAAGCAAGCTTCGAAGGGCCCTGGGTGAGCAGAAGATAAGGAGAAAGGGCAGGGAACCAAAATGAGTGGAACACCATATACTGCAACGCCTTTTCTTTTATTCACCCGCAAGAGAAGGAGGAACGAAATACACAAGGGGATCTATCCCAGAACAAAGGAGAATGCATCTCGAGGAAAAGAAAGATAGTAGGGAGAAGAAGTGAATACATCGGTGCCGGAGGGGGGAACGGACCACAAGCCCCTCCCCCGGGCTCACCTCTCACTCTCACGCTTAATCTCTCTTCTTCTTCACCTCACGGGCGCAGGGGAAATGGAGCTTCTCTTCTCTTCTTTTTCTTCTTCTCTTCAATGGCCAGCCAGGGGGTTCCTTCTTTTCTCTTCTCTTTTCAATAGCCCATCCTCTTCTCTCTGTCGAACATGTAGAGTATATATAGCCGGTTGCTCTTTCTTCGCTTGGACGGAAGGAACTCCCGCCATCTTCCTCCTCGTTCGTTGAGGCATCCGGAGTTGACATGCCATGGTGTCGTCTGTTGATTTGCACAGTACGCTGGCATTTATCCGAGGAAGGGATGTTTGCGGGTTTGCCGGAAGATCTGCTGCTGCTACTCCCCCCATCGATGCTTGTCTTCACCGTCGATGCAGCTGCGTTGTCGAACGGAGGTGGAGACAGGGCTCCAAAGCATTGAATGCCCATAGAGACAGGGCTTCAGAGCATTGAATGCCCTCTAGGGACCAGGCTGATGCGAAAATAGGGTATCGGTTGGCGGATGGGATGGCATTTGAGTTAAACCGGCGCGGTGTTGTGCGCGCCGGATTAACAACACATAAAGGGGCATGCCGGACTAGCATCATGTAAAGGGGCGTGCCGGATCAAGCATAAGCAAGGAGGCGCGCCGGATTAAGGCCCCTTGGGTGGGGCGCGCCGGTTTAAGGCCCCTTGGAGGGGCGCGCCGGTTTAAGGCTATGTCGCACCAGTTTTAAGAGTCAAAGGGCTCCCTCCCAGCTTAGTGGCGATTCGGACGGATGCTTGCCCTCCTGTGTTGCTTTAGTTGTGAGCCTCCGAGTCTCGATTCAGGGCTTTGAGTGATTTCCGGTGTATGCCGAGCATGCGTTCAAATTCCTGAGTTTCTTTTGATTCAACCTTCGGCATTGCCGACTTGGGAGCCGGGGCTATCTCTTCAACCCGAGGGGCTTCTTTGTTGGGTGGCGGAGCACCGGGTAGGTATTCATCCTTCTTGGACGAGGCATAGGGTTTATTCGGCCTTTTTGTCTTCGACTCGCACTTGAGTGCTGAGACGTGCATGTCGTATGATCATCATCATTTTTTTGACGTCCATAGAAGGGCGCCAATTGTTCGTAACCGCTTGATCTCCCCAAGTTTCCAACCCTTAACTGTGGGTTTTTGGCACTCCTATCTCACATCCGTAGATGGAGTCTCGATTTTGATTTATATCGTTTACCCTTAACTCTCCGTGATGATTGAATCCTCCGTTGGACATTCCGTTCCCTCGGACTGGTGATTTCATCATAGAGACCTCAGTAAGTCTACGTTAGCCTTGGATTCCCACAAGGCAACCGAGTAGGTTGTACCCTAAAAGCCCTTTACACCAATTTACTGTCATGTCCCTCTGAAGAAACATGACGATCTTGCCCTCAACGAGTGCTGTTTCTGGCATTTTTGAGAAAATAGTCACTTCCTGGAATCTGCGTCCAGTGAAGTAGACGCCATTTGTGAATTGCGCCCGTGGTGGCAGACACCAATTCTTCGTGCCTATTTATCTATTTTCAGAATAAGCACCCATTGATACGGACGTGAATTCTGAATTGCGGCGACCATAGTGGATGCCATTTACCCAATTTACTGTACTCCATGATTTGATTTTTTATTAATTTCCTTTGAACTGGGCCGCTAAATAACAGCTAGTAAATATTGGACCTTCAGTCGCATGAATGTTATTGCCCAGTAGGATGGAAGTCCTAAACTAATGATACACCCATGAGGAAGACCACTGGCTCATGCGGTATACTAAAACAAGCTATAAACAAGCCCATGAGGGAAGACCACTGGCTCATGCAGTATACTAAATCAAGCTATAAACAAGCCCATGAGGGAAGACCATTGGCTCATGCGGCACACTGAATGAATAATAAATAAACCCATGAGGAAGACCACTGGCTCATGAGGTTAAAGATATCATGACAACCTATGAGTAAAGACCACTAGCTCGTTAGGTAATTCTAGACTCACTTGAGTGCTTGAAAATCATGAACCTCTACCCAAGAAAGGGTATTTACTTGATGATCAATTGTCTAATACCTCGTGATATGATATGGAAACTTCTTGCTCGATATATCCTACAACTTGGTTCAATTTTTGTGCCAGATATTTCATGCCTATCTCATTGCTATATTTTTTATATTTTCTCGCATTCATTCATGCATGATCATAGTACATTGCATAAGATGTTAATTACTTTAAGCAAGTCTAGATCATAGAGATGTAATTCATACTGAGCGTTCGCTCATCCAGTTTTATTCCAACATTTTTCAGGTAATCAAGTGGCTAGCAGGACCGAGACTCACACGGAAGGGACAAGTGTGCAAGCGAGCTCTGAAAATTAGTGAACCCGTGTCTTTTACTTTTCTTGAGTCTAGCATGGTGTCTCTTATTGAGTTATCTTGTCGAAGTCTGTTAGTGCGTCATCTCCTTTTCTTTCAATGTGATGTAGTTGAGTCTTCAAGTTTTGGAATTTAAATTGTAAGAGACTTATATTTGAAATAAAATTTTATTATTGCTTCAAA
This sequence comes from Amorphophallus konjac, assembly GCA_022559845.1. Taxonomy (NCBI): domain Eukaryota; kingdom Viridiplantae; phylum Streptophyta; class Magnoliopsida; order Alismatales; family Araceae; genus Amorphophallus; species Amorphophallus konjac. The sequence continues at coordinate 357,011,271 of CM040121.1, forward strand.
TTATTTGGTCTTGCGACTACTCTTGATCATTCACGACTGTTTAACTACCACGTTCCGAGCAAACGACACGTTCCGCTGCTATCGGTTCGGGGCGTGACATGGCTACCCCACATGATGACACCCATGTAATCTTGGGTACTATAAACCACTATAACGTAGATAGGATATAAGTGGACAACAGTAGCGCCTCTGATGTTTTGGCATTGGAATGTTTCTTGAAAATGGGTGAAAACCCATCTAAGCTACGGCCGATTTGAACCCCTCTCTGAGGGTTCAATGGCAAGGCAACTTATCCCGAGGGAGCCTTGAGCCTGTCGGTTACTCTTGGTGCCCCTCCTAAGACCGTCACGTTTATGGTGAACTTCGTGGTGATCAAGGGGATGTCAGCCTATAATGTCATCTTCGGCCGAGGTATCCTCGGCCAAAAAAAGGCATTGCCCTCTGGCTACCACCAAAAAATGAAGTTTTCCACCAAATACGGTATTGGGGAAGTCCGAGGCAACCAGGAAATGGCTAGAAGGTGCTATGTGATCTCGGTCGAAGTCGTAAGGCCAGAGGGAAAAAAGAAAGAGGTCGAGGGAGTCGAAGATAAATTGATAGCAAGCAAGCCTGGCGGGGAGCTACTGTCGGTCTTCCTCAAAGATGACCCGACTCTCGAAGTGATAATTGGGGCAGATTTACCACCTGATGTACAAAAGCAATACAAAGGCTTCCTTTCCGAGTACCTTCAAGTCTTCGCATGGTCTGATGAGGATCTCCCCGGAATACCCGAAGAGGTGGTAATGCATAAACTCAATCTCGACCCATCAGTAAAACGCGTACAGTAGCGGAGAAGAAGGCATGCCCCGAAAAAGTAGGCGGTCATTATAGAGTAGATCAACAAGGGGAAGAAAACATGGCTATTTCGTCTGGTCCTTTACCCGACATGGCTCGCCAATGCCATCCTGGTACCAAGTTATACGGGCAAGTGGTGGATGTACGTGGACTTCACCGACCTCAACAAAGTCACTCTAAAGGATTGCTACCCATTACCGAGCATCGATCAATTGGTCGATTCAACCTCCGTAATGAACTCCTCAACTTTCTGGACGCCTACACCGGCTACCATCAGATCCAGATGGATCCCGAAGATATCGAAAAGACTGCCTTCGTCACCGACTTCGGCCTATACTGCTACACCCGAATGCCCTCCGGACTAAAAATTCTGGAGCAACGTATCAGAGGCTGATCAAGCACATTTTCAAAGACCAGATCGGGAGAAACATCGGGGCCTACATTGACGATATGCTCGTCAAGACACCCAAGGTCGAGGACCATTTCACCGACCTAGCTGAGACCTTTAACATTCTCCAAAGGTTTAACATGAAGATCTACCCTGCTAAGTGTGCCTTTGGGGTTAGATCCGAGAAGTTCCTAGGATTCTTGGTGACTCAGCAAGGGATCGAGGACAACCCTGATAAGGTCTAGGCCATCCTAGACATGCTGGTGAGGACACCCGAGCCAGAGATTGGCGTGATGCAGCTGAGGGACATTACAGGACGCGTAGCACCATTCGGGACTTACAGAGTTCGCTATGGCTTGGAGATGACATGGAGAGCTAGCTTGGAGCTCATAGTCTTTTATTTCTTTCATATTGGACCTTTGTAGGCCGAGCTGTGGCCAGTTGGACTTATTTAGCTTCATTTTGTATCCATTAGGCTATGGTAGGACTAGTGGGCCACCTTTGGTTCACTCTCTAGGGCCCAATTGGGCTGGTCGCCCATGGGTGAGCCCACCTTGAGCCAGCCCTCCTTATCCACTACCTAGACCCATTAGCCCTAGATCCATTTAGGTTAGGAGGAAGTGGGCGCATCCCACCTTCCCACTTCCCAAGGAGGTGCGCACCCCCCTTCCCTCTCCTATCTTTTAGAAGATTATTTAGTTCCCTTCCATATTAAGTAGGCCACTTCAAATTAAATTGGATTCTCTTTGTATTTCTTTTAGGAAAGTTAATTAGGTTTTCCCCTCCCCCTTATATATGCCCTCATATTATTATTGGAGAAGTCAATGAATGAAGAATTATTATGGTGAGAAATCAGAATTGAGAAGGCCGCGGCCACCCCACCTCCTCTCTAGAGGGTGCCACTCCCTCTCCCTCTCCCCTCTCTCCCTCTTCCTCTCCCCCTTGGGTGTGACTCCCAAGGTTTATTGCAGGTTCTTGGCTACTCCAACTATTGGGAGGTGACCTCCCCATCTTCTTCTCAAGTCAGGAGTTAATGGATCAAGGGTTTGCTGCAAGCATGGAGGAGATGAACCTTGCTATCCTGCGCCCATCTCTAGTTGTCTGTCTGTAGGATTGTGCCCGGAAAATAAGGTTGGTAGGCCTAGTTCCCATCCTCAGACCATGTCCACCCCTTCAAATATTTTGTTCTTACACATGTCCCCCACGCCTCCTGAAAATCCCATGCCCTAACTCGTCTTGTAAGAAAAGTTGTCTTCAGAAGCCTTTTCTCTGCGCAGGCTGCCTCTGTGCAGATCTACAGAGACCAGAACCCTGAAGACCGGGTTGGTACGCCTTCTCCCCATCCTCTGATCCCCTCAACTTCTTCTTCACTATTCTTCCTCTACCTGTCCCCCACATCTCCTTAGAATCCCACACCCAAACTCGTTCTGTGCACGAAATGCCCTTTAGAGCCCTTTTAGTCACGCAGACTGTCCCTGTGCAGTCCTGCCAAGATAGTGCCCAAACCCTTCCAAAGGGACGTACCCAAAAACGTCTCCAAATGCTCTAAAATTTTGAGCACTTTTTATCCACGTCCAAAACCTTCCCCCAGAATTTTCCTGCAATTTTCATAGCCCCTTTTCCTTACTTACCCCACCCATCCTTCCTACCCTCAGTTCTGACTGCACTGAACTGTAGAACTGAGACCTGTCTATTTTCACTTCTCATGCCCAAAACCACCGCTGCATGCCGCCCCGCCACTAATACCCAATTACCCCACGACCTTCACATGTGCACAAGAGAAAACCCCTCCCCATTTGCCACCTAGAAGCCCCGGTTCTAGCCCACTCTTCCATCCCCTGTCCTGCTGCCAGCAGATAGACCAGAACGCGCAGGGTCTACTACAAAATTCGCCACGACCTCCACGGTACTCAGTTGCAGTTGACACTCCACCGACGTCCCTGGGACATCCCCAACAGCGTCTACACCAAGTTTCATGACCAGCGGGCGAGCAGAAGGTGGCGTACCAGGCTCTTCTTCATGCTGCTTCCCAGCACCACGCAGATTGGCCAACAGTCTGCCCGCCCGTTCAAGGTCACGCCGGAGCTTCCTTCCAGTGTCGTCGGCTTCCAGCTTCTTCCGGTGCGGTCGTCATCCCTTGCTGCCCACCTCCAGGGACCGTTACTCTCTCCTTGGTGCCTGGGATCCACCCTCCTTGCTGCTGGATTCAGACCAGTTCGTGAGCGTAGCGCAGTCTGCAACCATACGTGGATGACGAGCTTCACCGGCCTTGTACCCGTCACCCCACTTCACACGATCCTCAGATTTTGCTGTGTAGCCTTTTACCTCCATGCGGGGAGTGGCCATTGTTGGATTGTATCTCTTGACCTTTGTACCGGGGATCGTGTGACTTGGCCGGGCTTCTTCCCCATGCCCCGAGCGTGGAGGTATGCGACTGCTCCTCCCTTGGGTTAGCTTGCTCATTTAGCATAGTTTCTTGACGCCACTGCTTGTGAGATCATAGGCGTCTAGCTTGCTTATTTGTTTATATCACTGCCGTGGTGAGAGAGTGTGACCGTCCCGCGACTCATCCGAATCACGAGTGTGGAGTGACCACCCTAGACCCGGCCGGTTTCTCAACCGTGCGGATCGGCACGCTTCCCTCTCCTGGGATGCCTGTGAGCTTTAGTTTCTTGTTGACTGGCGTAATTTCCTTCTTGGGAACCTTCGGTGTCGAGTCTACGCCGTTCAATCTATTGCAAAGTTGCTGGTCTTAGTTGTCCATTCAGTCACGTCTTCGCATAGAGTCCTAGCTTGCATAGCGTCCCGCATCAATTTTTGGTATCAGAGCAAGTTCTCAACTTGTCTCTACAAGTTGGTCCTAGGGCATGCATGTGTAATTAGAGTCCTCGGGGCATCATCATGGCTATCCCTCTTTGGTCAACCCCATACAAGTCGGCCCTCCACATGGGTCCGATCGACCCACTATTCTTGGATATCATTCTAGATGAGGACCTTCGCTTTGACGGATCGAGCCCTAGTGCCTATCTAAAGTGGGAGGCCACCATGGAAAAATACTTTGAGAAGAATTGGGTATATGGACCCAAGAGAGTCAACATTGCCAAGGGACGGCTTTCACCTTAAGCCAAGGAAGCATGGAACCACATAGTGGGTCTTAGGGCAGTTAGGAGGCAAGAGCCCATAGACTCATGGGAAGAGATGAAGGTAGAACTTAGGAAGATCTACGCTCCCCAACGTCCCCCCTCCTACTCGGAGAGCCATAGCCCGAGGAGCACTACCACTCCTCCTTTCTCTCCCGACCAGTCTAAGGTCACCATAAGGGCTCAACCTCCACAACGCCCATCACCTCCTACCCCGACCAGCATCTCTACACTTCGCCACCAAACCATTGCCACTAAAACCCAAATGATCCCAGCGTCCGCCTCTCCATCTAGTCCCCTGAGGACCACCATCTCCCAACCCAAACTCCCTCACCTGATCCATACCACTCAAACTCCATTGGCCCACACCTCCGTTCCACCATCTTCCCCCACAAAGGACACACCTCCCAAGACCAACCAACCCAAACCTCCTCACCCAACCCATATCCCACTCCCTACCCCAACTCTACCATGTCCTAGGCCTCCACTACTTCCCCTCCATATCCTAATCCAAGCCTTCCCTTACCCACCACCCCGGGTGCACCATGCACCGACCATCATCACCCCACCCGTAAAGGGCCTTCTCACCTCCTTGGTAGAGGAACCCATGACCCCCGCACCCGACCACATAGGGATGAACACCCCAGGCCCTATCCCCACCCTGGAGGCAATCGATGCCCAATTCAAGGAAGAAGCCTCACACTTTGATCTTCACTTTATGCCCTCCCCTCTAGTGGGGAGCAAAATCATCATAAGTGGGTCCCTGGCTAGATGGCTAGAGGAGAGACCAATTCACCCTATCACGTCCCATGTCTACCCTCCCATGTATATACACCTCCCTATAGTGCCCTTCAACTCCTATCGTACCACCATCCAATCATATTACCAAGTGGAGACTTTGGAGGATCTTCTTAAGGGCCTAGCAGGGCAAATTAAGCTGACTGGTATGTTGACCCTAGGGACCGACCGACCTCAGGGCCTAGACCTCCTCCACCTTTGTGTTGGGTCTATCACGTCGGTTTGCACCTGTTGGGTTCATGGCGCTCCCTCTTTGTCTTTGGTGATGGTTTTGATGATAACAATATATTGTGTGTATGTGTTGTGAAAAATGTCATTTGGTTCTTGCATATTCACCCTGGGTCGTCCCCTGGCTCTTTGAGCCCTTAGGATTGAACTTGGATTCATGAGTGGTTGGTTGAACTCCTTTTAACAACGGTTTGATTGAATCATATTTGACATGAGAGCTTGTGATAGATATGGCTCAATAAGTTCTGAATCATTTGAGTTTGTAGCTGTATTGCTTCCATATGAAATGAATTGAAGTTGGTTCTTCAATTGAGTTGTTAGAAGATTGATATGAAATGTCTTTGGTATAAATGACTGGTTGTTATAGTGCAGGTTTAATATGGATGTTGCTCTCAATCCATTGGAGTCATGGTAAGATTTTATATTTCAATGCATTTCAATTTGGCTTGGTATTTGTTGAGGATTGTATGGTTTGACAGTGTTTCGTACGCATACAATTCTAGAAGTCTTAATGCTTTCATGATGCTTAACACATTCATTGGAATTTGTTGGAATGCAGTTTAATATATGCCAAAACCTTGTTACATTGCATGGTAATTTGTTTCTAATGTTTGGAAGATGATATTTGGGGTTTCAACTGAGTTTATTTGAGTTTTGATTCATGTCAGAAAAAGTGTCGACTCACAGATTCGACACTTATTTTTCTCTGTTCTGGCTGTGCTGCATATATATATTGCTCTGCTCAGTAAGGTCAGTGCATGGTTTGGATATCTTCATATAAGGCCAGCACTAGGCCGGTGCTAGTTACAGGAAGGTCGGTGCTAGCAAGGTCGGTGCTAGCATTTTCCTCTATGCACAAAGTCTGTGCACATGAGCATTCCAGGGTCAGTGCTAGTCTGCCAAGGTTGATGCTAGCACGGTGAGGTCGATGCTAGTACTGGGCATGTTCATATACAGGTTAGTGCACATGCCATTCTTGGTCAGTGCACATGCATTCAAAGTCTGAGCATGTTCATATAGAAGTCAGAGCATATGCAAATAGGTCGGTGCACCTTTTCTGCATTATGCATATATATGTCAGTGCACGTGTGCCTTGTGCCTTCAAAGTCGGAGGCTTTTTGAGGTGGCCCTTTTGCTTAACATGGATTTTATATGTCTAGCTTAAATAAGTTTTGTTGATCCTTTTAATCCATGCCACCTGATTGTATTTAAAAATGGTTTATTGGCTTTTAATGTTTCTGTGCTTAATAGGGCTATTTTCTGCTTTGTCTCTGAAAGAGTCGACTCTCAGAGTCAACTATTGTCAGGGGCTAGGCAGCCTGCCTCGACGCTTGTTGCACCTGCCTCGACGCTAGGCAGCAAGTGTCGACTCCCAGAGTTGACACTTACCGGCATGGGGTCTGTCCTTTAGACAGACAGAACCCCTAGTGAAAAGTGTCGACTCTGGGAGTCGACACTCTCACTGTGGGTCCTGTTTTCCTTTAACAGGACAGAACACGTTGAAAAGAGTGTCGACTCCAAGAGTCGACACTTCCTCTGGGTTGTCCGGATCATGATTTTCGGTTTGGTTTTGAAATGCCCATTTAAAGATCCAATTGACTTGATTTTTTACACCATTACCCTTAGGGTTTCTCCTATGGTTTGGGTGTAGTTTTGAGAGGCTTTTACAAGGGCTTTTGTGGTCTTTTGTTCTATATTCCTACCCTATTTATACCCTGCGATCTCCATCGAAGGAGAATAATCCTTGACTAATATTTTTCTATCCTTTGCAGGGAAAGGAGGAAGGGGGCGACACATCTACTTGGAGGAGGAAGAAAAAGGTGAGGAGGATGTCATCAACAAGCATTTCTTGACGATCTGAATCAGCTTGGAGCGAGGTCACTGAACCATTCTCCCTGGGGCGTCTTCTACGAGCTTGAGCGGCTTCCACTCTACGGAAAAATATCTCCAGCGCACCCTATCACTCCTAAGGACGGGATTGACTGCAGATTTGATGGAGAATCTTTCTTCTCTCATTTCTACTCTTTTATTTGAGAATAGATTGAAAGTTTGGGCATTCATTGTATATCCTTTCTTTTTGTTAAACTGAGAATACATCATGTGTGGGCGGAGCTACGTCTCCACGTGTGTGGATTTATTGCGGGGTAATTTTTCCCCGAATCTGTGTCTTGATGGAGCTGTGTCTCCATGTGGTGTTTGCATCCGGGGTGTGTTCCCCGACTGCGTGTGTGTGTGCTATGGTGGCAGCGGCTTGGGGCTAGTCCCCGTGGTTGTGTATTACTGCGGAAGCAGCGTGTGTAGGGTTGGGGTTCATCCCCATGTTGCTACATTTTGTAGCGTGTAGTGAAGCCTCACCGGGGTTCGGTGAGGGCTGGACGTAGGGAGCCTATCGTGGTCCCGAACCACCTAAAAATCTATGTGTCTCGTGTGAATGCCTCTGTGATTGTTCATTTCATCTACCTCCCTTCACAGGTCAAACTAATAGATTTTTACTCACTGCACCACTGCACATTGCTCCATCTTCTATCTGTCTTAGGCTTAGATTTAATCGTTCTTTGCATTAATATTCCGTGTGAGATCGGGAAGATCGAGAGAACATCTTAATCTCAATCAAATTTAGAGTAATTAAGCTAGTTTATCATAATTCCGTTGTGTTTAGTTTAGAAAGTTTTTAAAATCCTCCATCTCGGTTGGGGGACAATTCAACCCCCCTTCTTGTCTGCCATCTAGTCTGGGCCAACAATTGGTATCAGAGCCCAGTCTATAATTTTTTATTCGAGGACCTTGCGGTCTAGGAGAAAAGATCATTTCATGATGGCTAATGTGGATTATGTCCTTGTCTTTGATGGTTTTGATTATACTTCATGGCTTGAAAAATTGTGTATTTGGATTGCTCATATTGATCCGAAGCTTATGGATTTGATCACTCATGGTCCTTACATTTTACCAAGAAACAAATGAAAGTGGACCGATGAGCACAAGAAAATGAACTCTGATAATCTCTTTGTTCTGAATGCTCTTAAGGATGCAGTGAGCACTGATATATTTCCTTTTGTTTCATCTTGCAGTTCAGCCAAAGAGATCTGGGATGGGCTGAACGAAGCTCAAAAAGAAATATTGAATGACGAATGCCTTGTGGCAAGCAATAGTGACCGTCAAAGCAAGGAGAGTTCAAAGGTAAGTTCTGACTCTGATGAAGAGGATGAGCTTAGTTATGATGAGTTGATGAATGCCTATGGTGACTTGTTTGATAGATATAAAACAATGAAATCTGAAAATAGAAGATTGAAAAAGAAAATTGAAAATCCATGTGTTGATGATTTCTCATGTGAAAAATGCACTGAGCTTGAAAAATTAGTTGAGTCACACGTGATTGAGGTTGAAAGTCAAAAAGAACCAATTTCAATTTTGAAAATCGAAAATGAAACCTTAATGGTGAAGATCTCAGAACTTGAGATAAATGAAAGGGAAATGAGAGACAAATTGAACTCCATGTCAATTGATCAATGTTTGCTTGATGAATTACTTGTGAATGAAAAGCTTGCTCAAGAAGTTGAGAAATTAAAAGATCAAAACAATTTGTTGATTGATAAACTCCATATGTTTGAAAAAGGAAAATGTGTGATTGTTGATGAATGTGATAAATTACATGGTATTGAAAAAGAAATTGAAAATCACAAAAGTGTTAATGTTTTGTTGAATGAGAAAATCACATCATGTGAAGAAGAATTGATCAACTCTGAAATGCATATCATTTCTCTTGAAAATGAAATCAAGAGGTTGAATGAGTTTTTGTTCTCGTGTGATAAGAAAAATCAAAAACTGAAAAATGTTGTTGATTGTTCTTGTGTGCATGTAAAACCCCCAACTGTTAAATATGATCATGCATCATGAAAAAGAACGAATGGTTCATCCTTTTACTGTGATAAATATGGACATGATATGTATGATTACTTCTTAATGAAATTTGATGATAATGAGGCATTAAAACCAAGAGTGCAAATGCATGCTGATTCCAAAAATAATGACAAACCCACAAAGAAAAATCTCAATGTCCATTGCTTTTATTGTGGATTAAATGGTCATGTTTTTGAAGATTGTTTTACAAAGAAAAGTGATGATAAGTGGTCTATCAAAAGAAACTTTTCTTGTCATTATTGTGGTAGATTTGGACATCTAATGAATAATTGGTGTGTGATGAAAAATGATCAAAAATGGTCTATGAGAAGAAAATATTCTTACTACTTTTATTGTGGCCAGGCCGATCATTCAATGGATGACTGTGCCACTATGAGATTCGATGATGAATGGTATGAGAGGAAGAACATGAAATCTTTTATTTGAAATGAAACAAATCTCTCGGGACCCAAGATGGCTTGGGCACCCAAATCTTCAAAATGAAAATTAGTTTTACAGGGGCGCCTTGAGGCCAAGTAAAGTCAATAAATAAAGGACTCTCAAGGCGAGAAATAAAAATGGTTTGATATTAAGACATCATCTGCTTGAGTTCACTTTGAAAAATCTATAAAGGTAAAAATTGGGTGTTGAATATTTTTCTATTCAAATTGCTTAAGCTCATTTGAGATTAACTGAGTGCCTGGTATCTCAAATGGTGTGTGGTAGAAAGGTAGATTGCGTTCACCTGGATACTCTCACTATGTGTGAGTAGGGTCTTCAGACCCCCACCTCCACCTCGTACTAGAACTCGATGAAATCAAATGGCCACTTGTGAATATTTTCTTTTACTGATTTGCATAAATCTGAAAATGAATCTCTGAAATGGCTCAAAAAATCTATTTCTAAGCTACGTCTCAAATCTTGCTCATTACTTATTTTTTTTGAGCTAGCCTGTTTGTGGAATGAACTACATGTTTACATATTTTTCTTGCTGGATGTCTTTGACTAAATTTTGAAATATGTGTGGGGGGCATTGCATATTCCTGAACATATTTAAATCTTTGTTCACAAAAACATGGACATTTTGTGATATTCTTGCTTACTAGTTTGAACTCATCTTTTGTTGACCTTGGTAACCTCTGAAGTGTTGAGGTTTTGTGAGTTCCATGATTAGATGACTTGAACATTTTTCTCTACACTTCTTGTGAATAATTTTTGGTTTTTAACTGCTTAACATTGCACATATAAGGTCCTTCATACACACTTTCTCTTTCGATTTGCAAATAACAATTCAATCTTGAATACTTTGGTATGTGAACAGAGTTTTTCACACTTTCACTCACAATTTGCAAATAATAGTTCATTTTTGCATACATAGAACACATACTTAGTTGCATGATACACATTGCACATATCATACACATTTTTACATACTTGTAAATAGGAATAATTTTTAATCACCTTTTCAATTTACTTGCATATATATACTTGGCATTTTTGTGTGCATGAATGTCATGATTATCCGATATATCAAATGGCGATAGCGGAAGGTTGGATTATGTCCAACTGGAAGCTTTCCTCACGCGTGATGGTGGTATTCAGACCTACGTTCTCTGCCAAGCACCGATAATCAATTTGCTTGAAAATTTTGAAAGGTCCTTACTTGATTGCATGTATATACTTTATACAACCACTTCTTGATATCTTTCTAAGACCTTTTACCATGCTAAATAAAATTACATTGATTTAGACATGCTTGTTACATGGCATATATTAAGGGGGAGGTTCTTATTATAATTGTGCATACACTTAGGGGGAGACATAACTGTGATGTGGCTAATTCATCTTTTACATTCAATACAACCACCCACACACTTTGCACCTTTTTGAGATAAATGATTCAATTTAATAAGGATTACAGTTATTCTACTCAACACTTCAAGAGCTATTGATTCTCTACATGGAAATCACACATCTCATGAGGAAAGAGCTGTTTACCCCATCAAAAGGTCAGATAAGTGGAACGTCGATCCGAGTAGTCGGGAATCCCCCCTGAAATAAAGGAGGAAACTTGTGTCGAAAGGAGAAATAAATCCACATCTAGAATAAGTGTAATTTACTACCGAGTAGTCGGGAAGTGTCCCTGAGAGAAAGGATACAACTCGTGCCGAAAAGTGATAAAATCCACAGTTAATATAAGTGACAAAACTGAGTAACCGGGAAGTGTCCCTGAGACAAAGGATACAACTCGTGTCAAAAGGTTAGTCACACCATTTATAGTAATTTAAAAAAAATTGGGGTCATACGTAGATACAAATATTCGAGCATTGTGTATGAGAGTGTATGGATGATAAGTTCTTTTTAGTGTTCTTTAGAAAATCTGTTTATCCATATTGCTTTGGAATTCATTGCTCAATTTTTCACATATACACCTTGGGTTTGATTGTGTGAATGTTCTTTATGAATCAGTCATCTTTCATAGTTAATTCAATACCTTCTTTATGTAAGTACGACCTTCTCAGTATTGCACATGTTCATCATGTTCAACAATCAATTGCATAATTTTTACACCTGTCCCGAAGGGACTTACTTGAGTATATATTTTATTATGCATGCCTGAATGCTTGATTGCTTGATCCTTTTTGTTCATACCATACATAAGTTAAAATTGATGCATCTTTAGATCAGACATGTACATATCAGATTAAATAATCCCATTGTCAGTCAGTTTTTGTTCATGACAATTGGGGAGAATAATGTGCTCTTTAGCATAATACATTTTGTGCATAGCTTAGTCTTACATTCTGCATATAGTTTGGAAATAGAGAATCTGGGCATATTTCAATCATTTTGCATATTGCACATAATTCTGTCACCTTCCTTGGTGTTCATGGTCCACACACCTTCCTTTTATGGTAGGTTATTGCTGGATTCGTGCGCCTTTACTTCATAATTTTGTCTCTTTTCATTTCTAGTCTCCCACTTTTTGATAATGCAAAGGGGGAGAGAGTTTTGGATGGCCACAATATATTGTCATCATCAAAAAGGGGGAGATTGTTGGGTTCGTGGCGCTCCCTGTTGTCTTTGGTGATGGTTTTGATGATAACAATATATTATGTGTATGTGTTGTGAAAAAATGTCATTTGGTTCTTGCATATTCACCCTGGGTCGACCCCTGGCTCTTTGAGCCCTTAGGACTGAACTTGGATTCATGAGTGGTTGGTTGAACTCCTTTTAACAATGGTTTGATTGGATCACATTTGACATGAGAGCTTGTGATAGATATGGCTTAATAAGTTCTGAATCATTTGAGTTTGTAGCTGCATTGCTTCCATATGAAATGAATTGAAGTTGGTTCTTCAATTGAGTTGTTAGAAGATTGATATGAAATGTCTTTGGTATAAATGACTGGTTGTTATAGTGCAGGTTTAATATGGATGTTGCTCTCAATCCATTGGAGTCATGGCAAGATTTTATAATTCAATGCATTTCAATTTGGCTTGCTACTTGTTGAGGATTGTATGGTTTGACAGTGTTTCGTACGCATACAATTCTAGGAGTGTTAATGCTTTCATGATGCTTAACACATTCATTGGCATTTGTTGGAATGCAGTTTAATATATGCCAACACCTTGTTACATTGCATGGTAATTTGTTTCTAATGTTTGGAAGAGGATATTTGGGGTTTCAACCGAGTTTATTTGAGTTTTGATTCATGTCAGAAAAAGTGTCGACTCACAGAGTCGACACTTATTTCTCTCTGTTCTGGCTGTGCTGCATATATATATTGCTCTGCTCAGTAAGGTCAGTGCATGGTTTGTGTATCTTCATATAAGGCCAGCACTAGGTCGATGCTAGTTACAAGAAGGTCGGTGCTAGCAAGGCGGTGCTAGCAAGGTCGGTGCTAGCGTTTTCCTCTATGCACAAAGTCTGTGCACATGAGCATTCCAGGGTCGGTGCTAGTCTGCCAAGGTTGATGCTAGCACGGTGAGGTCGATGCTAGTACTGTGCATGTTCATATATAGGTCAGTGCACATGCCTAAGTAGGTTAGTGCACATGCATTCAAAGTCTGAGCATGTTCATGTAGAAGTCAGAGCATATGCAAATAGGTCGGTGCACCTTTTCTGCCTTATGCATATATATGTCAGTGCACGTGTGCCTTGTGCCTTCAAAGTTGGAGGCTTTTTGAGGTGGCCCTTTTGCTTAACATGGATTTTATATGTCTAGCTTAAATAAGTTTTGTTACTCCTTTTAATCCATGCCACTTGATTGTATTTAAAAATGGTTTATTGGCTTTTAATGTTTCTGTGCTTAATAGGACTATTTTCTGCTTTGACTCTTAAAGAGTCGACTCTCAGAGTCGACTCTTGTCAGGGGCTAGGCAGCCTGCCTCGATGCTTGTTGCACCTGCCTCGACGCTAGGTAGCAAGTGTCGACTCCCAGAGTCAACACTTACTGGCCTGGGGTCTGTCCTTTACACAGACAGAACCTCTAGTGAAAAGTGTCGACTCTGGGAGTCGACACTCTCACTGTGGGTCCTAGTCGACACTTCCCCTGGGTTGTCCGGATCGTGATTTTCGGTTTGGTTTTGAAATGCCCATTTAAAGATCCGATTGACTTGATTTTTTACACCATTACCCTTAGGGTTTCTACTATGGTTTGGGTGTAGTTTTGAGAGGCTTTTACAAGGGCTTTTGTGGTCTTTTGTTCTATATTCCTGCCCTATTTATACCCTGCGATCTCCATCAAAGGAGAATAGTCCTTGACTAATATTTTTCTTTCCTTTGCAGGGAAAGGAGGAAGGGGGCGACACATCTACTTGGAGGAGGAAGAGAAAGGAGAGGAGGACGCCATCAACAAGAATTTCTTGACGCTCTGAATCAGCTGGGAGCGAGGTCACTGAACCATTCTCCCTGGGGCGTCTTCTACGAGCTTGAGCGGCTTCCACTTTGCGAAAAAATATCTCCAGCGCACCCTATCACTCCTAAGGATGGGATTGACTGTAGATTTGAGGGGGAATCTTTCTTCTCTCATTTCTACTCTTTTATTTGAGAATATATTGAAAGTTTGGGCATTCATTGTATATCCTTTCTTTTTGTTAAACTGAGAATACATCGTGTGTGGGCGGAGTTGCATCTCCACGTGTGTGGATTTATTGTGGGGTAGTTTTTCCCCGAATATGTGTCTTGACGGAGCTGTCTCCATGTGGTTTTTGCATCCGGGGTGTGTTCCCCGACTGCGTGTGTGTGTGCTGCGGTGGCAGCGGCTTAGGGCTAGTCCCCGTGGTTGTTTATTGTTGTGGAAGTAGCGTGTGTGGTGTTGGGGTTCATCCTCGTGTTGCTACGTTTTGTAGCATGTAGTGAAGCCTCACCGGCGTTCGATGAGGGGTGGACGTAGGGAGCCCATCGTGGTCCCGAACCACCTAAAAATATTTATGTCTCGTGTGAATGTCTCTGTGATTGTTCATTTCATCTACCCCCCTTCACAGGTCAAACTAATAGATTTTTACTCACTGCACCACTGCACATTGCTACATCTGCTATCCGTCTTAGTCTTAGATTTAATCGTTCTTTGCATTAATATTCCGTGTGAGATCGAGAAGATCGAGAGAACATCTTAATCTCAATCAAGTTTAGAGTAATTAAGCTAGTTTATCATAATTCCGTTGTGTTTAGTTTAGAAAGTTTTTAAAATCTGCCATCTCGACTGGGGGATAATTCAGCCCCCCTTCTTGTCCGCCATCTAGTCTGGGCCAATAGCACCGTTGGTTGCTACACTAGTGACCTCCTTTTATTTCTCCCCACACCCAATGAGCCCGACTCCATCCACGAATTAGAGCTACTTGTCTCAGGCAGAAGGCCAAGCCATCCCCTCGAGACCGACACCGTGTCTCCCATCACCCTTAGGGATGACCCACCACCTTTTGGGGACCTAGAGGGCATAGAGTTCCTCTCCCAAGGAGGCCCTTTCCATGATCCCTTTGACCCCTTCTCATGGGAGCCCGAGTACCCAAGTGACCCACCCATTTTCTGCACCACCTACTCTTGGCATATCACACCATTCAGCATGGTTAGCAAGTCAAGCAGTCTCATACATGTCACACACATTTCATGTCTGTTGCATGATTGGTCTGTATACGGATGTTCCGGCCCTCTTCCATCCATCATCACCAACCCGATTGGTCTTATGCATGATAGGTTCACTTGGTGGTGCCCAGGACCTTCGACGTCTCACAAGCCCGATAGAAACCACATGCATGATAGGTCTGCTTTTGGTTGTCCAGGACCACCCCTGCATTCGCATAGGTATGAGTCCACATCACTATTTCAGAGTCTGCATCATCATCACCACCTTGAGTCCAGCAACGCGCGATATATAGAATTGGTTGTCGCTCATAGACACCCCCGCGAGTTCCAGGAGGGAGAGTATGTCATGATCCGGGTCACACCGGAACGGTTTCCTTCTGGAGCCGTGAAGAAACTACAGGCTCGTGGTGCTAGCCCCTTTAGAGTTTTGAGGCGAGTTGGATCTAATGCATATGTTGTAGACTTACCAGAGGATAATGGTATTAGCTTCACATTCAACAACTCGGATCTAGTCGCATATAGGGACCCGACAGTGATCCCCAGTGAGTTGTTTGGGCCTTCTCCACCCCTTGTGAGCGAGCCATCCCCTGAGAGTCCACTTCTAGCCCCGTCACCGCAGCAGCATGAGCGGATAGAGGCTATACTCGATGAGCAGGTGACTACCACTAGGAGTGGCGTGTATCACCGCTACTTGGTTCATTGGAGAGGATGGCCCGCATCTGAGGACACATGGATCACTGGGCAGAGC
The DNA here is from genome assembly GCA_022559845.1 of Amorphophallus konjac. Classification (NCBI taxonomy): domain Eukaryota; kingdom Viridiplantae; phylum Streptophyta; class Magnoliopsida; order Alismatales; family Araceae; genus Amorphophallus; species Amorphophallus konjac. Next base: position 357,027,391 of record CM040121.1, read on the forward strand.
TTGAGAGGATAGATCCAGACGTGCTTGAGCGATACCAGAGCGACAGAGACCCTTACTTGACGGAGTCGAGTTCATCCCGCCTGGGGAGAATTGGTGAGGACACTCGAGCCAGAGATTGGCGTGATGCAGCCGAGCGACATTACAAGACGTGTAGCGCCGTTCGGGACTTACATACTTCGCTATGGCTTGGAGATGACAAGGAGAGCTAGCTTGGAGCTCATAGTCTTTTATTTCTTTCATATTGGACCTTTGTAGGCCGAGCTGTGGCCAGTTGGACTTATTTAGCTTCATTTTGTATCCATTAGGCTATGGTAGGACTAGTGGGCCACCTTTGGTTCACTCTCTAGGGCCCAATTGGGCTGGTCGCCCATGGGTGAGCCCACCTTGGGCCATCCCTCCTTATCCACTACCCAGACCCATTAGCCCCAGATCCATTAGGGTTAGGAGGAGGTGGGCGCATCCCACCTTCCCACCTCCCAAGGAGGTGCGTACCCCCCTTCCCTCTCCTATCTTTTAAGAGATTATTTAGTTCCCTTCCATATTAAGTAGGCCACTTCAAATTAAATTGGATTCTCTTTGTATTTCTTTTAGGAAAGTTAGTTAGGTTTCCCCCCCCCTTATATATACCCTTGTATTATTATTGGAGAAGTTAATGAATGAAGAATTATTATGGTGAGAAATCAGAATTGAGAAGGCCGCGGCCTCCCCACCTCCTCTCTAGAGGGTGCGACTCCCTCTCCCTCTCCCCTCTCTCCCTCTTCCTCTCCCCCTTGGGTGTGACTCCCAAGGTTTATTGCAGGTTCTTGGCTGCTCCAACTACTGAGAGGTGACCTCCCCATCTTCTTCTCAAGCCAGGAGTTCATGGATCAAGGGTTTGCTGCAAGCATGGAGGAGATGAACCTTGCTGTCCTACGCCCATCTCTGGTTGTCTGTCTACAGGATTGTGCCCGGAAGATCAGGTTGGTACACCTAGTTCCCATCCTCAGACCATGTCCACCCCTTCAGAGATTTTGTTCTTCCACATGTCCTCCACGCCTCCTGAAAATCCCATGCCCTAATCTCATCTTGTATCAAAAGTTATCTTCAGAAGCCTTTTCTCTGCACAGGCTACCTCTGTGCAGATCTGCAGAGACCAGAACCCTGAAGACCGGGTTGGTATGCCTTCTCCCCATCCTCTGATCCCCTCAACTTCTTCTTCACTATTCTTTCTCTACCTGTCCTCCACATCTCCTTAAAATCCCGCGCCCAAACTCGTTCTGTGCACGAAATTCCCTTCAGAGCCCTTTTAGTCGCGCAGACTTTCCCTGTGCAGTCCTGCCGAGACAGTGCCCAAACCCTTCCAAAGGGATGTCCCCCAAAACGTCTCCAAATGCTCTGAAATTTTGATCACTTATTATCCACGTCGAATTTTCCTACAATTTTAAGAGCCCCTTTTCCCTGCTTACCCCGCCCATCCTTCCTACCCTCAGTTCTGACTGCACTGAACTGCAGAACTGAGACCTATATATTTTCACTTTTCATGCCCAAAACCTCCACTTCACACTGCCCCGCCACTGATACCCAATCACCCCACGACCTTCACCTGTCCACCAGAGAAAATCCCGCCCCATTTGCCACCTGGAAGCCCCGGTTCCAGCCCACTCTTCTATCCCTTGTCCTGCTGCCAGCAGATAGACCAGAACGAGTAGGGTATGCTGCAAAATTTGCCATGACCTCCACGGTACTCAGTTGAAGTTGACACTCCACTTGCATCCCTGAGACATCCCCAACAGCGTCTACACCAAGTTTCATTACCAGCGGGTGAGCAGAAGGTGGCGTACCAGGCTCTTCTTCCTGCTGCTTCCCAGCACCACGCAGATTGGCTAGCAGTCTACCCACCCGTTCGAGGTCACGCCAGAGCTTCCTTCCAGCGCCGTCGGCTTCCATCTTCTTCCAAAGCGGTCGTCATCCCTTGCTGGCCACCTCCAGGGACCGTTACTCCCTCCTTGGCGCCTGGGATCCACCCTCTTTGCCGCTGGATTCAGACCGGTTCGTGAGCGTAGCGCAGTCCACAGCCATACGTGGTCGACGAGCTTCACCGGCCCGGTACCCGTCACCCCACTTCGCACGATCCTCAGATTTCACTGTGTAGGCTTTTACCTCCCTGTGAGGAGTGGGCATTGTTGGATTGTATCTCTTGACCTTTGTACGGGGGATCGTGTGACTTGGCCGGGCTTCTTCCCCATGCCCCGAGCGTGGAGGTATGCGACTGCTCCTTCTTTGGTTTAGCTTGCTCATTTAGTATGGTTTCTTGACGCCGTTGCTTGTGAGATCATAGGCGTCTAGCTTGCTTATTTATTTATATCACTGCCGCGGTGAGAGAGTGTGACCGTCCCGTGACTCATCCGAGTTGCGAGTGTTGATTGACCACCCTAGACACGGCCGGTTTCTCAACCGTGCGGATCGGCGCGCTTCCCTCTCCTGGGACGCCTGTGAGCTTTAGTTTCTTGTTGACTGGCGTAATTTCCTTCTTGGGAACCTTAGGTGTCGAGTCTACACCGTTCAATCTATTGCAAAGTTGCTGGTCTTAGTTGTCCATTTAGTCACGTCTTCGCATAGAGTCCTAGCTTGCATAGCATCCCGCATCACATGCGGCCACCCCTTGTGTCAAGGACATCCAGTGTCTGACTAGATGAATTGCTGCACTCAATTGTTTCCGGTCTCGAGCGGCAGAATGATGCCTGCCTTTCTTCAAATTGCTAAGAGGGCCCAAGCTGGTGTCTCTTACCTTCGCCTAGGATGATGAGTGCCAGAAGGTGTTCACCGAGCTAAAAGAATTCCTGGCTTCACCTCCAATGCTATCGAAGCTAGTTCTTGGAGAGGCACTATACCTCTATCTCTCGGCGACTCCCTCCACAGTAAGCTCGATCCTAGTTCGAGATGAGGGGGTGTATAGAAGATGATATATTATGTCAGCAAGGTGCTCCTCGAAGCCGAGAGAAGGTACCCCGTAACTGAGAAACTCGTGCTAGCGTTGGTAACCTCATCTAAGCGCCTCCGGCCCTATTTCCAAGGACACTCTATCGTGGTACTGACTAGGGAACCCCTAAAGAAGATTTTGTCTCACCCCGAAGCTTTAGGTCGCCTCGTCAAGTGGGCCATACCACTCGGGGCCTACGACATCTCTTACCACCCCCGCACGGCCATCAAGGGACAAGCCCTCGTAGACTTCATCACGGAGAGCACTATCCCGACCAAGGAGACATCCCTGCCAACGTCTGGCCCCACCTGGGACCTATTCGTTGACGGGTCCTCCAACTCAGCCAGCTGTGGTGCCGGTATCCTCCTCAGATCCCAAGAAGGAGCAGAACTACAATACGCCCTAAAATTCAACTTCCGGCGTCCAACAACATCTGTGAGTATGAGGCCCTCATCTTTGGAGCCAGGATGGCGCGGCGCCTGGGAGCTGAGCGTGTCAAAATTCATATCGACTCCCAACTGGTCGCCAATCAGATCAACGCGGACTATGAGGCTTGGGAAACGCAAATGATCAAGTACCTTCAGCTGGTGAGAGGAATAGCCCAACTGTTCGAAAGCTTTCAGGTAATCTAGATAGCTCGGGAAGAAAATTCCCGAGCGGATGCCCTCTCTCGCTTGGCCTCCTTCACCAGCCCAGAAGGCACCCGGTCGATCCTCCTTGAGGAATTAGAGCGACCGAGCGTGGAAATCGAGCTCGTGACCTTTGTACAAATATCGCCTGGCGATTGGCGGACCCCGTATATATCTTGACTCCGGGACTCTCAAGAGCCTCCCAACCCTCGGGAAGCTCGGAGACTGAAGTATCAAGGTTGGCGTTTCATCCTCCTAGATGAGACCCTATACCGAAGGTCCTTTGTCGGTCCCCTCCTCAAGTGCCTCAATGCTCTAGAAGCTCGCCGAGCGATTGAAGAAGTCCACGAAGGCATCTGTGGCGCGCACCAGGGAGGAAGGTCGATCGCTAGGATCCTACTACGACAAGGCTACTGGTGGCCCACCCTCCAACGCGACTACTCAACCTACGTTCGGAAGTGTGATCGATGCCAGCGGTTCGATCATCTAGTCCACCAGCCAGCCTCAGAACTCGTGACCCTAACCAAGCCTTATCCCTTCGCTCGGTGGGGAATCGACATCCTAGGCCCATTTCCCATGGCATAGGCTCAGAAGAAGTTCATCATCGTTGCCATCGACTATTTTTCGAAATGGATCGAGGCTGAGGCCACCGCCAAAATTACTGAAGTAGTCATATAGAGTTTCGTTTGGAGGTCGACCATTTGTCATTTTGGCATCCCCCGAGTGATCGTGAGCGATAACGGTCGGCAATTTGACTCCACATATTTTAAAAATAAGTGTGCCGACCTACACATTCGCAATCACTTCACTTCGGTAGCCTACCCCCAGGCTAACGGGCCGATCAAAAATGCCAACAAAACTATCCTAAAAGGTATCAAGACTAGGCTCGGGAAAGCCAAGGGTAATTGGCTCGAGGAACTTGCCTAGTGTACTGTGGTCATACCAAACTACTCCAAGAGCTGCTACTGGTGAAACTCCTTTCCAACTGGTGTATGGCACAGAGGCCGTGATTCCCCTGGAGATCGGCAGCCCGTCCCTCTGAGTCATCAACTTCTCGCCCGAGCCGAATGAGCAGGAGTTGTTAGAAAACTTGGACCTGGCAGATGAGGTACACGAGGTTGCGAGCATTCGATCTACAGAATATCAGTGACGCATGACTCGGTACTACAACGCCAGAGTCCGAGATAGATAATTCCAACAGGGAGACCTCATTCTGAGAAAAGTCAAAGCCTCTTGACCACTGGAGGCTGTGGGAAAGCTGGCCCCTAACTAGGAAGGCCCCTACCAAGTGGTCGAGACGCTCAGAAAAAGAGCGTACCGGTTATCTACCATGGAAGGAACGCTTATCCCTCGGACTTGGAACGTGGCAACAATGCGAAAGTTCTATTTTTGAGCTTCTTTCATACATGTAAGAGATAAATTATGATAATAACTCTCTTTCTTATTGCATCAACATCTACGTACATCAGATAGGCCGTAGCCAATATAATATGCAAAAAAAAAATTGATACAACACGAACTGATTACTCGATGTGGATGAGGTTAGCAGCTCCAAGCTGAGCCACTGACTCCACCTAGTGTGGAAACTGGCTCTCATAACGGGATGACTGACTTTATCTGCTCGGGAAGTTCGGAAGAGATGGTATCAGTAAGAAAGAAAAAGAAGAGGAGGGTATGCCCGGATGCCAGCTCCATAGAAAACAAGAGAAGGCCACCTCTGCCAACTCTTTGGAAGATGGGGCATAACGAAGCCATCAAGAACTGATGGCATAGGCAAGAAGAAACATAAAGCAAGCACCCTCCAAGTGGTGTGAGCAAGGGTAAGAAAAAAGAAAAACAGACACCCTCCAAAGATTGAGGGTGAAAGGAAGAACAGAAGAGAGAGAAGGATTGAACACTCCCTCGAAGGGAGTGGGAGGGGGGACATGGGGATGAAAGAAAGGAGAAGCAATGACGTTGAATGACTTCTCCTATCTCAATTATCCCACCTCGGGTGGGGCAGGGGTCCAGAGGTCAGGAGGGAGCACGTTGCCATGCGTCATCCCATCTTGTACGCCGTCCACCCACTCACCATCCATTCTTCTACGCCGAAGCAACATGAACGCCCCAGCAGCTGCCAAAGTCTTCATCTTCAAAGTCGCCCTCCATGCTTCGCCTGAGGACGATAAGCAAGAAGAGGACGGTCGTTTCGCAAAAGGGGAGGAAGAGGCAAAGACTACAAGGGAAGCCTTAAGCGGCGTAGAGAGGAGGAGACGCCCTTCAGGACCTTTTATAGGATAAAGGGGGAGATTTTTACCTTAATTGATTCCCCCCTTGAAAAGACGCAAGAGGCATGCCTCCTTCCCTAGGACCAGTTACGCCACCTCCCACATGGAACTCTCCCGCGTGAATATGCGAAACGGCAAGTCCTTCAAAGCGTGGAAGATGAAAAGGCACCATTTCAACACCAACAACTTGGCCGATCAACACGCAAGACTGATCTTTCGGCTGCGAATCGTACAAGATCTCCGATTTACTGGTGACCGCAGATACGATAATCATACTCGATCAAAGGCGGTAACGAGCAGTCAATTGCGTTTTAAACTCTATTACCATTATATAGAAAGAAAAACACTACATAGCCAAGTCCAGGTAGAAATTGCAAAAAAGAGGAAAGGAGCCAATAAGGCAAGTACAGTCTTTCCTAATCTATGGACATGGGAGAACTTTGAGAAGTCCGTGGCCCCTCTTGAAGCTAGGTAGGCAGAGGAGCCTCGGCGCTTGGAGATTTGCCCCCGGTTCCCTCGGTGACGGCCGGCCCGGGCACTGACCCCATTCGTATGGGAACTGCCTCAACCGCGCGCCCTCCCAAGGCAGTTGGAGTTGGTGATCTCTCCTCCACTGAAGCAGAAGCATCTTCGCTCCCCCCTTCATCGCTCGACGTAGAGGAAGGAGAATCCAAGCCTTCCTCATTTGAGTCGTAGCGTTGCCCAGGAACAAAGGCGAGCTCATCAAGTACCTACTGCTGGGCCTCAACGACCGTCTGCTGGAAGCCTTGGGTGAAACCCTTCCACAGGCCCCGCCGATAGCCCGGCTCGTAACATGTGAAGGCGGCCTACTTTAGAGCTTCATGGTACTCTTCCGAGCTCCGATAGCCCTCGACCACCTCCGCCCTGGCTCCTGCTGCCTTCTCCTCAAGCTTGACCTCCTTTATTTTGGCCTCGATCAGCTTCGCTTCGGCCTTGGCTAGCTTCGCTTTGGCCTCAGACTTTGCCACTTCAGCCTCCCTCTTGGCCCGCTCGGCCTCATGGAGCCAACCCCCAAGCTCCTCTCGCTCGGCCGCGCATTGTCCCGAGCGTGCCACATGAGCCTGACGCTCCTCTTTTAGGAGCTTGCTTTTAAGCGCGGCTGTATACCGAGCTTGGGAAAATTGCTCGGCCAATGATCAAGCTTCCTCTTGACTCGCCCGATCACGTGCCCGGAGCGAGGTCACCTCTTGCCAAAGAATTTCAAGCTCGGATGTCAACCGACCAATCCTCCGGTCGGAGTCTGCGTGAACTTGGGACTGGGCCGTCCCCTTGCTCTCCAGACGTACCATGAAGTCTGTTATCTCAGCCCCTAGCTGAGCCACGAATAGACCTCCCTCCATGACCCTCTCGAGAAGCATGGAAGGTGAGCAATGTCGGAATTCCTCCCGCACTGACGGAGGTGCCAAAGCTCGGCACCTATTGTACAAGGAGGCCCGAACGGTAAACCACCCCTGCTGCTGGGGAAGAACCCTCTCTGGGGGAGTAGGTGCCGAGATATCCTGCTCGGACGCCCCCAGACTTGGGACTGTAGTGCTTAGCTCGGCATGGACCCTCGCCCCGACCCCCTCCTCACCGCGCGCCCCATCAACCTCGACCGGGACTTCAGAACCAGCCTCCTCCCCTTGCGCTCCTGCAGGCTCAGCGGAGGTCCTCTCACCTGCCGCGGGCACCTCTGGCTCGATCGACGGGAGGCTCAAGTGGTGGACATCCCTGAATGGGGGCTCCTCGGTTGGGTGGAAAGTTATCTCCTTCTTCAACCACTTCTTCTCAGTGGTCAAAGCTTTCATCGAGGACAACAATAGTTGCTCCCCAGGGTCCTTCCACTTAGACCCTCGTCGCTTTGGGGCATCCTCCCAGGCAATTTGCCTACCCTTATCCTGGGCGGAAGAAGGACTCTCAGAGGCTCGAGGCGCGCTCAGAGCAGTCGCCTCCTCCAGCTCGACAACCTCCTGCTCCGACGGTCGCCCATCGTCCTTACCACGCCTTGTTTCTACCCATCAGGAAGCAAGTCATCAGCAAAGGCTTGACCGATTGGGACAAGAGATTGCAAAAGCTGAGCTTTCAAAACCCTTACCGTTGGGAGGCAATGCGAGATGAGGAAACTCATCAATGTTGGCTGGAGTCATCAGCTCAACGGTCGATCGATGATTCTCCTGAAGAACCCTAATCGCCTCCTCCAGCTCCGAGGAGATTGCCAATTGCTTCGGAGGGAATACCAGCTGAAAGTTCAGCTTATCGGGAAAGCACCAGCTAGTAGCACCCTTGCTAGACCCTACCCAGAAAAATTAGGTCTTCCACCCCTTATGCGAAGAATCCCTAGGAGAGAGGGTTACACAGCTCCTCCCCCTCCTTGCCTGAAGATAGAAGAAACCCTTCCCGGTGTGAGTTTGCTCCTTCAGCTCAAAGAAGGCGGGAAAGAGGTCTAAAGAAGTGGCGAGGCCACACGAGCGACAGAGGGAGATAAAGGAGAAGATGAAGGTATATGAATTGGAAACCAGCTGGATAGGAGCTAGTTGGTAGAATTGTAGTAACTACACAACAAAGGGGTGGAGAGGAAGATGAAAGCCACACTTCCAAGCCAAAAGAAAGATGCAAAAAAGGCCTGAATGAGTATCCAGGCTGGACTCATGGGATTTGGTCGGAGAGAAGTGGTACCACCATGGCAGCTTGTAGCGGTTCTCAATCACTTTCACCTTGGCCTCACCCAGTTCGCTGCGCAGATGATGGCTAGACTTCGGCACTGAACTCCCCGCGCCTTGTTCGAACTCCCAGACCACAACCTCGGGGTCATGCTCCGCCATGGAGGAATGAGAAGAGCAAGAAAAATGTTGTCCCTAGATTCTCGTATGGACAAGAAGGGGGGCTGAATTGTCCCCACCAAATGCGATGGTAGTTTTTAAAATTACGCAGCGAAAAGAAACTAACTACCAACACGAGATACGAGCAAACAAAATATACGTTATGAAGAATTTGGTTCTCTCAAGCTAGCCACTCTCACACGATCAATATGAAAAATATAGACAAGTAAACCATAATCAAGCAAGATGTGAGACAGATTTTTAGGTGGTCCGGGACCATGAAGGGCTCCCTACGTCCACCCCTCACCAAACCTGGTGAGGATCCACTGGCTTCGAAATGAAGCGCACGGAGCTTTCGCTCCAAAGATATCGAGACATCGTCTCCTACAAGATCCTCCACGGATCAAGACACACACACACACTTGTTGCTACAACCACAACACAATATACCACAACTGTACACAGACGGTTCAAATCTCACAGAGTCTAAGTTTTGAAATAAACGATATGTTCAATACATGCACATAAACTAAATGGAAATCACTGGAATAGATGTAAAAAGGATGAAGAAATAGATCCTCAAGAGGTGAAAGAGCCGGAGGAGATCCTTGTTGAAGAACAGGTTGGAGGGTTGTCGAATGTTGTCGATTTGAACATCACCGCGATCCTCTCTTCGAACCGCTCCACTTTATCTTCTATGACAATCACAAACTCCTCCCAGATGTAGATGATATCCACAGATTTCTTCAGCTCCTCTCGTTTCCCTTTTTCTTCTCCTACAATAAAGATAGAATGTTAACACATTGAACATTTCTCCCAAATTTGCATCTTATTTATACACCCACAGTAGAAAGAAGAAAAGACATCAAAAGCCATGCTAAAACCCCTTCAATATGTATCTAACATGTGTATGAGTGCCCTAGGGGTATTAGTGTCAAATATGAGCCAAAACGGATCTAGATAAATGGGTTTTGAATACTCTGAAAATGGGCCGCCCACCGTATTCGGTCGACCGAATTTGGCCATCGGTCGACCAAAGTTTTGTAGGGTTTTTTACAAGTAGCTCTTGAGATTTCAGTCGACCAAAGTAGTGAGTTCGGTCGACCGAACTTTCACAGGGTCTGATACCAGCTGATGCTGGTAATTTCGGTCGACCAATGTTAATGGGTCGATCGACTGAAGTTCAGAAAGTGCAAAAATGACTGAACTGAAAGCTTTAACCCCATACGTAAATGGCATGAAGTGTGTACAAGAAAACCTTATATGATAGGAAACATTTGAACACTTTTAAACCCATTCAAATCAACATTTTTGCCAATCAAAAATTAGGATTACCTAACCATGTGTTTAACCAACGTGAATGCTCAACATGATACCAAAATTAACCAAGATTGAAGTAAAAACCTCAACCATGTATGAACTAAGATAAACCCATTTTCACCATGATTGACAAAAAGATTACCTTTGTCAAGACTTGAGAACTTGAACCTTACCATGAGTTCTTGAGAAGCTATCATAACATATATCACCTGTTTTGAACCATGGGTAGTCAAATATTCAAGTGAGCATTGGTTTGAACTCCGAAAGATATTTTCCATGGATCTCAATCCTGTTTTGAGTCCTTGACATCAACATGACTTGCTCATCCATTCATTTGAATTCTAATAGGTCCACCAAGGATTTTTACCCTATATGGTAAGATAAGCAGAAATATGAATACCTTGGTTAGCAACTTTCATGAACTTTCTCAAAGACACATACACATAAGGTTTGTCATCATTAAAACTTAACGACCAAAGGTAACTAGGGGATCCAACAATCTCCCCCTTTTTGATGATGACAAAACGACGTGTGCATGATGTGTGCATGAATTCCAAAGGACAAATTATTGAGAGAGTTAAACCTATGAACTATGAACATGTATGAGAAACAGTGAACATAAACTTTTGAGAATCTAGAACTCTAGAACTAAAGAACTCTATTCACATGTATGGAAACCTTAAATGCACTTTGTTCTCCCCCTTTGTCATTAACAAAAATCGATTGACAATAGGGTTATTAAACTCTAATATGAACATGTATGATTGAGTATGAACTTCTCCAAATTATTCATGCAGGCAAGCATGTAAATATCTATAACTCCCCCTTAATGGGGTAAAAGTATAGCAAGTGAGTAGTAGATTTAAAATCAAATTGTGTCACATGAAGCATAATCAAAAAAAGGTAGTGCATGCATATGCTAGAGGCACTACATAAACCATGATGAGAACAAATTCAAGATATACACTCATCATAATAATACCCGAAAGTGAAATGTGAGGCAATGAGCAATGAACTTCAAAAATATATGGATATTAGCATAATTTCTAAAGAACACTAGAGGGTTATTTCCTTTATACAATTTCATTTCAATTCTCAACTTTTGGTAGCTTCGCACAACCCCTTTTTATTTCTTTTATTGGATTTCACAATTCGGCGCGAGTCACCTCATGTGTCTCAATAGGGATTCTCGGCTACTAGGATTCATGATGCATTGTGAATTTTTGTTTCACCTTTCGACGTGGGTTTCCTCACTTATTTCAGCGGAGATTCCCGACTACTCAGTTTGACATTCCACTTATTGAATTTTTTATGGGGTAGGCAGCTTTTTCCTCACGATTACTCTTAATTTCCATGTAGAAATTTGTTTCCCTTAAAGTGTTGAGAAGAATTTCTGAAATACTTATCGATTAAAGTCATATGCATCATTGTGTGCAAGATGTGTGGGTAATTGCATTGGATGTTGAAAATGAATATGCCAAAATATTGTAATAACTCCCCCTAAATGTATGCATAGTTGGAATCAAATCCTCCTCCTTTGTATATGTCACTATTCATAAATGATCAAAATCACAATATTTTATCTAGCAAGGAGGTGAGGTCTTAGAAAATTTTCAAGAGATGGTTTTCTAGAATATATACATGCAGTCACGTAAGGATTTGAAAGTAAATTCATGCAATATGATTTTCGGTACGTGGCGGAGGTGAAGGTCCAAAGACCCAACTCACGCATCGAGAGTGTTTTCAGAAGGACGTAATCCACCCTTTCACAACTCAAGATTTAAGATATCGAAGAATCATGGCATTCAAGCAAGTAAGTATGTCAAGTATATACATGCATATGCAAGTGAATGAAAGGATGATGAAGAATTATTCCTATTCACAAGTATGCAAAAATATATGCAATCTAACCATGAAGTTGAATATATGCAAATATGAAATGTTAATTACAAAATAAGCAAAAGTGTTTATTTAAGCCTAATATGTGCAATTACTCATTCAAACAGCAAATTCCTAATTCTCTTCTTCTTCTTTTGAAATTTTCAGGAGATAAGGGTTTTGTAAAAATATCTACAAGTTGATTTTCAGTATTTAAATGTATAAGCTCAAAATGACCCTTACTCACATGATCTCACAAAAAGTGGTGTCGAATTTCTATATGCTTTGTGCAAGAATGCAAAACTGGATTTTTAGAAATGTTAATGGCAGAGGTGTTATCACAAAAAATGGGTGTGCTATTCAAGGTAATACCAAAATCAACTAACTGTTGTTGGATCCATAGCACTTGGGTTGCACAACTACCTGTCGCCATGTATTCGGTTTCGGCAGTTGACAATGCCACTGTGTTTTGTTTCCTAGAGGCCCATGAAACCATGCAACCTCCAAGAAATTGACAATATCCGCTCGTGCTCTTACGATCCACTAAACACCCAGGATAATCAGAATCAGTGTAAGCTACTAAATCAAAATTGCAACTACGAGGAAACCAAAGACTAAGATTCGATGTGCCAAGCAAATATCTAAAAATTCTTTTGACTGCTAACATGTGTGAATCTTTTGGGTCGGATTGAAATCTAGCACACATGCAAACACTAAACATAATATCCGGCCTACTCGTAGCCAAGTACAATAAAGAACCAATCATTCCATGAAAGAGTTTCTGATCGATAGACTTATCTTTTTCATCCTTCTTCAATTTGACACTTGTTGACATCGGTGGCTTTTGTGGCTTCGCATTGTCGAACTTGAATTTCTTGATGAGCTCCTTTGTGTACTTTATTTGATTTATAAAGATTCCATCCTTTAGCTACTTCACCTGCAAACCCCAAAAGAAAGTTAACTCCCCCCTCAAACTCATCTCAAACTCCCCCTGCATCAATTTAACAAAATCATCATTCAATGAATCACAAGTGGCTCCAAAGATAATGTCATCAACATATACCTGTACAAGAAGCATATGTTCATTATCGCTCTTAATGAAAAGGGTTTGATCGATGTTACCTCTTTTGAAGCCATTTTATGAAAGGAACGTACTTAACCTTTCATACAACGCACGAGGTGCTTGCTTCAGACCATACAATACTTTGCCAAGTTTGTATACATGGTCCGGGTGCTTCTCATCTTCAAATCCCGGTGGCTGCTCAATATCGACATCTTCTTTCACTACACCATTCAAAAAATGCACTTTTAACGTCCATTTGAAAGAGTTTTATATTCCTAGAGCATGCAAAGGCAAGTAATATTCTTACCGCTTCAAGGCTAGCCACGGGTGCAAATGATTCATCAAAATCAATTCCTAATTCTTGACTATAGCCTTTGGCTACAAGCCGGGCTTTATTGTTAATCACCACCCCTTGATCACTAATCTTATTTCGAAAAACTCACTTTGTTCCAATCACTAGGTGATTCTTAGGTCTAGGCACAAGAAATCACAACTCATTCCTTTGGAATTGGTGTAATTTCTCTTGCATAGCCAAGATTCAGAAATTATCATTTAATGCTTCATCTACAGATTTGGGCTCAATATCGAAAAGTAATGCAAGATTATCGAATTGTTCAACTTCCTTGATTGAAACCCTTGTTCTTATGCCTTGTTCCACATCTCCTATAACATTGTCTTGTGGGTGGTCTTTGTGTAACATCCACTGCCTGGGGAGGTCTTCATCTTGGGTTGGAGCTTCATCATTTTTGTTGCTTGACTCTGCTTGATCTACATCTTGTTTTCCTTTTTCTTTCTTTTGTTCTCCATCTTCATGCCCTACATCAAGAAAATGATTGTCTCTATTAGATAACCTTACAGTGTATTAATCAATGATCACATATGGTCTTTCTTCTACCACAAGAGTACGTAGGTTATATACTCAATATGCTCTAGATGATGAAGAATATCCAATAAATATACCTCTATCACTCTTGGCAGCAAACTTCTCCAAATTTTCTTTAGAATTGTTCAAAATGAAACATGGAGAACCAAAAGGCTTAAGATATTCAATGTTCGGTTTCTTACCTTTAAATAGCTCGTATAGAGTTTTCTTGAGGATTGGTCTTACCATGGCATGATTGATGATGTGGCAGGCCGTATTGACTATCTCGGCCCAAAAATACCTTGGTAAGTCATTTTCAACAAGCATCGTTCTCACCATCTCCACGAGCGTCCTATTCTTTCTTTCCATGACTCCGTTTTGTTGTGGGGTTCTAGGTGCTGAGAAGTTATGTGAAAACCCCTGTTTCTTACGAAAATCATCAAAGTCATGGTTATCGAATTCTCTTCCATGATCACTCCGAATAGCCTTGATTTGATACGCCTTATCATTTTGTAAATTCCTGCAAAGATTTTTGAACTCCTGCAATGCATCATTCTTATGTGTTAAAAATAATACCTAAGTGAATCTTGAGTAATCATCTATAATAACAAACCCATAAAGTTTCCCTCCAAGACTGTGTGTCCTAGTGGGACCAAATAAATCCAAATGAAGGAGTTCAAGGTGTTTAGTGGTGGTGACAATATTTTTAGATTTAAAAGAAACCCTGGTCTGTTTCCCCGTAGCACATGCATCACATATTTTATTTACAGGAAAATTCAACTTTGGCAAACCTCTAACCAAGTCTTTTCTATACAATTTGGAAAGAATACTAAAGCTAGCATGGACAAGTCGTCGATGCCATAGCCATGCATCATCTGACTTATTAGCAATTAAACAAAGATTTTCATTTGGAGAATTTTTAAAATCAACTGAGTAAATTTTTTCATCTCTAAGACCAATGAATTTTATTTCATGTGTATCTCTATCTATAATTGAACAATGTGTGTTTTTAAAAATAACTTTGTGACCTTTGTCACAGAGTTGACTAATGCTAAGCAAACTATGATTTAAACCATCTACAAGCAATACATCTTCAATTGACCGGTTGGAAAATTTCCACAATTTTACCTTTGTCGTTCCCGCCAAAGGTGACCAGTCCACCATCCTTTTCCTTCAGGTCTGAGAAGAGTTCCTTATTGCCTATCATATGTCTGGAGCATCCACTATCTAGGTACCATTTGTTCCACTTGGCTCTTAGACAGACCTGTATAATCAAAGCACATCTCAAGTTGATTTAGGTACCCAAGCAAGCTTGGGTCCCGAAGTGTTAGTTCCACCTTGAGCAAAATTCATTCTGTTTTTCCTTTCAAAATACTCATCATCGGCCCTCATCAAATCACATACATACATCGAGTGGCCGAACATTCCACAATAAAAACATATAACATTTGGTTTTCTAAAGTGACTCCTTTGCTATATGATCTATTAACATATGTGTTCATGCAAGAGTCAACATGAGAATAACAATATGAATTAAATGATTTCTGTAATTGATTTTTTGCAAATGAGTTTTTCTTTGTCGGTGAGTGTCCCACACCTCTCTTCTCATTCCTAACATTTTCATTGCTAGTCTCACCAAGTTCAAACGTTTTCTCTTTTCCTTTCAATTCTTTTTGAACAACATCTTTCAATTTTCTCAATTGATCATTCATGGTATTTGAGTTGGTTTATAATTCTTTCTTTGATTTCTCACACTCATTCAATTTTAATTTGAGTTCATCCAACTCCATTACCAAGCTCTCATTCTCATTTTTCAATTTTTCCATGTTTTCATAAGCACTATGTTTTTCAGCTTCCAAGCATGCCAATTCATCTTCATACAAAGTTATTTTAGATAGAAAGTCTTCTTTTTCTTCTTTAAAATTTTCAACTTGCATTTCAAATAAGCTACATCTATCACATGGATTTGTTGAACTAATCAAATCATGAAACTTCTTTTTCAACTTTTTGACATCATTTTTTGACCTTTTATACTTCTGATAAATGTCTGCATATGATAACTGCCAATGCTCAACAGTAAGGTTTTCAGAATCAGAATTTACCTCAGAATCTTTTTCATCCGCCATCAAGTACAAGTTCTAGACCAGCTCGTCTAGTCCATTCTTCTCACCTTCGGATTTTGACCTATCTGAATCCTCGTCGCTCCACGTTGCCTTCATCGCTTTCCCTTTCTTTGGCTTGTTCTTGTTCAGCTTCTTCTGGAGCTCGGGGCATTGACCCCTCATATGGCCGGCTTTCTTACACCCATAGCATATGATTTCTTCCCTCTTGCTTGGCTCACCTTTCTTGTTAGCATTTCTCCTCATGAATCTTCTCGAAAAGTTTCCATCTCTTCTAGCTCTTCTGAAATATTTTCTTACTTTTCTTGTAACAAGAGCCATTAGTTCTTCTTCATCACTGTCAATAGATGAGTTTCCAACACTCTATTCGGATGATCCAAGATTACCTTTCAGTGCAATCGATTTCTTCTTCTTGCTTTCCTCCTCAGCTGGATTCATGATGTTGATTTCGTAGGTCATCAACGACCTGATTAATTGATCCACCTTGAGTGTGGTGAGATCCTTTGAATCCTTGATAATGGTCGCTTTTGTGTGCCACGGTGATGTGAGTGACCACAACACCTTCCTTACGAAATCTTGATTTGAATACTCTTTTCCCAAGGCTTTTAAGCTGTTCGTGATCTCGCTTAGCCTTGCATTGATTTCACTTATGTTCTCCTCGGGCTTCATTGCAAATAGCTCATATTCCCGAACCAATAGATTTACCTTAATTTGTCTCTCGTACTTCTGAAGTACCTTCATAAATCATCTTCAATTTGTTCCACATCTCATGTGTAGATGAACACATAGAGATATGTCAGTACTCGTTAGGGTGTATCGCGCATTGAATAATGTTCATAGCCTTATAATTGGCACAATACTTTTTAATATGTTCTTCTTCCCATTCACTTTCATTCGGAGGTAAAACATAAGGACCTTTACTTATGACTTCCCAAGTATCATAATCATGTGCTCGCATGAACACAGTCATTCTATTTTTCCAATAGGGATAATTTGTACCATGGAAGAAGGGTGGTCAATGGATTGAATGTCCCTCGGGGAGCATTCCCTTGTTGGCCATAGCAAATGATCTTTTCTCTACAACCGTGAGGTCGTCCTAAAAATTAGAGACCCACTATGATACCAGATTGTTGTCCCTAGATTCTCGTATGGACAAGAAGGGAGGTTGAATTGTCCCCACCAAATGCGATGGTAGTTATTAAAATTACGCAGTGGAAAGAAACTAACTACCAACACGAGATACGAGCAAACAAAATATATGTTATAAAGAATTTGGTTCTCTTAAGCTTGCCGCTCTCACACGATAAATATGAAAAATATAGACAAGCAAACCATAATCAAGCAAGATGTGAGACATATTTTTAGGTGATTCGGGACCACGACTGGCTCCCTACGTCCACCCCTCACCAAACCGATGAGGATCCACTCGCTTCGAAATGAAGCGCATGGAGCTTTCGCTCCAAAGACACGGAGACGTCGTCTCCTACACAATCCGCAATGGATCAAAACTCACACACACATGCTACTATAGCTGCAACACAATATACCACAACAGTACACAGACGGTTCAAATCTCACCGAGTCTGAGTTTGGAAATAAAAGATGTTGCATTCCTGTGATTTTGATGATGTCAAACACCATAAGTCAAACATCATAAGTCAAACACCATAAGTCCTCATGAGAATGTGCATTGGAGTTTGTGCACGTTATCTAGTTATTATGTTGCAAACTGCTAGACTGTTGTTAATAGGTCAGTGCACATCGTGTTCATTCTAGTCATAAGGTTGATGCTAGTGTAGACCACAAGCGGCTAAGGTCGATGTTAGTATAGACTACATGCAGCTAGGGTCGATGCTAGTTCAGACCACATGCAGCTAAGGTCGATGCTAGTTTAGACCACATGCACACTAAGGTCGATGCTTCACTATTCATATGCATATATAAGGTTGATGCTTCACTGTTCATGCATATAGAAGGTCCGTGCACATCACTGTTCATTGTATGGAGGTCGATGCACATTTTTCTTAGACTGCATAGTAAGGTCGATGCATATTTTTACTTTGCATGAAGAATGTCTAATCAGGTCGATGCATGTTTTGAGGGTCGATGCTAGTGACCTAGCAAAGGTCGATGCTACTTTCCAAAGTCAATGCACATCGACTAGGAACAGTAACTAGGTCGATGCACATTTGCTATATTATCTAAAAGGGTCGATGCACATTTGAGCTTTAGTTCATTTAGGGTCTGTGCACGTTTTGTGTTACAACATATAAGGTCTATGCACGTTTGTTTCATGCCATATCCAAGTCGATGCACATCCAAGGTTAATGCACATCCAAGGTGGATGCACATCCAAGACTAGGAGACCAAGGTTGATGCACATCCAAGGTCGATGCACATTATGTCAAGAATACAACTGAAGGTCGGTGCACCTTGAACTACCTCAAAAGGAAGGTCGATGCTTCTTCAGTTTTCACATAAAGAAGGTCAATACACCTTGGTGATCTCAGAAACAAGGTCGGTGCACATACAGTTCAGCCAAGTCAGAACACTTTGATGACATTACAACAAACACTTGGAGTTCATTGAAGATCAAGTGACCACGTGCCAGTCTAGGCACATAATCCAACTCACGTGACAAGATTGTAGGCCACTTGGGACTTCACTTTGGCGCAAAATCAAATGGACACGTGGCAGATCCTCTGAGGGAAATTATTGGGGAATATTCATGTCGACGTGGATGGATTTTATTTGCCAAGTCCTTTCAACCTACGATGCTCTGTTGTATAAATAGGGAGGAACCTCGTTCAATTGAAATTGCAGAGTCTGCTGTAAGAGAAGAGAGAGCTCCTA
This sequence comes from Amorphophallus konjac, assembly GCA_022559845.1. Lineage (NCBI taxonomy): Eukaryota > Viridiplantae > Streptophyta > Magnoliopsida > Alismatales > Araceae > Amorphophallus > Amorphophallus konjac. The sequence goes on from CM040121.1 coordinate 357,046,161, forward strand.
CCTTGAATGTTCCAAGAGAGAAGAAAGTAGCTCGAGGAAGGAGAGAGAGGGTGAGAAGCTCAGTTCAAGAAAAAGAGAGAGAAAAGAAAATCTGAGTGCAGTCAGCCGTCTGGTTTCTGAAAGTGCTTCATCGAAGCTACAACTTGTTTTTAATTTCCATTTTATGTTATCATTTGTTCCTCGATTTGGTTTCTTTTTTGTTTTGGTCCCTCCAAGCGTTCTTGGAAAAAGGGAGACAGAGTCTCCAGTAGCGAGTGAGTTGGGGTCACTCATGGGTTTCCCTCTGTTCAGAGGAAGGGAGGAAAGTCCTCCGGTTCTGGTCTTGCGATCTGCAAGCTAGGGTGCAAGTTCTGTGGGAATGACCTGGGTCGAGGGATTTGTTTCCCTCTGGGCAAGCTGTTTGATAGCATCTATCGGCAGACTGAGTCTGCTTTTATTTTGCTATTGTGCAAGGAAGCCTTACTCAATGTGAGCAAGGGGTGGATGTAGATCTCGGGGTGAGATCGAACCACCTAAAAACTCTTCTGTCTTCTGGTGTGATTGCCTCATCGTTCTTCTTCTTTAGTGTAAATTCTAAGTATCCAGTTGGTATATTAAAAGACCCAGTCTGAACGATAGGTGAAGCCTATCTGAAGGATTGGCCTCTTGTGTAAGGAGACCCTCAAGTCCAACCTCCGCCAGGTACTGCTGGTTAAACGTAGAATTTACATTTGCTTCTCTGGCTCTGTTTGTGTGGTTGAAATTGCTTCATTTACTGTGTCTCTCCAAGCCTACTTGCTGTTCGATCAAAAGTCTAACTACGTTTCTCCGTTTACTTGTGCTACCTTCTCATCTATTAGCTTGTGGAGATTATGCTCAGCGGTATTTCTGAGTGATCTGCACTATTGGTCTAAGCTTACATTTCATTTTACATCGATTTGATTTTAATGTTGAATGATCTATTCATCCCCCCTTCTAGATCACCTCTTTCTAGTCTATCAATTGGTATCAGAGCAGGTTTCCCATCATGTGGTCCAACGACTAGGGAAGACCTGGATCCAGTGGTGTTCGTAGTTTCATTCCTGAAGGTCACTCAATCAATCATCCACCGTTCTTCGATGGCACTAATTACTTGTATTGGAAGAACATGATGGAAATGTTCCTCAATGTGCAGAGTCATGAACTGTGGAGGGTTATCATCACAGGACCATTCGACCTCCCTGAAGATGAAGACACTTGGTCGAGGGAGCAGATTCGGCTATCCACTGTAAATTGGATAGCAATGAACATCATGTAGTGCGTTGTACATCCGGAGGAGTATTCCAGAATCTCAACATGCAAGACAGCCAAGAAAATGTGCGATGAACTCCAGCTGATATATGAAGGTACATCACAAGTGCGAGCCACAAAGGTAAACATGTTAACCTGTGATTATGAACTGTTTAGGATGAGGCCTGATGAGACCATCTCAGAGATGTATGCTAGGCTCTCATAAATCACTAATGGTCTGAAGGCATTGGGGAAATCAATTTAGGATAGTGAGTTGGTTAGGAAAATCATACGATCTTTAACCCCCATATGGCACACGAAGGCAACAGTTCTAGAGGAATCTAAGGATCTTTCTACCATGACCGTTATAGAGCTGATAGGTTCATTGATGGCTTATGAGATTAACCTTAAGAAGAACACTGAAAAGAACAAGAAATGGAAAATTATAGCTCTTAAGGTTTCCAAAAGTAGTGGGGAAAGTAGTTATGAAAACGAGAGTTTCTCAGGTCTCGATGATGAGCAACAGGCCATGTTAACCCGACGGTTTCAGAAATTCCTGAGAACCAGGGGTAAGACTTTCAGAGGAAGAAGGTTTCAACAGGAAGGTAAGAACTCCAACTTCAAACTTGATAAGAATAGAAATTCTGACAAGTTCACATGTTTTCAATGTAAGAAACCTAGACATATGAAGAATGAATGTCCGGAACTCATGAGAAAGAACCCAAATGTGCAGAAAAGGAAGTCCCGAGCTATGGTCTGCACCTGGAGTGACGAGGAAGAGGACATTGAAGAGAATTCCTCAGAAGAGGAGGAGCAGGGACTGTGTCCCATGGAAGACACAGACAATGAGGTGAGCATTCCATTTGAAAAATATACTTTAGATGATTGGGAGAATGCTTATGCTGATTTATTAGACAAATTCAATTGTCAGACTAAGGATTATAAAATGCTCAAAAGAAAATTGAATGACATTGTTGAAGAGCAAAACTATCTGAAAAATGAGAATGGAAATCTGAAGAATCAGTAAAAAGAATTAAGTTCCTTGAAAGATGAAAATAAGAATCTTCAAGACCAATTTGAACAAGCTAACATGAATCTAGATCAGTTCAAATTAAAATATTAGGAACTTCATAAGGAACATAATCTCACTCTTGAGAAGAATGAAGCTCTGAAAATGGCTAATTTGGAAGTTCAAAAACATTGTGAGAAAGTTCAAAAGGAGCTTGATGATAAACAACAAATGCTTGAAAAATTTGTTCAGGGAAAGACAAACCTAGATACCATGCTAGGTATGAGAGTTAATTTCAACAAAGAAGGGTTGGGATATGATCCCTGAAGCAAAAGGTCCTTTGAGTTTAAAACTATGACTTTCTGTCAGGAAAAAGGGAAGGAAAAGCTGGACATCCCATCTAGCTCAAACAATAACAACAACCCTCACAAACCTGTGAAAATAAATTTCTCTGCACCTAAACTCAACAATCAAAAAATCCATGCTGAGACTACCCTGCATCAACACAGCAGGACTACTGTGTCGAGTCATCCCTATGCTTATAAAACCAATCATGTTCGTCAAAGTCAGGTGTGTCAAGGCAACAATCTAAATTGGTCTATGCAATGGAATCAACACAGATGGCCCAACCAATACAGGAACCGGAATAATTACACACAAAATTGGGCTCATCCTAAATTTTCACAGAGGAACCTCTATCAGAAAAGAATCTAGAAAAACCCACAGAGAAACACTTACAATTGGAACGACTCACTCCACATTAAGAACAAAACACATCAAAATCCAATGACTGGAGACAACAAAACTTTCCATGCTGAAAACAAAAATTTAGTTCACAAGAAAGGAACCAGACATATCTGGATTCCTGAGACTGTTCTTGAAGGAATGAGCAACTTGTTTGGACCCAACCTTTCTTGGGTTCCAAATTCTCTTTTTGTCTGATTTGATTGCAGGTTGGTCTGGCAGCCGAGCACAATAGATGGTACCTGGATAGCGACGGTTCTAGGCATATGATAGGTGACCAGACAAAATTTATTAATCTGGAAATGAAGATGAGAGGTATGGTCAAGTTTGGAGGTAAGAATAAAGGTAAGATCATAGGAATAGGGACAATTGGTAAGTTTTCTTCCAATGTTATCGAGAAAGTTTTACTTGTAGAAGGTCTCCAACATAATTTGCTTAGCATCAGTCAACTTTGTGATAAAGGTCACATAGTGGTTTTTGATAATCAAGCATGCAAGATTTTTGAAGCTAATTCTGATAATATCATGTTCATAGGACATAGAGTTAATAATGTCTACATTGTAGACCTTAATAAGAATTCTGAATCAAATCTTTGTCTTTCTGTTGATTTAGACAATAATGCTTTTAACTGGCATAGGCGTTTAGGTCATGCTAGTTACAGTACGCTAAATAAATTAGTGAAACTTGATTTGGTTAAAGGTTTACCTAAAATAAAATTCAATTCACACTCAAAAATCTGTGATGCATGTGCTCTGGGTAAACAAACCCGGAAGTCCTTTAAGCTCAGAACTAAGCCTTTATCTTCCAGACCTATGGAATTGTTGCATATGGATCTTTTTGGTCCTACTAGAACACAAAGTCTGAATGGGAAGAGGTTTGGTTTTGTGATAATTGATGATCATTCTAGGTTTTCATGGATCTTCTTCTTGGCAAATAAGAATGATGCTTTTCAAAAATTTAAACAGTTTTTTAATAAGGTAAAACAAGAAGAAAAACATAAAATCAACTCCATACAGTCTGACCATGGAGGTGAATTTGAAAACTCCATGTTTTTTGATTTTTGTGAAAATGAGGGACTAACTCATAAATTCTCCTCTCCCAGGACACCCAAGCAAAATGGAATTATTGAGAGGCAGAACCGAACCATTGTGGAGATGGCCCGAACCATGTTGATTGAAAGTCAACTACCAAGGAAGTTCTGGGCAGAAGTGGCCAACACAGCATGCTACACTATCAACAGGGCCATGGTAAGACCAGTTCTTAAGAAAACCCCTTATGAGTTTCTGAAAGGTAAAAAACCTAACCTAACTCACTTCAGAATTTTTGGTTCCAAGTGCTTCATACACAATAATGACAAAATGGATTTAGATAAGTTTGAAGCCAAAAGTAGCCCTGGAATATTCTTAGGTTACTCTGAAGTATCTAGAGCATATAGGGTTTTTAGCATTACTGATCAAATCATAGAAGAATCTCCACATGTTGTTTTGATGAAACACATAAAGTTGCTAATCTTGAAGATGATGATAGAGATATCAAACACGATGGAGAATTCTTAAAGGATAAGCAAGAAGAGGAGACTCAGCCAACTGCAGCACCAAATGCTCCTAATCAAGTGAGGTCAGATGAAGTAGGTGAGTCCTCAACTAATGTTAGATTTTTGAAAGACCATCCTGTACAAAACATCATAGGAAATTTGAATGATCCCCCCAGGACAAGGTCCTATCTTAGAGATGTGAATAATCAAGACTTAGCTACATTAATGTCTCAAATTGAACCCAAAACTGTAGAAGATGCATTAAATGATGAATCTTGGGTTAATGCAATGAATGAGGAATTAGGACAATTTGAAAGAAACAATGTATGGAAACTAGTTCCTAGACCTAAAAATGCAACTGTCATTGGAACAAAATGGGTCTTCTAAAATAAAATGAATGAAGAAGGAATAATATCTAGGAATAAAGCTAGATTAGTAGCTAAAGGCTACTGCGAGAAGTTCGGAGTAGATTTTGAAGATTCATATGCTCCTGTTGCTAGATTAGAAGCTATAAGAATTCTGCTAGCTTTTGCTTGCTCCAATAATATAAAAGTTCAACAAATGGATGTCAAGAGCACTTTCTTAAATGGATACATTAAGGAAGAGGTTTTTGTAGAACAACCCCCTGGATTTCAGATGTCTGCACAACTTAACCACGTTTTCAGGTTGAACAAAGCCCTCTATGGACTAAAGCAGGCCCCACGGGCATGGTATGAAAGGCTGACAGAGTTTCTGGTCAGCAAGGGTTACAAAAGAGGTAATGTGGATCAGACTTTGTTCACAAAAGTACTGGATAGTGGCCTCATCATAGTTCAGGTATATGTAGACGATATAGTTTTTGGTTCAACATGTACTGAACTGTGCAGAGAATTTGCTGAATTGATATCAAATGAATTTGAGATGAGCATGGTAGGTGAACTAAAATATTTCCTTGGACTGTAGGTGCAGCAATTGGAGGATGGGTGCTTCAATAGCCAGACCAAGTATACACTGGAAATTATTAAAAGGTTTAGTATGGATAATTTGAAGCACATCTCAACTCCAATGGGTACCAATACATCCTTAGATACAGATGAATCAGGTAAAGAAATTGATGCAAAGTTATACCGAGGTATGATCGGATCCCTACTCTATTTGACTGCCTCGAGACCTAATATTCAATTCAGTGTAGGTATGTGTGCTATATACCAATCTAGGCCTACTGAATTGCATTTATCTATTGTAGAAAGAATTTTTAGATACATTTCTGGAACTCATAATTTAGGATTGTGGTACCTTGCATCAAATGTTTTAAATCTCATATCTTACACTGATGCTGATTACGCTGGCTGCAAACTAGATAGGAAAAGCACAAGTTAGCACTGTCAATTTTTAGGTGGTGTCTGGTTTCTTGGGCCTCCAAGAAATAGCACTCTGTGGCTCTCTCCACTGTAGAGGTTGAGTATGTAGCCGCAGGGAGTTGTGGTACACAGGTCATTTGGATCAAGCATCAGCTTCAAGACTACCAAGTAGACCTGGGCTATACACCCATATACTGTGACAATACTAGCGCCATTAATCTTGCAAAAAATCATGTCTTACATTCACATACCAAACACATTGAAATCATACATCATTTCATCAGAGATGAGGTTTTTAAAGGAATTTTTGAATTGATCCATGTAGGCACTGCTCATCAGATAGCAGATATCTTCACTAAGCCACTGGACAATGAAAAATTCACCACCTTGAGGAGAAAATTGGGTATCTTTAAATCCTCATAAATTTTGAATTCCTTGAATAAAATGCATCCATGTCTTTGTGTCAACATTCAGCTGCATACTGTCCTTACTTGCATGCATCTTCACTTAGCATTTATCATAACTTAGTGAATTGCATTAGCATGCATGACCCAGAGGTATATAAAATGGTAAGCTAGGAGAAAGTCATATTACATCTGTTTGGAAACCCACATCATGTGTAGAGGATAGACCTCCGCCTAGTACCATGGGTCAAATTGCATAGTTGCTTATACTGCATATAGTGAGGGGGAGATGTCTTCATTAAGTCAAGTGTAGGAGATTTTAGCATGGGGTATGCTGATAGCCTTGAATCTTTCTGTCTGACCAGTTGTCAGGGGGAGCTTCTCTAGTCTGTTAGTTTGTGGTTTTCTCTTTGGGACTGATTCAAAAGTTGTTGAGAGATCTAGCTACTGCAAAAAGTGCATTGGAAATATTATACAGTCCATTCACAGAGGGTAGAATCTCATACCTTTCTTAAACTTTTAAGTCTGAACAATTGAAGTATAGCTAAGAGTCTTCTAACTAAATAGCTTGCAAAGACTTGGATAAAGAATCTGAAGTATATCTTCCTACATATTTCATGAACATGGATCAAAAGCTAAACACTTGTGTCATGAAATCTGCTAAAAACTTGAAACCTAGACTTCTGGAAACAAATTCTCTCAGAATCAGTTCATCTGGTATTATTTTCAAACATCTCATATCAAAAAGTTTAGGGGCATAAAAACTTTCAGAGCAATGGTCTGCTTAACGAGAAACTGGGTGATTCATCAAAGAAATGAAAAACATCCTATGTCATGAGGTGCCAGATTATCTCTGATTACAAAGTTGGAAAAATAAAATTTTTAGAAATCTCATTATGACAGAGCGATGGCACTAAAGTGTTGAGTAACTGGAGAGTCTGACCTCTGATCAAGGTGTCTCCTCACGTAAAAAGACACTTCAGTTACTAACTCTATTCTCTAAAGAGAGGTAATACTGATCTCACACTGAGTAACTAGAGATTCTGCTCTCTAATCAAGGTGTCTCCTCATGTCAAAAGGTGTGACCTATCAAATTACTCATTAAAATTTATGCTGCTCATAAAATAAAAATCAGTCAAACCCCTTGTCTTTGAACAATTCTATGGACTGTTTGTCCTCAATACCTATGGATCAATTTCAGTGGATTAATCTCTAGAAGTCTAATCAGTATGGTTTTTGGAAAGATCTCTCTTGACATACCTGTTAATCTTTGATCTACCTCATCTCTCCTGTACGATGATAAACTTCACTCTAGCTTTCTGTCTCTCGTAGTTATTAGACTTGAAGAATCTGAGCTTCATTCTGTTCTCTTACTTAATCTTTTAACACATGGAAATGAGACATTCTACACTGTGAAGATATTGTATTTCCTCTCACTTATCTAGCAGCGCCATCTCTCACTTCCATTCTTTTTGATGATGTCAAAGGGGGAGTGAAATTGAGTTATTCTTGGCATGAGTCTTTATGAGATTATGGGAACCAGTAGACTGTCATTGAAAGGGGGAATGATCTTTGGGCATGAGTTTTTTGCATGATCATGGTGTCAGGGGGAGTTAGTGTGTGATTTTGCATGCATGTCTGATCATTCTTACTGATTGCATTGATAATGATTGACTCATAGTGTTGTCATCATCAAAAAGGACGAGAGTGTTGCATCCCTGTGGTTTTGATGATGTCTATCACGCCCTGTACTCTATACCGTCGAGGTATTATCCGCTTTGGCCTATCGGCCTCACGGTTTTGTCCCTTTCTAAGGGTGACCGGCTCTAGAATGGGAGACTTCTCGGAAGGTCATCCATCCCAGTACTGCTCCCCATTAAGCACGCTTAACTTCAGAGTTCTTTTCAAGAACTGAGTCGATACTTCAAAAGGCGCCTCGGTGATATAGAGTACAACTTAGCTATATTTGAGGGTGTTACAATCTACCGCTCTTATATAGGCGACGTCCTCGTCGGTGGGCACATATAACACACAATCAAACCTCCAGGCAGGTAGGACTCTAGAGGTGGCCCCTACAGGCTCAAGAGGTGGCTCCCACTATGTAGCACTTTGTCCTATTGCGGGTTCAAGAGGTGGCTCCCATAGCGTATCACTTTGCCCTACATGGCACTTAGTTCCCACACTTCCGATTGGGGTATGGCTCTGATGCCATTAAACTGTCACACCCCGACGCAGAACATCGGAACGCGACAGATATATACATTCATGATAAACAGAGAAATAACGAAATCAAAAGGGCATAACTTTAAAGAGAAGGAATTACTCTATAATTCTCAATTTCTCATACAAAGAGAATAAAAATGTTACTAACATCTTTCAATTTGACTAGAAGAAGAAAAAGAAAAGATTACAAGTCGATTAGGACAACTGGACAAACAACAAATAATGACTCTTTAAAATAACTCCAAGACTGTTAGGATCGGTGCGGAAGATTCAGAGGGGGGGTGAATGAATCCCACCCTTAAAAACTTTTCGGCTCAATAATAAAACTAGAACTCTAACAAAGCAAGACAACCAATCTGAAGAACAGGTAGAATATCCTTTTAAACCAAAGATCAAATACGTAACCCGCGCCCAAATAAACAACTAGCGAAAGCAGCACAGATATAAATGAGAATGCAATGTAACCTGTGAAGTAGATAGGAGATATGGAGCAACCAACCACTGCACAGAGATTTTTAGGTGGTTCAGTCCACGGACCTACATCCACCCCACACTCAAACCGAGTGTCGCTTCACTAACAGCTGGGCAACACAGCTTGCCAACAGACGCTGATACACAGCTTACCCAGGGGAACAACCTCCCCTCTTCCTCCTACACGGAGGGAACCTCTAGCAACCCACGGTCACTAGAAACCAGAGACTCACGTCTCTCTTCCTCTATACCAAGAGGGAACCCCACTAGTAGCAGCCCCGCTACCAGTGAACCAGCAGTAGCACTCTGCTACCAGCAATCCACCAGAGGCCTAGCCTCTCTTCCTCCTAGCCCGGAGGGAACCCACAAGCAGCCCCCCTGCTGCTTGCAAACCGGAGATCAGATCTCCCTTCTCCTGACCCACCAGGAGGAACCCGACCTCAGTCCAGAGGATCGGAAGAACAATAGTAATAGGAGTATAAAAAAAATAAGAAACATGAAAAGCACAGCAACAAAAGCTAGAAATGAACCATAATAGTCGTTCTGGATTTGATCCACGAACAGACTAAACAGATCTTCAATAGACTCTCTCCTCTTCTTCTTTTCTTCCTCTTCTTTCTTCTTCTCAGCTCACGCAATCTTTCTCTTCTGCTCTCACTCTCTATTTTCTTCTCTTTCGCAAGCTCTCACTGTCTCTTCTCTTTCTTCTTCTTCTTCTGCTTCCTTCTTCTTCTGCTCACTGCTTCTCTTCCTTTTTCGATCGAACTCTTAGCACTTCTGCACTTTTTTACTATTCCTCTCAAGACTTCAATCATCCTTCTTCAGACAACTGAGACTCCCCTTTATAGCAGCTCGAGCAGAGGCAGCACTGGGCGCGTGTGTCCTCCACATTTCCCGCCCAGATATTTGGCCACGTGTCAGCATCCTGGTACCTCGTCATCCTGGGATCACGAACTCAAGTCTGCTGCGTTGACTCCATCAACATGCTGCGTTGACGCATCGGTGATCCAGTGATTAAGTCTTCAACAGATAGACGTGCTGCGTCGACGCTCTCAGCATGCTGCGTTGACGCATTGGTGTTCCAGCATCTGAACTTAGATGGCTTCAGCCCTCTTCATGTTTCGTGTGGAGTGCGTTGACGCATTGTGCAACTGTGTCCACCCTCTGGTCACCTTGTCGATCCATCAACCTGCTACGTCGACGCCACTTGATGAATGCGTTGACGCACCAGAGTAATCCAGTAAGCCATTGGCTCTCCCTTTGTAACTGCTGCGTCGACGCTGCTCTATTTTGGCGTTGACGCAGTGAAATAACTTGTGAAGGTCTCTGCTTCGTGGAGTTAACATTGTGGATATCAGTGAAGGATTGTGGATGTCAGTGAAGGCTTCTTCAACTGATGCATGGACGCTTTAAGCTCCCAGCGTCGACCCTGTTCCTTTCTAGCAACAAGTATGAATTCAAGTGAAAGTATTATTGAATGAAGATTTAATTCATCATTGAATTGAACACATCATTCATATCTCATGGTTGTCATCATCAAAACCAGGGGCACAACAATCTCCCCCTTTTTGATGATGGCAACTATGAGGTGAATGGCATTGATGCCATTGCATCTAAACAACCATGGTTATTCATATCAAGCAAGGAGCTTTAGATTAACAGGAAATCTATTCATTGACTGAATCGAGCATTAATTTTGTCATTCATTCAAGTTCAAGACTTTACATCGTTGAACCAGACAAAAAGAAGAAAACATATAGTTAGTCAGCAGGATTGATGCAGATGCAATGAACTCTAGATGCAATGAACTCTAGTTTAGATTCCAGCTTGACTTCATAATTCTCCTCCCCCTTTGACATCATCAGGAAGGGGAGTAGATGTGGGAGAGCTATGGAAAGTAACGATTGTATTTTCTGGCAGAAGAAGGTGTTTTTTGCTGACGAGAGGATTGCCCTTGAGGTGGCTGATGAGACTGTTGTCCTAAGGCAGATTGATCTATGGCCAGTATATTCCTGATATCCTGAGAGATTTCGCCCAGCTGGTGACTTAGAGTGGTGCGTACACTGTCAATGGCAGAAGAGAGATCAGCTGTGACAAATTCCTTATTGTGAAACTTGTCTCCAAGTGACTGAATTGCTGCAGTCACTTTGTCAATCTTTTCTAACACAACTTTGAGGCATTGGGGAAGTGCATTGACAGGACTCTTGATGGTTTCAACTGCTATCCTCACATCATAGCACAGATCAGTAATCTTGGTAAAGGATGAAAAAGTTGTAGCTTGTTGGCTGTGCATCTCTTTCACCAAAGTGGCTAGTTTGTCAAGGAGAGATGATATGTGCTGCAAGACGGACCTTGTAGCTTGGTCAGATAGCATCTTGGAGAGTAAAAATTTCTACCACTCGGATAAGACATAAACTTCAAATTGTACAATCCGGGCTGTCAGTTTGTTGAGATGATAGTTTTTAAACTCCATTAATTTGTCCATCTTTGCATCCTGACGCTGCAGCATCATAGACATGTGAGCGAACATCTCTTCAACAATAGCTGGTGGTGGACCTGCATCAGAAGTTAGAAAAGGTCTCCTATAAACATCAATGGTTCCAGTTATAAGGGGTTCCATTGTAGGTGCAGAACCACTGGGTTCCCCAGTTTCCAACTGAGGGCTAGATGATCTAGCAAATGTGTCCTCAACCTCTGGTCTTTCTTCTCTCACATCTGATGGAATCTGTATCTCTATCCTGTTCACTTCACTTTCATCCATAGTGGCTGTTCTTGATGCCTGACATGTTTCTGATGGAGCTGTTTTCTGACTGGGAAGAATTCTAACTGGCTTACCATCAATGACTTTAAATCCCATGAACTTCTGAATGTAAGTAAGGGTGTAAACATTCCCTTGAGGAATGATTATTTTCTTCTCAGAACCAAAGTCGACACCCACTTTTCTAAAAATGGCAGTTAATGGAGCAGCAAAAGGAAGTGTTCTGGACTGTGTCAGACAAGACCCCATAGTTTGAATCACTACATCAGGCAGGGAAATCTGTATTCTCTTCAGCATACAGTAAAGTAGAAACCTTTGCATCTCAGTCACCCTTTCTCTACCACTGCTCTGTGGTGTGATCATTGAAGTGCAAATGTGGTGGAGCAGTCTATTCAATGGAGGGAATTGATTGGCTTTGAGACTGGCTAGATAGGTTTCCCTGACATCGGAATGATCACTGGGTTTGTCAGTCAGGAGCGCAAAAGCATCGTGCTCATCGTACTCAAAATCATGCAGCTGAACTCCATTTTTGGGGATTTTCCAGGCTCGGGCAAACAGCTTATTTGTTAGTTCGAAACAGACATTCTTGACAGATGATGTAAGTTTTGGAACTTGTGGTTCATATTTCAAATTTTTGTAGAACTCTCTGACCAGGGTAGGATAATAGACCTTATGGTTTGTGACAAACGACCACCAGCCCTGATAGTCTAAGGTCGGAAATAGTTCCAGAAAAACTGCAAGCATCTCATGGTCGGTAGCATCAACATACCGGGAGATGAGAACTTTCAGAGGTTCTTCTGCTGTGACTGGAAGAGATCTGTCCGCACCTTTCTGACCTGTTGCAGAGCCTGAAGATGAACCCTTCTTTTCTTTCCTGACATCAGATGCCTTCCGCTTTTTGGTTGGTGGACTAGGATTGCGGGGACACGTCTCCTTCCTCTTCCCTTTATCGTGATCAGCTATGGAGCTAGGCTCCATTATGCCTTCGGCTGATGCTGAACGTCTGGGAGGTTCCTCTGCCCTCTTCTTCCCCTTTGTAGTGGATGTCGGAGGAGCCATGGCAGCGAGGTGAATGGAACAGGGAAAAAGCTGTGAGGGTTTTGGAGAACACAGAAGGTGGAACGACCAAGGGTTTTTGAAAGGAGTGGAGACGAGCAGTGGTCAAGCTACGCTTTTAAAGAAGCTACGAAGACCCTTTTAGTGAACGGTTCAGCCGGTTCAAGTTGGTGAGCCGGATTGTGAGGAAGGTTGTATTAGAAGTAATGCGTGGACGCCAAGGGACATTGCGTCTACGCAGTGAGGCAGATATGAATAGAAGAAACAAGATAAGTAGCCAGAAGGACATCCGTTCAAGGAATTTTCTTAAGATACTAAGATAATGAGTTGACATGCTTATATTCAAGAATTTAAGAGTTGCAGATCAAGTTCCCATGAAAGAGATGTATGTAAATAGGCTCCAATTCATTTAATGATAAAGAGAGGAAATAATCTTAAAACATCGAATTAAAAACCATGAACCACTAAAGCCACATGTCTGGAGAAAAAGTGGAACTCTTTTCACACTAGAACCATTTTCATATCTGTCCCTTATATCTGTCAATTTTAAGAAGCCTTTCAGAGAGAGAGAAATTTAACTGGCATTGATGATAGACTCAGTTGAATAAGGAGCTTCAGATCAAACATACTCACAAGTTTTGATTATTTTCACATTTTCAACATTTTCAACTTATTTTTACGTTTTCATTTGCAGTCAAGTATAGCTAGCCTTTTGACACGAGTACACATGTTTATCAGACACCCGAGTCCCCAGTTACTTAGCATAGCAAACTATTCTGCATATACGAACCAGAGTTGGCAACTGACGTCATGACATGCCTATCAGCACTTCATAGGTGCATGAAGGTAGTTTCTCAGTTAATAGTTACCATTGCTCTGGAATAATTTATTTTTCACTTGAAGACAGAGATAGTAGTGCACCTCATGACTTGCTCTTCAGCACTTCTTTGGTGCATAGGGCTAGTTTCTCAGTGAATAACTACCATTGCTCTGCATTTTATTACATGTGTAATATATTGCATCTTCAGCGTTTATAAACAATTTCTGAGTTCATTATCAATACAAATATTAAATTCCTCTGCACACATTGGTTTCTTTACTTTTGAGCAATAAGGTTCGAGAGATGATAAGGTCCTGGTTTTATTAAAATGTTCAGCTTTTGTTCCATACATAGTGCATTATTGGGTTCAAAAGTTCTTAAATTCAAATATCATAAGAATTATAGATCTCCTATCAGTAGCATATCATAGAGCTATTCAGAACATATCTCATACTCAACAAGAATTATCACTTTAACTCCCCCTGAATTTAAGACATCATCTACATATCTCAGTGCTCTAGAGTTCTTCCCTCATACTAAGATGTCAAGGAGGCTTTATTGTGGGATAAGAATGGAAGGGACAGAATTGATGGACAAAACAAGTTGATGTGAGATAGGGAAGTTTCCAAAAGAAGGATATAACAGAGAGATTTTACCATGGCATAGCTGTTTTGACTCAGTTCTAGCTCACAAACCAATCCAGTTTCCAAATTATATTCCTCAGTGCATTAACTCAACCTCAGTACTGCGTCAACTCATCCAACTAGACAGCACAAACATTTGCTCAAATTCAGAAACCAATTGCCCACAGTGTTAACTCAGTTTCATCATTGCGTCAACTCACTCAACTAGAGGCACTTCACATCAGGTTCTCAAAGAATAAGCTGTCTGGTGCATTAACTCTATTTCCAAACTACGTTAACTCACTTATCCAACCAGCAGTAACAACTCTGTACTTTATTCAGCATTTTGTCACCGAGAAATTAATCTTAAGCTAACTCCCCCTCAGACCATGTATGAATGAAATTATAACAACCAATAAAATGAGTATCAAGCTGAAACTGTATTCATGATGAGATGATTGAAGGAAAGATAGACACAACAAGCAAAGATGACTAAGCTCCCCCTGAGAACATGCAATGTTTGCCATGAAAACTAAACATATGAATTTGTGATTTATGCACATTCAGAATGCCCTATTAAGCAAAATGACCCATGGTACTAGGCGGAGCACCTGGTCTAAAATACCACCTCACACATAGTAAGAACCTCCAGACAGATCTCCCTGCCTTTTGGTAGCTTACCATTTATATACCATAGTGGTCAATCATGATAATTCAACATGCAGTCCTATATGTAATTCAGAGGTTCAGTGAGCTATGCATGCAAGTCACATATATGCACTTCAGATGAGGAAAATTCAGAAACATCAATTCAGACAATGCAGATGAAGAGTGAATAAGAAAAAAATATTTAACATGCTATGCAGTAACACTAAAACCAGGAAGTGCAAGAAATTTACCTGAAAAGTTCGGGAAGGGGTTTTTCTTCTTGAGTGCCTTGGTTTATTACCCCTCTTTATTCTTCAGCTTCCAAGGCACACCTGCAGGTTAGCAAGCTATCTTGCACAAATAGGCACCCAAGAAATCTTGGGTCCTGAATTAGCAGTGACATTCCTAGTAGGTTTTCTAAATAATCTCCTAGCAGCATGGTCATCAGATTTCATCAGGTAGCAATTATTCATTGAATGACCAATTGTACCACAATAATGGCAAGATGCAGCAGGTTTCAGATTGGATTTATGCACATTCTTATTAACATGATTTTTATGTGCATATGTATGAAAATTTCTGTTTACAGAATTAAAGTTCTGTTTACCAAAACCAGCATTGCTTTGGTATCCTGCCAGCCAACAGGTTGCAGCCCTGTGACCCGGCTTTCCACAGTTAAAACAATGAGAGGAATTTATTCTCTTAAAATTCTCATGAACAGCATGTCTATTTGCAGGGATTTTAGCATGTTTAAAATTCTCTTTTCTACCCTAAGCATGCCAACAGTCCTTGACTGTGTGGCCATGCTTTCCACAGTGAGAGCATTTGAGAGAATTTCTTTCAAAAGTACCTGACCAGCATTTAGAGGTCTTGTGACCAATTTTGTTGCAGTTAAAACAGATGATGTGCTGGTTCATTGAAATAGACTTGTTTCTATTAAAAACATGTTGGTTTGCAGGGAATTTAGCATGATATGAATAGAAGGTTTTCTTACCACTAGCAAACCAGCACTGAGCAATTGAGTGCCCTAATTTGCCATAATTAGAACATGTGACACTCCTTTTCTGAGATGAAAGCTTTTTAACATGATATTTCCTAGCACTCAGATCATCCTTTTCCATCAATCTACATTCATGCATCAAATGACCAGGTTTATGACAGTAATGGCATGAGGTTTTCTTTTTAGATACATGTGAGTTTGTGTGAAGACTGTGATCAGCATGCACTGATGGACCCTTTTTATTCACTTTCTGTTTTCCAATCATTTTCTGATTTTTATCCAATTTTTCTATTTTCTTAGCCTTATACTGAGGTGGAGATGATGAAGTAGAAGGTTTTTCCTGTTCAGAAGATTTAACGAAAACGGTTTTCAAATTGGATCCATCGACCTTCCTCATGACTGGACTGTAGCCCAGTCCCTCTTTCTTAAAATTAGAGCTAGAAACAGAAGATGTCTGAATTTTGTTTTCAATGTTTTTTTTATTTATAGGGTTATAGCCTAACCCCTCCTTCTGGAAGTTGACCTTTGTTCCCAGCAATTTGTTCAGATTATCCTGCCCATTAACAAATTTAGACATGGAACTCTTCAAATCTAGAATTTCATTTTCTAAAGAGGTGATTTGTAACTCATAGCTGGCAATTTCTTGCTCACTGCAATTCACACATTCAGTTAACACCTTGTTAGCAGTTTTGTAATTTTTAATTTCTTGTTCCAGATTGCTCAATTTTTCAGGAACTTCAACACTAACTATTTTTCCTTTTTCTAAGGTTAGAAGTCTCTCTGACATAGTGGAGTTCAGCATTTTTAACTTCTCATTTTCTTCCTTAAGTTTGTCATTCTAAACCAATTCATTTATTAGAAGTTGATCTTCTGAATTGACTTCTTGCTTTCCTCTGTTTTCAAATTCCTTAAAGTCTTTTTGCTATTTTTCAAGATCTTTCTGTAATTCTACGTTTACAGATTTTATGGCATTACATTTCTCAGTCAGCAACGTGTTCTCCTTTTTGAGTTTCTCTAACCTTCCTTCATTTTCTTTAACAGATTGTTTTAGAGAGTCATTTTCAGATTTTAGCTTGCTTAGTTCTGAGCTAACACATTCAAATTCCTTCATCAATTTTTCATACTGTTTTTTATGCGTGTGAATATCAGATATGCAGGCATTATGAAATTGCTTCATCTTAGAACAATTTTTACATGGAGAACTTGAACTAACTAACCCAGTACCCTTCTTCAATTTTTTATACTTTTTCCTTAACAGTTCATGAGATTCAAGCAGCTCAGAATATGCATTTTTCCAATCATCTAAATCATAGTTTTCAAAGGGATTTACCTGATCATCATTGTCCTCTTCATCACTTTGATTGTTGCTGTGATCAGTCCCATTGGCCATCATGCAGGCGTCCTCCTTTGACTGGAAGGCTATCTTCAGTTTGTCCAGGATTTCGGTGGCTGACCTGCAATGATAAAAACACGAGTGTAAGGCCTTGTCAGTGGCAGCCTTTATAATTTCCATAGCCTTCATGTTTTGATCACACATGTATCTATCACTGTCAGTCCATTTGGACGTTTTCTTTGGCAGTATGTGTGGACCATGCGAAATCAACTTCCACAGATCCGGATCAAGTTGTTTAACATAGATACGCAGACCTCTAAGCCACAACTTAAATCCAGAACCACTAAAGATCAGTGGATGCTTCATTGAATCAATTCAGGAGTAAAACCAAGCAATAAGACCCGATCAGAAATGCACCTATTAGACCAGCAGGATCCCCTACAGATCGTTGAATCTGGAGAAATAGGGAACCGCTCTGATACCAATTGTTAGGATCGGTGCGGAGGATTCAGAGGGGGGGTGAATGAATCCCACCCTTAAAAACTTTTCGGCTCAATAATAAAACTAGAACTCTAACAAAGCAAGACAACCAATCTGAAGAACAGGTAGAATATCCTTTTAAACCAAAGATCAAATACGTAACCTGCGCCCAAATAAACAACTAGCGGAAGCAGCACAGATATAAATGAGAGTGCAATGTAACCTGTGAAGTAGATAGGAGATATGGAGCAACCAACCACTGCACAGAGATTTTTAGGTGGTTCGGTCCACGGATCTACATCCACCCCACACTCAAACCGAGTGTGGCTTCACTAACAGTTGGGCAATACAGCTTACCAACAGATGCTGATACACAGCTTACCCAGGGGAACAACCTCCCCTCTTCCTCCTACACGGAGGGAACCTCTAGCAACCCACGGTCACTAGAAACCAGAGACCCACGTCTCTCTTCCTCTATACCAAGAGGGAACCCCACTAGTAGCAGCCCCGCTACCAGTGAACCAGCCAGTAGCACTCTGCTACCAGCAATCCACCAGAGGCCTAGCCTCTCTTCCTCCTAGCCCAGAGGTAACCCACAAGCAGCCCCCCTGCTGCTTGCAAACCGGAGATCAGATCTCCCTTCTCCTGACCCACCAGGAGGAACCCGACCTCAATCCAGAGGATCGGAAGAACAATAGTAATAGGAGTATAAAAAAAATAAGAAACATGAAAAGCACAGCAATGAAAGCTGAAAATGAACCACAATAGTCGTTCTGGATTTGATCCACGAACAGACTGAACAGATCTTCAATAGACTCTCTCCTCTTCTTCTTTTCTTCCTCTTCTTTCTTCTTCTCAGCTCACGCAATCTTTCTCTTCTACTCTCACTCTCTATTTTCTTCTCTTTCGCAGGCTCTCACTGTCTCTTCTCTTTCTTCTTCTTCTTCTGCTTCCTTCTTCTTCTACTCACTGCTTCTCTTCCTTTTTCGATCGAACTCTCAGCACTTCTGCACTTTTTTAGTATTCCTCTCAAGACTTCGATCATCCTTCTTCAGACAACCGAGACTCCCCTTTATAGCAGCTCGAGCAGAGGCAGCACTGGGCGCGTGTGTCCTCCACATTTCCCTCCCAGATATTTGGCCACGTGTCAGCATCCTGGTACCTCGTCATCCTGGGATCACGAACTCAAGTCTGCTGTGTTGACTCCATCAACCTGCTGCGTTGACGCATCGGTGATCCAGTGATTAAGTCTTCAACAGGTAGACATGCTGCGTCGACGCTCTCAGCATGCTGCGTTGACGCATTGGTGTTCCAGCATCTGAACTTAGATGGCTTCAGCCATCTTCACGTTTCGTGTGGAGTGCGTTGACGCATTGTGCAACTGCATCCACCCTCTGGTCACCTTGTCGATCCATCATCCTGCTGCGTCGACGCCACTTGATGAATGCGTTGACGCACCAGAGTAATCCAGTAAGCCATTGGCTCTCCCTTTGTAACTGCTGCGTCGACGCTACTCTATTTTGGCGTTGACGTAGTGAAATAACTTGTGAAGGTCTCTGCTTCGTGGAGTTAACATTGTGGATATCAGTGAAGGATTGTGGATATCAATGAAGGCTTCTTCAACTGATGCGTGGACGCTTTAAGCTCCCAGCGTCGACCCTGTTCTTTTCTAGCAACATGTATGAAATCAAGTGAAAGTATTATTGAATGAAGATTTAATTCATCATTGAATTGAACACATCATTCATATCTCATGGTTGTCATCATCAAAACCAGGGGCACAACAAAGACCACTCCAATGACTATCTATGACATTAGCAAGGTTCATGCCTATCGGGGTCCACTCTAGGTCTTTACTCTTGCCTATCCCCGTCAGTTTGCGTTTCATCACCAGAGCTACCTGAAAATGGGGAAAAACTGGATGAGTGAACGCTCAGTAGGCAATAGCAGGCAAGTTTAAGTAGTTAACCAAGTTAAATAACTGTCATGTATGTGAACTAAAACAAGTTATCATAAAAATTGATGGAAACGAAATTAATGAAATGAATTGAACCGAGATATATAGATTTCCAGGAAAGTGGCCGAGTAAGCATGCAAGCAAGTCATATCGAGATAAATTTCATGTAGGAATCTAATAAAATGTATAGAGAAAGGGATGGATGCCATAGACACATGCTAGTCATGCACTCGGTGCAATGCCTCACCATGTCATTACAACTCCCCGGGGCACTAGTACTTTTCAGGCCCTCTTTCCCGGATCAGACCGGGCCCTTATGATGCGTTGGCATTGATTTGGTGGATCCAAGATCCAAGTAATATCTAGACATTCATTGGAATCGGCCAAGAATTCCAAGGTCAAGCTATGTAACTTAATCTCTAAGATCAAGAGAGGTTTCAGTAATAGAATGTAAATCTATAAGATTTGTGGCTTGTCGGGGACAAGAACCAAATCAGGATTTATCGTAACTTAAGCCCATCTTGGCTCAACTTACCAAAACACACAAGAAACACGTAAAACAAGCTTCAGGCTTAGTTGCGCTAGTACCTGGGCCGCAACAAGACAAAAATGGTCTAACATGGACCGCTACAGGTGATATTGGGCCAGAAGAACAAGACCCAAAATCAAGAATAAAATGATCCTAGATGGGCCGTTACCAATTGAAAACGGTCCACAGGGGGCCGCAAAGCACGAGAAGGTCCTTGGGCCACAGCAAAGGTAAACGGTCTTCTATTGGGCCGCCCCACCCCTAAATGGTCCTTGGACGGCCGCTTAGAGGATGAAAATGGTCCAATGACAACCGCAAACAATCTGGGCCCAACAAGATTGAATCAGTTGACCTAAAGGGTTCCCAGCCTGCCCAAGACATGATGGAACTGAACCAGGGTCCAGCCCACACCTCTCAGGTCGAGCCAGAGGTGATTTGGTCAATTTAGACATTGCTAGGTCGATGGAAACCAAGGGAGACGACCAGCAGAACCTGGCCCATGGCCAGCAAGAAAACGGTCATGACTAGACCGCTTACAGCACCAGATGATCTAGCCCAGGGCCACCTTTTAGTCAAGATAGACCCATACTTTGGGCTGTAAAATGGGCGATTCGATCGAGTAATTGGTGCAGGTCTTGAAGTTACAACCCGCTCGGCGTCCTAGTGGGAATCCCAGGCTCGCGGGGTCTTACGGAGGTCTCATAATGGAGGTCCTAGTCCGACGGAAGAAGTATCCGACGGAGAGTCCCAGCCATTACAAGATTAAAGGTTTAATGAAACATCAGAAAACAGTAGATGATCGGTCAGTCAGTACCACCGGACTAGAGTGACTGTCAAACAGTCCTAGAAATTTTCACATTGTGACATATTGATACAAGTTTCAATTTTATAACCAAGATCATGTTAGAGCACATAGTATGATGGAATGTGAGAGAGGTTAATCATAACATAGTTAAATCTTTCCAAAATTTACAAATTTTTGTGTGGGTTTCTATCCTACACATGCAATCTTGCCAAGGAAAACAACATAATCAAAACATACAACAAGTGAAATCAATGACACGAAACGGTCTAGGCAGGACCGCTAACAGAGGCTAGCGGTCTATCGAATGATCGCTTAGGGTGATGATCAACAGGGCTGGCATAAGGGGGGAAACAGTCCATCGAGCGACCCCTGGATGCCTTAAACGGTCATCTGATAGGCCGCATAGTCCAGAACAGTAATAGGGGAAACGGTCTATCATTCGATCGCTAGAGACCCCAGCGGTTCCTGTTACGACCGCTAACAGGTCGACACACCCGGTCTCCGGCAACCTTTGATAGACTCTAATTGTAAGATGAAATTCGTGATGCAAAATGTATAAAATTTGGGCAAAATAGGACTACTGAAAAGAGCATAAAATTTCGCATAATGAGGCATATTTTAATTTGATTTTTGCCCGCTAGATAGCCTACGATCAGATCAAATGAGAACAACTAAGCATGGAAGAAATCCTACTTGACATGCTTCTATTAAAATCTGCTCTGTGATCTCAATACAAGACGGAATTTGGGGCTTTTACTATGGATCGAAAGAGGACCTAGAGACACTTCCAATGGTATATTTTATATTGGGTTTGGACTACGATTGCCTACCTTAATCGAAGGAAGAAGACAATGCAAGCACCCGAACTGCACGAAGAGAACCTCGCCCTCGCCATCGATTACTCCCACGTCCTTGCTCCTCGCCAGTAGCCGTAGCAAACGTCGACTCTAGGTCAGGCTAGGGTCGGTTTTATAGGATTAATTGATTTCTAGAGGGATCGATTGAGAGGATAGAGTCCACGAACTCCGGTCGTGCGATATTCGCGCATTGACCCGGTCACGCCGCCATTCTCCTCAAATTCGAATTCTAGGGTTAGGTTTAGCGCGAGGAACAAGAGGGATTTTGGGCCACTCCCAAAGGCCAACCTATTGGGCTTGGTTTGGGCTCAAACGATCGCGATTTGGGTTCTAATTAAACGGTCTAAGGTCTAGATACTCTAAGGTCCGATTTTTAGCCTTAAATCCTTAATTCGGCTTGGTCAAAAATTAAATTAGGGTTTACCTCAGAAGATAAAAAGTCTAAATGTTTCGTCCTCTGCGTGATAATCATTTTTCTAGATTTTTATGAATTAGTTGAATTTTAACCCAAAGGGATTTCTAATTTAATAAATCAAAAATATTTCGAAATGAATAGAAATTTTGTTTAAATAAATTCTCGAGGTGTTACAATGTCAAACACCATAAGTCAAACATCATAAGTCCTCATGAGAATGCGCATTGGAGTTTGTGCAAGTCATCTGGTTATTGTGTTGCAAACTGCTGGACTGTTGTTAATAGGTCGGTGCACATCGTGTTTGAAGAGGGGCGATCTCGCGCTGGTCCTGAGCTGGGGAGATGATCACCGATCAGTGAACTGCAAGGAAGGGAAATGGATCAGGGGGCCTAGGGGTGGTTCCCTAGGGTAAACCCTCCGATGCCTAAGTCAGTAGAGCAGTGGTGGAAGTTATGAGAGGAGGAGTGGGGAGATGCACGAGATCCCTCTCCACCAAGGTGGTGAAGTGGTTCCTGCTCAGGGAGTTTTAGGTGGGTGTTGGCCCTTACCTTTCGCTGGAGGGAGTCCCAGGTTTAAATAGTGCGCTAGTCTCATGAGTCCCGTAAGCTGAGGAGTTTCAGGCAAGAATTACGTCCTCAATGTGGGCTCTTTACATCCTCATCGTGGGATCTTTATAGCCTTGAGGGGTCGTGGGTCCCTTATCCTTGTGAACTCCTGCTCATAAAGGGCTCTCAACGGCAGCGGGGATAAGTAATCATCGGTCGTCCCAAGCATGAAGAGTGCCAGCCCTTTCCAGGTGATAAGCATAGCTCGGATGAGGCTCGGTCGGAGTGGGCGCGGGGCGCTCGCCTTTATCCCGGTGAGGGGAATAACTCGGGCTTGGGTCTTCCTCCAACCGGACCGACGCTCGGGCCTTCCGAGCCTAATGGCTGCGAAGGAAGGGCTTGATCCCGAGTGATTTTATTGGGCTTTGATGCTAAGTGGGCCTTGCGAGGCTGTTACTTAGATGAGCTGGGCCTCATTTGGTCTTGATGGACCTAGTTCGGCCACTCTTAGATGGGCTACAGAAATCCCCCTCTCCACTTGTCCCCCTCCTACTCCCGAGCTTTGGTAAGCTCGGAAGAGTAGCCGTTAGGGTTTTGGCCCAGCGTGGCTTGGGTGGGTGGAGATCTAGCGGTGTTAAGAAGCCACGTGTCGTGGTCACCTGGGCCCGTAATAATGATGATCCTGATGGATTTGAACTAAAGGGGCCCCCTTTTTTCGGAGGTCGGAACGACGCGCCGCCTTCCGTGTGGGAATATAGGCGTTGTGCGCTTGTCGTCGCTCCAGACTCCCTCCGTTTTTAGGGTTTGGCTCTCCTTCGTGCTTGCTTTTGGGGCTCTTTGATGCATCGTGAGGACACGACGGAAGAGCAGAGGCTTGCAGCGGCGTTCGTAGAGTTGGCGGAGATAACCGCGGAGGTGGTACGATAGCTTCCTCTTCTTCCAGAGTCTTCGGAGTCTCGGGAGCATTTCTCTTCAAGTTCTTCTCCAGATTCCATGGTGGATCAGCATCTGGAGGTCGAAGAGTGGGAGGGCGAGCCTGCGGCGAGGGCAACGGTGATACCGCCGGCCCCAAACTGCAGCGAGCTGGGGGAGGCAAAGGTGAAAAGGCTGGAGCACCAGTTTCGCCTGCCCTATAAATTCTACTTCATTGCGGCTGCCTCGCATGAGACTTGTTTAGATTCTCGTACGGGCCATATCTGCACCTTTCTTCTATCATGGAAGGGTGGGTTCCGCCTTCCCTTCGAGCCCTTTGTTCTTAAGCTTCTCAATTTCTTTCGGTTGGCGCTCGTACAGTTGGTAGCCAACTCTTATCTTCTTCTTTTCACCTTTCGCATCCTCTGTCGCCAATGCGGGGTTCCTCCTTCTTTGGACCTCTTCCATTATTTTTTCGAGTTGAAGGCGCACCCCTCGACTGGGAAGGGCTTCTATTTCATCCAGGCGAGGTGGAATAGGAGCTGTGTTTCCTTGGCCGTGAAGGATTCTTCGCACAAGGGATGGAAAACTCAATTCTTTTGGGTGGGGATTTCTTCGGTGGAGGAGACGTGGAGGTGTCCCGTAATCCCCAATTTCCATCCGAACATCCCTCCGAGGCAGGACGAGTTTTTTTCAGATGTGGAGGAGTATGCGGTCATTTTACTGAAGCATCGCCAGTTCACAGAGGAGCTGATTACCCCGGAGAACATTGAGCGGTGCTTTCTCACGCGGCTACATCCGACAGGTTCCGATGCTACGGATCAGCTTCTTTGTTGGATGATGAGACCAATTTCTTTTCCTGATCACATCTTCTTCTACGCAGACGTCAGGCGGCCGGTTATGGAGGAGGAGCCTGCGGCCGAGCGGGCGGTGATCGATCTCGGCGATGATTCGGGTGCCGAAGAGTCGATCGGTCCCGCAGGTCGCTCCCGAGCCTGAGATAAGGGCAAGGGGGAGGCCCGGGGTGAATCTTCTGGGCCGCGGGGGTCCAAGCGCAAGGATCCCATGGAGGGCATGATCTGGGATGCTGTGAAGGCCAGGAAGCGGGCCAAGAGGGCCGGGGCCGCCCCCGCAGTCGAAGGCGACTCTGGCTCGGCTCACCCCTCTGCTATGCATGATGGGGCCGACCCCATTGGGCGGGCTCTCCCATCCGCCGAGCAAGAGGGGGCCGAGGAGGTCAGGGCAGCTTCTGCGGTCGACGGTGATGTTGGCTCGGCTCTCCCCTCGGCAGGAGCCGAGGGGGCCGGGGACAAGGCGGACGTCTCCAGTGCTACGGCTGAGGTTGGAGCGTCGATCGAGGCAGGCGGTGCTCCGGGCGATGGCGTAGGGGCCGAGTCGATCGAGGTCGGGGGGTCTCGAGGAGAGGCGACGCAGCCCCAACTGACTGAGGCGAGAGGGACGGATGAAGCAGCGGCTCGATCCGGGCCGACCGGTGGGACGTCACTCGGAGGGGAGGTCCCTCTTCCGGCGGCCCTGGAGAGGCTGGTGTTGATATTTATTTGTCTATCTTCTATCTTTCTTTTGAAGTTTGAAAAGTGATATGGTAAGATGACAAACAAGCAATCAAAGATCTACTCAAACCTATGAACATGTGATCATGAACCTAGGCAATCGTAGCTAGCTCTAGCACGGGCATGCTATCTCAATCAAACTATGCTAAGGAAAAGGAAAACACATGCCGGGGCGTGGAGCAAGGAGTAAACAAAAACACACCGTAAAGGTGGAACAAGCAAGGAAAATAGAAAGATATGATGAAGAAGACAACTAATGCCCAATACCAAGGAAAGATGTGATCGCCACCAAAGTAAAAACAAGTCAAAGACCTGAATATACCTTGGAAATAGGTGGATGAAACACCCGCCCACGGGAGAGAAAACCAGAGAAAGCCTGCAGATCAACTTAGAAGTGACGGTCAGAA
This sequence comes from Amorphophallus konjac, assembly GCA_022559845.1. NCBI lineage: Eukaryota > Viridiplantae > Streptophyta > Magnoliopsida > Alismatales > Araceae > Amorphophallus > Amorphophallus konjac. Next base: position 357,071,850 of record CM040121.1, read on the forward strand.
CCCTGTGCGCTACTTGGAAGTGACGGCCACACGATAGACCGCCGGAAGAGAGTGACGCACCTGCACAAGACCGTCAGATAACCTGCAGTAACAAAGCTTGAATTCTTTTAACTCCAACTCTTCCAGCCGGATAGAAGACCTGGGCCTCGTGTTAATGAACCTGTAAACCTACCAAAGATGTAGAAAGACCAAACACAATAACCTCAATTAGTCCTTTTCACAAGCATAGCATCAATTCTCAAAGGACTTAACATCATCAAAAGGAGAGTGGATTACCGGGGAGTTTTTGGTTTTTTAACCCCTCTGGGTGTTTTAAAAGTCTGGGAAGATGTTTATATGCTTAGAGCACAGTGAAAAACGTGGAGAAAGAGGAGGGACAATGCTTTGATTGAGGAAAAACCAGGGAAGAACTCAAGCATGCAATGATGAACTTGAAAGACCAAAACCAAAGTACTCCCTTGATTATGAGATGGATGGACGTGGGAAGCAGTTCCTCCTGGATGAAGATGGCTCCTGAGTTCGGCAGCACTTCGTCGTGAATTCAAATCTTCCTCCCCTCGGGCCATGAAGTCAAGGGTTCTATTTATAGACCCTCAAACTCTCAGGTCGAGTAGAGGATAATCAAGCAAGATAAAGAGATAACTCTTAGCAAATCCTCGAAGATAATATCACCAAGAGTCCATAGAATCGAACGGAAGGTCCTGAGGATCAGATTTGCAAGAGATATCGTCAATCCAAACCCTTATCTCGACCACGGAGTAGCAAGGAAAATGCCTGAACTGCCAGGACTCTCGGAAGGAAGTAACGGCTGCACGACAGACCGCCACTTGGAAGCAACGCATCAAGGACCATCCGTTACTATCAACCTTATCCCTAAAAGATAAGATCAACGGGAAGAAGACCCAACAAGTTGGACTCTTCAAGGAAGCAACGGCCAAGGCATAGGGCGTCAGAATGAAATAACGACTGCACGACAGACCGTTATTATCAACGTGGAATCAAAAGGATAAGCTTTAAAACGAGGCCTTAAGCCTTAGGACTCTTCAAAGAGTAACGGTCCAGGCCCCATGCGTTATAATGAAACAACGCGCCTGGTTCGGACCGTTATTACCATTGAGTTTCAAGAATAGCAATGAAGGGTTGCTAAGCTGTTGCCAACGAAACGCCACCAGGAGCCAATTCTTAATCCAGGAATTAAGACCCAAGAAACAGGCCTCAACTGATCAAGAGATTCAATGAAGAGTGAACAACTCGGAGCATCATATAGAATGAAACAAGGAGATGACCCGACTTATTGGGTATAAAACGGGTGTCAACAGATGTCCCTCCTTAACGTCCTCTTTGCAGGGGAGCGAGCGGAGGTGAAGCGAAAGTGAAATGGAACATGGAGATGAAGCGAAAATGAAGCGGAGTGGATCAAGAAGAGGGCATTAAGGTAAACGACACCCGTTCTCAACCAACAAGCGGTAGGAACTTTCTGGAAAACTTCAAACTGACCACAAGGAAATAGCCAACCAAAGGACGCATGTCTGGAGGAACTAACAATTAAGGAAAGGAAACACGGCTAGCCGCCGGAGGCAACGGAAAGGAAAGAGAACTGATTAAACTCCAGATAGGAATCTTCAGCCAACCAAATCGAGCGACGAGATCAAAGGAAACCTTCTAATTCAGAGTGGAATGATTCTCCTCATCCAGAATCAAGAACACAGCTGTTCACCATCATTGATACCTTGAACAAATGAAGCTTCATGAATGCTCAAAGAATGCGTATGATGCATGCTGGGCTAAAGGAAAAAAAAATCTTTAAAACAAATGCGAAGAAAGATAAAATACTAAAATATTCGAGAATAATACTGCTAGACCAGAGAAATCAGAGTCAGGACACCATCTGCAACCACGGCGTGCAAGATAGAACCATCGTCCCCAAATTTTCCAATCTAACGGCCTATCCAACGATTAAACATGTGAACTTAGATCATCATCATTTTTGTTTTAGGGGAACATCAGATCCCAGGACACATGAATGACCAGCCGGTTCTCGAGATAACATATCATAAGTAACACATAGTAATGCATTAAGGGAGTGAGGGAACGAAATACAATACCTGACTTACCTGCCTGATGATCGGCAACGCATGACTTCACTCATAAATTCCTTCATGAAAGATAGGTTAGCCAACAATAAATATGATAAGGAACTCAAGGCATAACCATTGTACGTGCAAGGGACATCAATAAGGAACATTAATGCAGAACATGGCACCGTTTTGACATCAATTAGACTTTTTAGTTCATCAAGAAATCTGCAAGCATATAACGGTCTTATAAAAGGGCGTCACACTAAGCAACGGATCACCCCTAGTCCGTCATAAGTCAGGTGGTTCATATTCTTCAATAAAACAGTCCAACACATGTAACGGTCACCTTAAGGCGCGTCAGAAGGATGTATCGGTCCGTCGATAGACCGTCGCATTTCCTGAGTTTTCAAAAAAAACAACCGAACGGTCACGGCCCATTCATTCCAAACCCAACGCCCCAACAAACCAAAACCGAGAGAGCTCCGGCGATTCCAGCCCCCACCACCGCAATGGCCGGCGACGAGGCACCCCAGCCGCCACCACAGAAGAGGGGGAGAGGGAAGAAGATGGCCATACGGCGGTTCCACCGCCGGCTCGAACGGGAAGCTATCCCGCCGATGGAAGAGGAACAACCGACGAGGAGAAGCCCAATCGAAGAAGAAGAAGTCCCCACGGCTGTGGAGGATCAAGGAGAAGCCTCATTGGGTGCAGAGGAGCCCAAAGAACCAGAGAAGAAGAAGAGGAGAGGCATGGACCGTGAGGTAGGCCCCCCTTGCCCTAACTCCAAATTTTGATTTTTTTTATGTTTTATTTATGAATGCATGTGGGGAATAGGGGTAGAAATGGGTCTACGAACCCCCTAGGAGCAATTGTAGGCCATTTGGCCATAGTGGGAGACCACGGGGATGCAAGGGAAAAATTTCTCAAACGCAGTCAATGTGACGGTCCTGCCAGCGACCGTCACTTGTTCGACGCATCATGACGAGGCCGTCACAAGCAAGCGACGCCCCATCCCAGGGCCGTCACTCATGCCAGGGACTTAAGCTATTTTTAGGGTTTTTAGTTTTCAAATTTTTGTTTTGTTTTCAATTATGAATGTTTATGCAATGATTATATGATGCAAATTGGACTAATTAATGATCTAATATGCAATGCAGGGGAAGAGACGATCGCGGATCTCCTGGCTACAGATCCGGGCAGTGTACCAGGCACTGCCCGACTACCAGAGAGAGAGATTAGCCGGCATGGGATTCACCGAGGTGCTCAGCATCGAGGTGATCCGGATGGACACGCCGCTACTATACGCTTTGCACGAGAGATGGGACCCGATCAATAGAGCTTTCATCTTCCCGTGGGGCCACATGATCCCCATGCTGGAAGATATAGCGAGGAATACAGGACTGAGAGTCCACGGAGCCGCAGTGACCGGGTGGACATACGGCGACTACCGAGAGATGGCGCATCAGCTGCTCGGGCTAGATTTGATCAGACCGGGACAGTCCTCCTCTCAGCTTTCGAGATCAGTGCTGCAGGAGAGCTTGGGACTGAGAGGAGCGGCGATCGCCGTGGGAGAGCTACCTGAGGAGCATCTGGGCAGAGTGATAGACCAGGTGCGCCCTCGTGTGGCGGCAGAGGCAGGACCAGAGGGAGATAGAGTGCCAGACTTGTGGACGCACTAAAATTCGGAGGGGGGATCCGTTCATTTGTTGGTCGGGGTTAATTCTTCTATTTAGTGCGAGGGTGTGCCAGTCACAAAGTGACGATTTATTCGGGCTTCGTGGAAACCCATGGTGCGCTTGATCTGACTAATCCGACAATTGTGTGGTTCGTGTCGGGACCGAAACCCGCCGTGCCGTAAAGGCCACGGCGTTATTTACATCCCCCATACGGGGGAACACCCTTGATTGATTGTCGGGAATAAGGGCCCTACGGCCTAAAGAGAATACTAATAATGCAGGAGGATAGTGAAAGACGAACTATGCTAGAAACACGTCTTGGGACGTGAATGTTCAGACTATGTCGGCCACTCATGGGCCACTTCATGTTCGGACGAAGCTCCGTGCTTGTAGTATAAACGACGGTGACAAAACCACGTGAATGTCTGCCACGAACAAGGCAAGTTTAATGAGAATACGGGATTGGATCCCGGTAGAAACGGGTCAAATTGATAGACTGTTGGCCGGAGATGATTTCGAACTGTGGCCATGTTGGGAATTCCGTAAACCACGTCCGATATCATAAGGCGTCGTCGGTTTTCTCTTTACACCCAGTCCGAGGGAGTGGATTATTAAGTGCATAGCCCGAGCTTACTAACGTGCGCCCTCACACGCGGTCAGGTCGCGGGGGTCAAGGGGGCAGCGCCCCTTGCGGGGATTTCCGGGGGCAACGCCCCCGGAACAAAAATTCAATTAAGGTGCAGGTGATGGAGCTCCTTTCATTCGTTCTTTTATTAATGGCATTGATCTCTTGTATTTCCCTTTGAACCTTTCTATTCTTTTTTACTAGCCATTTATCCCTTTTTGTTAAGGAAGCACGCCGGATATGGGAAGGAAGAATATGGCGCCGGTTTAGGGTCTTGACAGGAGGAAATGGGGCGCCGTTTTAAGGTGAATAGGGGAGAAATGGGGCGCGCCGTTTTAAGGTTCAATAGGGGAGAAATGGGGCGCGCCGGTTGTGGGTATTAGAGGGGGGCGCGCCGGTTCGACCACGCCGTATTAACCAATTGCAAGGAGAGGGGCGCGCCGGTTAAGGGGCGCCGGGTTAATAATGTTGAAAGGGGGGGCGCGCCGGTTATATGAATATGAAGGAAGAGAGGAGGGGCGCGCCGGTTAGATGGACAATAGGGGGCGCGCCGGTTTAACATGATGCAAGGGAAGAGGGAGTACGCCGTTTTATCCTTTGGAGAAGAGATAGGGGGATTTTGTGAGGAGTGTTGAAGCGGCGCGGTGAAACAATGGCCACGCCGTTTTAACCCGCGCCGGGATAGCCATATGGGGTTGTTTCAGAGCTCTGCTACTGCATTTCCTCTTCCTTTCACCCGTGGATTGATTCAAGGGTTGATTTGCCCGTTCTGTTGATAAATCAAGCTGGTAATGAGGAGGTTTTAAGAGTTTTAACCATTTTAATCGTTTATTATGATGAAACAGTATGAACGTCTAAGAGTTTTATTCAAGCAGTTTGCTCACAGAGGCCTCACTTCGTTCTTCATTAGTTCAACTCGTTCACCTGTTGTTGAGCGTTCTTAGCCCTGGCGAAAATCGGGCAGCACCTCCCCTAGACCGGGGCTTGCCAGAGAGAAGCAAAAGTCACCACGCGGATTACTCCCGGGTAAACTCTCAAAAATGCGGAGCGGCCTCACGGCAGTCCGTTAGTCCAAGTATGAGGATGGAACGCTCGAGGGCCAGCCTACGAGAGCGACCATGACTCATGAACGATGATATTCGGGGCGAGACGGAATCTATGCCACAGTAGGGCAATGAATGTTCATCCGACAGTGGGTACCTTTGTGGGTCATGCCATGGAAAGGCAGCCCTCAAGGGCCAGGGATGACCGGAGAATGAGAAGACGGAGCAGAGAATGGAACAGAGAACACAAGAGTTGCAAAACAGACTTTTCTTCTTTTATTCACCCACACAACGGGGAAGGAAACTTGATACAGATAAAATAGAAGAGAAGGCGTTACAAAACAAAAAAGGAAAATACATTCGATGGAGAGAAAGAGAGATGCATTAGACGGAGGAGGGAGAGGGAAGCATTGGCTTCTCCCCCTCCAACTCACCTCTCACTCTCGCCCCCTACCTCTTTCTCTTTTCTTCAGCCCAGAACCGTGGAGCTCTCGGATGCCAGTAACTCCTTCTCCTCCCTTCTCTCTTTTCTTTTCTCTCTTCTTCTGTTCCCTTCTTCTCTTTTCTCTCTTCTTCTGTTCCCTTCTTCTCTTGATCATCCTCTATTTGCTTCACAATGCTGCCCTAAATATATCAGCCAGCCTGGGAGCGTCCCTGCCCATTCCACCTCGTCCGCAACGAAGTCAGGAGTTGACTCGTTGTGCTGGACGCCGTTGATTCATCCCGTACGCTGCTGCTCGTCCGAGGACGGAATGTTCGTAGGTTTGCTGGGGGTTGCTTCGCCATTGAGCTTCTGTGCTGTCGAACGGAGGTTGAGACAGAACCAGGGGCATTGAATGTTCTGTACATCTCATTTATGTAGAACAGAGTATCGGTCGGCAGACGGGACATGATGAGGTTAAACTCATTTCATTTGACACGCCGTTTTAAGAAGAGGATATGGTGATAGCTTGTCCAAAAGTAGCGCGTCGTAGAAATGCTTCAGAGAACAGGATGAGGGGTTAAAACGGCGCGGGAGAATAGTGACCACACCGGTTTAAACTCAAGTGTAATTGGCATGCCGTATTATGCCTTTTGGCCTTCAAACTGGCCATGCCGTAATAGCATACAAAGGGTGGCGCCGTTTTAACGGTTAAACAAGGGGAGAGGGCGCGCCGGAATTGGGCCATTCAAGGGAGAGGGGCGCGCCGGAATTGCGCCATTCAAGGGAGAGGGGCGCGCCGGTTTGGCCATGCCGTTTTAGCAAGGGGGCGCGCCGTTTTAAGGCGTGCCGCTTTAAGGCCCTCCCGCGCCGTTTTAAGCACCGAACAGATTCTTTCCGAAGTCGAGGCCGTTTATATGAATGTTGGCATTCCCATAATGCTCCGGTTGCGTTGCATGGCTTCAACAACTTTCTGTTCGCAGCCTCCGAGACTCGGTCCCAGACTTTGCGTGACTTTCGGTGCAAGTTGAGACTGTGTCGGAGTTCCCGACTCTTCTTCGATTCAACTCTCGGCACGACCGACTGTAGAGTTGTGGCCATATCTTCCCCCCGGGGGGGGCTTCCTTATCGACTAGCGGACCACCAGGCGAGTCCTCATCTTGATCGGGTGAGGCGTGAGGTTTCTCTGGTAGTCATGTATTCGACTCGCGCTCGAATGTGTAGACGCGAATGTCGCCATGATCATCATCGTCATTTTTTGGCGTCCACAAGTGCTCAGACGCTTCCTGATGCTGCTATTCGGGAAGCTCCTCTTCACGACTCGGGCAGACGTCATCAGCTGCAGACTGCTACCGATGATAGAGGATTTGGGCAGAGTCAGGAGGTACGCCTGGGGAGCGGCAGTGCTCGCGTTCTTGTTCAAGTCCCTCCGCACCACGGACCGGCAGATGATGCTGGGCGGTTTCTCGCCTTTCCTACAGGTAAACGTAATTTAAATGCTTTCTATATGATTATGATTATGCTGTGATTATGCCATGCAACTGACTTGATTTCTAAATGCAGATCTGGAGCTACATGTATCTCCCGGGCATCGGGAGAGGTGCATTACTCCATCCCGACCGCATACCGATCGCGAGGCATTGGTCGGTGGCGAGGGACACAGGGTCGATCATCAGACTGACCCGGACGATCCAGGATGACCTAGACTCCTTCCTACATACGTCGGTGAGTCCAGAACTCAAAACGATTTCTATATGCTTCTATATGCTAATAAATGCTTTTTAAATGCTCATGCTTTTAATGCTTCTATATGCTAATGCGGATGAATGAACTAAATGCTCTCAGGTGAGATGGGCCCCATACCGTGGCGAGGGTTATACGGGACAGCCATGGGTGGAGGCGGCTTTATCATACCGGGGACGAGACATATGGCTGCATTGCATCCACATCATCGAGCCTCTGCACTACAGGCTGATCCTGCGGACCCGAGGACTTCACCAGCCCGAGGTGACCTTTCCACGCCACAGCGATGACCACCCCGGCAAGTCAGCAAGGGGCATCAGCGGCAATGTGGATTGGTGTGCCCGGAAGGTGAAGTACGTCCACGACTGGAATAGGCGGGGCCGAGCGGTGAAGGAACGAGACGAGAGCGACGAGGCATATCTGAAGGCCTTTGCTCGACTCTACGGCGACCGGGTGTATCGAGGTACCCGACGACCGGTATGCAATTCTAAACCCAAAACTCTTTCTATATGCAAAAATGCCAGGTGATGGATGTATTGACTCACGCTCTCGACATGCAGCTAGACCCTGAGGGACGGATCGCTGAGCTGGAGGGATTACTCCATTCCACCATCCAGCAGCGGGACGGGTACCGGACCGCTCTAGAGCTCCTGGTGAGATTTTAAAACCTAGAAAAATGCTTATGATTATGACAATTGATGTTTATGATGCACATGCTGATTAACCATGGTTCCTAAAAATGCAGCGGGCCGAGAGAGCCCAACGAGCCGGACCGGATGCCCCATCGTCTTCCTCACAGCCTGCGGGAGGCAGGGCTGAGCAGGAGGCTGATTTTGCTCGGGAGGTTGCCCGGGCCGAGGAGGCGGAGGCCACCCTCGCGGAGCGGGTAAGATGCTAAAAATGCTCATGTTTATGATCTCACCTAAAAATGCCTTGTGATTAACTATATGAAATGCAATCTATAGGTGAGGGAGCTAGCAGTAGCAGTGGTTGAGGCTAGTCAGGCGAGGGCAGAGGCAGAGAGAAGCCGGGATGAGACCGATCGAGCCCGAGCGGAGACAGAGCTTGTACGGGCAGAGATGGCTCGGCTGAGAACGGAGGCCCCGCGACGCTCAGATGATGCAGAGATGGAGCAACTACGGACAGAGTTAGTGCGAGCACAGGCTGAGGTGGAGCAGCTCCGTATCGGGACGGCGGACCTGGATCGCTACCGGACCGAGGCGCGGGAGACGCGACGTCAGATCTGCACGCTGAAGATCGAGCTGCGGACGCTGGAGCGGACGGTCCGGGGACCGGAGCGGAGTGCTTCTCAGAGTGGGGCACGGCGGAGTGCTGCCCCGAGAGGCTCGGTAGGGGATTTCCTTGTCAGCTCCTCCGGCCAACGGAGGAATGAGAGGGCGGAGTGGGGACTGCAGGAGGAGAGTGCCTCCATAGCGCCACCACCCGCGAGGAGACCCGAGGATAGAGAGGATGATGGCGGTCTGGCGGATAAGCCGGCCAAATGATTTTTATATTTTCTTATCACTTGTTTGTAACTTTAAAAAAGGAATGAGATCTTTTTTGGGTTTTCTGTTTGTTTAGTGAATGAAAGGATGTGTGTTTGATTGTGCAGGGACGGATGAAATGAATGAATGGATGAATGAGTCATAGGCAGGAATGTGTGCATGAGTTATTTGCAGGAATGTATGTGTGTGAAAATGCAGAGAGAATGAGGTGTACAATGCGAGAGACCGCCAGGTCTAGGCAAGGGCAGAAGGAATAGCCAGAATTCAGCAGCAGAGAAAGTAACGGTCTAGGCTCAGACCGTCATAATCAAACGACGCGCCGGTGAAAGGCCGTTAATCATAACAGGGGCCCATCCTGGTAGTAGGGCTTCAGGAGAAACGACGGCCAACGGCAGGTGCGTCAAAGACAAATAACGGCCAAAGAGTAGACCGTTGATCATGGTAGAACGATGGTTGTCAGGACAACTAGCAGAAAATGCGACGGCCTGAGGGAGACACGTCAGACTGAAGCAACGGCCAAAACCAGGGCCGTCAGGAAGTGCTTAGCCTAGAAGAGAAAGGGCTGAGTGGATGAGAGTATAACGGCTCAAGATTCACGCGTTACAAGAAACGACGGTCAGGCCTTAGACCGTTAATCTTCACAGAACATGATCGGGGAATTAAACCCACAGGAAAATGCGACGGCCTAAGGTTGGCGCGTCAGAGTGAAATAACGGCCGTACGATAGACCGTTAGATCCTGGATTGTATTCCGAGACGGATTGAGCCGTGAGGACTTAAACCCAAGGTTTAGCCACCTAATCCCTTACTAGAACTTATCTAGATTGAAGATAAAGCCTTCCAACTCAAGTCTTATCCTTTCAAAGCCAAAATTAAACCTTTAAGACTTGGAAACTCAACCAAAAAAATCGTATCTTTGCTGCAAACCTCTGTTTTATGGTTGAATAACCTCTCCTAAGGGCAGAAATCAAGATGAAGAGAAGCTTTGAGGTGATGGCCATGGAGGAGAAGGTCTACACCGGACCTAAAGCTGCCAGAAAAGAACATGGAGAGCTCCAACAGTTGACATCAATTCCCAAGCACTTAAGCTCCAATGTTCAAAGGGTGGTAAGTCCCTCAACAACACACCCAAGTCCAGAAAATTCTGCACTTCAATTCGTTTTATGATTTCTTCTTCTCCTTCTTCCTTCAAGCCTCTTCCTGGCCCAAGATGCTACTCTAATCTGAAGTGGGTGGCTCCCATGGTAAAGGCCCTCCCCATAGAAGTCACATCAATCCTTAAAGCATGGCACCTTCAACCTCTCTTGGTTTTAGGCAAGAATTTTCAGAAATTGTCCTTCGATTGGCCAAGCCTTTCAGCACTTGTGGAACTATGGCATCCACAAACTCATACTTTCATCTTCCCTTCCTTCGAAGCAACAGTCCTATTAGAAGAGGTAGAGACCTACCTAGCCCTTCCTAAGACTAAGGCGGGGGATGAAGACCGAGTTTGCTATACAATAGAGCCCATTGACCCGTCCTTGATCTTGAGCGACTTCATTCATAATCCAAAGGACGTGAGGACCATGATCAGCCCGCATCATGTTCACTTGATACCCTTGGCACAATGGATAGTGTCTCATTGTAAAAATAAGTGGGAGAGACATGAAGCAATAGCCAAGGCGGTGGCGGTTTGCTTGTGCGGGGTCTTCCTTTTTACTACGACCGACCACCTCTTAGACATCCAAAATCTTAGCATTATTAGCGGGCTGTGGCGGGGAATGTCTATCTCTCAAGCGGTCCTCTCATACCTCTATGAAGGACTAAGCTCGGCTTGCCTAGGAGGTCCTTTGTTCGGCTCCATGATACTCCTTGAGTGCTGGATGGGAGTGAGAATCAAATTCCTTCCTAAGGAAGACATAACTTCAGCTAGCCGAATCTTCGAGAGCCACCCTCTCTTCTTCATTAGAGGGGCATTTGGATATTCTTCTCAGGTTGAATGCAGGACGGCGGATAAGAAAACTCGGGATGAATGGCGCCTCTTTTTCAACACTTTGCCAATGGACAAGTTCATTATGCGACCAAGAATCCTTCGAAGCACTCTTCTCAAAATACCGTGACGTCAAGGCCTGGTCCTCCAGCTAGTGGGGAATACTACCATGGCGATCTACAACCCGCACCGGTGCCATCTTTAGATCGGACTACCTCGAACCGGCGTTTCTACACTATCACACTACCCTCCCCTTTTACCTAGGAAGCTGGGGACCGAGGAAGATGAACGAGCAGTCCGGAACGCGCTGATCATGTGGGAGATCAGCAAGGTGCGCCCGTGGCAAGCAGAAGTTGAAGAGGACGACGAAACACGCCGAGATTACGTGAAAGAGTTGAGAAGAATCCGCCCTCTTGCGGATAAGAAATTGAATGTATCTTGATTTTCTTATTGTTCATGAGAGATGTTATGTGTATTTGATCATCAGAGCTTGTTTTATCAAGAATTATATTTCATTAAGCTTGCTTGAATGAGATTAAATTGCCACAGTTGAATGGGCTTGAGTTTCATGTTTTGAATGGCTTAGAATGACGTGAATAGGCAGAGCCTCTGGAGATAGAAACAGATATGCAATGGGCGGCTACAAGGAAATAACGGTCTTACGACAGGCCGTCAGAATGAGAGTAACAATAGAACCCTGTCTCTGAAGGATATGACGGATAGGCGTTGGGCCGTTATAAGCAAGTAACGGTATTCTCCAGACCGTTATAGTGATGGCTAGTGAAAGAAAGAAGGTCCATGCCTGAAGGAAAATAACGGTCGAAGAGGGGGCCGTTATGCGACTGTAACGGTCTGATGTTGGCGCGTTACATACCTTGAACCTGCATAGTCGTGAACCTTTTTACTTTGAATCTTGTCCCTGCATTCTGCACACACTTTAAACATGAATCAAGTTAGATCTGTTCTTAGACTCAACCTCTTGCCTTGAAGCAAGTTAGATAATGACCGTTTCTTGATATTCGGTCAAGGGGTGGAGCCTTTATTAAATAGGCGGAAACATAATGAAAATGCAAATGCATGCTATGCACATGATGGTATTTTTGGGAGTTTTGGAAAATATTTAATGTTTTGGATTTTTAAAAAAATATTTGTTTTGTTTTAGATTTTTTTTGAAAATATTTGATGTTTTTGGATTTTGAGAATATTTGATGTTTTTGGATTTTGAAAATATTTGACTTTTTTGGATTTTGAGAATATTTGATTTTTTGGATTTTGAGAATATTTATTGTTTTTTTGGATTTTTTAAAAAAATAGTGCCTCTCTAGCAACGCGAACCCTTCCTTGTTTTAGATTGAGTCCCAAGATTGGCGTGTAATAGTGGGACAACCCCTGGCCAAGACCTAATCATCCTGACGGTGTTTCTACCAATGCCCTACCCAGGGTACTAATCTTAGTCCTAAAAGGAAAAAAGATCATGGGGGTAAGCTTAGGCCAGATATGGGAGTTTTTAGGACTTGATTTTCTCACCGCACAACCCTATTGGAGATTTGGTCTGTTGCGCCGGGGCTTTTTGCGTCCGTCATCGAACCTTTGTCCACCCTAGGCATGCATGCGACCGGGCTCATAACGTCCCGCGGGGAACTGTACTGCCACTCTTGTCATGCCTAGCTTCCTTTTCTCCTTGGAGTTTTTAAAAATTCGGAATTTGTAGACCTTTGAGATAACGCTTTTGATTTTGTCGTAAAAAGCAGTCCTTTTCTTTTCTTTTCCTTTCTTGCTTGTGGCGTCAGGTCATAACGGACTTGCCCCTGTTTGAGACCTCCTCTCATTAGGGTGTTTGGATTGGTTGTCGCCTCCTTATTCACTCCTTGCCCCTGGATTCAGCCGAAGAATGAAGCGGACAGGGACTTCGACTTTCCCTTAAGGCATGGCCAAGGAGAAACGGTGTCTTTTAAACAAGGAGCCTGACCAGGGATGTCGTGTGGTGTGTGATTGCCTTACTCGGGACCCTTCTTTTGAAAAAAAAATAGGAAGGAAGATCTTGCTGCCGGGGAAGCATGTGGTTTATACTCTAAGGAAAGAAACGCTTAAGATACAACCCATTCCACGGGTGATAGAGCTCCTCACCTTCCGCATTCATTAAACGATAAGCATTCCCTGGATAAGCCTCTTTTATTACAAATGGCCCTTCCCAGTTAGGTTGCAATTTAGACCTAGGACCTGCAGACCGAATGAATTTGCATTTCAAAACAACATCACCCGTCATAAACTTACGTTCAATTACCTTCTTTTGAAAATAACGTGAAACCCTCTTTTGATAAACAGAAACATGATTGGCCGCATTCATCCTCTTCTCATCTAAGAGTTCCAATTAGACCAGCAACACCTCTCGACGTTCATCGAGATTGAGTTCCTTATCGAGCTGCACTCTAAGGGAAGGGATTAAGATCTCATATAGGAGAACCGCCTCCATCCCATAGGTCAGGGAATAGGGAGTTTGTCCCGTAGGAGTACGGACGGAGGTGCGGTAAGCCCATAGAGCTTCCACCAATCTTTCTGGCCAATCGAAAAATTTATGAGATTCGCACGTTTTTTTGATGATTTTAAGAAGGGTTTTATTAGTGGCCTCGGCTTGACCGTTCCCTTGAGGATAATATGGAGATGAATGATGCAATGCAATTTTGAACTTCTTACAGAGGTCCTTAAGCTCTTGGGAGACGAACTGGGGTCCGTTGTCGGTGATGATGCTGCTTGGTACTCCGAACCGCGAGATGATATTCTTCATGATAAAGCGGCACACCGTTGTAGCTTTGATCTCTGCGTACGCCTCGGCTTCGGCCCATTTGGTGAAGTACTCAGTAGCGGTGAGGATAAAGGATTTTTGCTTGATCTGAGAATTAGGATCACCGAGCGGGCCAACAACGTCGAAAGCCCATATAGAGAAAGGCCAAGGAGCAGTCATAGGATGGAGAGACGAAGCTGGAGAGTGAATTTTATCAGCATGGAGTTGGCATTTAAGACACCTCCGGACATAGAGGGAGCAATCTTCGTCTAGAGTGGGCCAATAGTAGCCCTGCCTAAGGATCTTCTTCGCTAGAGCCTGGCCATTGACATGACCTCCACACTCACTAGAATGGGCCGCTTCAGCCACTTTCCAAGCTTCTACATCATCCAAGCATCTCATGAGCATTCCATTAGTAGCGCGCCTATACAGTTCTCCTGCAATGATAGTGTACCTTACGGCGGCTCTTCTTATTGCTTTACGTTGCTCGGCTTTTACCCCTTCTGGGAATGACCCTTCCTTGCAAAACAATTCGATTTCATGATACCAAGGTAATTCTTCTTCGTCCAGAATCTCCTCTAGTTCTGTTAATGAAACTTCCTTGAGATCTTCCTTCTCAGCTCTCACCTCTACAGCTTTCCTAAGGTTGATGAACCAAGGATCTTGAAGAGAGGGTACGTCCAATCTCTGGACGACGATGGTCTCAGTGCTACGACTGAGAGGGAAAGCTAAGGAGGAAGCAAGAGATGCCAAAGCATCAGCTAGAATGTTCAGAGAACGGGGAGTATGGATATAGATCAGCTTACGGAATCGCTTAGCAATGAGTGTGACCAAATCTTGATAAGGCTTGAGCTTGGGGTCACGAGTACGGTAAGTGGATAGAACTTGCCGTAGGACGAGCTGAGAGTCTCCTATGATGTTCAAATAACGCGCGCCTAGAAGATAGGCGTGCTTCAAGTCGGCCAGGAGAGCCTCATACTCAGTGATGTTGTTGGTAGCAGGAAATCGAAGTTGATAAGCGAAGGGGATGGTTACTCCCTCTGGAGTAAGCAAGAGAACACCGATCCCTTGGCCTTGGGAGTTGAGTGCACCGTCGAAGTGCAGAGACCAGAAGGGATGATGAGAAAGGACAGAGAGATGCTCATCAGGGAAATCATCCTGAATAGAATTGGTGTGAGGAATAGGGAGATGTACAAGATGCTCAGCAATGGCATATCCTTTGACTGCCTTCTGAACAACAAAGGTGATGTCGAACTGAGAGAGGAAGCTCTGCCAGCGAGCTAACCTACTAGAAAGGACGGGTTTTTCTAAGAGATAACGGATCGGGTCCATTCTAGAGATCAACCTAACTGGGTGGGCGAGAAAGTAATGTTTAAGCTTCTGAGCTACCCACACTAAGGCGGCACAAGTCTTCTCCATAGCGGTGTACTTGGATTCAGCTGGATTAAACAGTCGAGAGAGGTAGTACGCAGCCCGCTCCTTCCCTTCATCATCTACTTGTGCTAAGACCGCCCCTAGGGAGTCCTCAATAACCGAGATGTATAAGATTAGGGGTTTCCCAGGGACAGGAGGTTGCAAAACCGGGGGATTGGATAGATACTCTTTGAGGTCCTTATAGGCCTTCTGACAATCTGAGAATGCTGAGATATAAATCTTCTAATGAATTGCAGTTTACCAATCAATCCTCGAAGTTTCGAAATGTTCTTTGGCGGAGGCATGTCCATGACGGCCTGTGCTTTATTAGGATCAATCTGGATCCCCCGTTTGCTCACTAGGAACCCTAACAACTTCCCTGAGGAGACTCTGAATACACACTTCTTCGGATTCATCTTAAGCTTGTACTCCCTGGCTCTCTGCAGCACCTTAGCCAGGATAGAGGGGTGTTCTTCCTTAGTTCTTGACTTCACCAGGATGTCATACACGTAAGCTTCCATATAGATATACATCATGTCGTGGAAGATGGCCATCATCGCCCTTTGATAGGTGGCACCTGCGTTCTTTAGACCGAATGGCATAACCACATAACAATACGTGCCCAGGGCGTGGTGAAGGAAGTTTTCTCTTGATCTTCCGGAGCGAGACGGATCTGATTATAGCTCGAGTACCCATCCATAAATGACAGCGCCTCATACCCGGTAGTGTTATCCACTAGGACGTCTATATGGGGTAGCGGGAAATCATCTTTGGGACATGCTTTGTTTAGATCCCTGAAATCAATGCATATGTGCACTTTTCCATCCTTCTTGAGAACAGGGACTATGTTTGCCATCCACTGAGGATACAAAACTACTCTGATGAATCTGGCTTTGTATAGTTTGTCGACCTCTTCTTTGATCCGTAAGGCCATGCGGGGGTGAAATCTTCTTGACCGTTGTTTCACAGGTGTTGCCCCTGGTTTAAGCACGAGTCGATGTTCCGCTAAAGAGGGGTCAAGACCTGGAATGTCCTCGTAAGACCAGGCGAAGGAATCACTATACTCCCTTAGGACCTTAATCAATTCCTCTTCTACTTGTGAAGGGAGATTAGCAGCAATCATGATGAGCCTTGAATCTTCTTCGATTCCTAGATTGATTTCCTTTGTAGGTTCGTCCACCGACGACGACGGCTCGTCGAATCTTTTCAATCCTTGTGCGTATAAGTCGGCGGTGTCATCTACATCGCAATCTTCATTAATTGGATTCTTCTCATCCACAATCTCATAGATGCCTAATCTGTCATCGCTCCACACCCCTTCTATTTCCTCGTTGTCTTCAATTACGATTGCCGTAGCAACAAATTCCGGGCACTTCAAAAGAGCATGGCAGCGCTGAGCTAAATCTTGCAAGAATCTATCAGGAACAGACCGGGAAGGATGCGCCAGCGAGCGCGGCTCAGCAGAGGAAGGGTTAGACGACCTGGAACAAGACCCTACTTCTCTAGACCTGACTGGCTCTACTTCCCTAGACTCGACGGACCCTAATCCTAACCTAGGGGACAGAAGACCTAGTGGAAGGGAAGGTGCATGGGACTCGTGCCCCTGGGAGGAAGATGGCGACAGGATAGCGTAATCTTCCACTGAAATCTCTGTTTCAAATTTGACGTTTTTTTTTTGGAGATCAGCGGAGACTACACAGCAAGATGGAGGAGGTGGGAGATGCATAGGGAACAGCTCGGGGAAAATGCAGTCGAAGAAAGGATCGGAAGAAGAGAACCACATCTCGTGGAGTTGGGCGTTGGGAGGAGGAGGAGTGAAAAGAGTGGATAGATCAATGGGTGGGCACTTCCCGCAAGCACAAGGAACAAATAGAATCTCGGGTGGATCAATGAAAGACGAATTTATTATGATGGGAGGAAGGCGGGGTATGAAGTCCCCTTGCTGGAAAATAGATTGGAGGCGTGAGGGAGACCAAGAAAAGGCAATTGGGGGGCTCCCCTCCTTCTGTAAATCAACAATAGGCTGCTTCTTCGCCCTCCATTGCACCAGTCGAACCTCTTGCTTCTTCTGACATTCTTCCTCATGAAAGAGCCCCTGCAAGGCCTGACTGTAGTCGAGCATGTCATCATCTGACCCTCCTGGCAAGGGCGGCGGACTGACAATTGGACAAACTGTATTCCTTTCTTGCTGAACCGGCTTTGGAGCTAATGTGCCAGGCTGGAGAGGCCCTTTGACAAAATGTTGACGATAATCCCAGGTGAGCGGCCCAGAATCACCCATCATAGATAATGCTATCTCTTTATAGCCGAGACCTCTCCTACCCATTTTTCTTCCCTTAGGTATAGGCTTAGTCATCCCTTGCAGTTGCACACCGAGGCCTCTCCTCGGTTGATAGCCCAGTTTCAATATAATGTTCCACCCCTTTGAATCTCAAATCTGTGGCTTCACTTTGACATTAACTGGAATAGCGACGGGCTTAGGGGATGTGTAAGCCCAAGGAAAGTTCAAATCCAACACTGACAGAACGGGCCGGCTGCTTGGCTAGAGTGTGGGAAGAACCTGCTCTAAAATAGCATTTACTGACTGTACTGTGGATAAGCTCTTCACTTTGACGACCCTCCCTTGGAAGGGGAATTTAATGCACTGATGTGCGGTGGAGGGCACGGCGCCGAGTGTGTCAATCCAGGGACGACCCAAGATAGCCTTGAACATAGGGTCGATATCAAGAACATAGAATTCCACGGCCATAGTAAGGGGCCCGAGCTCTGCCTGAATGGTGACTACCCCGTGACAAGCTCGCCTTGAGTTGTCATATGCTGCTATAGTGGTGGGGGTAGGCCGTAGTAACTCTTCAGATATGTTGCATGCTCGGAGGGTGCTGAGTGGGCAAACATTAATTGAGGCCCCTGTGTCAACCAGCGCTGCTTCAATGTCGACTTTGTTCAGGGTAATTGTTATGCAGAGTGGCATTTGCCGAGCCCCCGGAGGTGCAAGCTTGGTTTCAGAGAATGTGATTGCCGGCCCTTTGGAGATAGTTGCCAGTGCCGTTGGTAGGCTATCAACTGCCATGTCTTCGCTAACCATTACCTTCTGTAAGAAGTCCCTCAGCACATCCTGATGAAGGGTGGACCTTTTGATCAGCTCCAGCACAGATATTTTGGCGGGTACTCGATCCAGATGATGCAGCAAGTCATATTGAGTACCCAGCAAAGGTTCAATTTCTTCTTGCTCGGCCACCGGCTGAGAGGACTGGGGATTAGAAGTAGTAGCGTAATTCCGATGGAACATCTTCCCGCTCCTTAAAGCACAATTTGCCGCGGCATCTGAAGATAGTATGATGGGCCCTGCTGGATGGATGAATGGAATAGGTGGTGCGGGGGAGGCGGTTTGGTGGAGCGTAGGGTTGGTGAGGTTAATGGGCGGTGCGCGGATGATGGATGAAGGATTGGTGGAAGGCAGGGTGGTGAGGAATGTTGATGCGGGTGGAGGGAAGGTTAGCGGCTGGGTAAGAATGGGTGAAGGATTGGGTGGTGGTGTGGTGACGGTGATGGGAGTAGGTGATGGAGGGTATGATGGAATGGAGAGTGGTAGAGGATTTGCTGGAGTGGGTGTGAATGGGAGGACGAGTTGAGAGGGCGTCGGCTGCGTAGGGCCGATGAAGGGAGGATTGCGGTGATTATGGTGGAGGGCCATGACCCGCGGTGTGGCGCCATCATCATCGAAAGACCATCCGGTGTTGGGGCCCGGTGGCTGGACCATGTTTACTTGCGCTGGTGTGGCGGCTGCTGTTGAGGAGCGGGTGGATGATTTGGCATCGGGTTCTGATGGATGCCCAGGTCTTGTACTTGCTGTGGTTGCTGCTGTTGTGGCGGCTGCTGCGGCTGCGGTGCTTGATGCTGCTGCACTTGATGCCCCTGCGGCTGCCTTCTCTTTTCTTTAATCTCAACAATGGCCTTATGCATTTCGGCCCAGTCGATTCTCTGCCCTTCATGTAGGTCATACACAAGATCTCGGAACTGAAAACATCCTTCTATGGTATGGCCCGGCTACCGGTGGAACATACAATACTTAGTCTGATCGACTGCCGGGTTCCAAACGGGCCGTTCTGGGGGAAGTTGGATTGCATTTACTGACATGAGAGCCGAGAAGATATCTGTAAGTGTCTCTGGCAATGGAGGATACTGGGCTCTCCTGGGAGCCGGGCACTTGCTATTTGGATTGTTGTTGTTGTAGCCGTTGGGTGGAGGGACGTTATGGTATTGTGGTGGTGGTGATGGTTGTTGTGGTGTGGCGAAGGTGTTTTGCGGAATGGTGAAGGCGAGGGGAGGGTTTTGTGGAGTGGCTTGGAAGTTTTGCGGAGTGGAGTTTTGTGGATTGCGGGGGTTTTGGTTGTAGCGGAAAGGTGCGGCCTGATATGGAAAAGCAACGGCTTATACTTGCTCATTTGTTTGGACTCCCTCAGTAACCGCCCCTTGTGGTTTCTTGTGGTACTTGGGCTTTTGGTTTTCAAAGAGGGAATGGATAGGGGAGTCCTTGAATTGAGTCTGGATGAAGCGCGCCCGGCTATAGAGTTGATGCATGTTGGCTATGTCATTCATGGCCAGGATGTTGCGGAAGGTCGGGGTGGCATTGGAAATCAGCAGTTTGACCTTTTCTTCCTCCGGAATGTGGCCCGGTACTCTAGCGGCCATTTGTCTCCACCTGTCTGCATAGGTGGCGAACTCTTCATCCGGCTTCATCTTCTCGGCCACTAGATCTGTAAATGAATATTCAGGGCCGACCCTGTCTTGGAACCGCTGGATGAATTTGTCCTTTACTACCTTGAAACTCTCGACCTCTTCCAGTGGTAGAGAATAGAACCATTCCAGAGCAACACTGTCCAAAGATCGGCGGAATAAGTACGCCATGAGGTGATCATCATATTGGAACTGCGCCGATAAATAAAGAAAATCCCTCACATGGATGAAGGGATTGCTATTCCCATCATACTTGCGATAGTTGGGGAGCTCTGATTGCGGAGGGAACCGGATGTTCTGGAAGCTCAGAACAGGAATATCGGCCAAGGATTTTGGGCCAACCCTTTTCTGGAGAAAGTCGAGTTGTTGCTGCATGGTGGCCCACTTGTCAAGCAAGTCCTGCTCTCGGGAGGGAGTAGGGGTAGTGAAGGATGCCGATTGTATTTGAGGGGCAGATGGAATGACTGTAGCAACAGGCGGGAGCCCGTAAGAAGGAGTGGAAGGATAGACAGTGGAAATAGAAGGCCCGTAAGAAGGATATTGGGCCTGAGATAGACCCGGATTAGACTGATTTTGGGCCACTCCTTGCTGAGGGCGTAAGAAATCGGAAGGGTTCATAAGGGGCTGCAGAGCTATCGAACCAGAGTTGTGATGATCCACCTGGACAAAGGAAGGGATAGGTGACTTCCCTTTATCGAAAGATTGGTGGGCTGAATTAGAAGATTGGCCCATCTCCACGCCAGCGAAAGTGATGGTCCGGGGTTGGACCGGAGTGAGATCAATCGGAGTGGGCTGAACGGACGGCCCAATAATGGAAGGATTAGATTGACCTTGGATAGTGGCAGAGGGAGAAGCATTGGACCCTTGCATAGCTTGATATAGAACTTGGAGTTGGGTTGGATCCAATTGGGCCATCATATGAAGGACGGAGCCCGCGGAAGGAGTAGAGAGAGAAGGGGTAGCTTGACCACCTTCCATAGAAGAGGAGGATGGGAGAGGGGCAGTCCCCTCTCCAGAGGAAAATGTAGTAACCCTAGGGGGGTTTTCAAGGAGCCCTTGAGGAAGAGAGTCCTCTTGGGAGCGAGGAGGATTGAAGGATGCCATGGTGGACTCGAAGAGGGGATTAGAGAGTCCTTCACTGGATTTCGTGTTCGTGAAAGATATAGGGGTGTTCTTTTTATCAGTTTATCGGTTTATCTAGTGTGAGGGCATGCCAGTCACCTAGGTGACAATGTGTTCGGGCTTCAAGACTGAAGTTGTCCGAAGCCCGGGGTGCGCTCCATCTGACTAATCAGACGATTGTGGGTATCGGGTCGGGACTGGAGACCCGCAGCGCCATAAAGGTCACGACGTTAATTACATCCCCTCAGAGAGGGGAAGACCTCTGATTAATCGCCAAGAAAAGGGGCCAAATGACCTAAAGATCATTTTTTTCATTAAAGCATGCGAGTTGGGTTGACATGATTTAAACCCTCCGCATCGGTATGCAAAACGATGTTCAAAACCATACAGGTACTTGCTGCGAGTGCGGCAAATTTAATGCAAGTGCGGGATTAGATCCCGATATATATATATATATCAGTCACTAACGGACCATCCAGTGTTCGGTCGAGAGTCCATATTCGAAGCATCGAAGGTAACAACAAAGACATTCGGATATCTACCGTAGGTACGGCACATTTCATGTGGGTGCGGGATCGGATCCCGGAAGAAGTGGGCCAAGCTAATGGACTATCGGCCCAAGAGGTGCACGGATCATGACCATGTCGGAGATCCCGAGGTCCACGTCCAACACCACGGGGCATCATTACACAGTCCGGGGGAGCAGGTTGTTAAGTGTAAAGCCAAAACTCGGCAACGTGTGCCCTCGCACGTGGATCGAGCTGCGCGGTCAGGTCGCGGGGTTCGACCTGCCCGGTCAGGTCGCAGGGGTCAAGGGGGGCAGTGCCCCTTGCGGGGGTTTCCGGGGGCAGCGCCCCCGGAACAAAATTTGGATTATAGTAGAGGGGAAACTATTATCGTTGTTCCGATCATTGAATTAAGTGTTTTATTCCCATTCCATTCTTTCTATTTTGTTTATTGATTTAGTCCTTATTCTCTTGTTTATTCTTTAGTTTCAATAGTTCTCTTTCTTCTTTTCATTCTTTTAGTTTTCTTTTAGCACGCCGTGTTGACACGTTGCAAGAAGATGGGCGCGCCGGTTAAGGGGCGCCGGATCAAGATGTGAAGGGGGCGCACAGGGTAGAGGCATCCATGGGGCGCGCCGGTTTAAGGGAGTTCAAGGGGGGGCGCGCCGGTTAAGGTCCAGGAAGGGGGGGCGCGCCGGTTTAAGGCTCAAATAGGAGGGCGCGCCGATTTAAGATGGACATGGAGATGGAGGGGGGGCGCGCCGTTTAGCATCCAAAGAAGGAGACGGGGTTACGAGAATGGTGTTAAATCGGCGCGGTGAGGGGTGACCGCGTCGGATTAGGCCACGCCGGGACAGCTTCAAAGAGGTTTTATTTCAACCCTTTTATGCTCTGTTTCTTGTTTCTTTAAACTGTAAGTCGGTTTATTGATTAGTTGTTCATCTTATGGATGGATTATGTTTACGGAAAGAAGATTTAAGTGTTTTAATTGTTTATTCAGGTGGATTAGTGTGGATGCTTAAGTGTTCGTTCAGGGGGTTCAGTTCACAGAGTTTACTGTGTGTTTCTTTTCTTTCACCCGTGGGCAAGTTCTATGATACGTTTATTCATTGTTCTTGGTGTTCTTGTATGTTCTTGACCCTGACGAAAATCGGGCAGCACCTCCTCTAGACCCGAAGGGTCCGGGGGAAAAAATGGGGCACGCCATGCGGAGAAAACTCCGACGGCCCCGAAACATCCCGGTGTGTGCATAAGCAACGACACCAGTAAAATTACCCCATTTGGGGCCGGAGATCCCGAGGGCTAGCCTACAAGGGAAACCGGTGACCCATGGGTTGTTGCGATCATGTAGACTTCTCCCGTATGGGGCCGGAGGTCCTAAGGGCAAGCCTACAAGGGATTCCGGTGACCCAGTTCAAGGGCCGTCAGTTGTGCATTTTGGGGTCTCCTTCCTCCTCTCCTTCTTCCGTCCATTCGTCTTTTCTGTTGCTCAATTCTTATCCTTGGGTGGTGTACCTTCCACCACCTGACCATATTTCCACCATCTTCTCCTATTCTCACCATTCTAGGCCTCGACCTATGTCCCCCTCTTCCCCTGATCCAGGGGCATCTTCTAGCTTTCCTTCCCGGACACGTCCGGATTTCACTTCACGTCTCTTTCCCCCGACCTTGTTGGGGATTCCTTGCGCTCATTCCCCGACATTGTCGAGTGGTTTTTCTGATCCTTTCCCGACTTCGTCGGTTGGTTTCCATTTCCTTCCCCCGACCTTGTCGGGTGTTCATGCATTTTCTTCCCCGCCTTTGGCGGGTGATTACTACTCTTCCTCTCCGACCACGTCGGATGATCATTCTCCGTATTCCTTATCTTCGCAACTATCCTTTCGTCGTCTTTCTGTTCTTTCTGTCTCACCCTTTCGGGGTCATTACCCTTTTTCGTGCTATTTTCGAGGCTTTAGCCCGCCTTGATCTCAGCTAATCTGGTTTCTTCTGTATCTGGTTCCTTGTTATCAGGGCCTCAGTGCCTTAACGAGGGAGTTCTAGCCCTCGTCTCTCTTCCTTTTTATCCCTTCGTCGTCCAGTATGATGTCTGCAACTCCTTTGTGTCGAGGAATCCAATCCTTTGCTCTCCTTTCATCCTTTATCCTGTCAAGCAAGGAATACAAAGCTACTCGCGCTCCTCAAAGCTTGATGATCGAGATCGCTTTAGGATGCCGATTTCCACGCCATGGATTTGCAAAGGTATCTTTATTTTGAGCAAAGAAACATGCTTTCATTTCCATTATTTCTATTATTTCTGCACACGCTTATAATGCTATTCCTCAACATGGTTAAGTGACTTTTAGAAATTTGCTTAGTTCATTTAGGTCATTTAAAATGAGTTCACTTCTGCAGCATCCTTAGGCCAGTGATAGCTCCGCGCTGGGAGTCTAGTTCTTTCCCTGATCGTTGAGGGTGACCATTGAGCATGGGTTTTCACACACCACACGGCGAGCCATAGCCCATTCCTTTGAGCAACACCGTTGCTACTTTGGCCATACTTTGGGTATGCACAAAGGTCTTTTTCTCTTCTCTGCTCGACCAAGTGCAGGGGCAAGAGATTGATGGATAAGATGACTAACCTAGGCGCTCCCTAATACGGGAGAGGTCTCAAATAGAGACAGTCTTGACCCTCAAAAGTGGGCTTTTATGCTATATCTGGCCAATAAGGGCTACCAAAATGAGAAAATGAATCAATGCAAAATTATGAATCAAAGGCATGGCAAGAGTGGCAGTACAGTTCCCCGCGGGCCGTCATGAGCCCGGTCGCATGCGTGCCTGATAAATATGGGTCTAAAAATTAAAGACACAAAGTCCCGGCGCAACAGGCTATCTCTTTGAGGGGTAGTGCCTTGGAAGGAATTCAAGTCCTGATGTCTCCCATCCTGCATAAAGCTTGTCTCTAATTTTTCTTCTACTTCTCCCTCTTAGGCTGGGTTGTATCCCGGGTATGGCCTTAGTAGGGGCACCGTTCTTTAGAGGCAGTTGGTTGTGGTAAGCCACCCTCACATGCATGCCCTGCTCAAGGGAAGTCTTTAATGAGAGGGGAGGGAAGACGATCCCTGGCCAATAGTTCGAGCCTGTCTTTGGGTGCTGCTGATTGCTATTTCAAACTATCAAAAAAATGAGATATTGTCAAAAATCTAAAAAAATGAGATATTGTCAAAAATCTAAAAAAATGAGAAAGTGAGATTCCAAAAACAACAACAAAAAAAAATCTTAAAAATCAAGAAAATTCAAAAATCTAAAAATATTTATCTTTTATATTATATTTTGAGAACAGATACGTAATCTGTTTGCTAAGTGTGCAGGTTGCAGGTACTCAGGCATTCCTTGCTATATCTTTTTGCTCTGCCTCATGTCCACATCTTTGATCTATTCTTTCCTTCTTCAATCCACTCTCTCGATCTGTTCTAAAGCTTATGTCCTTCTCAACTTTTGTTTGCAAGGATCATATCTATATGAGAGGACTTTACCTCACAATTTTGAACCTGGCAGTTCTGCTTCATTCTGATCTCGAGTTTCGATTGAAGAGCGTGTTTTGTTTATGTCTCTTTTGTCCCACCGTATCTTTGTCTCATGTCCATGTCCCACCGTGTCGTCCCACGCTTGATTGTTTTGTTCCTCACCACATGTTGTTAGTTATCTTGCACATGTCGATGGTTGTCTTTCCGTGTTCCATGTGTTGTCCCAACCATATGATCCGTCATGTTCTTATCTCAACCGTGTGTTATCCCGCCGATTGTTATCTTGTCACTCCATGTTCATGCATACGTATTGTCTGTTTATGCTTTTACCTATGTGCTTATTCATCTTGTTGTGTTGTTTTCCATCCATCATGTTATGTCATGTTGTTTGTCATTATGTTAATCGCTATGTTTATCTCATTTGTCTTATTCACGGAAATACATAAAAATCTGAGAAAAAAAATCCAAAAAAAACCTTGCCGTTTCACCTGCACAGGTAAGTCAGGTATGGCCTTTTAACCTTATCACACTTATTGCATTATTATATGGTACTATAATATATTGTCTCGAGAACCAGTTGGTTATCTACGGGTTCCAGGATCTGATGTTCCCCTTTAAAAAAAATGATGATGATCTAGGTTCACGTGTTTAATCTTCGGATAGGCCGTTAGGTTAGGATATCATGGGGATGATGGTTCTATCCCGCACGCCGTGGTTGCGGATAGTATCTTGACTCTGATTTTTCCAGCTTAGCAATATTATTCTCAAGTATTTTATACTTTAATCTTTCTTCGCATTTGTTTTAACGATTTCTTTTATTTTAGCCCAGCATGCATCATACGCATCTTTTTGAGCTTTCATGACTCATGGTTTGCTTGAAGAATGTCCTATCATTGATGGTTAGCTGTGCGTTCAGTGTTTGAGTAAGAGGAACTAATTCCACTCCGAGTTGGAAGGTTCTCTTTGGTCGATTCGCTTGGTTTGGTTGATTAAGAGGTCCCCGTCTGAAGCTTTAGCCTGTTTCCTTTACTTTTGCTGCCTATTTTTGGCCTCCTCATTGGACCGTGGGATTGTGTCCCCCATGAGCTTTGGCCTTGTCGATTTATTTCATTTAGTTTAGTTCCTCCAGACTGGTGTCACTTTTGGTTTTATCATTCCTTGCGTTTGGTTCAGAGATTTTCGGAAGGTTCCCATCGCTTGTTGGTAAAAACGGGTGTCGTTTTACCTTAATGCCCACTTTTCGGTCCGCTCCGCTTCATTTCCGCTCCATCTCCATGTTCCATGTCACTTTCGCTTCACCTCCGCTCGCTCCCCTGTAAAGAGGACGTTAAGGAGGGGCATCTGTTGACACCCGTTTTTTGCCGATAAGTTGAGTCGTTCCTCTTACCCCCATTTGTTGATGTCTTGAGTTGTCCATCACTCGTTGGGGCTGTTTTTAGGTATGTTTTGGGCCAGTTTTATGGGTAGCCTCCCTCCCTGGCTAGGTTTGTTTCAATTTAGGGCTTAACGGGCCTTGGTTTTGAGTTTCAACACCCATGTACGTGTACGGTTCATTTCTGGCCGCCCAATCAATGTGCGGTTTCCTGTGGACCGTCCATCTATTTTTGGAATATTTTTCTTAATTTTTTGAATTTCCACCGACAAGGACTTACGCGGTTGAATCTTAGCCGTTCAACATGATGAACGGTCTGGAATGAACCGTTCCTATTCCAGAGTCCTAAAGCCTAAATATCTCTCAGATAACTATTTGTTTTATTCATTTATCACCGACAGGAGTTAAACGGATAGCACTTGGCCGCTCATTATTGTGGACGGTTAATTACAGACCGTTTATCTATGAGAGTCCAACGGCGACCATTTCGGTTGGTTAATGGATAATTGATGGATGATTATCCTATTTTTGGAATTATCACCGCCAGAGTTGGACGGTCCTTGACGGACCGCCCAACTGGTTGAGCGGTCTATCGTGAGACCGTTTAACCCTGTGAACTCTGAAGAATTTAAAGATTTTCTCTCTCTATCCGTGGTTAAATGATGTGACACGACCATCCGAGTCCGAGATTTTCTTTTCATTTTTTTCTCCCATTTTTTTCACATTTCTTTTCCTTTTCAAAAATAGCTTCTCTCCATTTTTTTGAACTCTTCTCCTTCTCTCTTCTCTTTTTCCATTTTTTTTGAACTTTCTCTGCACCTTTCCCTACCATTTTTTTTTCATTCTCAAAGAATTATAACGAGATGAGGAGGTCATGGCAAGCCATGCACCTCACGTAAAAAAGTGAGAGCATGCTAAGCCATGCATCTCACGTAACTCCTCCCTTTCTTTACATTCTTTTTTTTCTTTTGTTTCCTTCTCAAAGAAACGTAATGAGAGAGAGTGAGAGAAATGTGAGAGAGGGTGAAGAGAGATGGAATGAGTGGGATGGGAGAGAGGTCGACCGCGGCCCATGCACCTTACGTGAAGAGGGGATGGGTGGGTGCATGTCCAGGATGGTCTGGACCTTGTCGGGGTTGGCCTCGATCCCACGCTGGGTGACTAAAAAGCCCAAGAATTTCCCGAACCTTACTCCGAAGGCGCACTTGGCAGGATTGAGCTTCATGTTGTACTTCAGGAGGGTGTCGAAGGTTTCCGCTAGGTCGGCGAAGTGGTCCTCGGCCTTGGGGGTCTTCATGAGCATGTCGTCAATATAGGCCTCGACGTTCCGACCGAGCTGTCCCTCGAACATATGATTGACCAGCCTCTGGTACGTGCCTCCAGTGTTCTTCAACCCGAAAGGCATCTGGGTGAAGCAGTGTACGCCGAAGTCGGTGATAAAGGTGGTCTTCTCGATGTCTTCGGGGTGCATTCTGATCTGATGGTAACCTGAATAGGTATCTAGGAAGCTGAGTATCTCGTTGCCCGAGGTTGAGTCAACCAGTTGGTCGATGCTCGGTAATGGATAGCAGTCCTTTGGAGTAGCCTTGTTCAAGTCGTTGAAGTCCACGCACATTCGCCACTTTCCCGAAGCTTTTGGCACCAGGACGACGTTAGCCAGCCACGTCGAGTACAGGACAAGTATAAAAAGACTAGTCTTTTGCCCCTTGGTGACTTGCTCCTTGATAATCGCCTGCTTCTCTGGCGCGTGCTTCCTTCTGCGTTGTTGTACGGGCTTCATGGTTGGGTCGAGGTTGAGCTTATGCATCACCGTTTCTTTCGGTATCTCAGGGAGTTGATCATCAGACCATGAGAAGACCCGGATGTACGCGGAAAGAAACTCTTTGTATTGCTGTTGGACTCCAGATGTTAGCTCGGCTCCAATCTTTACTTCTAGGGTCGGGTCGTCGTTTAGGAAAACCGCTAGCAATTCGCCTCCAGGCTCGGTGGTTGCGGATTTTTCCTCAACTTTCTGGGGGCCCTTGTTCTTCTCGTCCGGCCTTGTGGCTTCAACTGAGATATTGTAGCACCTTCTGGCCATAGCTTGGTTGCCTCGGACTTCCCCTAACCCATTTTTGGTGGGGAACTTCATCTTTTGGTGATAGGTAGAAGGCACCGCTTTCGTTCGACTCAGAATTCCCCGGCCGAAGATTGCGTTGTATGCTATCATACCTTTGATCACTATGAAGTCCACCATGATCGTAACGGTTTTCGGTGGGGTGCCGAGAGTAACCGGCAGGCTTAGGGCTCCCTCGGGATAAGTGGCCTGGCCATTGAACCCGCAAAGAGGGGTTCGGATCGGGCGGAGTCTAGATGGATCCTCCCCCATCTTAAGGAAACATTCATAGGATAATACATCAGGGGCACTTCCATTATCAACTAGAATCATGTCTACGTTACAATGGTTTATTATGGCCGATATGACTAGGGCGTCGTCATGCGGGGTGCTTAGCCCTTCCAGGTCTTGGTCGGAGAAGACTATGACCTGGGGCTCACTCGGTGGGGCCCTGGGAGGCTCGATGGCTCGGGTCGCCAGCTCAGCATGACGCTTCCTTCCTCTGCCGCTGTCTCCTCCTGATGCAGCTCCTCCGGCGATGACGTTGATGTGGACCCCTCGGGGGGCATTGTCGATTTCCTCTGGGGTGCCACGGTCTTCTTTGTGCCCGGCCACGAATTGGGAGAGGTGCCCTTGACGAATGAGACGCTCGATCTCATCCTGGAGCTGATGGCAGTCGCCGGTGTGATGTCCGTGGTCGCTGCAGAACAGGCAATGCTTGCTGCGACTGCGGTTCTTCGACCTCATTGGCTCGGGGTGGCGGAGGAGGCCCGAGCCTTTGATGTCCTCGTAGATCTCGTAAATCGGAGTTGTTAAGGGGGTGTACCGCTTATACTTCCGTGATGGTTCCTTGCGTTCCCCGTCTTGGTTCTGCCTTTTCCCCGGACCTGAGTTTGGCTCGGGTGCCCGCTTCTTGTCCCCCTCCCGACCCGACCCGGTTGCGTCTCGGCATGCGCTAAGCACTTCTTCGTACTCGGCATGGCGCAATGCCAGAGTCACTAGCGCAGCAAGGGTCAAGGGAGGGTGGAGGACAAGCTCGCGGCGGAGGTTCTCGTCGCGGGTGCCCCCGGTCAGCGTGGTTATGGCCGAGGTGACGTCTAGGCGGGAAATCCTCAGGGCTTTCGATTTGAATCGGGTAATGTAAGCCCGAAGTTTCTCCCCTTGCGCCTGTTTGAGGGCCAAAAGCCCCGCTACCGACCATGGGGGACCGCTGTCGGCGAAACTCTCCTTGAATACTCGCACGAATTGCGTGAAGTCTCGGATGGATCCGGGGGTGAGGGCCCAGAACCATGCTTGGGCGCCTTGGACCAAGGTGGTCACAAAGGCTCGGCATTTGATGGTGTCGGATGCTCCATAGAGGGTCATCAGGGTGTTGAAGCTATCGAAGTGATCGGCCCGGTCGCCCTGGCCATCATAGGGCTTGAAGGTCAAGATGTAGGTTCTACGAGATACCTCTGCCTTCAAGATATAGTCGGAGAGTGGGGATTTCTCCTCGTCCTCCGTGGAGGAGTCCTTCTGCAGGGCGCGTAGGGTGCGCTCCTGCTCTGCTAAACGCCCCTCGAATTCTTGTAGTCGGAGGGATAGCTCCGGCTACCGCTGCACCGTCGGGCTAGGGGGGCTGTATTGGCGTTCCCCAGGGACTTCGGTCTCTGGGTTCAGACGGCGTGCCCCAGGTTTTCCCTTCTTCGGCGTGGAGGAGGCTTCCTGCTCCGGAGGGGGGGCTTGTGAAGGTCCTCCTGACCTGTTACGGATGATCTGCTGGCCCCGGAGGGTGAAGCGGCCTCCGACGGTGTGCTGGGACATGTTCTCGCGGGGAGGGCTCTCCGGAGGGGCGCGTGACCTTCCATCCCTGGCCGCCTAGGTCCTCATGAGTTCCACGAGGACGTCCATATTTGCGTTGAGGGCTTGGAAGGCGTCAGCGCCGCCGTTAAGCCGCAGCCCTACCGCCGCGGGGGGAGGGGGTGACAGCCCAACTGCGGGGGGAGGGGGCGGTCCGTCGGCGGGAGTGCTGGTACCGGAGCGTGGACTTTGGGAGGCTTGAGAGGGGCCTCCCCCCACCACCACCATGGCCTTTCCCCTGTCGCCGGCGGACCTCCTCCCTGAACTTCTTCGCACCATACTGGCTCTTTGGTCATTTCTCACAGATGGCGCCAAATGACGGGGCGTGATCTCGCGCGGCTCCTGAGCTAGGAGGATGATCACCGAACAGTGAACTGTAGAGAAATGGAAATGGATTAGGGGGCCCAGGGATGGTTTCCTGGGGAAAACCCTCCTATGCTTAAGTCAGTAGAGCAATGGTGGAAGATAGGGAGGGAGGTAGAAAGAGGTGCATGAGATCCCCCAACACCAAGGTGGTGACGTGGTTCCTGCTCAAGGGATTTTATGCGTGTATTGCCCTTACCTTTCACTAGAGGGAGTCCCTGGTTTATATAGTATGCTCACCTTATGAGTCCCGTAAGCTGAGGAGTTTCAGGCGGGAGTTACGTCCTCATCGTGGGATCTTTAAGTCCTCATCGTGGGAGCTTCATAGCCTTGAGGGATCATGGGTCTCTTATCCTCATAAACTTCTACTCATAAAGGGCTCTCAACGGCAGCGTGGATAAGCAGTCGTCGGTCGGTCCGAGCATAAAAGGTGTCAACCCTGTCCGGGCGATAGGCATAGCTCGGATGAAGATAGGTCGGAGTGGGCGCTGAGCGCTTGCCTCTATCCCGATGAGGGGATAACTCAGGCATGGGTCTTCCTCCGATCTGACCGTCGCTCGGGCCTTCCAAGCCTAAGGGCCGCCGAGGAAGGATGAGATCCCGAGTAATCTTATTGGGCTTTTTAGCCTAAGTGGGCCCTATGGGGCTATCACTTGGATGAGCTGAGCCTCGTTTGGTCCTGATGGACCTAGTTTGGCTGCTCTTAGATGGACTACAGAAATCCCTCTCTCCAAACAGGGTTAACGTGCTCCAAAAGGATTCCCACTTGGGGACTCAACTGACGGCATCTTCCGAGGGCCACTTCAAATTTTTTGTGTTTTTTTTAACGGTAACTAATGCCTAGTGATCATTCTTATGGCACCTGATTCTTATAAAGATAGGGTTCCTTAATAACCTCCCAGGCATCCTGTGTGCACATCTAGATTGATTTGGGCCCCTAGACTCCTCAAATGATAATCATGCCGATTAAGACTTAACCTGATGACAAAACCGTCATGCCATGCTTAGGCTCCCAATTACTTCCGACTGTAAGGATGCACCGAAAGAGTGTTCGAGGTAAAGGATTTGCCCGACCTGGGTCTGTTTCCTTACAACTCTAGGTGGTATATGATGGAACACCTTGGAACCCTAACGGCCAACCGCGCGACGCTGACTCGGAATCAGACACCATAGCACCTATTGGTGACGCGCTTGCATTGACCTAAGCCCGAGGTTGAAG
The DNA here is from genome assembly GCA_022559845.1 of Amorphophallus konjac. Lineage (NCBI taxonomy): Eukaryota > Viridiplantae > Streptophyta > Magnoliopsida > Alismatales > Araceae > Amorphophallus > Amorphophallus konjac. The sequence goes on from CM040121.1 coordinate 357,103,860, forward strand.
TAAGAAGCCATCGAGGTGGTAGATAGAGGTCTTGACCGGCCAGAAACACCGAGACTTCTTCATGGCGATGGCTTTCACTTTTCGAAGTAGACAATTACATGTGTGTTTTGCTAAAACGAGGTCGCTTGCCTTGGCGGGGTGCACCTTTCAGGATTTCCACTGAGCTTTCATCTTTGAGGGAAGAAAGAAGAGTACGGTGGGGTAAACCTTCCGAGAGGACCGGCAAAACCGTTAACCCGACGAGCTAACTGGGACCTACTCAACCTTTCCCTGTTGGGCGACTTCGGACCAAACCTCGAACAGAATTATGTTGCCCCTTTGTGGAATTTAGCTTTTGTTTGGAGGGCTTTCGCTTGTTGAAATCAGGCACGGCCACGACCAGGCTTTCATTCAACTTTGATTTATCTCTTTTCTTCTTTTTTATTTTTCTTGAGAGAGACATGATAATTTGAGATGTGGGAATCCCTCTTGCATGCCTGCGGGGACACTGCCCTCTTCTCGTGCTCTGACTTGAGTTCGAGGAGATGAATCCTACTCTCACCTTAAGGGTATGATATTTTGGTTCCCTTATGCTCAGCGTTTTAAGGGCGTCGGCTATCTCATTGGGTCGAGAAAGAAGAGAACAAAGATTACGACTTTCCTGGAGACCTTCGAGTACAGCCCCACAATAAGCAATACTACCTACTTTTTTGGCTAAAACAGTTGCGTGTGTGCGTGATACCTTCTTTTAGTGGGTGTAAGCCGACATGACCGGACAAGAATCTCTGCGGTTCTGACGGGCCAAGACCCGAGACCTACCGAGCCTTAATGGGTCCTATTCTACATGAAGGACAGATGCAAAGGCTTGACTGCATGATGAACACTATGCACTCTTTTTTTTCTCTTTTCTTTTTTCTCTTTTTTTTTCTATTCTTTTTTTTTTGAAGCTTCCCTCGAGTTCTGCTTCATTTGATCCCGAAAGCTAGGTGTGGGAGTATGCACAGGTTAACCCTGAGTTAGACTACAAAGACCGAAGAGTGAATTTCCAACTCCGATGGTCCTCGTACCATGCCGGTTGTTACACTTATCTAAGGATAGTATTTCTTAAGATAAAGCCCGTTCCAGGGGTGGGATAACTCGGTCCCTTCGGCATTGACTAACTTGTAGGCGTTGCCAGGGTACGCAGCCTGAACCACATATGGTCCTTCCTAATTGGGTTGAAGTTTAGAACGCGGCCCTCCAGGTTTGACAAAAATTCTTTTCATAACCATCTCACCGACTTTGAATTTTCTCTCAATGACTTTCTTTTGGTAAAAACGAGCGAGTCTATTTTGATAAACACGTGCTTGCTCGGCAGCGGCCAGCCGCTTCTCATCTAAGAGTTCCAACTGGGCAAGGAGTGAATTACGACGTTCGTCGAGGGAAAATTCCTTATCCAATTGTACCCTGAGAGAAGGAATCAGAGTCTTGTACGGGACTACCACTTCCATCCCATAAGTAAGGGAAAATGGAGTCTGCCCGGTGGGGGTACAGATTGAAGTGCGATAGGCCCATAGAGCTTCGATAAGCTTTTCTGGCCAGTCTGAAAACTTACTAGACTCGCAGGTTTTCTTCATGATTTTTATTAATGTTTTGTTGGTGGCTTCCGCCTGGCCATTACCTTGTGGGTAATAAGGTGATGAATGATGCAATGTGATTGCGTACCTTTTGCAGAGGTCTTGAAGGTCCTGAGAAATGAACTGTGACCCATTGTCAGTGACAATTGTGCTAGGGATGCCGAACCTGGTAAGGATGTTCTTCATGATGAACTTGCAGACTATTGACGCCTTGATTTTCGCATAAGCTTCGGCTTCGGCCCATATGGTGAAGTACTCTGTCGTAGTGAGGATGAAAGATTTCTGCTTGGTGAGGGAGTTAGGATCACCTAGGGGACCAATGATGTCGAATGCCCACATGGAGAAAGGCCATGGGATACTGGATGAAGTGAGGAAGATGGTGAATGAATCTTATCGGCGTGAAGCTGACACTTGACACACCTACAGACAAAGATAGCACAATCTTTTTCCATGGTGGGCCAGTAAAAGCCTTGCCGAATGATCTTCTTAGCGAGCGTTTGACTATTTACGTGGCCACCTGTGGACGCACTTTTTTATTAAGTTCGTTGTTTATTCGTTGATTGGGTTTATTAAGTGCGTGGGCGTGCCAGTCACAAAGTGACAATTTATTCGGGCTTCACGGAAGCCCATGGTCCGCTCGATCTGACTATTCAGATGATTGTGTGGTTCGGGTCGGGACCAAAACCCGCCGTGCCATAAAGGCCACGGCGTTATTTACATCCCCCATACGAGGGAACACCCTTGATTGGTTGCCAGGAGTAAGGGCCCTATGGCCTAAAATTCATGGTGACAAAGCGAGAACAACGATCTCAGATCACGTTTAAACAAACCCACGTTGGGACGTAAAATGTTCATAGATAAGTATATGTTGGTCACTCACGGACCATTTCGTGCTCGGACGGAAGTCCGCATCAGTAGCGTCGAAGACGAAGACAAGACCGTACAGATGTCTGCCATAGGTACGGCAAGTTTAATGTGGAGGCGGGATCGGATCCCAGAAGAAGTGGGTCAAGCTGATGAACTATCGGCCCAAGAGGTGCCCGGATCTTGACCATGTCGGGGGTTCCGAGGTCCACGTCCGATACCAAGGGTCATCATCGCTTTTCTCTTTAAACATAGTCCGGGGAAGCGGATTGGTCGGTGTGGAGCCCGAGCTCGCCAACGTGCACCCTCGCACGTGGATCGACCTGCGCGGTCAGGTCGCGGGGGTCAAGGGGGTAGCGCCCCCTGCGGGGGTTTCCGGGGGGGGCAGCGCCCCCGGAACAAAATTTGGATTGTAGCGAGGAGGAAACTTTTGATTAGTTTTATTCATTAGCTTCAGGTATTTTCTTTTGGTTAATCAGTTTCTTTCTCTTTTAGGCACGCCGGATTTGGGGCAACAAGATGGAGATGGGCGCGCCGGATTTGGGGCTTTACAGGATAGACAAGGGGGGGGGGGGCGCCGACTATAGGGGCACCGTTTTAAGAGTTGAACACGGGGCGCACCATTTTAAGGGCAAGATGGAGGGTGTCACGCCGTATTAAGGCCATGCAAGGGGAGAGGGGCGCGCCGGATATGGAGGGCAAGGGGGGGGGTGCCGTTTTAGCATTTAAAGAAAGAGATGGGGGGATTTTGTGAGGAGGGTTGACGCGGCGCGGTGGAACAGTGGCCGCGCCGTTTTAACTCGCGCTGGGATAGCTATACGGGGTTGTTTTAAAGCTCTGTTTACTGCGTTTTCTTTTTCTTTCACCCGTAGGTTGATTCAAGGGTTGTTTGCTCGTTCTGCTGATAGATTAAGCTGGTAATGAGAAGGTTTTAAGAGTTTTAATCATTTATTAAGGTGAAACAACATGAACGTCTAAGCGTTTTTACTCAAGCAGTTTGCTCACAGAGGCCTCATTTTTGTTCTTCATTAGTTCAACTCGTTCACTTGTTGTTGGGCGTTCTTAGCCTTGGCGAAAATCGGGCAGCACCTCCCCTGGACCGGGACTTGCCAGAGATAAAGGAAAGTCACCAATCGGATTGCTCCGGGGTAGAGTCTCAAAAATCGGAGTGGCCTCACGGCGGTCCGAACCCAAATGTGAGTATGGAACGTTCGAGGGCCAGCCTACAAGAACGACCACGGCTCACGGGCGAGGAACCTTCCAAACGGGACAAGTGTTTGCCACAAGGGCCGCAGATGTTCATCCGGCGGTGGGTACCTTTGACGGTCATGCCATGGAAGGGTAGCTCTCAAGGGCCCGGGATGATCGGAGAATGAGCAAAAGGAGCAGAGACTGAGGTGGGAGTTGCTAAAGTTGTAACAAAAAAGGGGACTTTTCTTATTTTATTCATCCACACAACGGGAGAAGAGATTTCTTAACAGAGGGAATTCATCCTGAGAAGAAAATAGAATACATTGCGAGAGGGAGGGGGAGGAAGATATTGACGAGAAGGAAAAGGAGAACACATATCGCTCTTTCGTCCCGCTCACCTCTCACTCTCCCCTCTCTTCACCTTCCCGGCGTGAGGACGGGCTTGATACACTCCTCGGGTGGGCTCTCCTTCGCTCAGAAGCTCCCTCCCCTACCTTCTTTTTTCTCTTCCTGCACACAGCCGAGACACTCTCGAGACCTTTTTTCTTCCAATGATGCCCCCATTTTATAGAATGGCCAGCCTGGGAGCGTTCCTGCCACTTCCACCTCGTCCGCAATGACGTTGGGAGTTGACTCGATGCGCTGGATGATGCCGGTTCGTGCCGTACACTGTTGTTCGTCCGAAGATGAGATGGTCACAGGTTTGCAGGGGTTGCTCCGCCGCTGCCGCTCCTGTGCTGTCGAAGGGAGGCGGAGATAGAACGTCGGGCATTAAATGTCCCCTGCGCATCACATTTATATCGAACAGAGTATCGTGCCAGAGATGGGATAGAATGAGGTTAAAACGGCACGGTGGAACAGTGCCCACGCCGGTTTAAACCCAAGTGCAATTGGCGTGCCGGTTTAGCTTTTTGGCAAGTGCAGCGCCATTTTAAGCATCAAAGGGGAATAGCCCCTTCAACAGGTGCGCGCCGGATAACCGAAGCAAGGAGGTGGCGCCATTTTAAACCAATCATGGGGTGGCGCCGTCTTAATTCAATGCAAAGGGAGCTCGTATTAGAGCATGAAATGGGGGCGCGCCATTTAAGCAAGGGGGGGACGCGCCGTTTTAAGGCGTGCCGCTTTAAGGCCCTTCTGTGCCATTTTAAGCACCAAACAGATTCTTTTCGAAGTCACGGCCGTTTATATGAACGTTGGAACTCCCGGAATGTTTTAGTTGTGATACATGGCCTCCGTAATGTCCCGTTCGCAGCTGCTGGGGCTCGGTCCGAGGCTTTGCGTGACTTTCGGCATATGCCGAGACTGTGCCGGAGTTCCTGGCTTTTCTTTGATTCGACTCTCGGCATGGAAGGTCATAGAATTATGGTCGTATCTTCTGCCCGGGGGCTTCCGTAACGAATGGCGGACCACCAGGCACGTTCTCGTCCTGATCGGGCGAGGTATGGGTCTGTTTGGCCCTCTCGTCTTTGACTCGCGTGCGGACGCGAATGCCATATAATCGTCACCGTCATTTTTTTGACGTCCACACCACCGCACACACCTGAGTGTGCTTCCTCTACACATTTCCAGACCTCATCGTCATCAAGACATCTTAATAGAACACCAGTAAGGCTCCTCCTATAGAGTAGACCTCCAACCAATGTATATTTCTGGGCCACCCTTCTTATGACTTTCTTATCCTCTATGGTGGCTCCTTCAGGGTAGGACTGATCAATTTGTAATATTTGATGATTTCATAGAACCAAGGTTTCTCCTCATCAGCCAGTTCTTCCATAAATTCTACCAACATGATTTCCCTCTTCTCAAGAATTTCTCCTTCCTGAAGCTTCCGTAGGACTCTTTCTTTGATTCTCAAAAGGTAAGGGTCCTGAACAGCAGGGATGAGATGATTGTAGATGGTGATGGATTCAGACCACACACCTAAAGGGAATTTAAAAGATGACGTCAAGGAGGCGAGGGCATCGACCAGAATGTTCTGTTCGCGAGGAACATGGACAAAGATCAGCTTGGTGAACAATTTGGCATAAGTGGAGACCAGCTCCTGATAGGGCTTGAACTTGGGATCGAGGGTGCGATATTTGGTAAGCACCTGGCGGAGAACAAGTTGACTATCACTCATGACTCGTAATTCGGTGATATAGAAAGAATGGGCTAGTTCCAGACCAGCTAGAAGAGCCTCTATAGCACCCCTGACAATTAGAGGAATAAAATTTCCTAAATAAATTAAAACTAAATAATTGTATGCTTAATGGGCTTGACACACATTTGTATAAATAAATGAATCGTCATATAAAAACTAGCCATTTAGTTAATTGTGTAAATATTCCGATTCATGTATGATAATTTGGTTACAATACCACTTTAATACAACCCCTAGATATATATATACACTTAATAGGCCTTAAAACATATGTTATATTTTATTTTACCATTAATATAAAACTTATAAGCCCAAAAAGCCATATATATATATATATATATATATATATATATATATATCTATAGATATAAAGGGTATATATTATAATATGAATGCATAACACATATCTATATCTATATATATATATACCTGGATAGAAGGAGTGACCAACCCGTATGAACCTCCGCACAAGGTTAACCCAAGCCTTAGCCCATTGAGTAACCGTAACCCAAACGCTCAAATATATATATATATACTAATGGGCCCTCACTGTAATTGTTTAACAACCACCCATCTATATGCCTTTTAAACCCAACAGGCAAATCCTGTTAGAGGCCAAACCCACGTGAGCCACGCGGCCAACCCAACCTGAAAACCCATCCATAAACCCTAAAACCTGACCCAGAAGCATGCTCGAACGCGCATGATATTGACTGCTAGGGTTTTCAAATGCCAAACATGGCTAGCGACTGCTAACCGGGAAAGGAGAAAACAATCAGGGAAGGCATTCAAAAGCTTACTCCCGAATGGTTTTAGAACTCTCTAGAATCCCTGCGCCCCTATAAAATAGCTCGCCCGGTCGAACATCCATTTTCTTTTTCTATCGTGCTGCTGCGTTAGAACCTTGTCATCATCATCCTCTTTCTTCGGTTGCCGATCGTGAAGCCATCAAAGGGCCCCTAACTTCTTCCTTCTTCCTCGATCTGCAAGCATCCTGCGGCCCATTCCTCTCCTCCGTGTGCATCGTCGTCCTGCTATTGCTGTTGTCGAACGAGGGCGACGTCTGCATCCATCTACTTCCTGCTGTGAAGAAAGCAGCATCCCACTGCTTCCTCTTCTTCTTATTCATCTTCCTATACCACGTTCTTCACGTCGGAAAGGTAGGTTTCCTCAAGTTTCGTAGCCCAAATAAAGTTAAAACATGATTTAAGGCCAACATTATAGATAAAAATCATCTTATATCATGCATTTTTATCGTACACATGATTATCGGTGTGTTCTGAATTTTTACAGTAATTAACGACCCTTCCTAGGGCGCTATTTCATTTTGACACCCATCAAAACGGTCGTCAAATCCCATTTGGAATTGACGACTTCCCATATGTCGAGTTTTCTGGAGTTGACGCCACTGTTAAGGGCGTGATAAGAGTAAAACGTGACAGCCGCAGTGTCGTCATTTATTGAAATTGAAAAAAAGTGATCAACGACAGTCGTCAATTATATATATGTTGGTTATGGTTTTTCGCATTTATAGTTATACATGGGTATAGAAGTATCCTCTGGACATGAAAATTTTTGGGCATACTATTGGGATGGGGACCCGAGGTAGTGGAAGTAGTTGCACCATTTTTCGTGCCCTCTATCGCAAGATCTCCCGTCTCTCATCGAAAAATTATTTTGAACGTATGGTTAGGTAGAGTTTTTCGAGCCGGTCATTTCGGTATATTATATGCTAGATTCCGACATCATTTAGTATGGAAACGGGAAGCTTGAAAATTCGATTTTTTTGAAAACACGACCCACATACGGTCGTTACCATATAAATGGATGCCACTGTTGATCGGCGTCATATTTAACTAATATATATATATATATATATATATATCATGCATGTATATCTTCGAAAATCTATTATTATTAAAATATATAACCAAAAATTATGAAAAATATATATTTGGAATCCTTGTATTTTTCTCCTAATTATCATATATTTTTTTTCCTTAAATTATTTTAAATAAATCAATGTGCCTTTTAATGTAAGTTTTTGAATTTATTCAATTAAATAGATAAAAATTTGAATTCTTGTTAAATAAATTAAGTTAAAAATCATAGAATTAACGTCCCACCAAGTGGACGCTAATTAATAAATGACACTACTCACGGACGTCGAATAATATAAGTTTATTTAATTATAGTTAATTATAGAATAGGATGGACACGAATTCTATGATTAACGTATACATGTTCTCACCATTTTCTTCTGTTTTTGACCCATACCGCGGATCTTTTGGCACTCTCATCTCATGTCCGTAGATGGAGTCCCTGTTTCATGATTGTTTCACGTATACACCTCAACTCTTGGTGACATACGAGTCCTCCGTTGGACATTCCGTTCCTTCGGACTGGCGAGTTAGTCATTGGGACCTCCGTAAGTCTCCTCGTAGCCTTGGATTCCCTCAAGGCCGACTGAGCTGGTTGTACCTTAAACACCTTGTACTTTTGATTGCCACGTCTTGTGGTAAACCGGCCCTCTCATGGTGCTATCTTGGCCCATGAGAGAATAAATCCTAGCCAGTGGAATGCTGATATTCCACTAGGCGATGTTTTGGATTGAGTCCCTTATAGATGGGGTCAATCTCTCAGCTTGATTCATGTCCCTTGATTGGTGACAAGTTTAGTCATCCACTCAAGTTATCACGGCTACCTAGTTAAGGTACCGATTCTACCCAGGTTATCGACATATCGTGGTTCTCGTTGGTTTTATCATTGCCCATCTAATGTTCTCCTTCAATTCCGTGGAACCTATCCATGAATCTACCTTTATATCCTACATGAGTTTGTTCTTGGAAAACCATAGCTATCACTAAAGTGGTTGTCTAGATATTACATGTAACAATGTCTGCGCATATAGGGCCCGATCTGGTCGTGGGAGGAGCACCCGAAAGTACTTGTGCCCATGGGAGTTATATTAATCACGGTGTGGCATTGCACCGAAGTACTTGCTTGAATCTACGACAATCCACGATCTATCTCTCTCTCGCGTGCTTGACTTGATTGACTTGACACAACTTGCGTGGCCTGGAATGGGCAAAGTACTTGCTTGTTATTAGCCATTATCTCATGACATGAATGACTTTATTGATATACTTGGTACTCGTTCTTGAAATCTTGAATACTTGAAATTCCCTATCTTGGATCAACAATACATGTTATTTCCTCTAGTTATCATGTTCAATTCCATAGCATTCTATTTTACATGTTTTACATGCTAGACTTGCATTTGAAAAAGGTAATTACTTAAACCAATTGCTAGTTCTTGAGATATAATTCCTACTGAGCGTTCGCTCACCAAGTTCTTGTCCCCAAACTTTTCAGGTAATATGGACCATGACTCGGACTCGGATGGGCAGGAGCTAGAGTGACGAGCGTAGAATCTTCAAGAGCCATGCTGCTACACCTCATCTTGTCGAGTCGTCTTTAGTTTATTCCTTTGGAGACTTGTTGTTAGATATTTTGTTATGTCAAGAGTTGTTACATTTAAGGCTTGTGGGCCTGACTAGAATTGTTAAGTCTTGGAGTTATGTGGCTTGGTTTAATGGTTAAGTTGTTATCAATGGTATCAGTTTTTGGTTATGTTTTAAATTCTCGTCTTATTGCGCACTCTATTTGATGTCGAAATTCTACTTGCTCTGATTGACATGATTGATATAAACTCGTCACGTTCTCTCCCCGGGTTCCTTCCGCGCTCAGGGCGTGACAGTTTTTGTGATATCAGAGCCTAGGATTTCAAGTCCTAGGAAACCCAAGTCCAAGGATAGGTCCATCCCCAAACTGTGAGGATGGGTAGTACCGTGGGTATAAGCCCTTGTAGGGCTTCCAACTACAAATTCCAACATGAAACTAATTAAGATTAACTCCTTGTAGGACTATGGCTACTGAACGCGCACAATGGCGTGAGATGCAACGAACTGTTCAAGGCTTGACCCAGGCCTTGCAACAGGTGGCTCAAGGTGGGGCACACCATGGAGCCGGCGACCTCCATCGGAGCTTTAGAAATCTCAACCCTCCGAGATTCTCAGGTTCATCAAATCCCGAGATGCGGAGAATTGATAAAGGAGATCGAGCGAATCTTCCGCGTCATGCAATGCGCGGATGGTGAAAAGGTGCTTCTAGCCACGTTCCAACTGGAACGAGACGCCCGTGCTTGGTGGGAGTCCGTCGAGGCCACCCTGCTTGAAGATCATGTTTCATGGGCCGAATTTGTCGAGCACTTCAATAGTAAATATTTCTCCGACCGTGTTCAGGAGAAAAAGGCCGCAGAATTTGCTGCCTTGAAGCAACGATCCCTGTCGGTAGCTGACTATGAAGCCCAGTTCTCTAGGTTATCTAGATATGCACCACATTTAGTATGCACTGAAAAGATGAAGGCAAGAAGGTTCTTGAACGGGTTACGACCTCAACATATCACTCAGCTCGCTCCCTTAGATATTCAAGTGTACTCAGAGATGGTACGTCGTACCCAGCTGCTAGAAGACGCCACGGAATTGTCTGACAAAATCCGTGGTAAGGATAAAAGGGAGAATGTCACAAGCCCCAACACTTTTAAACCGTCTTTCAAAAAGCGGACCAATAATGGAGGCGAACCCTCCAAGGTGAAGAAATTCAAGAAGGGCAACAGCAAACCTTTCTCCATCACGGCACCGCCAAAGGAGAATTGTAAATATTGCGATAAGTCGGGTCATCAGGCTGCGGAATGCTGGAGAAGGCTCGGAGCATGCCTTCGTTGTGGGAGTAAAGAACACCGTATTCCCGACTGTCCAATGATGAATGAGCAAAGTGAGCCAGAGACAAAGCAAGAGAAGCGTCTGGCAAAGAAGCAAGGACGTTTACAAGCTCTCCAAGAGACGGAACCAACTGAGGGAGGGTTGGTGGAAGGTATTTTGACTGTCTGTTCTAAATCTGCTCAAGTACTGTTTGATACTGGCGCCACACATTCTTTTGTTTCAAAGAAATTTGCTGCTTCATTCTCTATGGAACCTGAATGGATAGACTTGGTAATTTCTACCCCGTTAGGGAATGAGTCTGATGTCACTTTCCATTACCCAAACTGCAAGATTATAGTTAAAGGCCACAACTTACCTGCAGATTTAATCTGCTTAGACTTGAAGGAGTATGATGTAAATTTAGGGGCCGATTGGCTATCCACCCATCGGGCAACTGTAGCCTGCCGAAATGGAAAAGTAACTTTTGCGGATTTCCCGGAGTTAACTTACGTTACTCCCCGGAAGAGATCGCCAGTCATCTCTGCTCTTCGAGCCCACAAACTTATCAACAAAGGATGCGAAGCATTCTTAGCATTTGTAACTACCACGGAGGCTAAGATAGCTAGACTAGAAGACATTCAAGTGGTTCGAGAGTTTCCCGATGTTTTCCCTGAAGACTTGCCTGGTTTGCCACCAGAGAGAGAAGTCTCATTCACTATAGACCTTGTCCCGGGTGCCGGACCTGTCTCCAAAGCACCCTACAGAATGTCCCCCACAGAATTGAAGGAATTGAAGGAACAGCTAATGGAGCTATTGAAGAAAGGATTTATCAGACCAAGTACTTCCCCATGGGGAGCACCAGTGTTGTTCGTCAAGAAGAAGGATGGATCGATGAGACTATGCATCGATTATCGGCAGCTGAATTAACTCACTATCAAGAATAAATACCCGTTGCCGAGGATTGATGAACTCTTCGATCAGATTTCTGGAGCAAAGTATTTCTCAAAAATTGATCTTCGATCAGGTTATCACCAATTGAGGATCAAGGACGAGGATATTCACAAAACTGCATTCCGAAGCAGGTACGGGCATTATGAATTTACTGTTATGCCTTTTGGACTTACAAATGCCCCTGCAGCTTTTATGCAGCTTATGAATAGCATCTTTAGACCGCATCTGGACAAATTTATTATGGTTTTTATCGATGATATCCTGATATATTCAAAGTCTGAAGAGGAGCATGAAGTGCATTTGAGGATAGCATTACAGATATTAAGGGATAATCAATTATATGCCAAACTTAGCAAATGCGAGTTTTGGTTAGAAGAAGTGTCCTTCTTAAGACACGTAATTTCAAAGGATGGAATCTCAGTGGACCCCGCAAAGGTCGAAGCAGTAAAGAAATGGGAACAACCGACAAATACAACAGAAATCAGGAGTTTCCTTGGTCTTGCTGGTTATTACCGGCGTTTTACTAAAAGCTTTTTGAAGATTACAGTACCACTCACCAGGCTGACCCGCAAGGAAGTTCCGTATGAGTGGAATGAGGAATGTGAACAAAGCTTCCAAACATTGAAGGACCGTTTGACCACTGCTCCGGTCTTGGCCCTTCCTATTGAAGGAGAGAAGTATGAGGTATATACCGATGCTTCCGGTATTGGCCTCGGTTGTGTGTTAATGCAACAGGGAAGGGTTATCGCATACTCCTCTAGGCAGTTGAAGAAGCACGACGAAAACTACCCGGTGCATGACTTGGAGTTGGCCGCGGTAGTATTTGCACTAAAGATCTAGAGACACTATCTCTACGGAGAATAATTCACAGTATTCTCCCATCATAAGAGCCTCAAATATCTATTCTCTCAGAAGGAGCTTAATATGAGGCAACGTCGATGGCTGGAATATTTAAAGGACTTTGAATTCACTATTCAGTATCACCCCGGTAAAGGAAATTCGGTAGCCGACGCCTTGAGTCGAAAGCCGAGAGCCCTTATAGCCAGCTGTATGATACGGGAATGGAAACTATTAGAAGAATTCTCTAGATTAAATATAAGCACAGACCAGAAAGACGGGTGCATTACTCTCTCTCACATGAGTGTGCATCCGGACTTGCTATCCGAAATCAAGAAGTTACAAGATGAAGATCCTGGAATGATTGAAATCAGGGAGAAACTAGGTCAAAGAATCGGGTTCGAGCTAGCAATCGATGGAAGACTAATGTTGCAGGAAAGGACATGTGTTCCGGACTGTCCTGAGTTGAAAAGGAAAATTCTAGATGAAGCTCACCGCTCTAGGTATACCATTCATCCTGGAGCAACTAAGATGTACAAAGATCTAAAAAGAACTTTCTAGTGGCCGAACATGAAGAGGGAGGTAGCGGACTTTGTATCTCGCTGTCTCACGTGCCAACAAGTGAAAGCGGAACATCAAAGACCCGCCAGAAAGTTACACCCCCTGGGTATTCCTAAATGGAAATGGGAAGGAATTGGTATGGATTTCATCATGGGACTGCCTAAGTCTAGAGGCGGACATGATGGTATTTGGGTAGTCATCGACCGACTGACCAAGTCAGCGCATTTCTTGCCAATTAAAAGTCGATGGTCAGTTGATGTTTTGGCCGCATTGTATATTAAGGAGATCGTGAGATTGCATGGAGTCCCAACATCAATCGTGTCTGACCGAGACCCTCGCTTCACTTCTCATTTCTGGAAGGGTCTACAACACTCTTTGGGGACGAAGCTCAACTTCAGTACTGCTTTCCATCCCCAGACCGATGGTCAGACTGAGAGAACAAATCAAATAGTTGAAGACATGTTACGAGCTTGCATTATTGACTTTGGCGGAGGCTGGCATGATCATTTGCCCCTAGCCGAGTTTGCATACAATAATAGTTATCAAGCTAGTATACAGATGGCTCCATTTGAAGCCTTGTACAGCAGGAGTTGCCGATCACCTATATGCTGGAATGAGGTTGGCGAAAAGCAACTACTAGGGCCAGATATGGTAAGAAACACAACGGAAAAGGTTGAACTTATCCGAGAAAGACTCAAAGTGGCACAATCCAGACAGAAATCCTATGCAGATAATAGAAGAAGGGAACTAGAGTTCCAAGTTGGAGACCATGTTTACCTCAAGGTCTCACCCGGTCGAGGAATAAGAAGGTTCGGAGTTAAAGGCAAGCTTACACCGAGATTCATTGGTCCATTCGAAATATTGGAAAGAGTTGGCGAGGTAGCCTATCGTCTTGCTTTGCCTCCACAACTGTCGGAAGTGCACAATGTGTTCCACATTTCCATGCTGAAGAAATATGTGCACGACCCTTTCCACGTCATTGATCATAGCAACTTAGTGATTCAAAAGGACCTCACTTACGAACAAAAGCCAATGAAGATTCTTGATCGAGAGGTCCGAGTCTTAAGAAACAAGACCATTCCCATGATAAAAGTGCAGTGGAACAAATGCTTGGAACAAGAAGCAACATGGGAAACCGAGGAAGCTATGCGAAGAAGATATCCGGGATTGTTCTAAACCGTAAGTACTCTACACCCTCCATGTCTCCATTCACGCGATTGAATTTGGGGACCAAATTCTTTTAAGTGGGGGAGGGTGTAGCACCCCTGATAATTAGAGGAATAAAATTTCCTAAATAAATTAAAACCAAATAATTATACGCTTAATGCGCTTGACACACATTTGTATAAATAAATGAATCGTCATATAAAAACTAGCCATTTAGTTAATTGTATAAATATTCCGATTCATGTATGATAATTCGGTTACAATACCACTTTAATACAACCCCTAGATATATATATACACTTAATAGGCCTTAAAACATAAGTTATATTTTATTTTACCATTAATATAAAACTTATAAGCCCAAAAAGCCATATATATATATATAACATATATATATATATATAGATATAAAGGGTATATATTATAATATGAATGCATAACACATATCTATATCTATATATATATATACCTGGATAGAAGGAGTGACCAACCCGTATGAACCTCCTCACAAGGTTAACCCAAGCCTTAGCCCATTGAGTAACCGTAACCCAAACGCTCAAATATATATATATACTACTAATGGGCCCTCACTGTAATTGTTTAACAACCACCCATCTATATGCCTTTTAAACCCAACAGGCAAATCCTGTTAGAGGCCAAACCCACGTGAGCCACGCGGCCAACCCAACCCGAAAACCCATCCATAAACCCTAAAACCTGACCCAGAAGCATGCTCGAACGCACATGATATTGATTGCTAGGGTTTTCAAATGCCAAACATGGCTAGCGACTGCTAACCGGGAAAGGAGAAAACAATTAGGGAAGGCATTCAAAAGCTTACTCCCGAATGGTTTTAGAACTCTCTAGAATCCCTGCGCCCCTATAAAATAGCTTGCCCGGTCGAACATCCATTTTCTTTTTCTATCGTGCTGCTGCGTTAGAACCTTGTCATCATCATCCTCTTCCTTCGATTGCCGATCATGAAGCCATCAAAGGGCCCCTAACTTCTTCCTTCTTCCTCGACCTGCAAGCATCCTGCGGCCCATTCCTCTCCTCCGTGTGCATCGTCGTCCTGCTATTGCCGTTGTCGAACGAGGGCGACGTCTGCATCCATCTACTTCCTGCTGTGAAGAAAGCGGCATCCCACTGCTTCCTCTTCTTCTTATTCATATTCCTATACCACGTTCTTCACGTCGGAAAGGTAGGTTTCCTCAAGTTTCGTAGCCCAAACAAAGTTAAAACAAGATTTAAGGCCAACATTATAGATAAAAATCATCTTATATCATGCATTTTTGACGTACACATGATTATCGGTGTGTTCTGAATTTTTACAGTAATTAACGACCCTTCCTAGGGCGTAATTTCATTTTGACGCCCATCAAAACGGTCGTCAAATCCCATTTGGAATTGATGACTTCGCATATGTCGTGTTTTCTGGAGTTGACGCCACTGTTAAGGGCGTGATAAGAGTAAAACGTGACAGCCGCAGTGTCGTCATTTATTGAAATTCAAAAAAAGTGATCAACGACAGTCGTCAATTATATATATGTTGGTTATGGTTTTTCGCATTTATAGTTATGCATGGGTATAAAAGTATCCTCTGGCCATGAAAATTTTTGGGCATACTATTGGGATGGGGACCGAGGTAGTGGAAGTAGTTGCACCGTTTTTCATGCCCTCTATCGCAAGATCCCCCGTCTCTCATCGAAAAATTATTTTGAACGTATGGTTAGGTAGAGTTTTTCGAGCCGGTCATTTCGGTATATTATATGCTAGATTCCGACATCATTTAGTATGGAAACGGGAAACTTGAAAAATTGATTTTTTTGAAAACACGACCCACATACGGTCGTTACCATATAAATGGACGCCACTGTTGATCGGCGTCATACTTAACTAATATATATATATATATATATATATATATATATATTCATATATCATGCATGTATATCTTCGAAAATCTATTATTATTAAAATATATAACCAAAAATTATGAAAAATATATATTTGGAATCCTTGTATTTTTCTCCTAATTATCATATATTCTTTTTCCTTAAATTATTTTAAATAAATCAATGTGCCTTTTAATGTAAGTTTTTGAATTTATTCAATTAAATAGATAAAAATTTGAATTCTTGTTAAATAAATTAAGTTAAAAATCATAGAATTAACGTCCCTCCAAGTGGACGCTAATTAATAAATGACACTACTCACGGACGTCGAATAATATAAGTTTATTTAATTATAGTTAATTATAGAATAGGATGGACACGAATTCTATGATTAACGTATACATGTTCTCACCATTTTCTTCCGTTTTTTACCCATACCGCGGGTCTTTTGGCACTCTCATCTCATGTCCGTAGATGGAGTCCCTGTTTCATGATTGTTTCACGTATACACCTCAACTCTTGGTGACATACGAGCCCTCCGTTGGACATTCCGTTCCTTCGGACTGGCGAGTTAGTCATTGGGACCTCCGTAAGTCTCCTCGTAGCCTTGGATTCCCTCAAGGCCGACTGAGCTGGTTGTACCTTAAACACCTTGTGCTTTTGATTGCCACGTCTTGTGGTAAACCGGCCCTCTCATGGTGCTATCTTGGCCCATGAGAGAATAAATCCTAGCCAGTGGAATGCTGATATTTCACTAGGCGATGTTTTGGATTGAGTCCCTTATAGATGGGGTCAATCTCTCAGCTTGATTCATGTCCCTTGAATGGTGACAGGTTTAGTCATCCACTCAAGTTATCACGGCTACCTAGTTAAGGAACCGACTCTACCCAGGTTATCGACATATCATGGTTCTCGTTGGTTTTATCATTGCCCATCTAATGTTCTCCTTGAATTCCGTGGAACCTATCCACGAATCTACCTTGATATCCTACATGAGTTTGTTCTTGGAATTCCATGGCTATCACTAAAGTGGTTGTCTAGATATTACATGTAACAATGTCTGCGCATATAGGGCCCGATCTGGTCGTGGGAGGAGCACCCGAAAGTACTTGTGCCCATGGGAGTTATATTAATCACGGTGTGGCATTGCACCGAAGTACTTGCTTGAATCTACGACAATCCACGATCTATCTCTCTCTCGCGTGCTTGACTTGATTGACTTGACACAACTTGCGTGGCCTGGAATGGGCAAAGTACTTGCTTGTTATTAGCCATTATCTCATGACATGAATGACTTTATTGATATACTTGGTACTCATTCTTGAAATCTTGAATACTTGAAATTCCCTATCTTGGATCAACAATACATGTTATTTCCTCTCGTTATCATGTTCAATTCCATAGCATTCTATTTTACATGTTTTACATGCTAGACTTGCATTTGAAAAAGGTAATTACTTAAACCAATTGCTAGTTCTCGAGATATAATTCTTACTGAGCGTTCGCTCACCAAATTCTTGTCCCTAAACGTTTCAGGTAATACGGACCATGACTCGGACTCGGATGGGCAGGAGCTAGAGTGACGAGCGTAGAATCTTCAAGAGCCATGCTGCTACACCTCATCTTGTCGAGTCGTCTTTAGTTTATTCCTTTGGAGACTTGTTGTTAGATATTTTGTTATGTCAAGAGTTGTTACATTTATGGCTTGTGGGCCTGACTAGAATTATTAAGTCTTGGAGTTATGTGGCTTGGTTTAATGCCTAAGTTGTTATCAATGGTATCAGTTTTTGGTTATGTTTTAAATTCTCGTCTTATTGCGCACTCTATTTGATGTCAAAATTTTACTTGCTCTGATTGACATGATTGATATAAACTCGTCACGTTCTCTCCCCGGGTTCCTTCCGCGCTCGGGGCGTGACAGTTTTTGTGGTATCAAAGCCTAGGATTTCAAGTCCTAGGAAACCCAAGTCCAAGGATAGGTCTATCCCCAAACTGTGAGGATGGGTAGTGCCGTGGGTATAAGTCCTTGTAGGGCTTCCAACTACAAATTCCAACATGAAACTAATGAAGATTAACTCCTTGTAGGACTATGGCTACTGAACGCGCACAATGGCGTGAGATGCAACAAACTGTTCAAGGCTTGACCCAGGCCTTACAACAAGTGGCCCAAGGTGGGGCACACCATGGAGCCGGCGACCTCCATCGGAGCTTTAGAAATCTCAACCCTCCGAGATTCTCAGGTTCATCAAATCCCGAGAATGCGGAGAATTGGATAAAGGAGATCGAGCGAATCTTCCGCGTCATGCAATGCGCGGATGGTGAAAAGGTGCTTCTGGCCACGTTCCAACTGGAATGGGACGCCCATGCTTGGTGGGAGTCCGTCGAGGCCACCCTGCTTGAAGATCATGTTTCATGGGCCGAATTTGTCGAGCACTTCAATAGCAAATATTTCTCCGACCGTGTTCAGGAGAAAAAGGCCGCAAAATTTGCTGCCTTGAAGCAACGATCCCTGTCGGTAGCTGACTATGAAGCCCAGTTCTCTAGGTTATCTAGATATGCACCACATTTAGTATGCACTGAAAAGATGAAGGCAAGAAGGTTCTTGAACGGGTTACGACCTCAACATATCACTCAGCTCGCTCCCTTAGATATTCAAGTGTACTCAGAGATTGTACGTCGTACCCAGCTGCTAGAAGACGCCACGGAATTG
Source organism: Amorphophallus konjac (assembly GCA_022559845.1). Lineage (NCBI taxonomy): Eukaryota > Viridiplantae > Streptophyta > Magnoliopsida > Alismatales > Araceae > Amorphophallus > Amorphophallus konjac. The sequence goes on from CM040121.1 coordinate 357,122,534, forward strand.
TCCGACAAAATCAGTGGTAAGGATAAAAGGGAGAATGTCACAAGCCCCAACACTTTTAAACCGTCTTTCAAAAAGTGGACCAATAATGGAGGCGAACCCTCCAAGGTGAAGAAATTCAAGAAGGGCAACAACAAACCTTTCTCCATCACGGCACCGCCAATGGAGAATTGTAAATATTGCGATAAGCCGGGTCATCAGGCTGCGGAATGCTGGAGAAGGCTCAGAGCATGCCTTCGTTGTGGGAGTAAAGAACACCGTATTCCCGACTGTCCAATGATGAATGAGCAAAGTGAGCCGGAGACAAAGCAAGAGAAGCGTCCGGCAAAGAAGCAAGGACGTTTACAAGCTCTCCAAGAGACGGAACCAACCGAGGAAGGGTTGGTGGAAGGTATTTTGACTGTCTGTTCTAAATCTGCTCAAGTACTGTTTGATACTGGCGCCACACATTCTTTTGTTTCAAAGAAATTTGCTGCTTCATTCTCTATGGAACCTGAATGGATAGACTTGGTAATTTCTACCCCGTTAGGGAATGAGTCTGATGTCACTTTCCATTACCTAAACTGCAAGATTATAGTTAAAGGCCACAACTTACTTGCAGATTTAATCTGCTTAGACTTGAAGGAGTATGATGTAATTTTAGGGGCCGATTGGCTATCCACCCATCGGGTAACTGTAGACAGCCGAAATGGAAAAGTAACTTTTACGGATTTCCCGGAGTTAACTTACGTTACTCCCTGGAAGAGATCACCAGTCATCTCTGCTCTTCGAGCCAACAAACTTATCAACAAAGGATGCGAGGCATTCTTAGCATTTGTAACTGCCACGGAGGCTAAGATAGCTAGACTAGAAGACATTGACTTGCCTAGTTTGCCACCAGAGAGAGAAGTCTCATTCACTATAGACCTTGTCCCGGGTGCCGGACCTGTCTCCAAAGCACCGTACAGAATGTCCCCCGCAGAATTGAAGGAATTGAAGGAACAGCTAATGGAGCTATTGAAGAAAGGATTTATCAGACCAAGTACTTCCCCATGGGGAGCACCAGTGTTGTTCGTCAAGAAGAAGGATGGATCGATGAGACTATGCATCGATTATCGGCAGCTGAATTAACTCACTATCAAGAATAAATACCCGTTGCCGAGGATTGATGAACTCTTCGATCAGATTTCTGGAGCAAAGTATTTCTCAAAAATTGATCTTCGATCAGGTTATCACCAATTGAGGATCAAGGACGAGGATATTCACAAAACTGCATTCCGAAGCAGGTACGGGCATTATGAATTTACTGTTATGCCTTTTGGACTAACAAATGCCCCTACAGCTTTTGTGCAGCTTATGAATAGCATCTTTAGACCGCATCTGGACAAATTTATTGTGGTTTTTATCGATGATATCCTGATATATTCAAAGTCTGAAGAGGAGCATGAAGTGCATTTGAGGATAGCATTACAGATATTAAGGGATAATCAATTATATGCCAAACTTAGCAAATGCGAGTTTTGGTTAGAAGAAGTGTCCTTCTTAGGACACGTAATTTCAAAGGATGGAATCTTAGTGGACCCCGCAAAGGTCGAAGCAGTAAAGAAATGGGAACAACCGACAAATACAACAGAAATCAGGAGTTTCCTTGGTCTTGCTGGTTATTACCGGCATTTTACTAAAAACTTTTCAAAGATTGCAGTACCACTCACCAGGCTGACCCGCAAGGAAGTTCCGTATGAGTGGAATGAGGAATGTGAACAAAGCTTCCAAACATTGAAGGACCGTTTGACCACTGCTCCGGTCTTGGCCCTTCCTATTGAAGGAGAGAAGTATGAGGTATATACCGATGCTTCCGGTATTGGCCTCGGTTGTGTGTTAATGCAACAGGGAAGGGTTATCGTATACTCCTCTAGGCAGTTGAAGAAGCACGATGAAAACTACCCGGTGCATGACTTGGAGTTGGCCGCGGTAGTATTTGCACTAAAGATCTAGAGACACTATCTCTACGGAGAACAATTCACAGTATTCTCCGATCATAAGAGCCTCAAATATCTATTCTCTCAGAAGGAGCTTAATATGAGGCAACGTCGATGGCTGGAATATTTAAAGGACTTTGAATTCACTATTCAGTATCACCCCGGTAAAGGAAATTCGGTAGCCAACGCCTTGAGTCGAAAGTCGAGAGCCCTTATAGCCAGCTGTATGATACGGGAATGGAAACTATTAGAAGAATTCTCTAGATTAAATATAAGCACAGACCAGAAAGACGGGTGCATTACTCTCTCTCACATGAGTGTGCATCCGGACTTGCTATCCGAAATCAAAAAGTTACAAGATGAAGATCATGGAATGATTGAAATCAGGGAGAAACTAGATCAAAGAACCGGGTTCGAGCTAGCAATTGATGGAAGACTAATGTTGCAGGAAAGGACATGTGTTCCGAACTGTCCTGAGTTGAAAAGGAAAATTCTAGATGAAGCTCACCGCTCTAGGTATACCATTCATCCTAGAGCAACTAAGATGTACAAAGATCTAAAAAGAACTTTCTGGTGGTCGAACATGAAGAGGTAGGTAGCGGACTTTGTATCTCGCTGTCTCACGTGCCAACAAGTGAAAGCGGAACATCAAAGACCCGCCGGAAAGTTACACCCCCTGGGTATTCCTAAATGGAAATGGGAAGGAATTGGTATGGATTTCATCATGGGACTGCCTAAGTCTAGAGGCGGACATGATGGTATTTGGGTAGTCATCGACCGACTGACCAAGTCAGCGCATTTCTTGCCAATTAAAAGTCGATGGTCGGTTGATGTTTTGGCCGCATTGTATATTAAGGAGATCGTGAGATTGCATGGAGTCCCAACATCAATCGTGTCTGACCGAGACCCTCGCTTCATTCTCATTTCTGGAAGGGTCTACAACACTCTTTGGGGACGAAGCTCAACTTCAGTACTGCTTTCCATCCCCAGACCGATGGTCAGACTGAGAGAACAAATCAAATAGTTGAAGACATGTTACGAGCTTGCATTATTGACTTTGGCGGAGGCTGGCATGATCATTTGCCCCTAGCCGAGTTTGCATACAATAATAGTTATCAAGCTAGTATACAGATGGCTCCATTTGAAGCCTTGTACGGCAGGAGTTGCCGATCACCTATATGCTGGAATGAGGTTGGCGAAAAGCAACTACTAGGGCCAGATATGGTAAGAAACACAACGGAAAAGGTTGAACTTATCCGAGAAAGACTCAAAGTGGCACAATCCAGACAGAAATCCTATGCAGATAATAGAAGAAGGGAACTAGAGTTCCAAGTTGGAGACCATGTTTACCTCAAGGTCTCACCCGGTCGAGGAATAAGAAGGTTCGGAGTTAAAGGCAAGCTTACACCGAGATTCATTGGTCCATTCGAAATATTGGAAAGAGTTGGCGAGGTAGCCTATCGTCTTGCTTTGCCTCCACAACTGTCGGAAGTGCACAATGTGTTCCACATTTCCATGCTGAAGAAATATGTGCACGACCCTTTCCACGTCATTGATCATAGCAACTTAGTGATTCAAAAGGACCTCACTTACGAACAAAAGCCAATGAAGATTCTTGATCGAGAGGTCCGAGTCTTAAGAAACAAGACCATTCCCATGATAAAAGTGCAGTGGAACAAATGCTTGGAACAAGAAGCAACATGGGAAACCGAGGAAGCTATGCGAAGAAGATATCCGGAATTGTTCTAAACCGTAAGTACTCTATACCCTCTATGTCTCCATTCACGCGATTGAATTTGGGGACCAAATTCTTTTAAGTGGGAGAGGGTGTAGCACCCCTGACAATTAGAGGAATAAAATTTCCTAAATAAATTAAAACCAAATAATTATACGCTTAATGCGCTTGACACACATTTGTATAAATAAATGAATCGTCATATAAAAACTAGCCATTTAGTTAATTGTATAAATATTCCGATTCATGTATGATAATTCGGTTACAATACCACTTTAATACAACCCCTAGATATATATATACACTTAATAGGCCTTAAAACATAAGTTATATTTTATTTTACCATTAATATAAAACTTATAAGCCCAAAAAGCCATATATATATATATATATATATATACAAATGGTATATATTATAATATGAATGCATAACACATATCTATATCTATATATATATATACCTGGATAGAAGGAGTGACCAACCCGTATGAACCACCTCACAAGGTTAACCCAAGCCTTAGCCCATTGAGTAACCGTAACCCAAACGCTCACATATATATATATACTACTAATGGGCCCTCACTGTAATTGTTTAACAACCACCCATCTATATGCCTTTTAAACCCAACAGGCAAATCCTGTTAGAGGCCAAACCCACGTGAGCCACGCGGCCAACCCAACCCGAAAACCCATCCATAAACCCTAAAACCTGACCCAGAAGCATGCTCGAACGCGCATGATATTGACTGCTAGGGTTTTCAAATGCCAAACATGGCTAGCGACTGCTAACCGGGAAAGGAGAAAATAATTAGGGAAGGCATTCAAAAGCTTACTCCCGAATGGTTTTAGAACTCTCTAGAATCCATGCGCCCCTATAAAATAGCTTGCCCGGTCGAACATCCATTTTCTTTTTCTATCGTGCTGCTGCGTTAGAACCTTGTCATCATCATCCTCTTCCTTCGGTTGCCGATCATGAAGCCATCAAAGGGCCCCTAACTTCTTCCTTCTTCCTCGACCTGTAAGCATCCTGCGGCCCATTCCTCTCCTCCGTGTGCATCATCGTCCTGCTATTGCCGTTGTCGAACGAGGGCGACGTCTGCATCCATCTACTTCCTGCTGTGAAGAAAGCGGCATCCCACTGCTTCCTCTTCTTCTTATTCATCTTCCTATACCACGTTCTTCACGTCGGAAAGGTAGGTTTCCTCAAGTTTCGTAGCCCAAACAAAGTTAAAACATGATTTAAGGCCAACATTATAGATAAAAATCATCTTATATCATGCATTTTTATCGTACACATGATTATCGGTGTGTTCTGAATTTTTACAGTAATTAACGACCCTTCCTAGGGCGCTATTTCATTTTGACGCCCATCAAAACGGTCGTCAAATCCCATTTGGAATTGCCGACTTCTCATATGTCGTGTTTTCTGGAGTTGACGCCACCGTTAAGGGCGTGATAAGAGTAAAACGTGACAGCCGCAATTTCGTCATTTATTGAAATTCAAAAAAAGTGATCAACGACAGTCGTCAATTATATATATGTTGGTTATGGTTTTGATGGGGACATCGCTTACCCCTTCACATGGTCCTGTTGCTCGCCATTTTGTTCGCCATCATTTTCTGAGTATAGCCATGTAGTTCTCTCATTTTTCTTGAGTCTTATCTATGTAATTTTCCCTTTATTGAGTCTATTACCTAAGTTAGTTAGTCATTTACCTAAGTCCAAGTTTCATTAACTAGCTTAGTAGGTTATTGAGCCTGTTCATTGGGCCTGGCCCATGGGCGCCCCCTTCCCCAACCTTTGGTCTTCTGTCAGTTGTCCACAATGTGTGGACTTATTGTAAATTGTGGGTTTCCTATATAAGGACCCCAATCCCCCACTTGAAGAGGGTAATTGATGAATGAATGAAAATTGAACCCACTTGAATCTCCTTGAGTCTTCTCTCTCTCTCTCTAGCTCTCTCTCTCTAATTCTCTCTCTCCCTCTCTCCTAGAGGCGAACCCCCTCTCTCTCCTCCCTCCCTCTCTCTCTAAATTTCAAAATTCCCCTCTCTCCTCACCCCTTGCCACCTCACTTGCCACCTAGGCAAGTCCCTTCAACTCCCAAGGCCCCATTACTTCTCTCCATTACTCATTCCACCTCCCCAAGCACCCTTCCACCTTCCCAAAGCATCCATCCCCCTTCCCCAAGCAACCATCCACCTCCCTAGAAGACTCTTCCTCTCCCCAATACAGCCCATCAACTCCCTAGGTCGTCCACCCCCTTCCCCTCCCTCCTAGGGTCGAACCCCTCAACCCCTCTCCACCTCCATTGCCTTGGCCGACCACCCCATCCCCCTCTCTCCTAGCTGCGGCCTCCCCTCCCCTCCACCCTCTTGGACCTCCATCTCCCCTGCTCCACTCCTCTCCACACCCCTAAACTCCCCCTACCATCACCACCAGCCCTCCCACCATTGCTACATCACCATTCCCTTTAACCAAGCTCCACCACCACCCTTTTACCTAGTCAAGTCTGCAGGTAGCAGAAGAAGACCCGTCTTGCAGAAGCTACCCCGAGTTTGTACGGCGACATCTGAGGGCGTATCTTACCTTTCTGGAAAGGTCGTCCAGTCCCCTACGCAGGCGAGAAAGAATCATGCAATTCTGAGTTCGTGGCCGCCTGTGAGAGCTGTCCTACCCCGACTGCGCCAGACACCACCTTCAGAAAGCCTGAGCCCGATTGGAAGCTGCTTCTCGACCAACCGCGAAGGAATCAGGCTGAAGTTCCTTCTTCAAAATTCTTCCTCCATCTGTCCATGACCAGAAGCAAGAAGAGGAACTGCATTCGACATCTGGGAGCCAAAGTTCCGAAATTTCTCCCTCAGTCACGCGGGTCTGCCTCCTGCAGTCTACAGCGACCAGTTCCCACTCATCGGCGTCCTCCTGCCCACCCTGACTTCAGAAAGTGTTGCTGTCAGTTTTTCTGTGTAGAGGCTTCGTCCACGGTTCCAGCGGATCCGACGGTTTGTGATTCGGCATCCGGGAGCGGCCGTGGCAACTTCTGCAATCCACTGCTCGTATCTGGTAGTCGCTGCGGCCAGAGTCTGCAACCCAGCTCGTCGCTGCACCACGACTAATCGTGGAGGATTCAGACCAATAGCTCTTCTTAAAAATTCTTCCTCCATCCGTCCACGACCAGAAGCAAGAAACGGAACGACATTCGGCATCCAGGAGCCAGAGTTACAAATTTTCTCCCTCTGTCGCGCGGATCTGCCTCCTGCAGCCTGCAGCGACCAGTACCTACTCTTCAGGGCACACCGACCATCCACGGCCTCGGATCGCAGCCCCAATGACTCCAGCTGAAAGCTACCTCGACCACGGAGACGACGCCTCTGATTTCGTGCCAATCGGAACTCGGGAGCGCCCGTGACAGCATCTGCAACCTACTTCTACAGAACAGGTCCGGCCAGAGACAACACCAGCTGTCCTGGTTCAGTCACCTGTGCTGCCAGTCCCTGACTCCAAAGGCTGCCCCAAAATTCAGACAACACCGACTTCAAGTCAGGAAGCATTGCGAGGTGGTTTCGCTCAATTTGGAGTCCGGACGAGCCCGGGGCAGAGCCAACAACAACACCCTGTCCAGCCGTCCAGATTGCAGCTGAACCCACATTGATTTCCTTTCTACCATTTCGGTCCGTCCTCCCATCCCCGCCTGGCCGGCTTACCGCCCCACCCTGCGTGGTGGTAGTGTTTGTTTGTAATTAACCAATTCCCACCCCCGAGATCACCCTCCTGCGCGAGGTGTAGTAATTGTACTCTTGAATAGGTTTTGAAGCTTCACCGGCACAGTGTGCGGGGAGCACACTTCCCCGCTCGCCCTCGTCTCCGACCGGGATCGGCGTCTTCACGCCGATCAGGTGAGCTCCTGGTCACTCTTCGCTGCTGGTTATTACCATTGCTAGCTTAGTATCGCTTTTTTAGTTGCCCGTCGGAAGTGATACGAGCGATCGACCCGCCATTCAATCAATTTGTGTGTTCGCCGCGGAGCAAGTTGAGAGAGAGCCATTGCATCCCACGCCCTCGGCGTGCCGGCCGCCCTTGAAATCGGGCATCCCTGGCCCATTGGGGTCCCTTCCGAGCTAGCCAAACCCTTGGAACCTTGAGGTCCAACCCCGGACCCTCACCGTCATCGCCGGTCCTCCTTCAGACCCGAGTGTGCCTACGCGAGTGAGTCCGCTAGTGCGACGTTGCCAACTCATGTGTTGCTTGCTATCCTAGGTCCAAGGGAGTCATATCACATCAAATTGGTATCATTGTCCTCCGCTGCATGTTGTGTCACATCAAATTGGTATCAGAGCAAGTTCTAGACTTGTCTCTACTAAGTCTTGTCCTAGGGAAATTGCATTCATCACCCGATCATCATGCATACCCCTCGTTGGTCACATGGTCCGATTGACCCCCTCCACATGGACTACATTGTAGATGAGGACCTTCATTTTGATGGAAATCCTCATGCCTATCTTAGGTGGGAGAATACCATGGAAAGGGACTTTGAAAGTACTTGGGTATATGGATCCGAGAGAGTCCGCAGGGCCAAGGCATGACTTCGGTGTCTAGCTAAGAAAATGTGGGAACAAAAAGAGAGATTCAGAAGGGTTTGGGGACAGGAGCCCATTTACTCATGGGATGACATGAAGAGGGAACTTAGAAAGATCTATGCTCCCCGACATTCTCCCACCCACCCGAGAAACCCTCCCACAAACCCGTTCCCGCCCAGTCCATCTAAACCCTCCACTAGGACCAAAACCCCACCACCCAAAGGACCCCAAGACTCATTAGAAGAACTAAGGATTGAGATTAAGAATATCTTCACCTCCCATAGGGTCCAAACTCCACCACCCCAAATAATTCCAACTTGCACCACCCCATCGCCAAAAGGCCTTCCCACTCCCTTGGAGAGCAAGACCCCCACACCACAAAGGAATGAGATTGAAGTTGAGGAATATGAGGCCTCCCCCGATTGGGAAGAAGAGTATGAATCACAATATCATGGGTTAGGCCAAGAAGTTCCCATCCCAAGTGGAGGAAGCATCATGGCTCACTCCACCCTCACCATTCCAACCCGTGTGGACCCCATGTCCACTCCACCTAGGCCCATGATGGCCACCACCACCCCACCCAAAACTCTCCCACAAACCCACACTCCACAAACTTCCTTGGTCCCCAAAACCACCCCTCCATCTTCCCCTAAAAGAGACACACCCCCTAAAACCAACCAACCCAATCCTCCTCAACCCATCCATCTTTCACTACCAACCCCTATCCAACCCCAACATAGGCCTCCACTTCTCCCCTTACCGATCCCAAACCAAGTTCCCCTTTACCTCCCACCTCGGGGGTACCATACACCTATCCTCACCACCACACCCTCACGGGACCATCTCACCTCCTTGATAGAGGAACACATGATTCCCATACCTGACCCCATAAAGGTGAACACACCAACCCCCGCCATAGAGATCACCCATGTCCAGGAAGAAGAAGGAACTTCACATGGTGGTCTTAACCTTACACCACCCTCCTTAATAGGGACCGGGCTTATCTTAGGAGAACCCCTTTCACGTTGGCTAAAGGAGAACCCATTTGGAGATCTCATGGTCCATGCTTACCCACCCATGGAGCAAAACCATCCTATAGTACCCTTATCCACCTATCACACCACAATCCAATCATCCTATCAGGTGGAAACATTAGGGGATTTTCTTGAGGGTCTAACTTGGCAAATGAAGCTAACTGGCATGTTGACCACTGTAGCCGACCAACCTAGGAGTCTTAACCTCCTACATCTATGTGTCGGGTCCATCTCTTCCATTTACACTGTGGGTTGCTACACTAGCGACCTTCTTTTATCCCTCCCCATTCCCGAAGAGCCCGATGCTATCCGTGAATTGGAGTTACTTATTTCGGGTAGGATACCAAGCCCTCCAATCATGACCAACCAACCCTCCTCGAACTTCGGTTCAATTACTACATTTGAGGAGGAGGACTCACCATCATTTGGAGACCTTGAGGTGAAAGAACACCTCACCCTTGGTAACACATTCCATGACCCCTTTGATCCCACCCTATGGAAGACAATGAACCCATGGGACCTGACCGCCCTACCCACCACCCACTCCCTCCTACCCTCACCCACCATGCTAGAACCAACACACCTCGTCCTAGACCCAGCCCACACCAAGGGAACCATGACCATGGGCAGTATACACCTAGGGAACAAGGTAGTGCCCCACCCCATGATGCATACCTACTATGATCCCTTCGACCCTTACAAATGGGAGCTTAAAGGTCACCCCATACCCACACACATGGTCATCATCTCTAGGAGAAGAAAGCACCCATCTTGGCATGTCACATCATTCGACAAGGGTCATGAGTCCAGCCTTCCCATGCATGTCACGCACAGTTTAGGCTCAATGCATAACTGGCCTACATTTGGTTGTGTTGGCCCACCCACATTCTTCCTAGCCCTTACACCTGAATGGAGCACACATGGATGTCCGGGTCCCCCGGTAATTCTCACAGCCATACACGATAGATCCACCTATGGTTTCCCAGGCCCCCCTGAGTCCACAAGATGCCTCATCACATCCATGAATGATAGGTCTATGTACGGTTGCCCCAGTCCCCCTTTGCATACCACATACTTCCCACCCCCACCGCACCATCACTCAAAGCATTCTCATTCAAGCAAGCATCCAAATATGGGTAGTGACGATCATAATGAGCGGGCTATAACTCAAGGATGGCACTTTGAAATCTAAGGAGGTAACCTCGCGATGGTGGCATTGGAACGACTCTATCTTAGGGCCACCTCCAAATCGAGGGCACGAGGACTTGGACCTTTCATGTTCCAAGCGGCTTTGGCCAACCTGGCTTATGGATTAGATTTACTAATGGGCTATGGGATATACCCCAATTCTCATGCGGCTGATCCGGCACCCTATATGGGCACCGCGGTGAATCCCAGTGAGTACTTTGAGCCTATAACTTCCTTTAAGAGGGACACCCCGGAGAGCTTCCACCAAATAGCCTTGAGAGCCCGACGTGTACACAGAGGGGCAATACTATGCAAGCAGGGTTCCACCGCCAGCATGAGGGTGTGTCCGGGCCGCCTTGAGAGGATGAAGAGTCGTCCCCTGGACGCAGGTGCAGGTTGGGTTTGGAGATTGCAGGTCGCCCTGAGCTGCTTCCCCGGTGGGTCCTTAATCGACGGAGTCGAGTTCTCCGCACCCCGGGAGTATGATGGGGACATCGCTTACCCCTTCACATGGTCCTGTTGCTCGTCATTTTGTTCGCCATCATTTTCTGAGTATAGCCATGTAGTTCTCTCATTTTTCTTGAGTCTTATCTATGTAATTTTCCCTTTATTGAGTCTATTACCTAAGTTAGTTAGTCATTTACCTAAGTCCAAGTTTCATTAACTAGCTTAGTAGGTTATTGAGCCTGTTCATTGGGCCTGGCCCATGGGCGCCCCCTTCCCCAACCTTTGGTCTTCTGTCAGTTGTCCACAATGTGTGGACTTATTGTAAATTGTGGGTTTCCTATATAAGGCTCCTCCCTCCCTCTCTCTCTAAATTTCAAAATTCCCCTCTCTCCTCACCCCTTGCCACCTCACTTGCCACCTAGGCAAGTCCCTTCAACTCCCAAGGCCCCATTACTTCTCTCCATTACTCATTCCACCTCCCCAAGCACCCTTCCACCTTCCCAAAGCATCCATCCCCCTTCCCCAAGCAACCATCCACCTCCCTAGAAGACTCTTCCTCTCCCCAATACAGCCCATCAACTCCCTAGGTCGTCCACCCCCTTCCCCTCCCTCCTAGGGTCGAACCCCTCAACCCCTCTCCACCTCCATTGCCTTGGCCGACCACCCCATCCCCCTCTCTCCTAGCTGCGGCCTCCCCTCCCCTCCACCCTCTTGGACCTCCATCTCCCCTGCTCCACTCCTCTCCACACCCCTAAACTCCCCCTACCATCACCACCAGCCCTCCCACCATTGCTACATCACCATTCCCTTTAACCAAGCTCCACCACCACCCTTTTACCTAGTCAAGTCTGCAGGTAGCAGAAGAAGACCCGTCTTGCAGAAGCTACCCCGAGTTTGTACGGCGACATCTGAGGGCGTATCTACCTTTCTGGAAAGGTCGTCCAGTCCCCTACGCAGGCGAGAAAGAATCATGCAATTCTGAGTTCGTGGCCGCCTGTGAGAGCTGTCCTACCCCGACTGCGCCAGACACCACCTTCAGAAAGCCTGAGCCCGATTGGAAGCTGCTTCTCGACCAACCGCGAAGGAATCAGGCTGAAGTTCCTTCTTCAAAATTCTTCCTCCATCTGTCCATGACCAGAAGCAAGAAGCGGAACTGCATTCGACATCTGGGAGCCAAAGTTCCGAAGTTTCTCCCTCAGTCACGCGGGTCTGCCTCCTGCAGTCTACAGCGACCAGTTCCCACTCATCGGCGTCCTCCTGATCACCCTGACTTCAGAAAGTGTTGCTGTCAGTTTTTCTGTGTAGAGGCTTCGTCCACGGTTCCAGCGGATCCGACGGTTTGTGATTCGGCATCCGGGAGCGGCCGTGGCAACTTCTGCAATCCACTGCTCGTATCTGGTAGTCGCTGCGGCCAGAGTCTGCAACCCAGCTCGTCGCTGCACCACGACTAATCGTGGAGGATTCAGACCAATGGCTCTTCTTAAAAATTCTTCCTCCATCCGTCCACGACCAGAAGCAAGAAACGGAATGACATTCGGCATCCAGGAGCCAGAGTTACAAATTTTCTCCCTCTGTCGCGCGGATCTGCCTCCTGCAGCCTGCAGCGACCAGTGCCTACTCTTCAGGGCACACCGACCATCCACGGCCTCGGATCGCAGCCCCAATGACTCCAGCTGAAAGCTACCTCGACCACGGAGACGACACCTCTGATTTCGTGCCAATCGGAACTCGGGAGCGCCCGTGACAGCATCTGCAACCTACTTCTACAGAACAGGTCCGGCCAGAGACCACACCAGCTGTCCTGGTTCAGTCACCTGTGCTGCCAGTCCCTGACTCCAAAGGCTGCCCCAAAATTCAGACAACACCGACTTCAAGTCAGGAAGCATTGCGAGGTGGTTTCGCTCAATTTGGAGTCCGGACGAGCCCGGGGCAGAGCCAACAACAACACCCTGTCCAGCCGTCCAGATTGCAGCTGAACCCACATTGATTTCCTTTCTACCATTTCGGTCCGTCCTCCCATCCCCGCCTGGCCGGCTTACCGCCCCACCCTGCGTGGTGGTAGTGTTTGTTTGTAATTAACCAATTCCCACCCCCGAGATCACCCTCCTGCGCGAGGTGTAGTAATTGTACTCTTGAATAGGTTTTGAAGCTTCACCGGCACAGTGTGCGGGGAGCACACTTCCCCGCTCGCCCTCGTCTCCGACCGGGATCGGCGTCTTCACGCCGATCAGGTGAGCTCCTGGTCACTCTTCGCTGCTGGTTATTACCATTGCTAGCTTAGTATCGCTTTTTTAGTTGCCCGTCGGAAGTGATACGAGCGATCGACCCGCCATTCAATCAATTTGTGTGTTCGCCGCGGAGCAAGTTGAGAGAGAGCCATTGCATCCCACGCCCTCGGCGTGCCGGCCGCCCTTGAAATCGGGCATCCCTGGCCCATTGGGGTCCCTTCCGAGCTAGCCAAACCCTTGGAACCTTGAGGTCCAACCCCGGACCCTCACCGTCATCGCCGGTCCTCCTTCGGACCCGAGTGTGCCTACGCGAGTGAGTCTGCTAGTGCGACGTTGCCAACTCATGTGTTGCTTGCTATCCTAGGTCCAAGGGAGTCATATCACATCAAATTGGTATCATTGTCCTCCGCTGCATGTTGTGTCACATCAAATTGGTATCAGAGCAAGTTCTAGACTTGTCTCTACTAAGTCTTGTCCTAGGGAAATTGCATTCATCACCCGATCATCATGCATACCCCTCGTTGGTCACATGGTCCGATTGACCCCCTCCACATGGACTACATTGTAGATGAGGACCTTCATTTTGATGGAAATCCTCATGCCTATCTTAGGTGGGAGAATACCATGGAAAGGGACTTTGAAAGTACTTGGGTATATGGATCCGAGAGAGTCCGCAGGGCCAAGGCATGACTTCGGTGTCTAGCTAAGAAAATGTGGGAACAAAAAGAGAGATTCAGAAGGGTTTGGGGGCAGGAGCCCATTTACTCATGGGATGACATGAAGAGGGAACTTAGAAAGATCTATGCTCCCCGACATTCCCCCACCCACCCGAGAAACCCTCCCACAAACCCGTTCCCGCCCAGTCCATCTAAACCCTCCACTAGGACCAAAACCCCACCACCCAAAGGACCCCAAGACTCATTAGAAGAACTAAGGATTGAGATTAAGAATATCTTCACCTCCCATAGGGTCCAAACTCCACCACCCCAAATAATTCCAACTTGCACCACCCCATCGCCAAAAGGCCTTCCCACTCCCTTGGAGAGCAAGACCCCCACACCACAAAGGAATGAGATTGAAGTTGAGGAATATGAGGCCTCCCCCGATTGGGAAGAAGAGTATGAATCACAATATCAGGGTTAGGCCAAGAAGTTCCCATCCCAAGTGGAGGAAGCATCATGGCTCACTCCACCCTCACCATTCCAACCCGTGTGGACCCCATGTCCACTCCACCTAGGCCCATGATGGCCACCACCACCCCACCCAAAACTCTCCCACAAACCCACACTCCACAAACTTCCTTGGTCCCCAAAACCACCCCTCCATCTTCCCCTAAAAGAGACACACCCCCTAAAACCAACCAACCCAATCCTCCTCAACCCATCCATCTTTCACTACCAACCCCTATCCAACCCCAACCTAGGCCTCCACTTCTCCCCTTACCGATCCCAAACCAAGTTCCCTTACCTCCCACCTCGGGGGTACCATACACCTATCCTCACCACCACACCCTCACGGGACCATCTCACCTCCTTGATAGAGGAACACATGATTCCCATACCTGACCCCATAAAGGTGAACACACCAACCCCCGCCATAGAGATCACCCATGTCCAGGAAGAAGAAGGAACTTCACATGGTGGTCTTAACCTTACACCACCCTCCTTAATAGGGACCGGGCTTATCTTAGGAGAACCCCTTTCACGTTGGCTAAAGGAGAACCCATTTGGAGATCTCATGGTCCATGCTTACCCACCCATGGAGCAAAACCATCCTATAGTACCCTTATCCACCTATCACACCACAATCCAATCATCCTATCAGGTGGAAACATTAGGGGATTTTCTTGAGGGTCTAACTTGGCAAATGAAGCTAACTGGCATGTTGACCACTGTAGCCGACCAACCTAGGAGTCTTAACCTCCTACATCTATGTGTCGGGTCCATCTCTTCCATTTACACTGTGGGTTGCTACACTAGCGACCTTCTTTTATCCCTCCCCATTCCCGAAGAGCCCGATGCTATCCGTGAATTGGAGTTACTTATTTCGGGTAGGATACCAAGCCCTCCAATCATGACCAACCAACCCTCCTCGAACTTCGGTTCAATTACTACATTTGAGGAGGAGGACTCACCATCATTTGGAGACCTTGAGGTGAAAGAACACCTCACCCTTGGTAACACATTCCATGACCCCTTTGATCCCACCCTATGGAAGACAATGAACCCATGGGACCTGACCGCCCTACCCACCACCCACTCCCTCCTACCCTCACCCACCATGCTAGAACCAACACACCTCGTCCTAGACCCAGCCCACACCAAGGGAACCATGACCATGGGCAGTATACACCTAGGGAACAAGGTAGTGCCCCACCCCATGATGCATACCTACTATGATCCCTTCGACCCTTACAAATGGGAGCTTAAAGGTCACCCCATACCCACACACATGGTCATCATCTCTAGGAGAAGAAAGCACCCATCTTGGCATGTCACATCATTCGACAAGGGTCATGAGTCCAGCCCTCCCATGCATGTCACGCACAGTTTAGGCTCAATGCATAACTGGCCTACATTTGGTTGTGTTGGCCCACCCACATTCTTCATAGCCCTTACACTTGAATGGAGCACACATGGATGTCCGGGTCCCCCGGTAATTCTCACAGCCATACACGATAGATCCACCTATGGTTTCCCAGGCCCCCCTGAGTCCACAAGATGCCTCATCACATCCATGAATGATAGGTCTATGTACGGTTGCCCCAGTCCCCCTCTGCATACCACATACTTCCCACCCCCACCGCACCATCACTCAAAGCATTCTCATTCAAGCAAGCATCCAAATATGGGTAGTGACGATCATAATGAGCGGGCTATAACTCAAGGATGGCACTTTGAAATCTAAGGAGGTAACCTCGCGATGGTGGCATTGGAACGACTCTATCTTAGGGCCACCTCCAAATCGAGGGCACGAGGACTTGGACCTTTCATGTTCCAAGCGGCTTTGGCCAACCTGGCTTATGGATTAGATTTACTAATGGGCTATGGGATATACCCCAATTCTCATGCGGCTGATCCGGCACCCTATATGGGCACCGCGGTGAATCCCAGTGAGTACTTTGAGCCTATAACTTCCTTTAAGAGGGACACCCCGGAGAGCTTCCACCAAATAGCCTTGAGAGCCCGACGTGTACACAGAGGGGCAATACTATGCAAGCAGGGTTCCACCGCCAGCATGAGGGTGTGTCCGGGCCGCCTTGAGAGGATGAAGAGTCGTCCCCTGGACGCAGGTGCAGGTTGGGTTTGGAGATTGCAGGTCGCCCTGAGCTGCTTCCCCGGTGGGTCCTTAATCGACGGAGTCGAGTTCTCCGCACCCCGGGAGTATGATGGGGACATCGCTTACCCCTTCACATGGTCCTGTTGCTCGTCATTTTGTTCGCCATCATTTTCTGAGTATAGCCATGTAGTTCTCTCATTTTTCTTGAGTCTTATCTATGTAATTTTCCCTTTATTGAGTCTATTACCTAAGTTAGTTAGTCATTTACCTAAGTCCAAGTTTCATTAACTAGCTTAGTAGGTTATTGAGCCTGTTCATTGGGCCTGGCCCATGGGCGCCCCCTTCCCCAACCTTTGGTCTTCTGTCAGTTGTCCACAATGTGTGGACTTATTGTAAATTGTGGGTTTCCTATATAAGGCTCCTCCCTCCCTCTCTCTCTAAATTTCAAAATTCCCCTCTCTCCTCACCCCTTGCCACCTCACTTGCCACCTAGGCAAGTCCCTTCAACTCCCAAGGCCCCATTACTTCTCTCCATTACTCATTCCACCTCCCCAAGCACCCTTCCACCTTCCCAAAGCATCCATCCCCCTTCCCCAAGCAACCATCCACCTCCCTAGAAGACTCTTCCTCTCCCCAATACAGCCCATCAACTCCCTAGGTCGTCCACCCCCTTCCCCTCCCTCCTAGGGTCGAACCCCTCAACCCCTCTCCACCTCCATTGCCTTGGCCGACCACCCCATCCCCCTCTCTCCTAGCTGCGGCCTCCCCTCCCCTCCACCCTCTTGGACCTCCATCTCCCCTGCTCCACTCCTCTCCACACCCCTAAACTCCCCCTAGCATCACCACCAGCCCTCCCACCATTGCTACATCACCATTCCCTTTAACCAAGCTCCACCACCACCCTTTTACCTAGTCAAGTCTGCAGGTAGCAGAAGAAGACCCGTCTTGCAGAAGCTACCCCGAGTTTGTACGGCGACATCTGAGGGCGTATCTTACCTTTCTGGAAAGGTCGTCCAGTCCCCTTCGCAGGCGAGAAAGAATCATGCAATTCTGAGTTCGTGGCCGCCTGTGAGAGCTGTCCTACCCCGACTGCGCCAGACACCACCTGCAGAAAGCCTGAGCCCGATTGGAAGCTGCTTCTCGACCAACCGCGAAGAAATCAGGCTGAAGTTCCTTCTTCAAAATTCTTCCTCCATCTGTCCATGACCAGAAGCAAGAAGCGGAACTGCATTCGACATCTGGGAGCCAAAGTTCCGAAGTTTCTCCCTCAGTCACGCGGGTCTGCCTCCTGCAGTCTACAGCGACCAGTTCCCACTCATCGGCGTCCTCCTGCCCACCCTGACTTCAGAAAGTGTTTCTGTCAGTTTTTCTGTGTAGAGGCTTCGTCCACGGTTCCAGCGGATCTGACGGTTTGTGATTCGGCATCCGGGAGCGGCCGTGGCAACTTCTGCAATCCACTGCTCGTATCTGGTAGTCGCTGCGGCCAGAGTCTGCAACCCAGCTCGTCGCTGCACCACGACTAATCGTGGAGGATTCAGACCAATGGCTCTTCTTAAAAATTCTTCCTCCATCCGTCCACGACCAGAAGCAAGAAACGGAACGACATTCGGCATCCAGGAGCCAGAGTTACAAATTTTCTCCCTCTGTCGCGCGGATCTGCCTCCTGCAGCCTGCAGCGACCAGTGCCTACTCTTCAGGGCACACCGACCATCCACGGCCTCGGATCGCAGCCCCAATGACTTCAGCTGAAAGCTACCTCGACCACGGAGACGACGCCTCTGATTTCGTGCCAATCGGAACTCGGGAGCGCCCGTGACAGCATCTGCAACCTACTTCTACAGAACAGGTCCGGCCAGAGACCACACCAGCTGTCCTGGTTCAGTCACCTGTGCTGCCAGTCCCTGACTCCAAAGGCTGCCCCAAAACTCAGACAACACCGACTTCAAGTCAGGAAGCATTGCGAGGTGGTTTCGCTCAATTTGGAGTCCGGACGAGCCCGGGGCAGAGCCAACAACAACACCCTGTCCAGCCGTCCAGATTGCAGCTGAACCCACATTGATTTCCTTTCTACCATTTCGGTCCGTCCTCCCATCCCCGCCTGGCCGGCTTACCGCCCCACCCTGCGTGGTGGTAGTGTTTGTTTGTAATTAACCAATTTCCACCCCCGAGATCACCCTCCTGCGCGAGGTGTAGTAATTGTACTCTTGAATAGGTTTTGAAGCTTCACCGGCACAGTGTGCGGGGAGCACACTTCCCCGCTCGCCCTCGTCTCCGACCGGGATCGGCGTCTTCACGCCGATCAGGTGAGCTCCTGGTCACTCTTCGCTGCTGGTTATTACCATTGCTAGCTTAGTATCGCTTTTTAGTTGCCCGTCGGAGTGATACGAGCGATCGACCCGCCATTCAATCAATTTGTGTGTTCGCCGCGGAGCAAGTTGAGAGAGAGCCATTGCATCCCACGCCCTCGGCGTGCCGGCCGCCCTTGAAATCGGGCATCCCTGGCCCATTGGGGTCCCTTCCGAGCTAGCCAAACCCTTGGAACCTTGAGGTCCAACCCCGGACCCTCACCGTCATCGCCGGTCCTCCTTCGGACCCGAGTGTGCCTACGCGAGTGAGTCCGCTAGTGCGACGTTGCCAACTCATGTGTTGCTTGCTATCCTAGGTCCAAGGGAGTCATATCACATCAAATTGGTATCATTGTCCTCCGCTGCATGTTGTGTCACATCAAATTGGTATCAGAGCAAGTTCTAGACTTGTCTCTACTAAGTCTTGTCCTAGGGAAATTGCATTCATCACCCGATCATCATGCATACCCCTCGTTGGTCACATGGTCCGATTGACCCCCTCCACATGGACTACATTGTAGATGAGGACCTTCATTTTGATGGAAATCCTCATGCCTATCTTAGGTGGGAGAATACCATGGAAAGGGACTTTGAAAGTACTTGGGTATATGGATCCGAGAGAGTCCGCAGGGCCAAGGCATGACTTCGGTGTCTAGCTAAGAAAATGTGGGAACAAAAAGAGAGATTCAGAAGGGTTTGGGGGCAGGAGCCCATTTACTCATGGGATGACATGAAGAGGGAACTTAGAAAGATCTATGCTCCCCGACATTCCCCCACCCACCCGAGAAACCCTCCCACAAACCCGTTCCCGCCCAGTCCATCTAAACCCTCCACTAGGACCAAAACCCCACCACCCAAAGGACCCCAAGACTCATTAGAAGAACTAAGGATTGAGATTAAGAATATCTTCACCTCCCATAGGGTCCAAACTCCACCACCCCAAATAATTCCAACTTGCACCACCCCATCGCCAAAAGGCCTTCCCACTCCCTTGGAGAGCAAGACCCCCACACCACAAAGGAATGAGATTGAAGTTGAGGAATATGAGGCCTCCCCCGATTGGGAAGAAGAGTATGAATCACAATATCATGGGTTAGGCCAAGAAGTTCCCATCCCAAGTGGAGGAAGCATCATGGCTCACTCCACCCTCACCATTCCAACCCGTGTGGACCCCATGTCCACTCCACCTAGGCCCATGATGGCCACCACCACCCCACCCAAAACTCTCCCACAAACCCACACTCCACAAACTTCCTTGGTCCCCAAAACCACCCCTCCATCTTCCCCTAAAAGAGACACACCCCCTAAAACCAACCAACCCAATCCTCCTCAACCCATCCATCTTCACTACCAACCCCTATCCAACCCCAACCTAGGCCTCCACTTCTCCCCTTACCGATCCCAAACCAAGTTCCCCTTTACCTCCCACCTCGGGGGTACCATACACCTATCCTCACCACCACACCCTCACGGGACCATCTCACCTCCTTGATAGAGGAACACATGATTCCCATACCTGACCCCATAAAGGTGAACACACCAACCCCCGCCATAGAGATCACCCATGTCCAGGAAGAAGAAGGAACTTCACATGGTGGTCTTAACCTTACACCACCCTCCTTAATAGGGACCGAGCTTATCTTAGGAGAACCCCTTTCACGTTGGCTAAAGGAGAACCCATTTGGAGATCTCATGGTCCATGCTTACCCACCCATGGAGCAAAACCATCCTATAGTACCCTTATCCACCTATCACACCACAATCCAATCATCCTATCAGGTGGAAACATTAGGGGATTTTCTTGAGGGTCTAACTTGGCAAATGAAGCTAACTGGCATGTTGACCACTGTAGCCGACCAACCTAGGAGTCTTAACCTCCTACATCTATGTGTCGGGTCCATCTCTTCCATTTACACTGTGGGTTGCTACACTAGCGACCTTCTTTTATCCCTCCCCATTCCCGAAGAGCCCGATGCTATCCGTGAATTGGAGTTACTTATTTCGGGTAGGATACCAAGCCCTCCAATCATGACCAACCAACCCTCCTCGAACTTCGGTTCAATTACTACATTTGAGGAGGAGGACTCACCATCATTTGGAGACCTTGAGGTGAAAGAACACCTCACCCTTGGTAACACATTCCATGACCCCTTTGATCCCACCCTATGGAAGACAATGAACCCATGGGACCTGACCGCCCTACCCACCACCCACTCCCTCCTACCCTCACCCACCATGCTAGAACCAACACACCTCGTCCTAGACCCAGCCCACACCAAGGGAACCATGACCATGGGCAGTATACACCTAGGGAACAAGGTAGTGCCCCACCCCATGATGCATACCTACTATGATCCCTTCGACCCTTACAAATGGGAGCTTAAAGGTCACCCCATACCCACACACATGGTCATCATCTCTAGGAGAAGAAAGCACCCATCTTGGCATGTCACATCATTCGACAAGGGTCATGAGTCCAGCCCTCCCATGCATGTCACGCACAGTTTAGGCTCAATGCATAACTGGCCTACATTTGGTTGTGTTGGCCCACCCACATTCTTCATAGCCCTTACACTTGAATGGAGCACACATGGATGTCCGGGTCCCCCGGTAATTCTCACAGCCATACACGATAGATCCACCTATGGTTTCCCAGGCCCCCCTGAGTCCACAAGATGCCTCATCACATCCATGAATGATAGGTCTATGTACGGTTGCCCCAGTCCCCCTCTGCATACCACATACTTCCCACCCCCACCGCACCATCACTCAAAGCATTCTCATTCAAGCAAGCATCCAAATATGGGTAGTGACGATCATAATGAGCGGGCTATAACTCAAGGATGGCACTTTGAAATCTAAGGAGGTAACCTCGCGATGGTGGCAATGGAACGACTCTATCTTAGGGCCACCTCCAAATCGAGGGCACGAGGACTTGGACCTTTCATGTTCCAAGCGGCTTTGGCCAACCTGGCTTATGGATTAGATTTACTAATGGGCTATGGGATATACCCCAATTCTCATGCGGCTGATCCGGCACCCTATATGGGCACCGCGGTGAATCCCAGTGAGTACTTTGAGCCTATAACTTCCTTTAAGAGGGACACCCCGGAGAGCTTCCACCAAATAGCCTTGAGAGCCCGACGTGTACACAGAGGGGCAATACTATGCAAGCAGGGTTCCACCGCCAGCATGAGGGTGTGTCCGGGCCGCCTTGAGAGGATGAAGAGTCGTCCCCTGGACGCAGGTGCAGGTTGGGTTTGGAGATTGCAGGTCGCCCTGAGCTGCTTCCCCGGTGGGTCCTTAATCGACGGAGTCGAGTTCTCCGCACCCCGGGAGTATGATGGGGACATCGCTTACCCCTTCACATGGTCCTGTTGCTCGCCATTTTGTTCGCCATCATTTTCTGAGTATAGCCATGTAGTTCTCTCATTTTTCTTGAGTCTTATCTATGTAATTTTCTCTTTATTGAGTCTATTACCTAAGTTAGTTAGTCATTTACCTAAGTCCAAGTTTCATTAACTAGCTTAGTAGGTTATTGGGCCTGTTCATTGGGCCTGGCCCATGGGCGCCCCCTTCCCCAACCTTTGGTCTTCTGTCAGTTGTCCACAATGTGTGGACTTATTGTAAATTGTGGGTTTCCTATATAAGGACCCCAATCCCCCACTTCAAGAGGGTAATTGATGAATGAATGAAAATTGAACCCACTTGAATCCCCTTGAGTCTTCTCTCTCTCTCTCTAGCTCTGTCTCTCTAATTCTCTCTCTCCCTCTCTCCTAGGGGTGAACCCCCTCTCTCTCCTCCCTCCCTCTCTCTCTAAATTTCAAAATTCCCCTCTCTCCTCACCCCTTGCCACCTCACTTGCCACCTAGGCAAGTCCCTTCAACTCCCAAGGCCCCATTACTTCTCTCCATTACTCATTCCACCTCCCCAAGCACCCTTCCACCTTCCCAAAGCATCCATCCCCCTTCCCCAAGCAACCATCCACCTCCCTAGAAGACTCTTCCTCTCCCCAATACATCCCATCAACTCCCTAGGTCGTCCACCCCCTTCCCCTCCCTCCTAGGGTCGAACCCCTCAACCCCTCTCCACCTCCATTGCCTTGGCCGACCACCCCATCCCCCTCTCTCCTAGCTGCGGCCTCCCCTCCCCTCCACCCTCTTGGACCTCCATCTCCCCTGCTCCACTCCTCTCCACACCCCTAAACTCCCCCTACCATCACCACCAGCCCTCCCACCATTGCTACATCACCATTCCCTTTAACCAAGCTCCACCACCACCCCTTTACCTAGTCAAGTCTGCAGGTAGCAGAAGAAGACCCATCTTGCAGAAGCTACCCCGAGTTTGTACGGTGACATATGAGGGCGTATCTTACCTTTCTGGAAAGGTCGTTCAGTCGCCTACGCAGGAGAGAAAGAATCGTGCAATTCCGAGTTCATGGCCGCCCGTGAGAGCTGTCCTACCCCTACTGCGCCAGACACCACCTGCAGAAAGCCTGAGCCCAATTGGAAGCTGCTTCTCGACCAACCGCGAAGGAATCAGGCTGAAGTTCCTTCTTCAAAATTCTTCCTCCATCTGTCCACGACCAGAATCAAGAAGCGGAACTGCATTCGACATCCGGGAGCCAGAGTTCCGAAGTTTCTCCCTCAGTCACGCGGGTCTGCCTCCTGCAGTCTACAGCGACCAGTTCCCACTCATCGGCGTCCTCCTGCCCACCCCGACTTCAGAAAGTGTTGCTGTCAGTTTTTATGTGTAGAGGCTTCGTCCATGGTTCCAGCGGCTCCGACGGTTTGTGATTCGGCATCCGGGAGCGGCCATGGCAACTTCTGCAATCCACTACTCATATCTGGTAGTCGCTGCGGCCAGAGTCTGCAACCCGGCTCGTCGCTGCACCACGACTAATCGTGGAGGATTCAGACCAATAGCTCTTCTTCAAAATTCTTCCTGCATCCGTCCACGACCAGAAGCAAGAAACGGAATGACATTCAGCCTCAAGGAGCCAGAGTTACAAATTTTCTCCCTCTGTCGCGCGGATCTGTCTCCTGCAGCCTGCAGCAACCAGTGCCTACTCTTCAGGGCACACCGACCATCCACGGCCTCGGATCGCAGCCCCACCGACTCCAGCTAAAAGCTACCTCGACCACGGAGATGACGCCTCTGATTTCGTGCCAATCGGAGCTCGGGAACGCCCGTGACAGCATCTGCAACCTACTTCTACAGAACAGGTCCGGCCAGAGACCACACCAGCTGTCGTGGTTCAGTCGCCTGCGCCGCCAGTCCCTGACTCCAAAGGCCGCCCCAAAATTCAGACAACACCGACTTCAAGTCAGGAAGCATTGCGAGGTGGTTTCGCTCAATTCGGAGTCCGGACGAGCCCGGGGCAGAGCCAACAACAACACCCTATCCAGCCGTCCAGATTGCAGCTGAACCCACATTGATTTCCTTTCTACCATTTCGGTCCGTCCTCCCATCCCCGCCTGGCCGGCTTACCGCCCCACCCTGCGTGGTGGTAGTGTTTGTTTGTAATTAACCAATTCCCACCCCCGAGATCACCCTCCTGCGCGAGGTGTAGTAATTGTACTCTTGAACAGGTTTTGAAGCTTCACCGGCGTAGTGTGCGGCGAGCACACTTCCCCGCTCGCCCTCGTCTCCGACCGGGATCGGCGTCTTCACGCCGATCAGGTGAGCTCCTGGTCACTCTTCGCTGCTGGTTATTACCATTGCTAGCTTAGTATCACTTTTTTAGTTGCCCGTCGGAAGTGAGACGAGTGATCGACCCGCCATTCAATCAATTTGTGTGTTCGCCGCGGAGCAAGTTGAGAGAGAGCCATTGCATCCCACGCCCTCGGCATGCCGGCCGCCCTTGAAATCGGGCATCCCTGGCCCATTGGGGTCCCTTCCGAGCTAGCCAAACCCTTGGAACCTTGAGGTCCAACCCCGGACCCTCACCGTCATCGCCGGTCCTCCTTCGGACCCGAGTGTGCCTACGCGAGTGAGTCCGCTAGTGCGACGTTGCCAACTCATGTGTTGCTTGCTATCCTAGGTCCAAGGGAGTCATATCACATCAAATTGGTATCATTGTCCTCCGCTGCATGTTGTGTCACATCAGGTTTTTCACATTTATAGTTATACATGGGTATAGAAGTATGCTCTGGCCATGAAAATTTTTGGGCATACTATTGGGATGGGGACCGAGGTAGTGGAAGTAGTTGTACCATTTTTTGTGCCCTCTATCGCAAGATCCCCCGTCTCTCATCGAAAAATTATTTTGAACGTATGGTTAGGTAGAGTTTTTCGAGCCGCTCATTTCGGTATATTATATGCTAGATTCCGACATCATTTAGTATGGAAACGGGAAGCTTGAAAAATCGATTTTTGTGAAAACACGACCCACATACGGTCGTTACCATATAAATGGACGCCACTGTTGATCGGCGTCATATTTAACTAATATATATATATATATATATATATATATATATATATATCATGCATGTATATCTTCGAAAATCTATTATTATTAAAATATATAACCAAAAATTATGAAAAATATATATTTGGAATCCTTGTATTTTTCTCATAATTATCATATATTATTTTTCCTTAAATTATTGTAAATAAATCAATGTGCCTTTTAATGCAAGTTTTTGAATTTATTCAATTAAATAGATAAAAATTTGAATTCTTGTTAAATAAATTAAGTTAAAAATCATAGAATTAACGTCCCTCCAAGTGGACGCTAATTAATAAATGACACTGCTCACGGACGTCGAATAATATAAGTTTATTTAATTATAGTTAATTATAGAATAGGATGGACACGAATTCTATGATTAACGTATACATGTTCTCACCATTTTCTTCCGTTTTTGACCCATACCGCGGGTCTTTTGGCACTCTCATCTCATGTCCATAGATGGAGTCACTGTTTCATGATTGTTTCACGTATACACCTCAACTCTTGGTGACATACGAGCCATCCGTTGGACATTCCGTTCCTTCGGACTGGCGAGTTAGTCATTGGGACCTCCGTAAGTCTCCTCGTAGCCTTGGATTCCCTCAAGGCCGACTGAGCTGGTTGTACCTTAAACACCTTGTGCTTTTGATTGCCACGTCTTGTGGTAAACCGGCCCTCTCATGGTGCTATCTTGGCCCATGAGAGAATAAATCCTAGCCAGTGGAATGCTGATATTCCACTAGGCGATGTTTTGGATTGAGTCCCTTATAGATGGGGTCAATCTCTCAGCTTGATTCATGTCCCTTGATTGGTGACAGGTTTAGTCATCCACTCAAGTTATCACAGCTACCTAGTTAAGGTACCGATTCTACCCAGGTTATCGACATATCGTGGTTCTCGTTGGTTTTATCATTGCCCATCTAATGTTCTCCTTGAATTCCGTGGAACCTATCCACGAATCTACCTTGATATCCTACATGAGTTTGTTCTTGGAATTCCATGGCTATCACTAAAGTGGTTGTCTAGATATTACATGTAACAATGTCTGCGCATATAGGGCCCGATCTGGTCCTGGGAGGAGCACCCGAAAGTACTTGTGCCCAGCGGAGTTATATTGATCACGGTGTGGCATTGCACCGAAGTACTTGCTTGAATCTACGACAATCCACGATCTATCCCTCTCTCGTGTGCTTGACCTGATTGACTTGACACGACCTGCGTGGCCCGGAATGGGCAAAGTACTTGCTTGTTATTAGCCATTATCTCATGACATGAATGACTTTATTGATATACTTGGTACTCATTCTTGAAATCTTGAATACTTGAAATTCCCTATCTTGGATCAACAATACATGTTATTTCCTCTCGTTATCATGTTCAATTCTATAGCATTCTATTTTACATGTTTTACATGCTAGACTTGCATTTGAAAAAGGTAATTACTTAAACCAATTGCTAGTTCTTGAGATATAATTCCTACTGAGCGTTCGCTCACCAAGTTCTTGTCCCCAAACTTTTCAGGTAATACGGACCATGACTCGGACTCGGATGGGCAGGAGCTAGAGTGACGAGCGTAGAATCTTCAAGAGCCATGATGCTACACCTGATCTTGTCGAGTCGTCTTTAGTTTATTCCTTTGGAGACTTGTTGTTAGATATTTTGTTATGTCAAGAGTTGTTACATTTACGGCTTGTGGGCCTGACTAGAATTGTTAAGTCTTGGAGTTATGTGGCTTGGTTTAATGGTTAAGTTGTTATCAATGGTATCAGTTTTTGGTTATGTTTTAAATTCTCGTCTTATTGCGCACTCTATTTGATGTCGAAAATCTACTTGCTCTGATTGACATGATTGATATAAACTCGTCACGTTCTCTCCCCGGGTTCCTTCCGCGCTTGGGGCGTGACAGCCTCATATTCAGCAATGTTGTTGGTTATCGGGAATGCGAGATGAAATGCCTCTGGGCTGGTGACGCCTTCGGGCGTCAGAAGGACAATGCCAATACCTCTTCCTTGGGAATTCAGAGCTCCATCAAAATATAATGTCCACATTGGCTCGTCGGATTGGGTGATGGACATTAGTTTCTCATCTGGAAACTCTGATTGGACAGGATCGAACTTGGGGAGAGGATGGTGAGCGAGATGCTCGGCTATAGCGTAGCCTTTGATTGCCTTTTGCTGAATGTAGATGATGTCAAACTGAGATCGGAAACTCTGCCAGCGTGCTAGCCTATCAGTAAGGACATATTTTTCCAGGAGGAACTTGATGGGGTTCATGCGAGCAATCAAATGGACCTCATGAGCCAAGAAGTAGTGCTTCAATTTCTACACTACCCAAACGAGGGCAGCACAGGTTTTCTCCATGGCCGTGTACTTCTGCTCACAGGGATTGAGGAGTTTGGACAAGTAATAGGTTGCCTGTTCCTTGCCTTCTTCATCGGATTGTGCGAGGACGGCCCCCACGGAGTCATCCAAGACTGAGATATAAAGGATCATAGGTTTTCCTGGCTTGGGTGGAATGAGAACGGGTGGGTTAGCCAGGTATTCCTTTAACCCTTCAAAAGCTTTCTGGCATTTAGAATCCCAATGGAATTCTACTCCTGGCTTGGTCAACTCATAGAAAGGTCTACACCTTTGTCACGCCCCGAGCGCGGAAGATACTCGGATATACGCGACGAGTTTATATCAATCATGTCAATCAGAGTAGTAGTGTATTCGACACCAAAACAGAGATGTGCAAAAGTAAAGATAACCCAATCCTTTATTTCATAATGGATAGACTATTACAAATCCAATACTCTATTCAATCAAAAAGGAAAAGTACATAGTTGACTCAAGAAAATAGGAAAAAGACTAGATGACACTTGGAGAAGTTCTATCTCTTTCACTCTTGACCATTCCCATCCAATTGACTTCCCTCGTCGTCGAAATTACCTGAAAAGTAGGGAACACACGGAGTGAGCGAACGCTCAGTAGGAATTTATATCTCAAGCGCTAGCAAGGGGTTTAAATAATTACATCTTTTATGTATGTACTGTAGCTATGCATGCTCGTATAAAATGACAAGATGAACTAGTCATGAGCTTTCAAGAAAAGATAACAAGATATTCAAGCAAGTACTTTTTAGCAAGTCATGTCAAAAACTTTGGCTATCATGTATCAAGCAAGCAAGTAATTACCCTTTCTCGGGTCACGCAATTCATGTCATGTCAAGTACGAGTCAAGTACAAGATTTATGTGGAATGTCCAATCGAGCTAGTCATGCACTCGGTATAATGTCAGATACCTTATCATTCAACTCCCATGGGCACAAGTACTTTCGGGTGCTCCTCCCAGGACCAGATCGGGCCCTATATGCGTAGGCATTTATCATGTATATTTGACATCCACTCTTGTATATATATATATAGCCAATATGGAATTTCAACAATTTAAGCTTGTAGACACGTAGGATAACTTTGAGAGAATAGAGTCCAAAAATACGACATTGGACATAGATAGGCGATAATAACGGTATAAAACATGATTTATCGATGAAACTAGGTGGAATTAGGTTCCCTTAACTCGGGTAGCATGACAAACAAGTATGGACATTCTTTATATAGAATTGAGGTCCACATGAACAGTACATCAAAGGTAAGATACCCTCATTCTTATTATAGAATTGAGGTCTACAAGAACATCAACAAATGGCATGATATCATCATCCCATTAAGAATTCTCATGATATACTCTTTGCATATCATAAGGGCCGGTATACCATGTTTCTTTAGAGTGACATGGCATTCAATGGTGTAATGGGTTTTTAGGGTACAACCAGCTCAGTCGGACTTGAGGGAATCCAAGGCTCGAGGAGTCTTACGGAGGTCTCTATGACTAACTCGCTAGTCCAAAGGAACGGAATGTCCAATGGAGAGCTTGTATGTCAATGAGAATTGAGGGTGATCGATAAAATATCATGAAAACGTGGGACTATACTCACGGAGTGGAGATATAGTGTCGATATACATATATATAGATATACTGAAACCATCGGTTATCAGAAACAGGTAAAAACATTTTTATAGGAAAATAACGACTTAAGTAAAGTCACTACTCAAGTAATTAACGCCTTCAGTAAGGGCGTTTATCTATTTTACATTTTTGCAAGATTTCAATATTTCAGTATTTTACCAAAAACGCGCCCCGGTAAGGGGCGTTTAATTACAAGTTGACGACGTATACAATGGTCGTTCATTCTTTACTTCTATTTTTGCAAAATATATATTTTAAGTAATTTATCAAAAACACGCCCTCTGCAGGGGCGTTACTTTTCAATTCACGCCCTGAACATGGGCGTTAGTCAAGTGAGAGACGACCTATACAGGGTCGTGTATTTCAAGAATTTACAATTTTTCAAGTATTGAAATTTCCAGAAAACGAGATATGGTCATGACAGGATAATATCAGGATTAATGATCATGCACTGATTTAGAATCATGTTTAAGTGAATATTGGACTAATTAACATGGGTAATTATCAGGTAATTAAATTGACATCTGTGTACAGGGCGTCAAATCTTTTGAATTGACGACCTTGTCAGGGTCGTTTATTTAAATAGCGCCCTAGTCTGGGTCGCGTATAAAATTAGCGCCCTTGGAAAGGACGTTTCTTTCCAACAATAGAAACATTCAAAACTCTCGAAAACTATATGCATGAATTAATATATATGGTTTAACATAGCTATTATGGTGATTTGGGCTACAGTGCTTGAGAAAACCTACCTTATAGTTGATTTGAACGGACGCAGGTTCTGTGAAGAAAGAACGATACTCTGTTTTATAAACAGAGTCTTTTGAAGCTTTCGATCTTAATAGCAGTAGCAAGGGTAGTAAGAGGTTGCAGATGAAGAACCCACAATTCTTCAATCAACCGGGTTCACTTCTACAGACAACCTGTAGAGACAGAAGAAACGAAGAAGAAGATATTAAAATCTTCTTATACGTAACCGAAAGCAAGGGGAAAGAACTTACTTGTTCTTCGGAAGACAGAAGCTTTCAACCTGTAAGTAGATGAAGAATCATCAGTATTCTTCACAAATTCGATAGACAGAGTAAAGAAAAAGAACATGCTATTCTTTACGTACCTTAGAAGAGTCCGAACGCCAAATAGCGTTCTCGGTTCAAGCAGTAGGTTATTTATAGGATTTCTAGAATCCTAATAGAGTTAGTGTTTGATGAAAAGTAATACTTCCATATTAGAGTTATTACTACATTCGAACTCTTTCTCATAGTTATCAACTTACCCTGGATAGACTCCTGGGTCGAACGAAACTCAAACTAAATTAGCGTCCTAAGTAAGGGCGTCGAATTTTGAATTGACGCCTTGTCAAGCGTCGTTACTTGTTGAAACGCGTCCACTCAAAGGACGTTATGCAAACTTGCCCTTTTTATTTATTTTGGTCATCTGAAATTTGACGTCTTGACATGTGGGCGTCCTTTCTTCAAAACACGCCTTACGTGAAGGCATTTTCTTGTAAAGTAGCGCCTATATCTGAGGCGTTATTTTCATCAGGGTTTAATTATTTTTATTCCAAGCTCTTTCGTTTATTTACTAAATCTTTTAATCTATTTTGATTTATTTATTCCTTTTAAATTTATCAGGGTTGCTACACCCTCCCCCACTTAAAAAGAATTTGGTCCCAAAATTCATAGCATATATTTACATATGGAGAGTGTAGAGTTCATACCTTCTAAAATAACTCTGGAAATTGTTTCCTCATAGATTCCTCGGTCTCCCATGTAGCTTCATGTTCTGAATTCTTATTCCATTGTACTTTTAGCATGGGAATAACCTTGTTCCTTAGGGTTCGTACTTCTCGATCTAGTATTCGTATGGGCTTCTGCTCATATGTGAAATCTTTCTGGATCACTAGGTCTCCATACTCAATAATATGTGATGGGTCATGTACATACTTCTTCAACATAGATATGTGGAACACATCATGTACTTCGGACAATTGAGGTGGCAATGCGATGCGATAAGCAACCTCGCCAACTCTTTCTAGTATCTCAAAAGGTCCGACAAATCTTGGTGTAAGCTTGCCCTTAACACCAAATCTTCGTATTCCACGTCCAGGCGATATCTTGAGAAATACATGATCTCCAACTTGGAATTCAAGAGCTCTTCTTCTTGTGTCAGCATAAGCCTTTTGTCTAGACTGAGCAACTTGTAGTCTTTCTTTGATCAATTGTATCTTCTCGGTAGTGTCCCTTACCATTTCTGGACCTAACGGTTGTTTCTCTCCAACTTCGTCCCAGCATAAGGGTGATCGACAACTCCTTCCGTATAAGGCTTCAAAAGGTGCCAGTTGTATACTTGCCTGGTAGCTATTATTGTATGCAAATTCGACCAGAGGCAAGTGATCATGCCAGTTCTCACCAAAATCAGTAATGCATGCTCTTAGCATATTCTCGACGACTTGATTGGTTCTCTCGGTCTGACCATCCGTTTGAGGATGAAAAGCTGTACTAAAGTTAAGTCTCGTCCCCAACGAATGTTGTAGTCCCTTCCAAAAATGAGAAGTAAAACGGGGATCTCTGTCAGACACGATTGAAACAGGAATATCATGTAATCTGACTATTTCCTTGATGTATAATGCAGCTAAGACATCAACTGACCATCGACTCTTGATTGGCAAGAAATGCGCTGATTTAGTCAATCGGTCAATGATAACCCATATTCCATCATGTCCTCTTTTTGATTTAGATAAACCCATGATGAAATCCATACCAATATCCTCCCACTTCCATTTAGGGATATCTAGAGGATGTAGCTTTCCAGTAGGCTTTTGGTGTTCCGCCTTGACTTATTGGCATGTGAGACAACGTGATACATAGTCTGCTATTTCCCTTTTCATGTTGGGCCACCAAAAATTTCTTTTCACATCTTGGTACATCTTGGTAGATCAAGGATGAATCATATACCTTGACCTATGAGCTTCATCTAAGACCTTCTTCTTCAATTCTGGGCAGTCCGGTATACAAGTTCTATTCTTGAACATTAATCTTCCATCAGAAGCTAATTGGAAATCCGATTGTCCTTCTAATCTGCCCTTGATTTCTACTAATGTGGGATCATCATTCTGAAGTGCTTGTATTTCAGACAACAAATCTGATTGTATGCTTACATGAGATAATGTGACACATCTAGGGTCTGTGTCCATGCTTATATTGAGTTCAGAGAATTGTTCCAGCAATTTCCATTCTTGAATCAAACAATTGGCTAACAGTGCTCTCGGCTTTCGACAAAGGGCATCTGCTACATGATTACCCTTTCCGGGATGATATTGTATATTGAAGTCGAAGTCCTTGAGATATTCCAGCCATCGTCTTTGCCTCATATTTAGTTCCTTCTGTGAGAAAAGATATTTGAGACTCTTGTGATCGGAGTATACAGTAAACTGTACTCCATAAAGATAATGTCTCCATATTTTGAGTGCAAATACTACCGCGGCCAATTCTAAGTCATGGACGGGGTAGTTCTCTTCATTCTTCTTTAATTGACGAGAAGAGTAGGCTATAACCTTCCCTTGTTGCATTAGAACACACCCGAGGCCAATGCCAGAAGCATCAGTGTATACCTCGAACGTTTCTCCTTCAATTGGCAATGCTAAGATAGGAGCTGTAGTAAGATGATCCTTGAGAGTTTGGAAGCTTCTCTCACATTCCTCATCTCATTCATAACGGATCTCCTTGCGAGTTAACCTCGTAAGTGGCATGGTGATTTTAGAGAAATCCTTGATGAATCGTCTGTAATAGCCGGCAAGACCTAAGAAACTTCGGATCTCGCTAGCATTGGTCGGTCTTTCCCAATTCCTTACAGCTTCAACCTTTGATGGGTCTACAGACAAGCCATCCTTTGATATAACATGTCCGAGAAAAGTCACTTCTTCAAGCCAGAATTCACACATGCTAAGTTTTGCATATAATTGGTTTGTCCTTAATATTTGTAATGCAATCCTCAAATGTTCCTCATGCTCTTCCTTGGTCTTGGAATAAATCAATATATCATCAATAAAGACCACCACGAATTGATCTAAATAAGGCCTGAATATACTATTCATTAACTACATAAAGGCAGCAGGGGCATTCGTTAGTCCGAAAGACATAACAACAAATTCATAATGGCCATACCTGCTTCTGAATGCGGTTTTATGAATATCCTCGTCCTTGATTCTTAGTTGGTGATATCCGGACCTAAGATCAATTTTGGAAAAGTACATGGATCCTGAAATTTGATCAAACAATTCATCGATTCTCGGCAGTGGATACTTGTTCTTGATAGTGAGGTGATTCAATTGTCGATAGTCGATGCATAACCTCATGGATCCGTCTTTCTTCTTTACAAATAATACAGGTGCTCCCCACGGGGAAGTACTTGGTCTAATGAATCCTTTCTTAATGAGTTCCATCAATTGCTCCTTTAATTCCTTGAGTTCAGCAGGTGACATCCTATAAGGTGCCTTTGAAATCGGACCAGCACCAGGGACTAAGTCAATGGTGAAGGCCACTTCTCTTTACGGGGGTAATCCCGGCAAATCTTCCGGAAACACGTCCGGAAATTCTTACACTACTGGAATGTCTTCTAGCTTAATCTCCTTAGCTTCTTTAACTGTGACAAATGCGAGGAAAGATGCACATCCTTTCCTGACGAGCTTGCTAGCTCGGAGAGCTGAAATAATAGGGGATTTGCTCCGACTCTTGGGGCTAGTAAATACTAGTTCTGGAAATTCCTTGAATGTAACCTTACTATTGCGGCAATCAACTGTTGCCTGATACTTCGATAACCAATCTGCCCCTAGTATAACATCATACTCTTTCAGATCTAAACATATGAGATCAATAGGGAGATTTCTACCCTGAACCAATACTTCGCAGTTTTGGTAATGATGTGTAATATCAGTCTCATCATCCAGAGGAGTAGACAAAACTAACTTTATCCATTCCGGTTCTAGGGGTAATGGGTCAGCAAACTTCTTAGAAATAATAGAATGCGATGCACCAGTATCAATTAAGACATATGCATTCCTGGAACAAACTTTCAATGTACCTTCCACTAAGCCGCCTTCTTCTTCTTGCTCGGTCTCGTTGATTGCATGAAGGCGAGCATTCTTGGTTACTGGGCGTTTTCCGTCAACGGCTTGATCGTTAAGTAATGGGCAATCGGGGATCCGATGCTCACGACTCCCACAACGGAGACATGCTCCTAGTTTCCTCCAGCATTCTTCTGCTCTATGACCCGCTTTATCACAATGTTTGCACACTGTATTTGGAGAGGTAGTGGTGATAGAGAAGGGCTTGGTCTTCTTGAACTTTTGGTCTTGTGAGGATGCTCCTCCATTGCTAGGCCTCTTCTTGAAGTTGGGTTTAAAGGAACCTGAACCTGTAACTTGTTCCTTCTTATCCTTACCACGAATCCTATCAGACAGTTCCGTGGCATCTTCTAATAGTTGAGCTCGGCGTACTATCTCCGAGTAGACTTGAATGTCCATCGGCGCCAGTTGAGTAATAGCTTGGGGCCTAAGCCCATTAAGAAACCTCCTAGCTTTCATTTTCTCGGTGCTAACTAGATGCTTGGCATACCGAGACAATCTAGAGAATTGGGCCTCATACTCGGCCACTGACAAGGATCGTTGTTTTAATGCAGCAAAATCTGCAGCCTTCTTTTCCTGAACTCGGTCCGAGAAATATTTTGCGTTGAAGTGTTCAACGAATTCCTCCCACGAAACTTGATCTTGATTTATAGTAGCCTCTATTGATTCCCACCAGCATCTAGCATCCCTTTCTAATTGAAAAGTAGCTAATAAAACTTTATCCTGATCCGTGCATTGCATAACACGGAATATATGTTCTATCTCCCTAATCCAGTGTTCAGCGTCATCTGGATCAGTAGAACCCGTGAACTTGGGTGGGTTCATGTTCTTGAAAGTCTGGTGGAGACTTCCTGCTCGTTCACCTCCTTGTGCTACTTGTTGCAGCACTTGAGTCATGCCTTGAAGGGTACGCTGCATGTTGCGCCATTGAGCACGTTCGGCAGCCATTATCCTACAGTTACAATAACTAGATTAATATGTGCTTGTATTTAAAGACTCATATACTATGTTAACTTTAACCCTTGGTTCTACCCAATCTCACTGGTTGAAGGTTAAAACTTATCCTTGGACTTGGGTTTTCCTAGGAATTGAATACCCTAGGCTCTGATACCACAAAAACTGTCACGCCCCGAGAGCGGAAGATACCCGGAGATGCGCGATGAGTTTATATCAATCATGTCAATCAGAGTAGTAGTGTATTCGATACCAAAACAGAGATGCGCAAAAGTAAAGATAACCTGATCCTTTATTTCATAATGGATAGACTATTACAAATCCAATACTCTATTCAATCAAAAAGGAAAAGTACATAGTTGACTCAAGAAAATAGGAAAAAGACTAGATGACACTTGGAGAAGTTCTATCTCTTTCACTCTTGACCATTCCCATCCGATTGACTTCCCTCGTCGTAGGAATTACCTGAAAAGTAGGGAACACACGGAGTGAGCGAACGCTCAGTAGGAATTTATATCTCAAGCGCTAGCAAGGGGTTTAAATAATTACATCTTTTATGTATGTACTGTAGCTATGCATGCTCGTATAAAACGACAAGATAGAGAGAGAATTTATCAATAAGACAGCAAGATGAACTAGTCATGAGCTTTCAAGAAAAGATAACAAGATATTCAAGCAAGTACTTTTTAGCAAGTCATGTCAAGAACTTTGGCTATCATGTATCAAGCAAGCAAGTAATTACCCTTTCTCGGGTCACGCAATTCATGTCATGTCAAGTACGAGTCAAGTACAAGATTTGTGTGGAATGTCCAATCGAGCTAGTCATGCACTCGGTATAATGCCAGATACCTTATCATTCAACTCCCATGGGCACAAGTACTTTCGGGTGCTCCTCCCAGGATCAGATCGGGCCCTATATGCGCAGGCATTTATCATGTATATTTGACATCCACTCTTGTATATATATATATAGCCAATATGGAATTTCAACAATTTAAGCTTGTAGACACGTAGGATAACTTTGAGAGAATGGAGTCCAAAAATACGACATTGGACATAGATAGGCGATAATAACGGTATAAAACATGATTTATCGATGAAACTAGGTGGAATTAGGTTCCCTTAACTCGGGTAGCATGACAAACAAGTATGGACATTCTTTATATAGAATTAAGGTCCACATGAACAGTACATCAAAGGTAAGATACCCTCATTCTTATTATAGAATTGAGGTCTACAAGAACATCAACAAATGGCATGATATCATCATCCCATTAAGAATTCTCATGATATACTCTTTGCATATCATAAGGGCCGGTATACCATGTTTCTTTAGAGTGACATGGCATTCAATGGTGTAATGGGTTTTTAGGGTACAACCAGCTCAGTCGGCCTTGAGGGAATCCAAGGCTCGAGGAGTCTTACGGAGGTCTCTATGACTAACTCGCTAGTCCAAAGGAACGGAATGTCCAATGGAGAGCTTGTATGTCAATGAGAATTGAGGGTGATCGATAAAACATCATGAAAACATGGGACTATACTCACGGAGTGGAGATATAGTGCCGATATACATATATATAGATATACTGAAACCATCGGTTATCAAAAACAGGTAAAAATATTTTTACAGGAAAATAACGACTTAAGTAAAGTCACTACTCAAGTAATTAACGCCTTCAGTAAGGGCGTTTATCTATTTTACATTTTTGCAAGATTTCAATATTTCAGTATTTTACCAAAAACGCGCCCTGGTAAGGGGCGTTTAATTACAAGTTGACGACGTATACAATGGTCGTTCATTCTTTACTTCTATTTTTACAAAATATATATTTTCAATAATTTATCAAAAACACGCCCTGTGCAGGGGCGTTACTTTTCAATTCACGCCCTGAACAGGGGCGTTAGTCAAGTGAGAGACGACCTATACAGGGTCGTGTATTTCAAGAATTTACAATTTTTGAAGTATTGAAATTTCCAGAAAACGAGATATGGTCATGACAGGATAATATCAGGATTAATGATCATGCACTGATTTAGAATCATGTTTAAGTGAATATTGGACTAATTAACATGGGTAATTATCAGGTAATTAAATTGACGGCTGTGTATAGGGCGTCAAATCTTTTGAATTGACGACCTTGTCAGGGTCGTTTATTTAAATAGCGCCTTAGTCTGGGTCGCGTATAAAATTAGCGCCCTTGGAAAGGACGTTTCTTTCCAACAATAGAAACATTCAAAACTCTCGAAAACTATATGCATGAATTAATATATATGGTTTAACATAGCTATTATGGTGATTTGGGCTACAGTGCTTGAGAAAACCTACCTTATAGTTGATTTGAACGGACGCAGGTTCTGTGAAGAAAGAATGATACTCTGTTTTATAAACAGAGTCTTTTGAAGCTTTCGATCTTAATAGCAGTAGCAAGGGTAGTAAGAGGTTGCAGATGAAGAACCCACAATTCTTCAATCAACCGGGTTCACTTCTACAGACAACCTGTAGAGACAGAAGAAACGAAGAAGAAGATATTAAAATCTTCTTATACGTAACCGAAAGCAAGGGGAAAGAACTTACTTGTTCTTCGGAAGACAGAAGCTTTCAACCTGTAAGTAGATGAAGAATCATCAGTATTCTTCACAAATTCGATAGACAGAGTAAAGAAAAAGAACATGCTGTTCTTTACGTACCTTAGAAGAGTCCGAACGCCAAATAGCGTTCTCGGTTCAAGCAGTAGGTTATTTATAGGATTTCTAGAATCCTAATAGAGTTAGTGTTTGATGGGAAGTAATACTTCCATATTAGAGTTATTACTACATTCGAACTCTTTCTCATACTTATCAACTTACCCTGGATAGACTCCTGGGTCGAACGAAACTCAAACTAAATTAGCGTCCTAAGTAAGGGCGTCGAATTTTGAATTGACGCCTTGTCAAGCGTCGTTACTTGTTGAAACGCATCCACTCAAAGGACGTTATGCAAACTTGCCATTTTTATTTATTTTGGTCGTCTGAAATTTGACGCCTTGACATGTGGGCGTCCTTTCTTCAAAACACGCCTTACGTGAAGGCGTTTTCTTGTAAAGTAGCGCCTATATCTGAGGCGTTATTTTCATCAGGGTTTAATTATTTTTATTCCAAGCTCTTTCGTTTATTTACTAAATCTTTTAATCTATTTTGATTTATTTATTCCTTTTAAATTTATCAGGGTTGATACAACCTTTGTGAGTGTTAAGCCATAAACCGACGAATGAATTACAACCTCCCAATTAAACCTCGGATTTCCCTTAAATTTTTGGGAGGCGACATATCCCTGATGGTCTTAGCTTTGTTGGGATCTATCTCAATCCCCCTTTTACTCACAATGAAACCCAGTAATTTACCCGATGATACGCCAAACACACACTTCTTCGGGTTCATTTTCAATTGGAACTCCCTTGATCTCTGCAACACCTTAGCCAAGACTCTCAGATGTTTCACCCTAGTTCTTGATTTCACTAGTAAATCATCCACATACGCCTCCAGATATATATGCATCATGTCATGAATTATGGCCATCATAGCTCTTTGGTAAGTAGCTCCAGCATTCTTTAA
This sequence comes from Amorphophallus konjac, assembly GCA_022559845.1. Classification (NCBI taxonomy): domain Eukaryota; kingdom Viridiplantae; phylum Streptophyta; class Magnoliopsida; order Alismatales; family Araceae; genus Amorphophallus; species Amorphophallus konjac. The sequence goes on from CM040121.1 coordinate 357,161,452, forward strand.
CCCAAATGGCATGACCACGTAACAATATGTTCCCCAAGGTGTAGTGAATGACGTCTTCTCCTGATCCTCTTTTGCCAAAAAAATTTGATTGTATCCTGAAAATCCATCCATGAATGAGAGGGTCTCATAGCATGCCGTGTTATCGATTAACACATCAATATGAGGTAGGGGAAAATCATCCTTTGGACACGCGCAGTTAAGGTCCCGAAACTTTCCCATCCTTTTTCATGATCGAGACAATATTCACCACCCAATGAGGATAAAGGACAACTCTAATAAACCTGGCTTTGTGGAGCTTGTCGACTTCTTCTTTTATTTTCAAAGCCATCTGAGGGTGGAAACGCCTTAACCTTTGTTTTACCGAGACGGACCCTAGTTTTAGAGTTAAGCGGTGTTCGACCAAGGTGGAATCTAGACCCGACATATCATCATAGCTCCATGCAAACGTGTCCTTATACTCTTTGAGAACTTCAATTAATGCCTCTTCTTCAGATGATTGCAAATTATCACTTATGAGGACGATCCTAGGGTCTTCCTCAGTTCCCAAGTTGACTTCTTTGGTGGACTCTTCTACGGCGTCTGATGGTTCATCGAATCTCCTCATCCCACTAGCATATGCGTCGGCCGCGTCCTCATATTCTTCATCATCTTCTTCAATAGGGCATTCTTCATCTGTGAGCTCATAGACTCCATACCATGCATCAATTGTGTAATTCTCCGCACAATCTATTTATGGCAGTTGGATGGGATTTTCTAGCAATTGAGGAATGGATAGGCACGCTCGACACCTACTGGCTAGATCCGGAAGGAATCGATGAGGGATTTGCTTACCCTTGGATTCACTTTTGGGTACTACCCTTGACCCATTATTCCTAGGTTGACTGAGCTGTCCTACGGACGAAGAAGAAGCTAAAGAAGATGTCGAAGAATGTACAGGGAAGGACCCCTTAGAGGAGGGGTAGAAAAGGTCGCTCATAGGACCTTGGGTGAGTGGCCCGTAGGTCGGGACGCACTCGTGGGAGATGTAGGAGGTTTCTTCAACGAAGATGTGTTGTTGAGGAGTTTAAAAATTGACGTTTTTTTTTTCATTTTCATTTTTGATGACAAAGCAATGAAAAGAAATCGGAGGAGGGGGAAAAGTGATTATGGCTAAAGGGTTGGGAGGCTCGTAGAGCAGATCATGATTGAAAAACTGGCGCGAGTTGGGAAACCCGCGTAGGTACGTAAGTAGAGAAGGGGACCTGGGAAGATCATCAGACAATTATCTGGCCCAGGAAGAAGACATCAGCGAAGGCTGAGGTGAGTGAATGGAGAAGACGACAGCTAATGAGCCGTCGATGGCAATATTGATGATGGATGATGATCCGCCGGTGACAGAGTCCTCTTGGCGAGGATGGTTTGAGATTCTGGCAACAGTAGTGATATCCCCTGACATTTCATAGATCAATGGCGGTCCTTCCAGCTGCGGGGGTGATAACATTCTTTCTAGTGCAATGGAAATATCTTGTATGTCAAACCATTTGCCCCATTCGCATTCCGGATCTTTGATCTTGCCTTTCTTAGCGGCCCTTGAACATTTTCCAGCCAAGTATACAACATGTGATCCCCCATGTGTTTCTTGCGGGTGATCCCCCATCTGAACAATGGGCCCTTTCTTGAAATGAGAGGATAGGGTCCATGTGAGGGGTTTCCCATCTGCCTCGAGTGGTCCTTCGAAACCTAGGCCAAACTTGTGACTCAACCTTTTTTCCTTTGGTGGCTTCAGCCTTCCTTGTAGCTGTGCGCCCAAGCCTTTGCCCTGTTGATAGTCGATATTTATCATTATCTCCCATCCTTTAGAATGATGAGGGAGACGTGACGTTGGTACTGAGGGTGGCTTCTTTGGTGTCAGCGGAATGCGGGGTGGATCCCACACATCCAGTAGTGACAATATGGGCCGATGAGACGGCCAAATAGATGGCAGAGAGGTATTAATAGCGTCCACTGTATGAAGGATAGGTGTACTGATCACTTTAATAATCCTCCCATTGTATGGAAACTTTAGGCATTGGTGGTTGGTGGAAGGCACAACATCCATGACTTCAATATAGGGGCGACCCAGTATAGCCTTGAATGTGGGATCCATGTCGAGGACATGGAATTCCGTAGAGACTGACGCAGGGCCTAATTCTACCTTCAGGATGATCATTCCATATGGTGGTCTTTTGCTATTGTCATAAGCTGTGACCGTGATTGAGGAAGGTCTTGTCTGTTCCTCACCGACCTTACATAACTGAAGGGTGCTCATGGAGATCACATTTATGGATGCGCCCGTGTCCACCAAACACGGGTGTATGGACACTCCATTAATTTTTATTGAAACACACAACGCATATTTTTGAGATTCCTTGGGGGCGAGCTCGTGGTTGTGGAACACAATGGCCGGCTGTGTGTCCATCGGCATTAGAACGGCCGAAATCTTCTCTACAGGGAGGTCCTCATTCACCATGACTTTTTGAAGATATTCCATTAAGTCCGCCTGATGGGATGTTGATCTCTGAAGCAGCTCAAGGATGGAGATCCGAGTAGGCATCTTGTCCAGATGTTTTAACAAATCATACTGTGTCCCAAGGATGGATTTTTCCAGTTGTTCTCCATTGTCCTTCTCTGGATGAGACTGCTCGGGGTCCTGACTATTCTAGGGGAAAACCCTGTGGAAAATCCTTCCACTCCGGAGCACCATTGCTTGCGGCTTTGCACCTCTATGGGGTTAGATGTGGGTTTTAGCAGGGGTTTGAGGGGTAGTGGTGGAGGAATGGTTGATGAAACAGGGGTGATGATGGGAGCGGGGATTCTGATCAGGGGTTTGTTAAGTGGAGGCATGGTGGAGGTAGTGGGGATCTCATGTGGGCTATGGAGGATAAGGGACTTGGAAGGTGGAGGCGGAGGTAAAGTGGAAGTGGACAAGGCCTGAGACGGACAATGGTTCTGAGATGGATGGTGGGTGATGAGTGGTTTTGAGGGCATTAGTGGAGGTATGGTGGAGGTAGGTGGGGTTACGTACGGTTGGCGGATGATAAGAGGTTTGGAAGGCATAAGTGTAGGTGTAGTAGGGGTGGATGGTAAAATGGAGGGATGAGAGAAGATGAGAGGGTGCGAGGGCATAGTGGAAGGCGTTAGTTGATAGGTCATGGGTGAGTTAGTGGGAGGGGTGCGAATGAGAGGACCTAACGGCTATGAAAATGGTGAAGGCCGTACTATAGGTTGTGACGCGGGCTGATGAGAGAGAGGTGCCACCCGGGCAAGGCGAGGGGGTTGCCTGATGATAGGGTTGGCGGCAGCAAGAATGGAGGTACTTTCTGGGTGCCACACCTACTCTCTCCCAACTTCCGGGAAGGAGGAGATGGGGTTAACTTGGTGATTGGGTTGTTGGTGCTCTGGTAATGGATTCTGGATTATGCCCATGTTGGGCTGTTGTTGTTGTTGTGGTTGTAACTGCGGCTGATGTTGTAGTTACTATTGTTGTTGGAACTATGGCCTAGGAGGAGGTCTCCTGGCTTTGAGAGTGGCGATGTATCACCTCATTTCATCCCAATCAATTCCGCATTCATCATTCATATCATAGATGTAATCTTTAAACTGGAAACAGTTCTCTACTGTGTGTCCTGGCTGCCTGTGGTAGACGCAGTATCTGGAGGTATCAACATTCGGGGGCCACGCGAGCCTTTCCCTGGGTAGGATGAGTGTGTTTGAGGCCATGAGGGCGCTGAAAATATCTGCCAAAGTTTCTGGCAATGGTGGGTAATAGGCTCTCTTGGGGCCAATCGGCCTCCTTTTTTGCCCTGGGGGGCCATAATTCCCTAGGGGTGGAACTTGGTGGTACTGAGGTGGTGATTGTTGTTGCTGGGGTCGGGGTTGTTGCTGGGGTTGAAATGGTTGAGGCATATTATTATGGGGTGGATTGTTTTGGGGTGGAGGACTAGAGGGGAAAGGACCTTGCTGGAGGGGAAGTCGGGGCATTTGTGGAGGCCTTGGGTTGGCTGCATAGTTGGCGTTGTTGACTGCACTTACTTGCTCATTTGTTACGACCCCTTCTGTCGCTCCACTTGGGACACCAGTGCCTATCTTTCTGACCACTTTGGGCTTTGGCGGCTCAAACATGTGCATAATGGGGAAATATTTTAACTGGGTTTGGATATATCGGGCCCTTTCATAGAGCTCTTCCATGGTAGTGAGCTTGTTCATGGCCTAGACGTGCCTGAACTGTGGGGCTGCATTGGACACAATCATTCTTACTTGTTCAGGCTCTGAGAGGGTATCTCTTATCCTTTCTGCCAGAGACCTCCATCTGTCAGCATAACGGACAAAATCTTCGTCGGGCCTCATTTTCTCGGCTACTAGGTCGATAATGGAAAGAGAGGGACCAACCCTATCCCGATACTTTTGCAAGAATCTTCTTTGCACTGTATCAAAATTCTCGGCCTCGCCAGGCTCCAAAGAATAGAACCATTCTAGCACAGGACCGTCCAATGATCTCCGAAAGAGGTATGCTAGGGATCTTTGATCATTTTGCCAATAGGAGGATTCATACATGAAGTCCTTGAGGTGAATAAAGGGGTTGCCAGTGCCATTGTACCTGCGGTACGTAGGCATTTCGGAGGGAGGAAGATGGATCACCGGAAGGATTGGCAAAGCAACCTCCAGGGTGGATTTTACGTCCACCATTTTCTTCAAATTCTGAAACTGTTCGTCCATTCTATTGAACATGTTGAGGAGCGACTGGGCAAGCTCCTCGGGAGGTGAAGGTGGCACCTGCCACTGGTGAGGGAGATGTCTCCCGGAGACCTGAGGAGGAAACCCCGAATGGGAGGGAGCTATCGGGCCGTCGACAGCTAGCCCTTTTTGGAGTGGCGTGTGAGGAACGGTAGCCCTTTTTGGGTTTGAGATTGTGAAGGGAATTAGAACGAGGGAGGTTGTTGGCTCGCCTGTCCTTGAAGTGAGGGAGAAGAGATGGCTTTCACCGGTGAAGGAGATGGGATGGCCTGCACCGACTCTTGGAGGGGTGCGATGGCTGGAGTTGACTCTTGAGGGGTGGAAGAAATAGATTTCCCTTTCAGAATGGCCTAGAAGGCCCGGAGTTGCTCAGAGGTGAGCTCCGTGTTGGCGAGGACACCCAGCAAAGAGGAGATGTCCTGTGGTGGGGATGTGTCCCCAGCGGTAACCTGCACCTTAAGTGAGGGCTCATAGGATGGACACGCGGCTCGACTGACTGACCACGACCAGGGTGGTTCTCCTCAAAAGACTCGTGAGCCATTTTCAAAGTTCTTCCGGAACGCAAAAATATACACCAACAAACAGATAGCAGAGATTATCAAACAAGTAGATGCTTTTACGCCCTTTTTTTTATTTTAGTTTATATAATTTTTTGCTTTTAACCAAATCTGAAGTTCACACAAAAGGAAGGACCCTGATTAACTTTGTTTCACCGCCGTGTCAACTAGGGTCACTCGTCTCACCACGAATGGGTCAACTAACTCCGGGGAACTTCAATGGTACAACCAGCCCAGTGAACGAAGAGGGAATCCTTCGCTGTCGGGGACTTACGGAGGTCCCGGTGGAGGAGATCCTAGTCCGTCGAGAGGAATTCCCGAACGGAGAGTCCTTCCTTCACCGAGAAAGGGTTATCCTTAGAAAAAAATGAAAAAAATAGAAAAGGGGTGGATGTATGTAATGAAGTGTTGAACAGATATACAGAACATAACAAAAATAACAGAGATAATAAAGATATAATCAACACCCAATGAATCACAAGGGACTAGAGGTGAAGTGCACGAGGTGCACGAGGGATAAGAACTGAAAGTGCTATACTGTGAGCACAACTGGAGCGCGCGAGGGCGCAAAGGTGGAGGAGCACACAGCTATGCCAAGATCGCAAGAGTAACCAAGAGAAAGCGAAAAGTGGTCCCACCGTGGTCGCCAAGATGTGAGCGACGTCACGCGATATGCGGCGGTGAGCGGAGCGCGCGGGCTCGTTTTGCTGCGACACAGAAAAAAGAGAGAGAAGCAGAGAAACCACCATGGGAGATTGCTCCGGCGGGGTGTGCAGAATAGATATAGAGTAACAAGATATAATGATTAAACGGCCATACCGGGAAATGACTTTTCACAACCTCGGGGGATGGGAATGGTGCAGAATTTAAGTGACAGCAATTTAAACGGCCATAGCGGGAAATGACACGTCGCGGCCTCGAAGATGTGGCAGATATAAAGATAATCATGAATATGAATAGCATAAATTTGAACGGCAATTGCGGGAAATGACTCGCCGCGGCCTCGAAGATATGGCAGATATAAGAAGCATCGAATATAAGTGGCAGGAATTTAAATGGCCATTGCGGGAAGTAACTCGCCGCGGCCTCGAAGATATAACAGATATAAGCACAGCACAAAATATAAGTGGCAGAAATTTAAACGGCCATTGTAGGAAGTAACTCGCCGCAGTCTCGAAGATATAATATATATAAGCACAACAAAGAATATAAGTGACAGAAATTTAAACGGCCATTGCGGGAAGTAACTTGCCATGACCTCGAGGATATGATGTGATCTCTAGGGGCCAGAGACCTCAAAATAAAAAGAGTGATCGGGCCTACCTCAAGAGCAGGAAATGACGGGTTGCTTCTTCCTCTCCCTCCGGCCGACCGATGGAGAGTGCTTTCCTTGGTTACCCTTGCAAAAGAGAAAAAAAGAATAGGCAGATAGTAGGTGAATCAGAAAGATGACAGTGTAGTATTAGTCCCTTGTGATGAAGAATGATGAAATCGTGGCAAGACACACACCTGGTTGGTGTTGTTTTTAAACCCCTCTCGGACACGAGTAGGAGGAAAATACTATGATCAATGGGGGATCGTGCAAACGTGCATAAAAATGGATCTCTCTTATGAAAGGAGATGACAGATGACGGGATGATGCATGCGATAGAAATGACAAAAGAGAAGGGGAGAGAATGGCTTATTGAAGATGTTGATGGCGGGATCCGGCGGAGCTTCGGCAGCGTAGGGACGACGTAAAAGCAGAATGGATGGCGCTAGCTTTCCTCTCGTGAGCGCGGGCACCCGGGAAGCTGGCGGAACCTCCCCCTGCAAAAACTCACGGGTTAAAAATGGGATCCGGCAGAGTCTCTCCTTCCTCTGTCGGATCTGAAGTCCCCTCCCTTCGAGGGAGGGGGTCTTCTATTTATAGAAGAAAACTTGAGTGAGGTGTCCAGGCTCTTGGACGCCTCAATACATTTTTTTTTTCAACCTAATTTATTGAGGCGTCTAGACTCTTGGACGCCTCAATGTTGAGGCGCCCGGGACCCCGGACGGGCCCATCTTCGCCCACCGATTCGCCGTTCAAAGCCGTCGGTAGTGGAGAAAGCGAGCGGTTTCGGCGGGTAACCGTGACTCTCGAAGGGCGCGTCAGGTCGACAAGACGTCTCTATGATTGGATTTATTCAAAACGTCAAAGTAAACGGTCGGAGCGGCGCCGCGTGGGTGCTGCGCGAGCCTTCTGAAGAAGGCGTCTAGGTTCCTTGACACGTCAAAGTGAGGCATTTAGGGTCCTTGACATGTTTAAAACTTTTCACGAAAAAAATTAAAAAAAAAAGTAAAAAAAATTTAGAAAAATAGAAACTCACCAAAGTAATTAAAAATGTGAAGGCAACCCTGGGGTATCATGGTGTAATATGATATTTACTCACGGTAATGTCAAGAACGGTGTGTCTACACCCATGTGGTCAAATGACCAAATTAAATAAAAATACAACATGGAATAAACTATATTATATGGAGGAAGCATCTTGGACTTTGCTTGGTCCAAGTTTAAATTTTCTTCCACCTTATCCCCCCTTGGTCCAAGTATAATCTTGGACTTTGAACCAGCCCCACATGGGCCCTAGGACCTAGGTGGACCAATGGGAAAAAGGGTGGGAGACCCTGCTGGACCCACTGGTAATTTACATAGAAACCTAATGACTTTAAAGACTAACCCTTTGGCTTATAATGCCTTACAATTGCAAACCCAATTAGCCAAGGGTATAAATACAAACAAAAGGACATAAATGTAAAATAAAAATGTTAATGCCCGGTGTTGATTCCCATCAATTCTCCCCGGGTGGGAAGAACTCGACCCCGTCAAGTAAGGGGTGCGGCTGCTCGTGTGGCTCCTGCGGATCCGTCACCGAACCTGGAAGCGTGGGGTACGCTCCACTCCAAGCAATCATCTCCTGCTCATCCCGTATATATTTGATATGCGCACGCTGCTGTGGGAATGAGGCTAGTGGTGGACACTCTGGGGTGGGGTCACTCTCAAAGGAAGGAGACGGCTCAATGACTCACTAGGAATCACCGCTGGGTCCCTTTTTGTGACTAGATCCGATATGCTGAGGTAGAGTTGATCCCAAATTCTGGCAAGTCTACAACATACGCATGAGATCCGACTTGCCTCACACTCGAAAGGGACTGACAATGCGAGCTGACATGAGACAGACTCGACTCGATGTATGCAGACTCACTATGCACTCGACAGACAAACGGTACGAAATAAAGACTCACTGATGGGAATCGACGCCGAGCAAGTACTTTTCTTTTGCATTTATGTCCTTTTAGTTTGTGTTTATATCCTTGAGAAAGTATGTACGCAAATGTAAGGCTTTATAAGCCAAGGAGTCATTCCCATGGATTGTGTGAGTTTTTACGCAATTATGCAGTAGGACCAGCAAGGGGGCCCTCAGCCCTTTTCCATTGGTCCATGTCACCTTGTGGGCCTGGTCAACCTTCCTAGGTGGACATCTAGAAGGGTGGGCTGGTCATATGGACACATGGGGTTAAAGGGGTCAACATTCTAATAGGTTGGCCACCTACCCCATTCAACTTCCCTTATAGTCAATAGGCCGCCCCCTTCCCCTATTATTTAATGTTTTTTGTGTGTGTGATTCACACTTAATCCCAGCCCTTCAATCTCCCATCCCTAGATCCAAGGGTTGAGGTTGGATTTGGTTGGAATCATATATAAGCTTGTATTTTCATGTGAAAATTAGTGAAAAATCAGAAATTTTGTTGAATGCCAAGAAGGCTCTTGCGCCCTAGCCCTCTCCCCCTGGTTTTCTCTCCTCAAACCTCCAGTTCTAGAGTGTATCAATCTTCTATCTCCCCCTCTCAACCTCTGATCTTCATCTGTGCCGCCGCCGCCGCCGTTCGTGCCGCCTTCGAGCCGCCGCGGAGCCGTCTTCAAGTTTCTATCCTAATGAACAAAGGTATAGTTGGTGAATTCTTGCTGCCAGCCACGAGCTCAGATGGATTTAAAATATTGAGGGTGTGTTCTTCCCTTGAATCCCCACCTACACCTAAATTTTTACGTCCAAACTCCTCCATTTAGTAATTTTTTATTTTCGTTCATTTTGCATTCCCAGATCTGTTTTATCTCTATCTATAGTGACAACAGCTCTGAGTTTCCCATCTCCGACCACCTTTTTGAATTTTCCAATTTTACTGGGAGTTCTGTCCATCATCCCCTACATCCACCATTTTTCCTGATTTTTGATTTGCCCTCTATCTATTTTTCAAAATTCGTGTTCTATCTCTGCTATAGTGCCTTTAGTCAGATTCCATATCCGACCCACTGTTAGTGAAAAAATCTTATCAATTCGTAGCCACATCCAAACTTGTCCAAACCCATTTTTCTGTCTTCCTAGCTCCATTTCCTACACCTTTGATGAAGACCTCAAGAGCTGAATCAGACATCTACCCTGCGGCCAATGACAGTTCTCAGAGGACAGTCCTGCAGATCTGAGAGTTAAGCCACTGTACAACAGCAATCTTCAAAATTTGCCAATTGGAAGTGTAGGCTTTGTTATTTTTCTGTAATCATAGAGCGTTGAATCCCTTCAAAGCAGCTTTCCAACGGCGTCAGTTTCGTCGCATTCCGACGTCGGGGCTGATCGCAGCGTCTGTTCTCGCCGGAGTGCGCGCCGGAAAACAGAACCGGCAGATCCGTGGCCGGTCATTCCGACCGGTGCCGAACGGAGCCGCCTGGCCTCCGGCCAACGAACCAGCGTACCGCCAGCCCAGGGAACACTTCCACAAGTGTCCCCACCACAGTGGTGACACCGGGTCCCGCACGGTCCCTCCGGACAGCACGTGGGCCCCACCGTCACGTGTTCGGGTGCTGCCGAATCAACGCGAGAAGCCGCCCGTCAACCCGAATTCGGTCCTCCCAGACCCCATTATGTAGCCCTTTCCACTCGGGCCAAGCAAACTCCACATAGCCATAGGTCCGAACCTTCATTTGGGGGTAATAAAAACTTTGGTTTCCCCGATCCATCTAAACCACCCGCACCTCCCAGACTTCCCACATCCAAGCCCAATATCCATGATTGGTGCATCATCAGGTGTCTAGGAGTTCTCCATGACGTCAACCACCGGTTACGTCAAATGCATGCATGGCATACTTTCGGGTGTCCTGGTCCGCCGTCACCCATGTACGGGTCGGACTAGCAGTAGGTTTGTCTCGAGTCATGCATGAGTCCGTATTGTCTCTTCTTTGTGTGGTTTGTTTGCATGGTTTGTGTGTCGTTTGTTTGTCTGCATATGTCTTGTGCAAGCTCGTCGATGTCAGTCCCTTATGAGTGTGAAGCGAGTTGCCTCACTCGATGAGTATGGGATCAGTTCTATATCTATGCCCCGGATCAGTCACCTACAGGGACTCAGCGGTGATTCCTAGTGAGTCTTCGAACTGCTTCCTTCCCTTTTGAGAGTGCCCCACCCGGAGTGCCCACCTTTAGCCCATGGTAGTTCGTGCATATCGAGTATATATGGAATGAGCAGGTGACGATCACTTGGAGTGGAGCATACCCGCGCTACTTGGCACGGTGACGGATCCGACGGTGGTCACGAGCAGCCGCACCCCTTTACTCGACGGAGTCGAGTTCCTCCCACCCGGGGAGAGTTGATGGGAATCGACGCCGAGCAAGTACTTTTCTTTTACATTTATATCCTTTTAGTTTGTGTTTATATCCTTGGGAAAGTATGTACGCAAATGTAAGGCTTTATAAGCCAAGGAGTCATTCCCATGGATTGTGTGGGTTTTTACGTAATTATGCAGTAGGACCAGTAAGGGGGCCCTCAGCCCTTTTCCATTGGTCCATGTCACCTTGTGGGCCTGGTCAACCTTCCTAGGTGGACATCTAGAAGGGTGGGCTGGTCATATGGACACATGGGGTTAAAGGGGTCAACATTCTAATAGGTTGGCCACCTACCCCATTCAACTTCCCTTATAGTCAATAGGCCGCCCCCTTCCCCTATTATTTAATGTTTTTTTTTGTGTGTGATTCACACTTAATCCCAGCCCTTCAATCCCCCATCCCTAGATCCAAGGGTTGAGGTTGGATTTGGTTGGAATCATATATAAGCTTGTATTTTCATGTGAAAATTAGTGAAAAATCAAAAATTTTGTTGAATGCCAAGAAGTCCCTTGCGCCCCAGCCCTCTCCCCCTGGTTTCCTCTCCTCAAACCTCCAGTTCTAGAGTGTATCAATCTTCTATCTCCCCCTCTCAACCTCTGATCTTCATCTGTGCCGCCGCCGCCGCCGCCGTTCGTGCCGCCTTCGAGCCGCCGCGGAGCCGTCTTCAAGTTTCTATCCTACTGGATAGAGGTGTAGTTCGTGAATTCTTGCTGCCAGCCACGAGCTCAGATGGATTTAAAATTTTGAGGGTGTGTTCTTGCCTTGAATCCCCACCTCCACCTAAATTTTCACGTCCAAAATCCTCCATTTAGTAATTTTCCATTTTCGTTCATTTTGCATTCCCAGATCTATTTTGTCTCTGTCTACAGTGATAACAGCTCTGAGTTTCCCATCTCCGACCACCTTTTTGAATTTTTCAAACCCTCCCAATTTTACTGGGAGTTCTGTCCATCATCCCCTACATCCACTATTTTTCCTGATGTTTGATCTGCCCTCTATCCATTTTTCAAAATTCGTGTTCTATCTCTGCTACAGTGCCTTTAGTCAGATTCCAGATCCGACCCACTGTTAGTGAAAAACTCCGATCAATTCGTAGCCACATCCAAACTTGTCCAACCCAGTTTTACCGTCTTCCTAGCTCAATTTCCTACACCTTTGATGAAGACCTCAAGAGCTGAATCGGACATCTACCCTGCGGTCAACGACAGTTCTCAGATGACAGCCCTACAGATCTGAGAGTTAAGCTACTGTAAAACAGCAACCTAAAAAATTCGCCAATTGGAATTGCAGGCTTTGTTATTTTTTTATAATCATTGAGAGTTGAAGCCCTTTGAAGCAGCTTTCCAACGGCGCCAGTTTCGTCGCATTCCGACGTCGGGGCTGATCGCAGCGTCCGTTCTCGCCGGAGCGCGCGCCGAAAAACAGAACCGGCAGATCCGTGGCCGGTCATTCCGACCGGTGCCGAACGGAGCCGCCTGGCTTCCGGCCGGCGAACCAGCATGCCGCCAGCCCAGGGAACACTTCCACAAGTGTCCCCACCACAGTGGTGACACCGGGTCCCGCACGGTCCCTCCGGACAGCACGTGGGAACCACTGTCACGTGTTCGGGTGCTGCCGAATCAACGCGAGAAGCCGCCCGTCAACCCGAATTCGGTCCTCCCGGACCCCATTGTGTAGCCCTTTACCTCCCTGCGTGGAGTGGGCAGCGATTTGTATTGCTGTAATCTTGTGTATTATTGTTCCGGGAGTACGAGTTTTGGCCGGGTCCGTCATCCCCACGCCGAGCGCGTGGAGGTATCGTCCTCGCTCCTTACTTGGCATTTGCTTATTTTCCTATATACTTGTTTATGCCACTGCTAGAGAGCATGATAGGGTAATTAGCTCGCTTTCTATTTATATCACCGTTGCTGCGAGAGAGAGCGTTACCGTCCCGTGACCCGATCCGGGCACGAAAGAGAATTGACCACCCTAGCTCTCGCCGATTTCTCAACCACGCACGTCCGAGGCTTCCCTCGTTAAGGGACGATCGCGAGCTTGTCGTGTCCGTGGTCCCGTGCCGCATCAATTTGGTATCAGAGCGAGGTTGAGTCTAGGGTGTCAAAAAAAAGTGTCATTTACGTCTAGTCATTAGTCATTGTCTAAATCGTTTTTAGGGTCATCATTGTTTTAAAACAAAAAAGTGTCTTTTGGGTCGCATTTGCATACCATTAGTCGGTATATAAAAAGGTGTTGTCCGAACGTTAGGCTACGCCTATCGGGAAGGCCGCACACTTGCGCGAGTGATCTTCGGATTGATTAACTCCGCCCCGTACTGAGTCTTAGTTTACGTCTAGGGTCCTTAGTGTGCATGCATTCCAAACTTGCATAGTCGGTCTAGTGTCTTGTCACCGTGTGTATGCATGTCCATGTCCGCTACCCATGGCCGTTCCCCAAGCCCATACATCCGAGTGGTCAACCTTTGTGGCCAAAGTTAATGTCCTCATGGACCGAGCCCTTGGTTTTACCCATCTTACTATGAAAGTCGCTCTACCCAATGGTTTCACAACGGAACTCCATTTCACCGATAGGGAGTCGGATAATTGGGTTTCTCTTGACATCATGGAGTCTCTCTCCAAGACAGGCGAGATTGTCCGCGATGGTGATTTTGCTTGTGTTGAGTTCTATAAGAGGATCGGCTCTGTTCTCTACACCGATGGCGCATGGTGCAGGATCGGCACACTTGCTGGTTCATGCATCATTTTAGGGCAAACGTGGTTAGGAGAATGAAGAGCCAATCTTGACTGGGGCAAGAGGACTTGCACCTTATACCCACCTTACCTACCCAGCAAGATCACCCTCACATGTCCAGCCACCCAACCCCAGCGGTCCACTCTACATTCGGAACCATTATGCTTGGAGCCGTCTCACCCCGAGCCACCCATGTTTCTTACGGGGATGCTATACATAGCCGAGCTGCTTCTTAGTTGGCTCAAGGATGGCTTGGTCCCACTTCCTTACCCGTCTATGGACCCTACCCTACCTTTAGTGACGGTCAACTCCTTCCATACCACATTTCGATCTAGTCACCATGTTGACACGTTAGACGATCTTGTCATGGTATTAGATTCACAATGGAAGTTGACGCATCTTTTGGCCCGAGGCTTTGACCAACCCACTAGTCTTAGCTTTACCCATCCGGCCTTAGGGTCTATTACCTCCATGTGCACCATGGGGTGTGTCACCACGGAGATTCTTCTACTCCTCCCGATGCCGGCCGAGTCCGACTTCGTTCCCTTTTGCCCAAGGGAGGAATCTTATTTCTTACACATGTCCGTCGTCCCACCGATCATAATGTATGGCGGTGATTATGAATTCCAAACTTGGGACCATGTCATGTTGGAACCCATCTCACGGGGTCATACCTTCTTCGACCCTTTTGATCCCCTCACTAGTGAATCTCCCGAGCCGCCATCTTCACTCCACTTCCTCCGCGGAGTTCACTATCAAGCCTTTTCCACTCGGGCCAAGCAAACTCCACATAGCCATAGGTTCGAACCTTCATTTGGGGGTAATGAAAACTTTGGTTTCCCCGATCCATCTAAACCACCCGCACCTCCCAGACTTCCCACATCCAAGCCCAATATCCATGATTGGTGCATCGTCGGGTGTCTAGGAGTTCTCCATGACGTCAACCACCGGTTACGTCAGATGCATGCATGGCATACGTTCGGGTGTCCTGGTCCGCCGTCACCCATGTACGGGTCAGACTAGCAGTAGGTTTGTCTTGAGTCATGCATGAGTCCGTATTGTCTCTTCTTTGTGTGGTTTGTTTGCATGATTTGTGTGTCGTTTATTTGTCTGCATGTGTCTTGTGCAAGCTCGTCGATGTCAGTCCCATATGAGTGTGAAGCGAGTCGCCTCACTCGATGAGTATGGGATCAGTTCTATATCTATGCCCCAGATCAGTCACCTACAGGGACTCAGCGGTGATTCCTAGTGAGTCTTCGAGCTGCTTCCTTCCCTTTTGAGAGTGCCCCACCCGGAGTGCCCACCTTTTGCCCATGGTAGTTCGTGCATATCGAGTATATATGGAATGAGCAGGTGACGATCACTTGGAGTGGAGCATACCCACGCTACTTGGCACGGTGACGGATCCGTCGGTGGTCACGAGCAGCCGCACCCCTTTACTCGACGGAGTCGAGTTCCTCCCACCCGGGGAGAGTTGATGGGAATCGACGCCGAACAAGTACTTTTCTTTTGCATTTATGTCCTTTTAGTTTGTGTTTATATCCTTGGGAAAGTATGTACGTAAATGTAAGGCTTTATAAGCCAAGGAGTCATTCCCATGGATTGTGTGGGTTTTTATGCAATTATGCAGTAGGACTAGCAAGGGGGCCCTCAGCCCTTTTCCATTGGTCCATGTCACCTTGTGGGCCTGGTCAACCTTCCTAGGTGGACATCTAGAAGGGTGGGCTGGTCATATGGACACATGGGGTTAAAGGGGTCAACATTCTAATAGGTTGGCCACCTACCCCATTCAACTTCCCTTATAGTCAATAGGCCACCCCCTTCCCCCATTATTTAATATTTTTTTTGTGTGTGATTCACACTTAATCCCAGCCCTTCAATCCCCCATCCCTAGATCCAAGGGTTGAGGTTGGATTTGGTTGGAATCATATATAAGCTTATATTTTCATGTGAAAATTAGTGAAAAATTAGAAATTTTGTTGAATGCCAAGAAGGCTCTAGCGCCCCAGCCCTCTCCCCCTAGTTTTCTCTCCTCAAACCTCCAGTTCTAGAGTGTATCAATCTTCTATCTCCCCCTCTCAACCTCTGATCTTCATCTATGCCGCCGCCGCCGCCGTTCGTGCCGCCTTCGAGCCGCGGCGGAGCCGTCTTCAAGTTTCTGTCCTGCTAGATAGAGGTGTAGTTCGTTAATTCTTGCTGCCCGCCACGAGCTCAGATGGATTTAAAATTTTGAGGGTATGTTCTTGCCTTGAATCCCCACCTCCACCTAAATTTTCACATCCAAAATCCTCCATTTAGTAATTTTCCATTTTCGTTCATTTTGCATTCCCAGATCTATTTTGTCTCTATCTACAGTGACAACAGCTCTGAGTTTCCCATCTCCGACCACCTTTTTGAATTTTTCAAACTCTCTCAATTTTACTGGAAGTTCTGTCTATCATCCCCTACATCCACCATTTTTCTTGATTTTTGATCTACCCTCTATCTATTTTTCAAAATTCGTGTTCTATCTGTGCTACAGTGCCTTTAGTCAGATTCCAGATCCGACCCACGGTTAGTGAAAACATCCTATCAATTCGTAGCCACATCCAAACTTGTCCAAACTAGTTTTTCCGTCTTCCTAGCTCAATTTCCTACACCTTTGATGAAGACCTCAAGAGCTAAATCGGACATCTACCCTACAGTCAATGACAGTTCTTAGAGGACAGCCCTGCAGATCTGAGAGTTAAGCTACTGTACAACAGCAACCTTCAAAATTTGCCAATTGGAATTGCAGGCTTTGTTATTTTTCTGTAATTATCGAGTGTTGAAGCCGTTTGAAGCAGCTTTCCAACGGTGCCAGTTTCGTCGCATTCTGAAGTCGGGGCTGATCGCAGCGTCCGTTCTCACCGGAGCGCGCGCCGGAAAATAGAACCGGCAGATCCGTGGCCGGTCATTCCGACCGGTGCCGAACGGAGCCGCCTGGCCTCCGGCCGGCGAACCAGCGTGCCGCCAGCCCAGGGAACACTTCCACAAGTGTCCCCACCACAGTGGTGACACCGGGTTCCGCACGGTCCCTCCGGACAGCACGTGGGCCCCACCGTCACGTGTTCGGGTGCTGCCGAATCAACGCGAGAAGCCGCCCGTCAACCCGAATTCGGTCCTCCCGGACCCCATTGTGTAGCCCTTTACCTCCATGTGTGGAGTGGGCAGCGATTTGTATTGCGGTAATCTTGTGTATTATTGTTCCGGGAGTACGAGTTTCGGCCGGGTCCGTCGTCCCCACGCCGAGCGCGTAGAGGTATCGTCCTCGCTCCTTACTTGGCATTTGCTTATTTTCCTATATACTTGTTTATGCCACTGCTAGAGAGCATGATAGGGTAATTAGCTCGCTTTCTATTTATATCACCGCTGCTGCGAGAGAGTGCGTTACCGTCCCGTGACCCGATCCGGGCACGAAAGAGAATTGACCACCCTAGCTCTCGCCGGTTTCTCAACCGCGCACGTCCGACGCTTCCCTCGTTAAGGGACGATCGCGAGCTTGTCGTGTCCGTGGTCCTGTCCCGCATCACTCACACATGACCCTAAACAAACCTACTGTTAGTCTGACCCATACACATGCAATGGTGGACCAAGACATCCGAATGTGTGCCATGCATACACTAGATGCAATCGATGGTTGGCGGAATGTGGAACTCCTATACATCCTAGTATGCTCTTAGCATGTGGCCGCATGTTGGACTTGGGAGGCTTGGGAGGGCTAGGAGATCCAAAGTTTCCTTCTTCCTTTCCCCAATGAACGGACTCCTTGCGGTGTGTAGGTGGACTAGCCCGTGGGGAAGGGGTGTGGTAGTGGCCTCCCGGGAAGAAGGGGAGTAGATATGGTGGGTCATAAGGTTCCCTAGGGAAGGGATCGAAGGGATCAAAGAAAGTATGACCCCTCGAACTGGATTCCCACATGTCACGGTCCCATGTCGGAAGTTCTTGAAGGTGTAGATGGTCACCTTCATCCATTGTGGTGGGTGGGACGGTGATCTCATGTAGACAATATGGTTCCCCCCTCAGGAAAAGTGGAAAGAAATACAGCTCGTCCGGTATAGGGAGGAATAAAAGGATCTCCGTGGTAACATGACCCACCGTACACACGCAGGTAATGGACCCTAAGGCTAGATGTGTGAAGCTACGACTATTGGGTTGGTTGAAGCCTCGGGCCAATAAGCGCGTCAACTGCAACTGCCGGTCTAACCCCTTAAGAAGGTCATCCAATGTATCGACATTGTGAGAAGACCGAAAAGTGGTGTGGAAGGAGTTGACGGCCACTAGTTGTAGTGCGGGGTCCATGGCTGGGTAGTAAGGCGGTCTGGGGACCAAGCTTATCTTGAGCCAACTAAGTAGTGGCTCGGCAATGAATAGCTCTCCCGTTAGAAGCACGGGTGGCTCCAAATGTGGTGGATCCGAATAAGGATCGAAAGTAGGTGGCAAAGGAGCTCTAGGGGAAGGGTTCCCCGGCTGGGGTGGGGAAGGCCATGGGGTAGGCTGTCCGACTGGTTCGGGACTCGGCTGAGAGGTAGATGCTCACCGAAGGGCGGCATCAAACCTTGCCCCGAAAGGCTCAACCTCTAGAGCGACCAGATAAAGCTGCACTAGAGTGAACGCGTCGCGGCAAAGACATTCAAACTGGAAGTGGAGCCGCAAACCTCTCCGGAACTGAAAGGCAGTCGTGGTGCTCTCCTCTCCAACTCCATATTCCAACCGATACTTATCATACTCCTGAATGTACTCAAACACGGACTTGTTGCCTTGGACGGGTCTACTCGGGGTGCATGGGTTGGCCATAGTTGCACATAAGATGGGAATTGGTTCCCCTAGGAGTGGGCATGCAATGGGACACCTTTTTGTATTTTTTTATTTTTTTATGCAAAACTTTTATGCAAGACTAATGCAAGCACCTAGACACGACACTAAACACTAATGCAAAGTTGGAATGCAGACTCGACTACAAACCTAGACTTAACCCATATCCGGTACTAGGCGGAGTTCCAGGATCCGAAGATCCTCTCACGCAAAAGTGCGACCTTCCCGATAGGCGTAACCTAACGTTCGGGCAACACCTTTTGATATACCGAATAAAGGAATGTAAATGCAACCTTGGACCGACTTAGACTCTCTCTAGACTTAAATGACTTTTTTATATGTTTTTAAGCAAATACTACCCTAGACTCAACCTTTCGCTCTGATACCAATTTGATGCGGGACAGACAGTGAACCTGGGACTCTAGCTCGCAACTCGTCCCTAGCGAGGGAAACGCGGGATCGTGCGTGGTTGAGAAACCAGCAATGAGTCAAGGGTACTCGGCTCTTCCGCATGTACCCGGATTGAGTCACGGGACAGGGCATGCTCACTCTCTCGCAGCGGTGATTTAAATAATATAGCGAGCTACGTTCCTATCACTCTAGCAGCGGCATTCAAAAGTATACGAGATAACCAAATGCGATAAGGATGGAGGCGAGTTTACCTCCACGCTCCGGGTGTGGGGAAGATGACCCCGGCCGAACTCGTACTCCTTGTGTACAAATATTACAATAATTACAGAAATGAATTTATCACCCACTCCATGCAGGGAGGTAAAGGGCTATAATGTGGGGCCCGAGAGTAGCGAACTCGGGTTGACGGGCAACAATTTGGACGGTTCTCGGGCCGAAGACGGACTGCTGCTCGGAACAGTTCTGCGGGGCCCACGGGACAGCAGGTGGGTCCGACTGCTGGGACGGCGGTGCCTGGGCGTCTCGCTGCTGCTGCGGCTTGCTGGGGCACTACTGAAGACTGCTGATCGATCTCCAAGAGTGGCGGTGGCCGAGTGTGTGCCGGCGTATTTTTCGAGGAATTAATTCCCGGACTGATTGTGCTGGCTGGGCTCGGATCTGCCCTGCACGCCTTCACGAAAATATTTCTTGCGGCCAGATCCAGTGTCGGATCGACAGAAACTTGGTACAGATGGATAGAGGACTCAGGGGGATACAACATATAATTTTTTTGGATCCATCAAGTGAATGGATTAAAAATGAAAATGACTGTCTCTCAAAGGTTTTTACTGGCTCGGACTGATAGACACACAGGACAGACTGAGTTTCCCTTAAAAATGAATTTTGACCGAAGGAGAAACAATAGATCTAGACTCCAGAAAAATTATGGTGGAAGGGGGGGTATGTGAGGGACACGTATGATTTTTTTGGAGATTTTAGGAGATGTATAAGGGGGTGGGAAAAATATAAGAACAGACTCCTATCCTGTAGATCTGCTGATTGACAGACTATCAGGGGTGGAATAAAAAATACGGGAAAAATATTAAATGACCTCTGATTAATACGAAATTTAAAATGGAGACTGGAGATAACAAGAAGAACAAACACTCAAAATTTTAGCTTGATCAGATCTCTTGATTTAGAGATAAAAATCAGGCTTCAACCTTCTGTCCTGATCTGGACAGAACTTCGACGCGGTGGCGGTGGCGGTGGCGGTGGCGGTGGCGGTGGCGGTGCGACGGCGGTTCGATGGCGGCGGCGGCAGCGGTGCTGAGCTTCTCACTCAGAGAGGGGGAGGGGAGGAGGCTTCACACCTCAAGAACTTCATAGAACTCCATCTGCAAGGGGGGTGGGAGAGAGAAAGGGGTGCCCTTGGGCTTGCTCTTGGCCAAAATGCTTAATTCTTCATTAAAATCGCTAATGACACTATACATAGACTTATATAGAGAATGGCAAGGGGTGGGGGGCTGGGAATTTCATGGGAGAGAGGGGAGGGGTAAACTAGGGATAGCATTGTCTTCTCCCATGTGGTGAAATGACCAAATTAAATAAAAATACAACATGGAATAAACTATATTATAAGGGGGAAGCATCTTGGACTTTGTTTGGTCCAAGTTTAAATTTTCTTCCACCTTGTCCCCCCTTGGTCCAAGTCCAATCTTGGACTTTGAACCAGCACCACATGGGCCCTAGGACATAGGTGGACCAATGAGAAAGAGGGTAGGGGACCCTGCTGGACCCACTGGTAATTTACATAGAAACCTAATGACTTTAAAGACTAACCCTTTGGCTTATAATGCCTTACAATTGCAAACCCAATTAGCCAAGGGTATAAATACAAACAAAAGGATATAAATGTAAAATAAAAATGTTAATGCCCGGTGTTGATTCCCATCAATTCTCCCCGGGTGGGAAGAACTCGACCCCGTCAAGTAAGGGGTGCGGCTGCTCGTGTGGCTCCTGCGGATCCGTCACCGAACCTGGAAGCGTGGGGTACGCTCCACTCCAAGCAATCGTCTCCTGCTCATCCCGTATATATTTGATATGCGCACGCTGCTGTGGGAATGAGGCTAGTGGTGGACACTCTGGGGTGGGGTCACTCTCAAAGGAAGGAGACGGCTCAATGACTCACTAGGAATCACCGCTGGGTCCCTTTTTGTGACTAGATCCGATATGCTGAGGTAGAGTTGATCCCAAATTCCGGCAAGTCTACAACATACGCATGAGATCCGACTTGCCTCACACTCGAAAGGGACTGACAATGCGAGCTGACATGAGACAGACTCGACTCGATGCATGCAGACTGACTATGCACTCGACAGACAAACGGTACGAAATAAAGACTCACACATGACCCTAAATAAACCTACTGTTAGTCCGACCCATACACATGCAATGGTGGACCAGGACATCCGAATGTGTGTCATGCATACACTAGATGCAATCGATGGTTGGCGGAATAGGGAACTCCTAGACATCTTAGTATGCCCCTAGCATGTGGCTGCATGTTGGACTTCGGAGACTCGGGGGGCCTAGGAGATCCAATGTTTCTTTCTTCCTTTCCCCAATGAAAGGACTCCTTGCGGAGTGTAGATGGACTAGCCCGTGAGGAAGGGGTGTGGTAGTGGCCTCCCGGGAAGAAGGGGAGTAGATATGGTGGGTCATAAGGTTCCCTAGGGAAGGGATCGAAGGTATCAAAGAAAGTATGACCTCTCGAACTGGATTCCCACATGTCACGGTCCCATGTCGGAAGTTCTTGAAGGTGTAGATGGTCACCTTCATCCATTGTGGTGGGTAGGACTTCCTCGGTCAGAGCAGCACTTCCTAGGCGGCCCAAAAATCCCCAAAGTGACAGCCCCATTTCGGGACCAAATACATCAAGCCCAAAACTCACTCGGAGCAGCACTTCCTAGGCGGCCCTCAGGTTCAGAAGTCCGAGCGACAGATCAGTCGAGAGATCCCCTGCGAGGACCTGACACGGCCTACCCGAGCTATACACTTATCGCTCAAGATAAAATCTCGAGCAAGCACCTCTGGCTTAGACTGACTGTCGGAAGCTTATCCAAGCATCTGTTACGCATCCAGCAGGAGCAGGGAACTCTAAGGGATAAGTGAGAGCAATCGTACTTATGCCATAAAGAGCCCACTACAAGGACGTAACCTCCCTGAAATCCACTCAACTCCCTAGACTATTACGTTAAAGGGACTGCTATATAAACTCCAGGGAGACCCTCCGAGAAGGTAAGCAATGATCCTGAGAGAAAACCACCACACCTCTTGGTGGAGAATAATCTCGCGCCCCCTCTTTCTCCTACCCTCTCTCTTCACATCCATGCTCTATCACACTTGCTGACTTAAGCATCAGAGGGTTTTCCCCAGCGACTCCTCCCTGGGCACCTCTGATCCGTTTCCTACCTTGCAATTCATACAGACATGGTGACCGTGACCAAAGATTCTCCCTGGATCTCACGATTCAGTATCAGCGCGAGATTACGCCTCTTCAGCACCGCTGATATTCTGTGGCTCGGATGCTCACGATCTCTCTTATCTCGCTTGCCATATCGAGGTTTTCAAGCAGTTTTTACTCATTTGCCTCGGGCGAGAAGTTGATGACTTGGAGACATGGGCTGCTGACTTCCAAAGGAATCACGGCGTCCATGCCGTACACCAACTGGAAAGGAGTCTCACCGGTGGCGGTTCTTGGAGTAGTTCGGTGCGACCATAGTACGCTTGGCAATTCCTTGATCCAGCTACCCTTGGCCTTACCGAGCCTAGCCTTAATGCCTTTTAATATAGTTTTGTTGGCATTTTCGACCAGTCCGTTAGCCTGAGGGTGGGCTACCGAAGTGAAGTGGTTGCGACTGTGAAGGTCTGCACATTTGTTCTTAAAGTAATGAGAATCAAATTGCCGACCATTATCACTCACATTCACTCAGGGGATACCAAAATGACAGATGATCGATTTCCAAATGAAGCTCCATACGACAGACTCGGTAATCCTAGCAGTGGCTTCAGCTTCAATCCATTTGGTGAAATAATCGATGGCGATGATGATGAACTTCTTCTGGGCTTGGGCCGTAGGAAACGGCCCCGGGATGTCGATCCCCCACCGAGCAAAAGGGTATGGCTCGGCAAGGGTGACAAGCTCGGAGGTAGGCTGATAGAGCAGAAAATCAAAATGTTGGCATCGGTCGAACCTTTGTACGTAGGTCGAGCAGTCACGTTGGAGAGTGGGCCACCAGTAGCCTTGTCGCTGTAAGATCCTGGCGAGCGCTCTTCCTCCTTAATGTGAGCCGCAGACACCTTCGTGGACCTCTTGAATTGCTTGGACGGCCTCCTCGATACCGGGGCACTTGAGGAGGGGATCGAAAAAAGACCTTCGATACAAAGTGTCGTCTAAGATGACGAAGCGCCGAGCTTGATACTTCAGTCTTCGAGCGTCCCGAGGGTTAGAGGGCTCTCGAGAATCTCAGAGCCAGGATATATATGGGGTCCGCCAGTCGATTGATGATGCATGATCGACGATCATGAGCTCTACTTATATGCTCGGTCGTTATAGCTCTTCAAGGAAGACCGATCGAGTGCCTTCTGAGTCAGCACAAGAAGCCTGCCTAGAGAGGGCGTCCGTCCGGGAGTTCTCCTCCCGAGTTATCCGGATAACTTGAAAACTCTCGAATAGTGGGGTTATTCCTCTTACCAATTGAAGGTATTTGATCATCGGTGTTTCCCGAGCTTCATAGTCACTATTGACCTGGTTGGCGACCAATTGGGAGTCAATGTGGATTCTGACTCGTTTGGCCCCCGATCATCGTGCCATCCTGGCTCCCGAGATGAGGGCCTCATACTCTGAGACGTTGTTGGATGCCGGGAAGTTGAACTTCAAGGCGTATTGCAATTCTGCTCCTTCCGGGGATCGGAGAAGAACGTCGGCGCTGCTACCGGCAGAGTTGGAGGATCCATCGATGAAAGGATCCCAGGTGGGCCAGGGGGGACATCGGATGGACTTCCTTGGTCGGGATAGTACTCTCTGCGATGAAATCCGTGAGTGCCTGTCCCTTGATGGCCGAGCGGGGTGATAGGAGATATCGTAAGCCCCGAGCATTATAGCCCACTTGACGAGGTGACCCGAAGCTTCAGGGTGAGCAAGGATCCTCTTCAGGGGCTCATTGGTCAACACAACGAAGGAGTGCCCTTGGAAGTAGGGACGGAGGCGCTTGGCTAAGGTCACCAACACTAGCATGAGTTTCACGATTGCGGGGTACCATCGCTCGGCCTCGTTGAGCACCATGCTGGTGTAATCTACTGGTCTCTGCACTCCTGCGTCATCTCAAACTAGGACTGAGCTCATTGTGGAAGGAGTCGACAAGAGGTAGAGGTGCAATGTTTCGCCTGAGATCGGCTTTTATAACACCGAGGGCGAGGCCAAAAATTTCTTTAGCTCTGCAAAAGCCTTCTGGCATTCCTCATCCCAAGCGAATGTAGCAAATGCCAGTTTGGGCCCTCTCAATAATTTGAAGAAAGGTAGGCATTGTTCGGTCGCTCGGGACAAGAAATTGTTGAGCGCAGCAATTCGTCCAGTCAGGCATTGGACGTCTTTGACGCAAACGGGTGGCTGCATGTTCAGGATGGCCTGAACTTTGTCGGGGTTGGCCTCGATCCCACGCTGAGTGACTAGAAAACCCAGGAACTTTTAGAATCGAACCCCAAAGGCACATTTAGCTGGGTTGAGGTTCATGTTGTACCTCAAGAGGGTGTCGAAGGTTTTCGCTAGGTCGATGAAGTGGTCCTCGGCCTTGGGTGTCTTGACGAGCATGTCATCGATGTAGGCTTCGATGTTCCGATCGAGTTGTCCTTCAAAAATGTGGTTGATCAGCCTTTGATATGTTGCCCTGACGTTCTTCAGCCCGAAAGGCATTCGGGTGTAGTAGTATACGCCGAAGCCAGTGATGAAGGCTGTCTTCTCGATGTCTTCAGGATCCATTCAGATCTGATGATAGCCAGAGTAGGCATCTAGGAAGCTGAGCAATTCGTTACCGGAGGTCGAGTCGACTAGCTGGTCGACGCTCGGTAATGGATAATAGTCTTTCGGAGTGGCTTTGTTGAGGTCGGTGATGTAGATGCACATTCGCCATTTGCCCGAAGCTTTTGGTACTAAGACAACATTAGCGAGCCATGTCGGGTAAAGGACGGGTCGAAATAGGCTGGTTTTCTTTCCCTTAAGAATTTGCTCTTTGATGATCGTTTGCTTCTCTGGGGTGTGCTTTCTTTTACGTTACTGGACGGGTTTCACCGATGGGTCAAGGTTGAGCTTGTGTACCACCATCTCCCCAGGGATCCCGGAAAGATACTCATCAAACCATGCAAAGGCTTGAATATACTCCGAAAGAAAATCTTTGTATTGCTTTTGTACATCATATGGTAAATTAGCTACAATTTTTACTCCTAGAGTCGGGTCATCTTTGAGGAAGACTGTCAACAATTCGCCACCAGGCTCGGATGTTGTTGGTTCATCCTCGACTCCCTCGCCCTTTTTCTTTTTTCCCTCTGGCCTTACGGCTTCGACCGAGATTATGTAGCACCTTCGAGCTATTTCCTGGTTACCTCGGACTTCCCCGATACCGTATTTGGTGGGAAACTTCATTTTTTGGTGATAGGTGGAGGGCACTGCCTTTGTCCGGCTAAGGATATCTCGGCCGAAGATGGCATTATAGGCCGACATCCCCTTGATCACAATGAAGTCAACCATAACAGTAACGGTTTTGGGACGGGTGCCAATGGTGATCGGCAGGCTTAGGGCTCCCTCGGGATAGGTTGCCTGGCCGTTGAACCCACAAAGGGGGGATCGAATTGGGCGGAGCTTGGATGGGTTTTCACCCATCTTAAGGAAGCATTCGTACGAAAGTACATCAGGGGCGCTACCATTGTCAGCCAGTATCTTATCTACGTTATAATGATTTATAGTAGCCGATACTACAAGAGGGTCATCGTGCGGGGTAGATAACCCTTCCAGGTCTTGGTCAGAGAATACCAGGGCCTGCTGCTCGCTCGCCGGTGGGGCTTTGGGGGGCTCGGAGGCCCTGCTCGCCCGTTCAGCATAACACTTTCTTCCTCGGCTACTGTCTCCTCTTGATGCCGTGCCGCCAGAAATGACATTGGTGTGGACCCCGCGGGGTTGATTGTCAATCTCTTCTGGAATGCCACGGTCCTCCTTCTGGCGCTCGGACACGTACCGAGATAAGTCTCCCTGGCGGACGAGACGCTCGATCTCATCCTTGAGCTGGTGACAATCTTCGGTATGGTGCCCGTGGTTGTTGTGGAACTGGCAATGCTTGCGGCGGTTGCGGTGCTTGGCCTTCATAGGATCGGGTTGGCAGAGAATGCTCGAGCCCTTGATGTCTTCGTATATCTCATAGACGGGAGCAAATAGAGGAGTGTACCGCTCGTATTTCTGAGGGGGTTCCCTTCGGTCTCCATCTTGATTTCGCCATTTTCCTTGGCCTGAGCCTTGCTCGGATGGTCGCTTCTTATCCCCTTCCCGACCTGAGCTCGTTGGGCCACGGCAAGAGCTGAGCACTTCCTCGCACTCTGCGTGGCACAGGGCTAGGGTCACCAGATCGGCCAGGGAGGTGGGGTGATGAAGGACCAGTTCTCGCCGGAGGTTCTCATAGTGGGTGCCTCCAGTCAGCGCGGTGATGGCTGAGGTGACATCCAATTGGAGGATATGCAGGGCTTCCGATTTAAATCGGTTGATGTAGGCCCGAAGTTTCTCCCCATGTGCCTGCTTTAGTGCCAACAATCCCGCTACTGACCTTGGAGGGCCGCTGCCGGCAAAGCTTTCTTTGAATACTCGCCCGAATTGTCTGAAGTCGTGAATGCTAATGGGGGCAAGTGCTCGGAACCAGGCTTGAGCGCCTTGGACCAAGGTGGTCACGAACGCTCAGCACTTGACAGCATCGGAGGCCCCGTGTAAGGTCATCAGAGCATCGAAGCTGTCGTAGTGGTCGGCCGAGTCTCCTTGGCCGTCATACGACTTGAAGGTTGGCAGTAAGATTCCAGGGGAGATCTCGGCCTTCAAGATATGGTCGGAGAATGGGGATTGCTCCTCATCTTCCTTGGTGGAAGTTTTCTGCAGGGCGCTGAGGGCACGCTCTTGTTCCGCAAATAGTCGCTCGAAGTCCCACAACTAGAGGGATAGCTCTGGTTGTCGCTAAACCGAGGGGCTGTGGGGGCATCCCTACGGGCTACCGTGTCGTCCCTCGGGGGGATCCATTTTTGGGAACTTTCATCGTGTCCCAGTTCCTTCTCTCCTCGGGGTGGAGGAGGCTTCTTGTTCTGAAGGAGGGGCGTGTGAAGGTCCTCCCGACCGATTATGTATGAGCCGTCACCCTCGGAGGGTGAGCGGCCTCCGGCGGTTTGTTGGGAAGCTCCACCGCGGGGAGGGGGGGGGCTATCCGGGAAGTCGTGACTTCTCTTCCCTAGCCGCCTGGGTCCTCATCAGTTCGACAAGGATGTCCAGTTTTACGTTGAGGGTTTGGAGAGCGTCAGAATTCTCGGTCGGGGATTGCACCCCCGCAGGCGGTGGAGGGGGCTGATTGGCTTGATTATTGTCGTTGGAGGGGAGGTTTTCCACGGGGTTGGGAAGCACAGGTCCTCCGTCTGTCACCACGGTCTTTCCCTTGTCGCCGGTGGTTCTCCTACCAAAATTTCTTCGCACCATGATGGCTCTTTGCTCGTTTCCCACAGATGGCACCAGATGAAGAGGCGTAATCTCGCGCTGATCCTGAACCGTGAGATCCAGGGAGAATCTTTGGTCACGGTCACCACGTATGTATGAACTGCAAGGTAGGAAACGGATCAAAGGTGCCCAGGAAGGAGTCACTGGGGAAAATCCTTCGATGCGTAAGTCAGCAAGTGTGATAGAGCATTGATGTGAAGAGAGAGAGTAGGAGAAAGAGGGGGCGCGAGATTATTCTCCCCCAAGAGGTGTGGTGGTTTTCTCTCAGGATCATTGCTTACCTTCTCGGAGGGTCTCCCTGGAGTTTATATAGCAGTCCATTTAACGTAATAGTCCAAGGAGTTAATGGGATTTCGGGGAGGTTATGTTCTTCTAGTGGACTCTTTATGGCATAAGGACTCTTGCTCTCCCTTATCCCTTGGAGTTCCCTGCTCCTGCTGTATGTGTAACGGATGCTTGGATGAGCTTCCGACAGTCGGTCCGAGCCAGAGGTGCTTGCTCGGGGTTTTATCCTGAGCGATAAGTGTAGAGCTCGGGGAGGCCGTGTCGGGTCCCCGCAGGGGATCTCTCGACCGATTTGTCCCTCAGACTTTCGGACATGAGGGCCACCTAGGAAGTGCTGCTCCGAGAGAGTTTTAGGCTTGAAGTAAGTGGGCCTGAAATAGGACTGTCACTTTGGGAATATGAGCCTAGTTTGGTCGAATTGGACCTACTTGGCCCGTGCTCTCGGGCGGTAGATTTTTCCCCTCTCCCAATATTTATGATCTATTCTCACATTCATTCATATAGCGTAAGAATAGATAAATTTTTCCTACGTTTCTCAACAAACTATCGGAATAAGATGACTATATAGCTACGGTAAATTAAAACGTAGGAAATTTACCAACGTTTATTTAAAAACGTCGGAATATGTCACTTATACTTATGTTTTACGAAAGCATAGGTAAAATTCTTGGCTATAGGCCAATTTTCTTGTAGTGAAAGTTAAGGAATATGTCGTTATGTTGTAGGATTTCTTTCGTAGTATGGCCTTGTCATTAAATCGTCCTTGATCTCATGATCTCAATTTGGTACGTTCTTACCTTGATATTTTTTATCATGAAACTATAGTTTAAACTTTACATTATTGACCTACTTTATTGATATTTCTCGTGGAAGTAGCTTGATTTATAATGTGAAGATGCAGATCGGGCACTGATTGTGTCCATGCGCTCGACACTAGCCCCCTCGGCTGATTGTCGGAAACATACTGAAAATCATGGGGTATGATGAACACTAGTGTCACATTGCGATGGGAGTACTTTTTTTATAGACGAGTGAAAACTACGAGATAATCTAGTGAAATTATATTCTTGCGTGTTAAGTGACTTTCTAGTGCATAGCCTTTATGGTTATGAAAAGTGCATTCTCATTACATTCTTGTTCGTGAAAGGCCATATTTACATTCATGCTATATTCTTGCTTGATCATATTCCCAATCTACATGAACTCTCATATCTCATCTTGATCATATCTTATTACTTGTGTTACTTTGGTTCATACCGCATGTTTTACCGTATATCTTTTATCTTATTTTTTAGAGCTAAAATACTAATTACTTAAACATTACCTTCATGTTGATACAAAAATACCTATTGGGCAAGTGTGCTCATACCTATTTTTTCAATCTTTTCAGGATATTCTAGCGGGTTGTATTCAGAGTATTCAAGTGATGGATCCGAGAGCGATTGATGGTTCGAGAGAAGCCGTAGCTAGTCTAGTCAAGAGTCAATTATGTAATTTTCACTTTATTGAGTCTAGTTAGTCAAAGAGTCTTTGTAAACTTTTCATTATGATTCAATAAAGTTAAGGTTTTCTGAATATACCCTCTTATGTTCACTTTTATGTGTGAATGATTAGCGCTCTGATTGTTATTATCACTTGAGGCTTCTCTTACCGGATGTTCACATTCCCGATTAATTTCCACTGCATAATCTCAGGGCGTGACAGTTAAAGTGGTATCAGAGCCTAGGCTTAAGTAAGTCCTAAGAAAATGTCATGTCATAGGCTATATCCAAGGATTAAGGACCCACACCTATGAACTAGGAAAGAAATTTTCGAACCCATGAGAGATAGGGTAGAGCCCGGGATGAGATAGATTATTTAGACATTACCTTTAACTAAACCTACATAAATTCCATAGGAAATAACTAATCGCTTGTTTCTTTCAGGCACTTTACTCTTGCAATGGCCGCTGAACGTGCCGCTAATCGTGCTAATTGGAAAGTGATGCAACAAACAGTTGCGGGCCTTACCCAGGCCCTACAAACTATGGCCAAAGATGGTGCACGGGCTGGCGCGGGTAATCTACATGGGAATTTTCGGAGTATGAATCTTGCACGATTCTCTAGATCCTCCAACCCCGACGAGACAGAGAATTGGATCGATGAGATGAACAGAATATTCAATGTCATGCAATGCACCGACCAAGAGAAGATCCGTCTCACCATATTCCAACTGAACAAAGACGCTTGTACTTGGTGGAAGGCACAACCTCAAAATGATCAACTTACCTGGGAGGAATTTCTTACACTCTTCCGTGCAAAGTACTTCTCCGAGCATGTCAAAGAAAGAAAGGCCGTTGAATTCGCCTCTCTTCGCCAAGGCATGATGTCCGTGGTAGAATATGAACTTCAATTCTCTCGGCTGACACCATATGGTCCTCATTTGGTTAGCACGGATCTCTTAAAAGCTAACTGATTCATGGACGGTTTAAGGCTCGACTTTATTAAACATCTTGGGTCTCAAAATATCTGCACATATACGGAAATGGTCCAACGGGCACATTTATGTGAAAGGACCTTGGAGAAGGTAGAGAAAATCAAGGGGAGAGATGAAAAGCCAAGCTGAAAACATGATAGGTGAGAGGAAAAAGAAGAAAGGCTTAGCATCATGGAGGATGATGAACCCCCTCACAACAAGAGGTCCCGCAATGGGTACGGTAATGGTAAAAGAAATAGTAATGGAAAAAGGAATGAAAATGGCAATGGCAATGGAAAGAATAAAAGAGCCAAGGAGGAGGAAGAAAACTAGGTCATGGCGACTTGCTCATTCTGTGAGAAGTTCGGGCACACGGCCGAAGAATGTTGGAAGCGTCTCGGCGCTTGTTTCAAATGTAAAAATTGGGAACATCGCTTGCCCATGTGTCCTCTCATAAAGAAACAATCTTCAAGGGATAACAATGGACGTGGGCGACGAGGCCGACTAAATGCCATCTTGGACGGGGAAGGTAAGGCGATTGAAGGTTTCACCTTGACTTATTTACATATTAGCATTGTCTTAAGTATCAGTCTGACTAATTAAAAGACACTCTCCATAAAACTCACGCAATGAATTTGGGGATCAAATTCTTTTTAAGTGGGGAGGGTCTAACACCCCTAATTTTTTTAAAAATTATTCAAGAATTTTCTGGGATTAAATATAATTATTAAGTATTTAAAAAGGCTTAATGGACTATTAAAAATAATTAAGGATTAACTAAATCCATTTAAAGGCCCTATATTAACCAAAGGGTTAAGCCCAATTTAAATAGGCCCAAAGACCCAATTTTATGGCCTTTTGACCCAAACTCATTACTAGAAACATAATTTGGGCAATTTACGGATTTAAATGGGATAAATAAGGTAATTAACGGGATAAATAGGGGATATTAAGCAAATCTAAAATTTTTAGAATAAATGCCTAAACGGGGTCTATCGCACGACCGCTATCTCACAATAGCGGTCTCGAGGCGACCGCTACTATGTTCCGTGACCGGGGTTTTGGAAACCCCCAAAAATTAGATTTTTATCCAGCCTAAATGTAAGAGTTCGATGTTATCTGATATGGTAACTTAGTCTTGGACTCTTAGGGATCAGTTCTACTCTTAAATAGGACTCCCAAATCGATCTAATCCTTCAAACACTAGCAAACCATATATATAGGTCTCATGTTTGACCTGCGCGAACCCTCGTTTTGGCTCGTGTTATTCGATGGTAAGTCATGGGTATTTCATGTAGGTCCTTTAGACTTTATTGTTATCCTTAGTTTTTTCTAACTCTCCTAAAAATCTCGTGCTAGGAGGACACGCCGTTGGAGAGTTAGAAGATGTACAAGTTACTAGTTCGCTGTAGTCCACACAGGAACCAGTGTGTCCATTTAGCAAAGATCTAGAGATTGGAAGCCCTAATTGAGGTATTTAGAAGTTCATCCTTTAGAACAGTTTGTTAACCTTTATATCTTCTGTCTACCTTCCAAATTTCATAGATTTAGGTCAAGAGGTTAAGGAGAACGTGGGACGGGAAGTTGCAGGTTTAGGACAGGACGTGCAGAAACAAGGGCATCCTTCTAGTCCAAAATTTGAAGTCTAAAGCCCCTTACAAAGGTAGGTTATCTCATGAAAAGACTTAAACATAAAGTTAGGAGTAAAAGCCCTCTGTTTCCATGTGATTTCATGCATTATACTTGGAGTATTTCATGGGTTACTACGACTGCACATCTAGGTTATTCCTACATGCATAGTCCTGCACCTTCTAATTAAAGATAAGAATTTTGGCATGATCAATGTATTTCCATGCACCCTTTTCATTATAAACATGCTCTTACATGTTATCCATTTATTGCCTATGCTTTTATGCATTTATTGCCCTAGGATAGGCCTTGCACTCGATAGTTATGTGATGTCTGATACCGGATAGAAACGGTCTACCAACGACCGCTACTATCTAATAGCGGTTCCCAAAGGACCGCTACTATGTAAAAGCGGTTCTGGCAAGACCGCTACTATGCTCTATTTTCTGCACTTCGTTCACTCTAAATAGATTGCAGGTTGGCTCTTATAAATGTATGTTAAGCCTAGGTAATTAGGTCTTATTCCTAGTTATGACTTTACCTTTATGAACTTGGTAAGTTTGTTCATCCATCATGATAGATTTCATGTCCTTAGTGTGTTTTAAACCTATTTTTAACTTATGCTATTTTCATGCCAAAACTAAAGTTAATTCTACATGGTTCATGGACTTGTCTTATTGATGTTTTGATCGCTGTTTTATCACGATCCACTCTCATATTTGAGTCTTTCATAAGTACATAGTGCATACTCCGGTGCGTAGCTATTAGTTACACTTTGCACTTGATAGGAACACAATCTAGGACTTGTGATCCTCTCCGTTGGATATTCCTTCCACCGGACTAGGTGATCTTGTTTCAAGGCCTCCGTAAGTCTCCTTGAGCCTAGGATTCTCACTAGGACGCCGAGCTGGTTGTATCCTTAAACCCTTGGTCTAAAAAGCACTTATCGACATTTTTTTGTATCCTAGATAGTCGCGGCCATCAAGCGACCACCAGTGTCAAGTAGCAGTCATCCCGTGACCGCGTTAATCTAGAGTCTCATTGCGTAGACTCTTTTTCTTTCTGGCGTCGACTATGTCCAGAAACAGTCCTAACTTGACCGCGTCTGTCTAGAAATGGTCCAAGAACGACTACGTCTTTCCTGATCTTGTCAAAACCGAGGTTTGACTCACGGGTTGGTTTTCCTAAGTTCCTGAATGGTCTATTGATTATCTAGAACCCAAATTTTGTTCAAAAAGCTATCTAATGAATTGTGAAAGTTAAGGAATGTGTCGTTATGCTGTCAGATTTCTTCCGTAGTATGACCTTGTCATTAAATCATCCTTGATCTCATGATCTCAATTTGGTACGTTCTTACCTTTATATTTGTTATCATGAAACTATAGTTTGAACTTTACATTATTGGCCTGCTTTATTGATATTTCTCATGGAAGTAGCTTGATTTATAACGTGAAATGCAGATCGGGCACTAATTGTGTCCAAAGGCTCGACATTAGCCCCCTCGGCTGATTACCGGAAACATACTGAAAACCATGGGGGTATGATGAACACTGACGTCGCATTGCACTGGGAGTACTTTTTTTATAGATAGGTGAAAATCACGAGACAATCTAGTGAAATTACATTCTTGCGTGTTAAGTGACTTTCTAGTGCATAGCCTTTATGGTTATGAAAATTGCATCCTCATTACATTCTTGTTCGTGAATGGCCATATTTACATTCATGCTATATTCTTGCTTGATCATATTCTCAATCTACATGAACTCTCATATCTCATCTTGATCATATCTTGTTACTTGTGTTACTTTGGTTCATATCGCATGTTTTGCTGTATATCCTTTATCTTATTTTCCTGAGCTAAAATGCTAATTACTTAAACATTGCCTTCATATTGATACGAAGGTACCTACTAGGCAAGTGTGCTCATACCTATTTTTTCAATCTTTTCAGAACATTCTAGCAAGTCATATTCAGACTATTCAAGTGATGGATCCGAGAGCGATTGATGGTTCGAGAGAAGCCGTAGCTAGTCTAGTCAGGAGTCAATTATGTAATTTTTACTTTATTGAGTCTAGTTAGTCAGAGAGTCTTTGTAAACTTTGCATTATGATTCAATAAAGTCAAGGTTATTTGAATATACCCTCTTATGTTCACTTTTATGTGTGAATGATTAGCGCTCTGATTGTTATTATCACTTGAGGCTTCTCTTGCCGGCTGTTCACGTTCCCGATTAGTTTCCGCTGCATAATCTCGAGATGTGACACAAGTGGTCATAACTTATAACATGGAATGGATCAGGGACATACCTTTTGAGCATTGAGACATGAAATACATCGTGGACTCTAGCTAGTTGAGGAGGCAAGACAATCCGATATGCGACCTCGCCAACCCTTTCAGGAATTTCAATGGGGCCGATGAATCTCGGAGTGTGCTTGCCTTTGATGCCGAACCTTTGAATACCTCGACCTGGAGAAACTTTAAGGAACACGTGGTCTCCTACTTGAAACTCAAAGTCACGCCTTCGATTATCCACATACGACTTCTGTCTATCCTGAGCCATATAGAGTCTCTCTCGAATGAGCTTGACCTTCTCGGTAGTGTCTCTTATTATTTCTCGGCCTAGAAGTTGTCTTTCTCCAACTTCACTCCATCAGATAGGTGAGCAGAAGCTTCTCTCATATAATGCCTCGAATGGTGCCATTTAAATGCTAGCTTGGTAGCTATTGTTGTAGGCGAATTCAATTAGAGACCGGTGATCGTGCCAACTCCCACTGAAATCAATGACACATGCCCTGAGCATATCTTCCACCACATGATTTGTCCTTTCAATTTGACCATCAGTTTGAGGATGGAAAGTAGTGCTAAAATTAAGTCAGGTCCCTAATGAATGTTATAGACCCTTCCAGAATTGAAATGTGAAACGAGGGTCTCGATCCAAAATAATAGTGACAGGGACACCATGTAACTTGACAAATTTTTTTCATGTATAAAGGTACTAGAATATCAACAGACCATCAACTTTTAATCGGTAGAAAAAGTATAGATTTAGTCAATCGGTCTATGATCACCTAAATGCCATCATGTCCACCCATTGTCTTAGGTAAACCCATGATAAAATCAATCCCTATACTTTCCCACTTCCATTCGAGAATCTCTAAGGGATGTAGCTTTCCAGTGGGTTTTTAATATTCTGCCTTAACTTGCTAACAAGTGAGACAGCGTGATACAAAATCCGCTATCTCTCTCTTCATGTTGGGCCACCAAAAATTCTTTTTTAAATCTTGGTACATCTTAGTAGCACTAGGGTGAATAGCATATTTTATCTTATGAGCTTCTTCCATAATCAGCTTCTTAGTGTCGACATGATCCGGCACGTAGATCCGATCTTTCAATAATAACATTCCATCGGTTGAGATAGATAACTCCGGCCTTTGATCAATATTAGTCTTGATCTCCATTAATGTGGGGTCATTTTCTTGTAATTTGACTAGATCTTTGATCAGTGTAGGCGGTGACCGGATATTCGCAATAATACCATTTTCTTCTTCTACATCCACATCTAGATTAAAATGAGTAAAATCCTCTATAAGATAAGTCATGCCTTTCCTGAGGCTTGCTAGAGTTGCAATTGGTCTTCTGCTAAGAGCATCAGCTACAACATTTGCTTTGCCTGGATGGTACTGAATAGAGAAGTCAAAATCCTTAAGGTACTCCTGCCATCTTCTCTGTCTCATGTTAAGTTCCTTTTGGGTAAAAAGGTATTTGAGACTTTTTTGGTCTGAAAATATAGTGAACTTCTCCCCGTAAAGGTAATGTCGCCATATTTTCAAGGCGAAGATAACAACAGCCAATTCCAGATCATAGACAGAATAGTTTTCTTCATGACGTTTCAATTACCTCGAAGCATAACAAATCACCTTGCCATGTTGCATAAGAACGCACGCGAGGCCAATGCCAGATGCATCCGTATAGACTTCAAATCCACCACCTTCAACAGGCAGTGCTAGAACGTGTGCAGTGGTGAGATGTTCCTTGAGAGTCAAGAAACTCTCCTCGCACTCATTTGTCCATACAAAAGGATTTTCTTTTCTAGTAAGTCTTGTTAGAGGGACGGCGATCTTGAAGAAATCTTTGAAGAACCGCCGATAATAACCAGCCAGACCAATGAAGCTCCGAACTTCAGACACTGTGTTTGGTCGGCTCCAGTTCTTGACAGCTTCCACATTCTATGGATCCACATCAATACCCTCTTTTGAAATAATATGGCCAAGGAAAGACACCTCCTTTAGCCAGAACTCACACTTGTTGAGCTTTGCGTAGAGTTGGTGCTCTCTTAAGGTTTGCAAAGTTATTCTTAAATGCCCTTCATATTCCTCCTTGGTCTTGGAGTAAATGAGAATGTCATCAATAAAAATGACCAAAAATTAATCAAGATAGGGCCTAAAGACATTGTTCATAAGTTGCATGAATGCTGCCAGAGCATTGGTTAACCCGAAAGGCATCAACACAAACTCGTAATGTCCATATCTGCCCTGAAAAGCAGACTTGTAGATGTCTTCTACTTTGATCTTCAATTGATGGTAGCCAGACCTGAGGTCAATATTGGAGAAATATTCCACACTAGAAATCTGGTCAAACAACTCGTTGATACGCGGCAACGGATATTTATTCTTAAAAGTGAGTTGATTAAATCGCCGATAATCGATACATAGCTTGAGAGATCCGTCCTTCTTCCTGACGAATAAAACTGGCGCACCCCAAGGGGATGTGCTGTGTCAAATGAAGCCCTTAGCGAGTAACTCCTGAAGTTGCTTCTTCAATTCTTTGAGTTCCGTGGGGGACATCTGTGGACGCACTTTTCGACACGCTCGTTCGTTTGTTTCTTTAGGTCGGTTTATTCGGTGGGTTTATTCGTTTATTAGTTATTAAGTGCGTGGGCGTGCCAGTCACAAAGTGACAGTTTATTCGGGCTTCATGGAAGCCCATGGCACCCGCGATCTGACTAATCAGACAATTGTGTAGTTCGTGTCGGGACCAAAACCCGTCGTGCCGTAAAGGCCACGGCGTTATTTACATCCCCTCAGAGAGGGGAACACCCTTGATTAATCGCCAGAAAAAGGGGTCTCATGGCCAGAAAATTAGTTACATGAAAAGTCTATTAGGAAGCATTGAAATCCCCGTACGAGGGTGAGATGAAAGCATTCGAGATCGTGTCGGTCGTGTGTTGACCATTTGATGTTCGGACGAGTGTCCGATTTGAGAATCGCATAATCGTTACGGGAAAACCGGAGCATATGTATGTCGCGATGCGACAAATTTATTGTTCGCAGGAATGGGAAATATTCAGTTAAATCCCAGTTAGAGGGGTCGAAAACCAATAAGTTTGTCGGCCCGGTGCAAGCTCAAGCTACGACCATACTACGGTGGGCCCCCCTGCGGTCGAAGTCAGGCTCGCGAGGGCATCGTCAATGTTTCCGGTGCCGAGGGGCAGCGGGAAAGTGTCCCAGGACTAGATTCCAAAACAAAGACGTATATAGAGATAGCTGGCTATAGGCCTAGACGTGGGTCAGGCGATGACCATGGTTGGGGCGAACCCGAGGTCCAGACGTGACTCACGAAGGTCTTATTGATATTCCCACACGTAGGGTTCGGGGAAGACGAGAGCCGTCTCGTTCCATTCATATTTTGTTGGTCATTCATGGACCGTTTTATGTTCGGACAAAGATCCGTATGGAAAACAAGACGGTGACGGGAGCGAATTCGTGCAAATGTCTGCCGTGAGTACGGCATGTTTACTACAAGTGTAGGATTAGATCCGGGCATATATGTCGGTCACTAACGGACCATTCAGTATTTGGACGAGAGTCCATATTCGAGGCAGCGAAGACAACGATAAAGACATACGGATGTCTACCGTAGGTACGGCATGTTTCATGTGGATGCGGGATTGGATCCCGATAAAAGTCGGTCAAGCTGATGAACTATCGGCCCGAGATGGTTTCAGACTATGGCCATGACGGGGTTCCCGAGGTCCACGTCCGATGCCATGAGGCGTCATTGTTTTTCTCTTCACACATAGTTCGGGGAAATGAAGGTTCCAAGCTATACCTGCATGTCGGTCACGGTCGGGCCATTCATTGTTCGGACGCGAGTCCACGTTTGAAGCATCGAAGACGATGATAAAATCATGCAAATGTCTACCGTAGACACGACAAGTTTAATGTGGGGTTGCGGGATTAGATCCCGGGAGAAGCGGGTCGAGTTAACGAACTATTGGCCCGAGATGTGTTCGGATCACGACCATGTCGGAGGTTCCGAGGTCCACGTCCGATACCACAAGGCATCATTGATTTTCTCTTTGCACCCAGTCTGGGGGTGTGAATTGTTAAATGTAGAGCCCGAGCTCACCAACGTGCGGCCTCTCACGCGGATCAACCTGCGCGGTCAGGTCACGGGGTTCGACCTGCCCGGTCAGGTCGCAGGGGTCAAGGGGGCAGCACCCCTTGTGGGGGTTTCCGGGGGCAGTGCCCCCGGAACAAAAATTTAATTATAGAAAGGTTATGGTGTTTATTCTCATGAGAGTGGTTCATAGTCTTTTATTTCATTCATTTGTTTGGGTCCTTTCTTCTAATTTATTTATGAGTTTTAAGCTTTTCTTCCATTTAGTTAATTGTGTTTTTTTTTATAGGAGGCACGCTGGATTAGGATGGCAAGGGAGCGCGTCGGGTATGGAACCTCAAGGAGGGCGTCGTATTAAGAATGGGCAAGGGGCGCGCCGTGTTAAGAAGACTATAGGGGCCACGCCGTTTTAATGCAACAAGATGGAGATGGGCGCGCCGGAATAGGCTCAAGAAGAGGAGGCGATCCGGTTATGGATCGCAAAAGAGGGGCGCGCCGGTTTAATGGTGTTCAATGGGGGGGGCGCCGATTTAAGAAGAATACCATGGGGCGAGATGGGCGCGCCGGTTCTGACCATGCCATTTTAAGGGTTAAACAAAGGGGGGGGCGCCGGTTTTGGCCATGCCATTTTAAGGGTTAAACAAGGGGGCTCGCCGGGTAGATTCCAAGGAGGAGGAGCTCGCCATATTAAGGTTCAATGGGGAGAGGGGATTCTTGAGAGGAGGGTTAAACTGGCGCGGTGGAACAGTAACCGCGCCGGATTAGCCTCTCCCAAGAGTTTGTTTCAAAGCGATTGACTGTGTGTTTCTTTCCTTTTCTTTCATCCGTAGGTGGGTTTTATGATACGTTTGTTCATCCATTTAGGGGATTAAGTTGGTGAAGAGGGGGGTTTAATCATTTTAGTTGCTTATTAAGATGAATCGACATGAATGCTTAAGTGTTTCGTTCCAGGGGTTTGATTCACATAGCTTACTATGTGTTGTTCTTGTCCTCAGAGGTTGCATTATTCATTTATTCCTGAGTGTTCTTAATCCCCTGACGAAAATCGGGCAGCATCTCCCCCGGATCGGGACTTGCCAGAGAGAAGCGAAAGCCACCACACGGATTACTCCCGGGTAAACTCTCAAAATGCGGAACGGCCTCACGGCGGTCCGTTAGCCCAAGTGTGAGTGTGGAACGCTCGAGGGCCAGCCTACGAGAGCGACCACGACTCACGGGTGATGAGTCTTCAAAACAGGACAAGTGTTTGCCACCGGAGGGGCATGAGTGTTCATCCGTCGATGGGTCACTTTAAGGGCCATGCCATGAAGAGACAAGCCTCAAGGACCCTGGATGTTTGGAGAGGGAAGAAGGGAGGTGGAGGTTACACGGGGAACACCAAGCTTGCAAAAAAGAAAACTCTTCTCTTTTTATTCATACACACAAACGGGGAAGGTTTAGACACAGGGAGGCCCATCCCGAAGGAAAGGGGAAATACATCGGAGGGGGATGAGGGAGTTGCACCTGTGGGGGAGAGGGGATGGAGCACAAGATCCTCCCCCCTCTAGACTCACCTTCCCTCTCTCACACACTCTCTCTTTCTTTTTCTTCACCTTACCGGCGCGGGTGGACAGAGCACCTTCTCTCTTTTTCTTCTTCCCTTCACTGCACACAGCCGAGCTCCTTTTCCTCCAAAAATGGCCAGCCGGGGGGGAAAGCCAGGATCCTTTTTTTTTGCTCTGTCGAACCTGCAGAGTATATATATAGTGGGTTGCCTTTTCTTTGCTCGAACGGAAGAAAACTCCCGCCACTACATTCGTCTGCCAGACGAACAGGGTTGACTTCTATGCTGGCATCCGGTGATTGGCGCCGTACCTTATCGTTCGTCCGAGGATGGCACAGTTGCGGGTTTGCCGGAGATCTTCATCCGAAAACATGCCTTCTCCGATGATGTTAATGCGCTATCGAGTGGATATGGAGGCACGGCTTCAGAACATTGAATGCTCCCTGTGCACCGCATTTAAACAAAACAGAGCATCATGCCAGAGATGGGATGGAATGGGGTTAAACCGGCGCGGGGAAATAGTGACCGCGCCGGATTAAAGCTTTTCAAGGGGGCCACGCCGTGTAAGCATTGCAAGGGGGTGGCATTTCCTTCAAATGAGCGCGCCGGGTAGCTTGTGCAGATGGTGGCGCCGTTTTAAATCAAAGCAAAGGAGAGGGCGCCGTTTTAATGCAATGCAAAGGGAGCTCGTATTAGAGAATGAAGTGGGGCGCGCCGTTAAAGCAAAGGGGCACGCCGT
This sequence comes from Amorphophallus konjac, assembly GCA_022559845.1. NCBI lineage: Eukaryota > Viridiplantae > Streptophyta > Magnoliopsida > Alismatales > Araceae > Amorphophallus > Amorphophallus konjac. The sequence goes on from CM040121.1 coordinate 357,202,226, forward strand.
TTTAAGGCGCGCCGTTTTAAGCACCGAACATATTCTTTTCGAAGTCACGGCCGTTTATATGAATGTTGGCACTCCCAGAATGTTCCGGTTGCGATGCATGGCTTCCATAATTTTTCGTTCGCAGCCTCCGGGACTCGGTCCCAAACTTTGCGTGACTTTCGATGCAAGCTGAGACTGTGCCGGAGTTCCCGGCTCTTCTTTGATTCAGCTCTCGGCACGGCCGACTGTAGAGTTGTGGCCGCATCTTCTGCCCGGGGGGCCCCTCATCAGCTAGCGGACCACCAAGTGAGTCTTCGTCTCGATCGGGTGAGGTATGAGGTTTATTCGGCATTTTCATCTTCGACTCGCGCTCGAATGTGTAGACGCGAATGTCGCCATGATCATCATCGTCATTTTTTTGATGTCCACAAATCCCCCCCACTCGCGGGCGGCGCAAGCGAGGGACGAGTGCGTGGGGCTCGCGAGTGTAGAGTTCTTTGAGATGACATCTATTCTTCTGAGCTAGTGGGATGCTAGCCCTGTGCGAATTCACGGGAAAGCGCTCACTCCAATTCAGCGAAGGGATGAGGGGATCGCTTCACCGCATATGCACGTGGATCGAGATGTCAGAGTGGGGGTTTAGTCATCGGCATGGGGTAAATACCGAAGCAAGGATGAAGGGTCTATGCATCATCTTAGGCAGGAGGCCTAAAATGACTTAGATGAGGTCAATCCCAAGGGGAAGTTGGTGACTCGCGCTGGGTTTAGGAGAGTTGTTCATTCATCGACTCGGATGGGAGGTCCCAACCGAAGGCTTTTGAGAGGGCTCCGATGGAGTGAAATGGATTTTATGCATTCGGGTGGAACGTTCGAAGTGAAGGGTTTATTTGCTGGTGCCGACAGGGTGTCAGGAGCTGACGTGGTCTATTCATTGGCACGGGGTGAGTGCCAAGGCAAAGGGGTCTTTCATTCATTGACTTGGACGGAAGGTCCGAGCCAAGCAAAGAGGTTCTTTTTGTTCATCGGCTTGGACGGAAGGTCCGAGCCAAGCAAGAAAGTTCTTTTTTTTTTTATTCATTGACTTGGACGGAAGGTCCGAGCCAAGCAAGGAAGTTCCCTTCTTTTTTTTTCTCTTTTTTTTCATTGACTTGGACGGAAGGTCCGGGCCAAGTAAGAAGGCTCTATCTCTTTTTTATTCATTAGCTTGGACGGAAGGTCCGAGCCAAGCAAAGGAGGTTCTTTTTGTTCATCGACTTGAACGGAAGGTCCGAGCCAAGCAAGAAAGTTTTTTTTTTATTCATTGACTTGGACTGAAGGTCCGAGCCAAGCAAGGAAGTTCCCTTCTTTTTTTTTCTCTTCTTTTCTTTTTTTACTCATTGACTTGGACGAAAGGTCCGACGAAAGGTCCGAACCAAGCAAAGGAGGTTTCTCTTCTTTTTTTGTTCATTGACTTGGACGGAAGGTCCGAGCCAAGCAAATGAGTTCTTTTTGTTCATCGACTTGGATGAAAGGTCTGAGCCAAGCAAAGGTGTTCTTTTCCCCCTTTTTTATTCATTGACTTGGACGGAAGGTCCGAGCCAAGCAAGAAAGTTCCATTTTTTTTTGACTTGGACGGAAGGTCCGGGCCAAGCAAGAAGGCTCTCTCCTTTTTGTTCATTGGCTTGGACGGAAGGTCCGAGCCAAGCAAAGAGGTTCTTTTTTTTCATCGACTCGGACGGAAGGTCCGATCCGAGCAAGGAGGTTCTTTTTGTTCATCGACTTGGACGGAAGGTCCGAGCCAAGCAAGAAAGTTCCTCTTGTTCATCGACTTGGACGGAAGGTCCGAGCCAAGCAAAGGTGTTCTTCTGTTCATCGACTTGGACAGAAGGTCCAAGCCAAGGGTTTATTCGTCGGTGGGACTGGGAGTTGTAATATTGAGGTGGTCTATTCATTGACAAGGGGTGAGTACCAAAGCAAGGGTCTTTTATTCATGGAACCAGACGAAAGGTCCAGGCCACTGGTTTATTCATCGATGCCGACGGGGAGTCGGGGATCGACATGGTTTGTTCATTGACACGGGGTTAGTGCCGAAGCAAGGGTCTTTTTGTTCATGGAACCAGATCAAAGGTCTAGGCCACATGCTTGTTCATCGATGCCGACGAGGTGTCGGGAGCTGACGTGGTATGTTGGTCTCTTCTTCTCTACATTAGTGCCGACAGGGCGCGGTAGCTGACACGGTTTGTTTTGTTGTCCTCCTGATTTTGATGATGATCACCATGATATGACAGGGTGTATTATTATCTGACAATCTGGTATGTGGCAAGAATTTCTGTTGAACTCTAATGCAGGCAATAGTCAGCGTCGACGCCACAAGATCAAAGGGTCGACGCAGCCTTCAGCTCCTCCAAGTTGAAGCATACTTCATCTAGACTGCGTCTACGCCTCAAGCAAGAGAACGTCGACGCTGTGACTAGATCTTAAGATGTTTGAGTCATGCGCATGCTAACTACGTCAACGCCACTCGGATGCAGCGTCGACTCGCATGCCTCCAGAAGATATCTTCACACAGCGTTGACGCTACCAGCTACCAGCGTCGACGGAGCGGGTGCCTGAAGATTAAGAAGCTATCTTCACATAGCGTCGACGCCACCAGTTATCAGCATCAACGCAGCGATAGCCTGAAGCCATACACCGAAGGAAGATCAGAAGCTATCTTCACACAGCGTCTACGCATTCAAATGCTGGCGTCGACGCTCCCAGTCCCAGACAAGCGCTCGGGCAGAAGGACTGGATAAAGTGGGCCATCCACGTCTGCAAACAAAGGACACTCTTCCTCCTTTGGTCCAGAAGCTTCTCCACACGTGGGCAAATGATTGGGAATCTCGTGGGGGCCCAATCTTACGCGGGAAAAATGAAAAAGGAAATGTAGAAGTGGATCGAAGGGGGATGAGTAGAGCTAAAGACAGAAGAGACTGAGAAGCACTCGTACAGACAAAAGAAGGCGGAGAGCCCAGCATCATGAAGAAGGTCCAGTGCGTGGATTGAAGGATAGACTCATTCTCCTGGTGAAGAAGATCAGAAGCTGAAGAACCATGAAGGCATCAGACTGATCTAGTCTCAACTGAAGGGAAGATCATACTCAGATCATACTGTTCATCTCTTCGGGCTCTACTCTCTTCTGCTGCGCAAGAAGTCTGAAGATCCATTGATCAGCGTATTCTGAGTTTATTCCTTACCTTGTATTTTTGTTTTCTTATACAATTCTATTCTCGGATTACTGTTCCACTGGGATTTAGTGGACAGATGTGTTCTGATCCAGAGTGTGTTCTGAGATCAGAGGGTGTATAGACTTTGTGTCTACAAGCTGTTCGACAGCGGTTCTAAGACAGGGTATAGCTGTCTTCTGCAGATTGGATCTGCAGGTCAGAGAAGGATTCTTCTCTGGTGTTAGCTAAGCTGTAAAGCTCAGCGGTGATCCCCACCGGTTTGGTGAGGGGGTGGACGTAGGTCTCGAGATAGAGACTGAACCACCTTAAAAACTCTGATCTCTTGTGGCTTGTGCTTGTGGGTTGTTCTTGTGACTATTGTCTCGTTAGATCGCTTAGATATTGCGCTAGCTCTTTAGAGATTCACGAACCGGATTTTTGTCTGTGCTATCACAGAGAGTGCAATTGTCTTATTCTGCTTAAAATTTTTAAGTGGTCAATCTATTCACCCCCTCCCCCTCTAGCTTGACGATCCTCTGCTCCCAACAAGTGGTATCAGAGCGCCAGGCTCTCTTGAACGGTTTAACAGCCTAGAGAGAAGTAATGGAGAGCAAAGGATTCATGCCAGAGGGTTATGCTGTGAATAGACCACCATTTTTCGATGGCACTAACTATTCCTATTGGAAGAATCGCATGCAAGTTTTTCTCAGGGCCCAGGACTATGAAGTATGGAAAGTTGTGAGCAAGGGGCCCTACATAATTGAAGGCGACGAAGAATTATGGGTGAAGGAGCAAGTAAGAAAATCAACCGTCAACTGGCAGGCAATGAACATTATGCAATGCTCCTGCATCCCAAGGAATTCTCGCGCGTCTCCTCATGCGCAAGTGCGAAAGAAATGTGGGATCGACTCGAGGTAATATACGAGGGTACCTCGGAGGTAAGGGAGACCAAGGCTAACATGCTAATCTCTGAATATGAGTCATTTCACATGAAACCTGAAGAAAGTATTTCTGAGATGTATGCTCGTTTAACCGTGCTTGTCAATGGTCTCAAAGGTCTAGGGAAGGCCTATACAGATTATGAGCTGGTGAGAAAGATTCTTAGATCTTTGACATCCGTGTGGCACACAAAAGCCACAGTGGTCGAAGAATCTAGGAATCTTCCCAAGACCACTCCTGACGAGTTGATAGGTTCCCTTATGGCCTATGAGCTGAATTTGAAAAGATCTGATGAGGAAATAAAGAAGAAGAAACCCCTAGCTCTCAAGGCTGCTCCAAGCTGCAAGGAGAGCTCAGATGAGAATCTGACTTCTTCTTCAGACAGTGATTCAGGTGAGATTGCTATGCTCACAAAGAAATTTCAAAAATTCTTACGAAGGGAAGGTAAAGCTGGTCGATTTAGAAGCTATCAAGGTAAAATGAATTCTAAATTTAAGTCTGACCAAACTAAGAAATCTGACAAAGTTGTGTGTTATCAATGCAGGAAACAGGGACATATCAAGTCAGAGTGCCCCGAAAATTCTAAGAAAGCTTACCCCAAGTTCAAAAATAAAAAGCCCAAGGCCATGATCAGTACATGGAGTGATGAAGAAGAGGAAGAGGAGGATAGCACCTCAGAGGAAGAAAAAGAAGTAAAGCTATGCCTAATGGCCAGGGGAGAGGACTCTACTGAGGTAAATTCTCCATTTGATGAATTTACTTGTGATGACTGGGAAGAAGCTTTCAATGACCTTATGGATAAATATGATGTTGTGAAGAAAGAAAATAAAATGCTTAAAAAGAAGAAAAACCAGGGAAGTCAAGAAAATTTGTCAAATGAAAAGGTTAAAATGCTAGAAGATGAAATTGTTTGTCTGAAGAAAACTCTGAATGAAGAAAATGAATACAGATCTCAATTGATTGAATCAAAAAGAGAAAATGACTTCTTACTAAAAACACATGATGAACTGAAGTTAAGAATGCAAAAACTGGAAAAGGACACCAAAATCGCTGAAGAGAAATATCAAGCGGTAAATGGTGTCAACTTGAAACTTCAGAAAGATTTGAAGAAAGTTGAAAAAGAAAAATTGGACAAACAAACTTCCCTAGAGAAAATGACACAAGGCAAACATAATCTTGATGCCTTAATGGGAACAAAATGCAATGTCGGCAAAGAAGGACTTGGATATAATCCAAGCTCAAAGAAAGAAATTGGACTTAAACTGGTGACCTTCATATCAGAAGAAAAGAAAGCTGAGGAGAAACAGGTGGCTGAAGTAAAAAATGTTGAAAGAGATAAAGGGAAACAGATTCAGAAAAATGAAGTGACAAAGGAGAAAGGAAAAGAGAAGATGAATGAATCTCCTAAGGCAAAATTTGCAAAGAATTTAACCAGCTGCAAGCCTGTCATTTCATCACCACCTAAGGCCTCCAGCTCCAGACCCTTCGTTCACCAACATAGCACCAGAAAGACTGAAAATACCAAATCTGGCAAGAGTCAGATGCGTCCACGCAAGGCCAGTAATGTGTCAACGCAACCTTCATACAATAATAGGCCTTCTGCATATAGGTCTAGGCACTCAACTCAGATGCGTCAACGCTACGGGCATGTGGCGTCGACTCGGGCCGAATTCCAAAGAGTCCATAAGAATAGGAACGACCACATGGGTCGACGCATGTAGGGATATGCGTCCACGCACCCATACCACCATGGCCAACACTTCAATCAATCTGGGTGGATGGGTCAACGCACACACCACAATGCGTCCACGCACCCTACATTCTATCATACACATAGGAGCAACTATGGGTGGGTGAGTCCACGCATTCATTCAGGAAGGTCGACGCGTCCCATGTATGCATATCCAATAAGACAAACACATTTATTTAGGGCAGTCAACCCACATCACCAAGAGGCTCTTTGGAGCCAAAATAAACGATGGTTCAATAAAGCAGCTAAAACAACCTTAAAATCAAATCAGAAACCAGCTGCCTCCTCAACTAAAAACCATCAAAAACCTCAACAAAGACAAATGTGGATTCCTAAGAACCTACTGAATTTCTTGAAGTCTTCCAGTGATCCAATGGGACCCAAGTGTGTTTGGGTTCCAAAATCTCTTGTTTGATGATTCTTGCAAGAATGCCTTACAGCCATGCACAACAGATGGCATCTTGACAGCGGCTGCTTAAGGCATATGACAGGGGACAAGGCCAAGTTTTGTCTCCTGGTTGAGAAGGATGGAAGATTTGTTACCTTTGGAGGAAACAATAAAGGTAAAATAGTTGGCAAAGGTACAGTTGGCAAAAACCCTTCTACCTCCATTGATGATGTTCTTTTAGTAGAGGGTCTAGAGTATAACTTGCTCAGTATAAGTTAGTTGTGTGATAGAAATAATAAAGTAGTGTTTGATGCAAACACATGCACCATCTTAGAAGAAAAATCAGAAAAAATTAAATTTGTTGGAAAAAGAATAAACAACATGTACATGGTAGATTTAGATGATCCTGCACATAATAATCTTTGCCTTGCTGTAAATAAAACTGAACTAGCTTGGTTGTGGCACCGTAGGCTAGGACATGCTAGCTATAGTGTATTGCATAAGTTAGCCAAACACAGCATGGTGAATGGCCTGCCTGATGCTTCATTCAAGAAAAATGACAAAATCTGTAATGCATGCACCCAAGGTAAACAGACTAGGAAGTCATTTAAGTCCAAGATAAAGAGTCAGTCCACTAAACCTTTTGAACTCATTCATTTGGACTTATTTGGACCCACTAGAACAGCAAGCATTAGTGGTAATAGATATGGATTTGTTCTAGTGGATGATTTTTCTAGATTTACCTGGGTATTCTTTCTAACTCATAAGAATGAGGCATTTGAGGAATTTCAGGCATTCTTTAAGAAAACACAGCAGGAGGGTAAGTTTGTCATTTCTTCCATTATATCAGATCATGGTGGAGAATTTGACAATTCTGAATTTGGAGATTTCTGTAGAGCAACAGGGCTAAATCACAGGTTTTCTTCCCCAAGAACACCTGAACAAAATGGAGTCGTGGAGAGAAGAAACCGAACCCTTGTGGAGATGGGCAGAACCATGCTGATTGAAGGGCAACTCCCAAGGAAGTATTGGGCAGAGGCTGTAAACACTGCATGCTACATTGTAAATCGGGCAATGGTAAGACCTCAGTCCAAAAAGACTCCATATGAAATGCTGAAAGGTAAGAAGCCCTCTATTGCTCATTTTAAAGTTTTTGGTTCAAAATGCTTTGTTCAGAATAATGATAAACGAGCCCTAGATAGGTTTGAACCCAAGAGTGAACCCGCCATATTCTTAGGATACTCCAGTCACTCTAGGGCTTATAGGGTCCTAAATCTGAAAACTCAAACAGTTGAGGAATCACCTCACATCGTTTTTGATGAGCTAATTGAAAATTCACAAGTTGAATCCTCATGCAGGAACAATGGTGATGAAGACTTCCTTGACAAGCCTGAGGAGAAAGAAACTTTGGAAGGAGATTCAAGACCAAAAGAAGATGAGCCAGAGTCCAGTAATCAGGGTAATGCAGATATTAATGGAGGTAACCCTCTAATTAACATTAGGTTGTTAAGGGATCACCCCTCATCTAGCATAATAGGCAACTTGCATGAACCTGTTAGGACACGCTCTCAAATACAAGAAATGGATAACATGGCACTTGTGTCTCAAACTGAACCCAAGAATGTTATGGAAGCCTTAAAAGATCCCAACTGGATAAATGCAATGCATGAAGAACTCAACCAATTCACAAGAAATAAAGTGTGGCATCTAGTGCCCAGACCCAAGGATCAATCTATAATAGGAACTAAATGGGTCTATAAAAACAAACAAAATGAAAATGGTGTTATTGTTAGGAATAAGGCTAGACTGGTTGCACAGGGTTACAATCAAGAGTTCGGTATTGACTTCGAAGAGTCCTTTGCACCAGTAGCCAGATTAGAAGCCATTCGTTTGTTGCTTGCATATGTTGTAAGTCATGGAATAAAATTACAACAAATGGATGTAAAAAGTGCTTTCCTAAATAAAATAATAAAAGAAGAAGTATATGTGGAACAACCCCCTGGATTTGAATGTGCAGAAAATCCTAACCACGTATACAGATTGGACAAAGCACTGTATGGACTCAAGCAGGCACCTCGAGCCTGGTACGACCGGCTCAGCTCCTTTCTCACTGAAAAGGGTTATTCAAGAGGTAAAGTGGACCTGACATTGTTTACAAAGGTCAGGAATTCAGATATCATTTTAGTTCAAATATATGTTGATGACATTGTCTTCGGTTCCACTAAACCTAGTATGTGTAAGGAGTTTGCTAACTTAATGACAACAGAATTTGAAATGAGTCTCATGGGTGAACTTCAATTTTTTCTAGGTTTGCAGATCACCCAAAGCAGAGACGAATGCTCTATTAGTCAGACAAAGTACATCAAGGAGCTACTGAAGAAGTATAAAATGGAAAATCTGAAAGTAATCAGCACTCCCATGTGTACAAACACAACCTTGGATGCAGATTTGAAAGGTACACAAGTTGATGCCAAGACCTATCGAGGTATGATAGGGTCACTTCTATACCTTACTGCATCAAGGCCTGATATTCAATTTTGTGTTTGCATGTGTGCACGTTTTCAAGCTGATCCTAGAGAATCCCACCTAAGTTCTGTCAAGCGTATTTTTAGATACCTTGCTGGAACTCAAGACCTAGGGATTTGGTATCCTGCATCCTACACCTTTGACTTGGTATCATATTCGGATGCAGACTATGCTGGATGTAAATTGGACAGAAAAAGCACTAGTGGCTACTGCCAATTTTTGGGTGGGTGCTTGATCTCTTGGGCTTCCAAGAAACAACACTTAGTGGCACTGTCCACTGCAGAGGCAGAATATGTCGCTGCAGGGAGCTGTGGCACTCAAGTGTTGTGGATCCAGCATCAGCTCCAAGATTACCAAACTGATCTTGGATGTGTCCCAATATTGTGTGATAACACAAGTGCTATAAACCTGGCCAAGAACCCCATCCAGCACTCTAGGACCAAGTATATTGAAATCAGACATCACTTCTTAAGAGATGAGGTCAGTAAAGGGAGTTTCAAGCTTGTATTTGTAGAATCTGAACATCAACTAGCTGATATTTTTACCAAGCCTCTCAACAATGAGCGTTTTTCATATCTTAGGAGAGAGCTTGGACTCTGCAATTTACATTCTGAATCTTGAATGATTGCATGGCCGAATATCTGAATGTTGCTTGATTGCTTTTGTGATGATCATTTGAAGTCCTGCTATGGTCAAATTGTCCATGTTTGATTAAGTCATACACTTAGGGGGAGTATGAATTTTTGTTAGTATGTCTTGGTATTTTGTTCATCTGAAATAAAACCTCAGCATGTTTACAATTTCATCTGTTTTAATTTCTTCTATCATGCTTGAGTTAAGGGGGAGTAAGGTTTTATGCGGTAACGCACCCTTTAGTATGCGTCCACGCTGCGATGGATTGCCTCTGTTTCAATGTTAAACAATCCGTGCAGTATGGCAAAGTGCGTCGACGCTTTAGGTATTTTGCGTTGACGCTATACAAGTAACAGTGTGGTGTGATGGTGATTATGACCTCTCGTCTAGTTCATAGGATTCTCTCGTTCATCCTTCTTGCTAGACTTGTTCTTCTTCAAGAATCACCTTTGCACTCAATCTTGCTTATTCTCTATCTTATTCACCTTCTTAATCCCAAGATTTCTTGATGTACTCTCCTTCTATTCCTGAATAAGGGAATTGTCTCAAATGTCCTGGTGAAAAGTTAATGCCTTACATTCAGGGGGAGCTAAGGGAATAATTTCTAATGAAAACAAGTTTCTCTTAGAATAACTTCACACTACTTAATGATATAAAATGTGTGTCCTTCAATGTTTGAACTCACCATAACTTGAACCTAAAAGTGGTTGAATCTAGAATAAGAACTAAACAAGTTAATGTGACTTGGTTCCTATCATCTCTTTTTCCCAATTGATCAAAAGTAGAAGGATCTTTCAATATATGGAAATTTAATTGGTATTGTTGCTAAAGTCTGCTTAGGTCTAAAAAGAGCTTCAAGAAAAAGTGAAACACACAGTGTATCTGTTCCTTGCAGAGCAATGGTAGATTTCCACTGAGAAACTTGCTCTAGACACCAAAGAAGTGTTAAAGAGCAAGTCATGAGGTGGACTACTATCTCTGTCCTTTAATGAAATGTATCCATGTTAGAGCAATGGTGATTCTCAACCGAGAAACTACCTTCCTCACCAATGAAGTGTTGGAAGGCATGTCATGAGGTTGATCACTACCTCTGATTCTAAGCATAATGATTAGCTATGCTGAGTAACCGGGGACTCTGGTGCCTGATAAGCATGTGTACTCGTGTCACAAGGCTAGCTATATTTGACTGCTAATGGATGGAATAAATAAAATAAATATTAAGACACATGTGTGATGGTATGAAATCAAAGGCTCAAAAGATCTAATGAACTTATCCTCAATGCTTCTTAAATTTCTTTCTTCAAAGATTCTTTCAAAATTGAGTAACGAAGGATAAAGTTATGAGAAGATCCCGAGTATGAAGCTAGTTTAGAAATTACTCCAATTCTGCACTATTACTATTCATTTCTGTGCTTCAAACTTCACATAATATCAACATTTTATGTCACTAAATGGTTCGAAGCTAATCTGAGTAAATTTTATTTTCATGGGAATTTGAACTGAAGCTATTAAAAATCCCTGAGTTTGAGTGTGTTACCTTATGAAACCTGGATTCTAATGACATTTCCCAATGTCTGCTCTTTTAGCTGCATCTTCTATCTTTCAAAAATCCTTGTCTGGCAGCGTGTATTCACATTATGGCATCGACGCATCCTTGCTCTTAAGGTCAACGCCTCTGTGCTTTTCCAATACACTTTTGTGCATAAGTGATCATAGCGTCGACGCATTGATTTCCTCGCGTCGACGTATCCACTCTATCTACGTTCTTTCGATTATGATCTGGATCCGTTACCCGGTTACCCAATAACAGGATTGGGGGTTTCGCGTGTCACCCTTTTAAAACCCTCAACCGAGGGAACAGTCGGCTACTTTTCATTCATCCTTCTGAGACACGACGGTCCCTCTCCTCCCTCTGAAACACCTCTTGACTATTCTTCTTCTCCTCTATCCATGAAGATGGCTCTCGCCTACTCCAGGAAGGGTAAGAAGCCTGCTGAGGAACCATCTTCGGCTCCTCCAGCTCCTGCCATTGCTGCTGAAGCCCAAGCTCTTGAATCACCTACGGCGGCTCCTCCTCCAACATCTTCTTCTTCGCATAAACGCAAAGACAAGGGGAAGCGTCCACGCAGCCCCTCCCCTCCTTCCAAGAAGAAGAAGGTCCGATCGTCCTCCAAGCCTTCATCTCCTCAAAAGAAAGTCTTCTCCAAAAAATCCAAGTCTGGGGTTTCCGTATCTGCTCCTTCTTCTGGTACAGACGAACCCCTGAAGGTTTTAATTCCTCGATATATCCTTGAATCGGACGAAGCCTTTCATGATGTCTTCCCTGAGATTAGACCCACTTTGGAGTTTCAAGGTTGGTGGGGTTTTGCCACCAAGTACTCAGTCTATTATCCTACTCTTGTCAGGGAGTTTTACCGCAATCTATGCCATCAACCCGAACGTGGAAGACTGATCAGCTCTGTTCAGGGTGTTAAGTTTGAACTTACTGCTAGTCTGCTCGCCAAAGTATGGAAGATTCCTATGAAGGGGGCCGAACTTCACTCATTTCCTTTGAATGAACATGAAGCGTTTGCTGTTTTGACCGGCCAGCCAGAGGACCCTTCAGACATTAAGCAGACTCATTTGTCAAGCTTAAAAGCTAACCAGTTTTCACCTCATGTTCGACTTCTGCACCATATATGCACTTCCATCTTTACCCCACAGAGCAGTGGACGTGAAAGGGTTACAATCATGCAGAGATTTTTACTATACTGCATGTTGAAAGAAATCAATGTGTCTTTGATTAATGTTATTATTCAGACAATGGGGACTTGCCTGGACAACTCTAGGACTCTGCCCTACGCAGCACATCTCACAGCCTTGTTCAGAAAGGTTGGAATTCAGTTTGGCAATGAAAAAAAGTGTGTTGTTCCTAGAGGCAATGTGTACTCCATGTCGTTTGTTCAGAATTTTATGGGTGTAAAAATTGTAGATGGCAAGCCAGTCAGAGTGCTGCCAAGTCAACAATCTTCTGTCAGGGCAGCTGCTACTCCTCCTGAGCCCGAACCAGAGTCAGTCAGGATATCTCCTGAACCTGTTGCTTCTCCTCCACATTGGGAGGGTCAGGAAAGAGATGTGGACATTGAGGTCCAAGGTGCAACACAAGCTCCAGCCAGGTCACCTCCACCTTTTGACACTCAGGATAGGCCTGCTCATACTGTTGATAGTGAGCAGGTTTTTCCTTCGTATGTGGTGGAGTCTCCCAATGATGCTGATGAGGAAGGATTTCAATCTGCAGTACCCCCTTTTCAAGATGATGAGCCTGAATGGTTTGACATTAGAGGGGAACCCAAGACTCAGTGGGAACAAGGTGAGTCCAGCTCACATAATTGTAATAGAGAACTTGGGTCCACTAGCCAACAACCTCAGGATGATTATTTCCAGGCTCCTCCTGGTGCAACAGAAAAGGATTTACTGGTTCACCTCATCCGAATGATGCAGCATCAAGGAGACAAACTTAACTCTTTTATTATGTATACTAACTTTCAGCTGGAACGACTGTATAAAAGAATTGTCTTATCTGAAATCTCTATAATGGTCACCTGGAGAGACTATATGAAGGCCAAGCAGAAAACTGACAAATCTATGAGGAAGGTCCTGCAGAGTGTTGCAAAGATTGTCAACAAGATTGCAGAGTTAGTTTCCAATATGCACTCTACACAGATGTCTTCTCTTCAGACCATGGCCAAGATGCAATCCATGTGTTATGATATTCAAATTGCTATGGTTACTCTGCAGTCTCAAGTAACCTCCATTCCCACAGGTTTTCAAGCCGTGTTTGACAAGCTGTCTAGTCTTTCATCCTCCATGGAAACTATGTGCGGTACGCTTGAGTTGTTGACACGAGGATCTGACGATGTCCGCTCCGAGCTGGGAGGTCTTAAAAGCACTCTTTTATTTCAGTTGGGTGAGCTTTCTCAGGCAATTCAAGCTCTGCATGCCCAGCAGACCTTCTCATCTCATCGTCCTCCACCTCCACCGAGCCAGTCCTCTAGTCACTCGTCTAGGAGACATTCTCAGTATTTTCCCTAAGTAATGGTCTGGATATTTTCTTATACTTACTTGTCTTCTGACCTCCCCTTCTTGCTGATGTCAAAGGGGGAGACTATCTTGTGAATGCACTTTGTTTTGATTTATAGTTAAAATTGACTATGTGCGTAAGTGAATGGTGAATGAGTTGAAGTGATACCTGTGTTTGATTGCTATGGTTGTGCTTGCCTCTGCTTACTTGGTTATTGAATTGCATGTTCATTAAAATACCAAAATTCCATCATGGTTGCCATCATCAAAAAGGGGGAGATTGTTGTCCTCCTGATTTTGATGATGATCACCATGATATGACAGGGTGTATTATTATCTGACAATCTGGTATGTGGCAAGAATTTCTGTTGAACTCTAATGCAGGCAATAGTCAGCGTCGACGCCACAAGATCAAAGGGTCGACGCAGCCTTCAGCTCCTCCAAGTTGAAGCATACTTCATCTAGACTGCGTCTATGCCTCAAGCAAGAGAACGTCGACGCTGTGACTAGATCTCAAGATGTTTGAGTCATGCGCATGCTAACTGCGTCAACGCCACTCGGATGCAGCGTCGACTCCATGCCTCCAGAAGATATCTTCACACAGCATTGACGCTACCAGCTACCAGCTACCAGCGTCGACGCAGCAGGTGCCTGAAGATTAAGAAGCTATCTTCACATAGCGTCGACGCCACCAGTTATCAGCGTCAACGCAGCGATAGCCTGAAGCCGTACATCGAAGGAAGATCAGAAGCTATCTTCACACAGCGTCTATGCATTCAAATGCTGGCGTCGACGCACCCAGTCCCAGACAAGCGCTCGGGCAAAAGGACTGGATAAAGTGGGCCATCCACGTCTGCAAACAAAGGACACTCTTCCTCCTTTGGTCCAGAAGCTTCTCCACACGTGGGCAAATGATTGGGAATCTCGTGGGGGCCCAATCTTGCGCGGGAAAAATGAAAAAGGAAATGTAGAAGTGGATTGAAGGGGGATGAGTAGAGCTAAGGACAGAAGAGACTGAGAAGCACTCGTACAGATAGAAGAAGGAGGAGAGCCTAGCATCGTGAAGAAGGTCCAGTGCGTGGATTGAAGGATAGGCTCATTCTCCTGGTGAAGAAGATCAGAAGCTGAAGAACCATGAAGGCATCAGACTGATCTAGTCTCAACTGAAGGGAAGATCATACTCAGATCATACTGTTCATCTCTTCGGGCTCTACTCTCTTCTGCTGCGCAAGAAGTCTGAAGATCCATTGATCAGCGTATTCTGCGTTTATTCCTTACCTTGTATTTTTGTTTTCTTATACAATTCTATTCTCGGATTACTGTTCCACTGGGATTTAGTGGACAGGTGTGTTCTGATCCAGAGTGTGTTCTGAGATCAGAGGGTGTATAGACTTTGTGTCTACAAGCTGTTCGACAGCGGTTCTAAGACAGGGTATAGCTATCTTCTGCAGATTAGATCTGCAGGTCAGAGAAGGATTCTTCTCTGGTGTTAGCTAAGCTGTAAAGCTCAGCGGTGATCCCCACTGGTTTGGTGAGGGGGTGGACGTAGGTCTCGAGATAGAGACTGAACCACCTTAAAAACTCTGATCTCTTGTGGCTTGTGCTTGTGGGTTGTTCTTGTGACTATTGTCTCGTTAGATCGCTTAGATATTGTGCTAGCTCTTTAGAGATTCACGAACCGGATTTTTGTCTGTGCTATCACAGAGAGTGCAATTGTCTTATTCTGCTTAAAATTTTTAAGTGGTCAATCTATTCACCCCCTCCCCCTCTAGCTTGACGATCCTCTGCTCCCAACATGTTTATCTTTTCTTCTCTTCATCAGTGCCGACGGGGTGTCGGGAGCTGATAGGGTTTGTTTGTCTCTTCATCTTTTCATCAGTGCCGACAGGGTGTCGGGAGCTGACAGGGTTTGTTTGTCTCTTCATCTTTTCATCAGTGCCGACGGGGTGTCGGGAGCTGACCTGGTTTGTTGGTCTCTTTGTCTCTTCGTCAGTGCCGACAGGGTGCCGGGAGCTGACATGGTTTGTTGGTCTCTTTGTCTCTTCATCAGTGCCGACGGGGTGTCGGGAGCTGACCTGGTTTGTTGGTCTCTTTGTCTCTTCATCAGTGCCGACATGGTGTCGGGAGCTGACATGGTTTGTTGGTCTCTTTATCTCTTCATCAGTGCCGACAGGGTGTCAGGAGCTGATAGAGTTTGTTTGTCTCTTCTTCTCTTTGTCAGTGCCGACAGGGCATCGGGGGCTGACGTGGTTTGTTTGTCTCTTATTCTCTTTGTCAGCACCGACAGGGCGTCGAGAGCTGACGTGGTATGTTGGTCTCTTCTTCTCTTCATTAGTGCCGACAGGGTGTCGGGAACTGACATGGTTTATTTGTCTCTTCTTATTTTCATCAGTGCCGACATGGCGTCAGGAACTGACCTGGTTTGTTGGTCTCTTTGTCTCTTCATCAGTGCTGACGGGGTGTCGGGAGCTGACCTGGTTTGTTGGTCTCTTTGTCTCTTCGTCAGTGCCGACAGGGTGCCGGGAGCTGACATGGTTTGTTCATTGACACGGGACAAGTGCTAGAGCAAGGGTCTTTTTGTTCATGGCGCCAGATGAAAGGTCCGGGCCACTTGTCTTATGCGTTGGTGGGACTGAAAATATTTTGATCTCCGGCGGGACTTGACGAGTCGACATCCCTCGGAGGCTTTGATGATGATTTTTCTCTCTTCTTTTTTTTTCTTTTCTTCTCTTTTTTCTTCTCTTCTTTCTCCTTCTCTTTTTCTTCTTCTCTTCTTCTTCTCTTTTTTTCTTCTTCTTTTCTTTCCCTTCTTTTGTTTTCATCCCTTCTTTTTTTTCTCTTTTTTTCTTCTTCTTTTTTTTTCTCTTCTTTTTTGAACAACTTTGGATAGCTGTCGGCACAGACGCCGATAATGAGATAGCTGTCGGTTAAACGCCGATAGTTAGATAGCTGTCGGCTAAACGCCGATAGTTAGATAGCTGTCGGCTAAGGGCCGATAATTTAAAGCTGTCGGCTCAGGGACCGATGATTGAAAGCTGTCAGCTCTGGGGCCGATAATTGAAAGTTATCGGCTCTGGGGCCGATAATTGAAAGCTATCGGCTCTGGGGCCGATAATTGAAAGCTGTCAGCGCTGGGGCCGATAATTGAAAGCTGTCGGCTCAGGGCCGATAATTGAAAAATGTCAGCTCTAGGGCCGATAATTGAAAGCTGTCGGCGCTGGGGCCGATAATTGAAAGCTGTCAGCTCAGGGGCCGATAATTGAAAGCTGTCGGCTCAGGGCCGATAATTGAAAGCTGTCAGCGTAGGGGCCGATAATTGAAAAATGTCGGCTCTGGGGCCGATAATTGAAAGCTGTCGGCGTTGGGGCCGATAATTGAAAGCTGTCAGCTCAGGGGCCGATAGTTGAAAGCTATCGGCTCAGGGCCGATAATTGAAAGCTGTCGGCGTAGGGGCCGATAATTGAAAGCTGTCGGCTCAGGGGCCGATAATTGAAAGATGTCGGCGTACGGGCCGATAATTGAAAGCTGTCGGCTCAGGGGCCGATAATTGAAAGATGTCGGCTCAAGGGCCGATAATTGAAAGTTGTCGGCTCAGGGGCCGATAATTGAAAGCTGTCAGCTCTGGGGCCGATAATTGAATAGCTGTCGACCCGGAGGTCGATAATTGAATAGCTGTCGACCCGGAGGCCGATGATTAGAACATCCTTAAGTTGAAGCCCCGTCGGTGGAAGGTTTGGTTGGTTTCCATTTGTTGGATGGCTGAAGGTCGGAGGTAAAAGACCATGTGTGCCTCGTGACTCTTTCTCTTTTTTTTCTTCTTTTGTAGAGAGGCAGGTGCAGAGACTGTGTTCGCCTCATGTGTCTCTTCTCTTTTTTTCTCTTCTTTTGTGTGATGAGGCGGGCTCAAAGACCACGTCTGCCTCATGTGTCTTCTTTTGGTTCTGCTCTTCCTTTCTCATTGATGCCCCCAGACTAGGGTGTCTTCTTTTAACGTGCTCCCATGTTGGAGTGTAGCTTTTCTTCATCTGCCCCCTAGGTCGGGAGGTAGGCCTCTTTGCTTTTGTGCCCCTAGGCAGGGGTGTATTCTTTTGGCTTCTGTGCCCCCAGGCAGGGTGTGTCTCTTCTTCAAGCGCCCCTAGGCTGGGGTGTATTCTTTATAGCTTCTATGCCCCCGGGCGGGGTGTATTCTTTATGGCTTCTTATGTCTTCACGACGGGGTGTAGTCCTTGCCTCTGGTGCCCCAGAGCGGGATAGTGTATTTGCTTCTGGTGCCCCCGAGCGGGGGTGAATTCTTGTGCTTCTTATGCCCCCATGGCGGGGTAGAGTCTTTACTTCTGATGCCCCCATGGCGGGGTATGTTTCTTCTTTAGATGGCCCTAAGTCGGGGTGTGCTTCTTTCTTTGTGTGCCCCCAGGCAGGGTATAGTCTTTGCTTCTCATGCCCCCATGGCAGGTGGATGCATGCTTCATGTGCCCCCATATCGGGGTATATTTCTTCCTCGGATACCCCTGAGCCGGGGCAGATTCTTTTCACGTGCCCCGGGGCGGGGTGTATCTTTTATGGCTTCTATGCCCCCAGACAGGTGTAACTTATGCTTCTTATGCTCCCCATGGCGAGGTACATTCCTTGCTTCTCATGCCCCCATGGCGGGGTGTAGTTCTTCTTCGAATGCCCCTACCCCGGGGTGAATTCTTCTGCTTCTTTTGCCCCAGGGTGGGACATGTGTCTTTTCATATATCCCCGGAGCGGGTGTAGTTTCTTCTTCAAATGCCCCAAGGCCGAGGTGTATTCCATTCATGTCCCCCCTAAGCGGGGTGTATCTTTTGCTTCTTATGCCCCAAAGCGGGGTGGATTCTTCTTTTTCTACCCCGACACACTGGGGGATGTTTGCTTCTTGTGCACCCAAGGTGGGATGTATTGTTGTTTTTGATGCCCCCAAGGTGGAGTGTATTGCCGCTTCTGATGCCCCCAAGGTGGGGTGTAATTCTTCTTAAGATCCCCGTAAGCTGGGGTGCATTCTTCACGGCTTCTATGCCCCCGTGGCAAGGTATGTTGCTTCTTCAAATGCCCCTGAGTTGGGGTGTATTCTTTTGTTTCTTACACCCCTATGGCGGGGTGGATGAATGCTCCCTTCTAGATTTGTGGTTGTGCTCGGCCTTATTGCTATAAAGCATTCCCTACAGCGGGGAAGAGTTCGTCAAGCTAGAGTTGCGGCTTGTTGGATCTTCGAGCAGTCACTCGAGGGGGCGTCTTATGCCAGATAAGGGCAGCAGGAAGGTGGAATGGGCCAAGGCATTGCACCATAGACTTGGACCCTCCTAGAGTCAGGCGGGATGACGGCCTTCTTCTTGTCCTTTTGGTCGGTGATGTTTGCCAATTTTTTCTTTTTGTCCTTTCTTTTCTTCTCTTCTTTTTTTTTGTGTAATAGACCAAAGGCGGGTGCGCAGGAGAGCGCTCACTCCCTCAGGGAGGGGATGAGTGGTTCGCTCCACCGCATCAATCCCACAGTGGTAATCTTTATTCAGCATGGGTCTCGACGGATATGGCCATACAACCCTCTCTCGCCAATTTTTTCACTTCTCTTTTTTTTTTCTTTTCTTCTTCTTTTCTTTCTTCTTTTAGCGACCTTCATGATTCCTGGAAGCTGCATATGCCTCGAAATAGCGTCCCCGAGGCCAAAGGGATAATTTCGCCTCGTCCGACTTTTCTTCCCGTAGGGCCAACAAAGACAGCACCTGCAATTCATCAAAGTAGACAAACATTGTTTATTAGGAGGCCATGAGGCCTCGAATCCTGGCGAAGAGATGAAGGATGTTTCAGTCCCACCGAGCGTTCCAGACTTGTGGACGCACTTCTCGACACGCTCGTTCGTTTGTTTCTTTAGGTCAGTTTATTCGGTGGGTTTATTCGTTTATTAGTTATTAAGTGCGTGGGCGTGCCAGTCACAAAGTGACGGTTTATTAAGGCTTCATGGAAGCCCATGGCGCGCGCGATCTGACTAATCAGACAATTGTGTAGTTCATGTCGGGACCAAAACCCGCCGTGCCGTAAAGGCCACGGCGTTATTTACATCCCCTCAGAGAGGGGAACACCCTTGATTAATCGCCAGAAAAAGGGGCCTCGTGGCCAGACAATTAGTTACATGAAAACTCTATTAGGAAGCATTGAAATCCTCGTACGAGGGTGAGATGAAAGCATTTGAGATCGTGTCGATCGTGTGTTGACCATTTGATGTTCGGACGAGTGTCCGGTTTGAGAATCGCATAATCGTTACGGGAAAACCGGAGCATATGTATGTCGCGATGTGACAAATTTATTGTTCGCAGGAACGGGAAATATTCAATTAAATCCCAGTTAGAGGGGTCGGAAACCAATAAGTTTGTCGGCCGGGTGCAAGCTCAAGCTACGACCATACTGCGGTGGGCCCCCCCACGGTCGAAGTCAGGCTCCCGTGGGCATTGTCAAGGTTTCCAGTGCCGAGGGGCAGCGGGAAAGTGTCCCAGGACTAGATTCCAAAACAAAGACGTATATAGAGATAGCTGGCTATAGGCCTAGACGTGGGTCGGGCGATGACCATGGTTGGGGCGAACCCGAGGTCCAGACGTGACTCACGAAGGTCTTATTGATATTCCCACACGTAGGGTTCGGGGAAGACGAGAGCCGTCTTGTTCCATTCATATTTTGTTGGTCATTCATGGACCGTTTTATGTTCGGACAAAGATCCGTATAGAAAACAAGACGGTGACGGGAGCGAATCCGTGCAAATGTCTGCCGTGAGTACGACACGTTTACTACAAGTGTGGGATTAGATCCGGGCATATATGTCGGTCACTAATGGATCATTCAGTATTTGGACGAGAGTCCATATTCGAGGCATCGAAGACAACGATAAAGACATACGGATGTCTGCTATAGGTACGGCACGTTTCATGTGGATGTGGGATTGGATCCCGATAAAAGTGGGTCAAGCTGATGAACTATCGGCCCGAGATGGTTTCGGACTATGGCCATGACGGGGTTCCCGAGGTCCACGTCCGATGCCATGAGGCGTCATTGCTTTTCTCTTCACACATAGTTCGGGGAAATGAAGGTTCCAAGCTATACCTGCATGTCGGTCACGGTCGGGCCATTCATTGTTCGGACGCGAGTCCACGTTTGAAGCATCGAAGACGATGATAAAACCGTGCAAATGTCTGCCGTAGACACGACAAGTTTAATGTGGGGTTGCGGGATTAGATCCCGGGAGAAGCGGGTCGAGTTAACGAACTATTGGACCGAGATGTGTTCGGATCACGACCATGTCGGAGGTTCCGAGGTCCACGTCCGATATCACAAGGCATCATTGATTTTCTCTTTGCACCCAGTCTGGGGGTGTGAATTGTTAAATGTAGAGCCCGAGCTCACCAACGTGCGGCCTCTCACGCGGATCGACCTGCGCGGTCAGGTCACGGGGTTCGACCTGCCCGGTCAGGTCGCAGGGGTCAAGGGGGTGCGCCCCTTGTGGGGGTTTCCGGGGGCAGTGCCCTCGGAACAAAAATTTAATTATAGAAAGGTTATGGTGTTTGTTCTCATGAGAGTGGTTCATAGTCTTTTATTTCATTCATTTGTTTGGGTCCTTTCTTCAAATTTATTTATGAGTTTTAAGCTTTTCTTCCATTTAGTTAATTGTGTTTTTTTATAGGAGGCACGTCGGATTAGGATGGCAAGGGAGCGCGCCGGGTATGGAACCTCAAGGAGGGTACCGTATTAAGAATGGGCAAGGGGCGCGCCGTGTTAAGAAAACTATAGGGGCCACACCGTTTTAATGCAACAAGATGGAGATGGGCGCGCCGGAATAGGCTCAAGAAGAGGAGGCGCGCCGGTTATGGATCGCAAAAGAGGGGCGCGCCGGTTTAATGGTGTTCAAGGGGGGGGCGCCGATTTAAGAAGAATACCATGGGGCGAGATGGGAGCGCCGGTTCTGGGCATGCCGTTTTAAGGGTTAAACAAAGGGGGGGCGCCGGTTTTGGCCATGCCGTTTTAAGGGTTAAACAAGGGGGCTCGCCGGGTAGATTCCAAGGAGGAGGAGCTCGCCATATTAAGGTTCAATGGGGAGAGGGGATTCTTGAGAGGAGGGTTAAACCGGCGCGGTGGAACAGTAACCGCGCCGGATTATCCTCTCCCGAGAGTTTGTTTCAAAGCGATTGACTGTGTGTTTCTTTCCTTTTCTTTCATCCATAGGTGGGTTTTATGATATGTTTGTTCATCCATTTAGGGGATTAAGTTGGTGAAGAGGGGGGTTTAATCATTTTAGTTGCTTATTAAGATGGATCGACATGAATGCTTAAGTGTTTCGTTCGAGGGGTTTGATTCACATAGCTTACTGTGTGTTGTTCTTGTCCTCGGAGGTTGCATTACTCATTTATTCCTGAGTGTTCTTAATCCCCTGACGAAAATCGGGCAGCATCTCTCCCGGATCGGGACTTGCCAGAGAGAAGCGAAAGCCACCACATGGATTACTCCCGGGTAAACTCTCGAAATGCGGAATGGCCTCACGGCTGTCCGTTAGCCCAAGTGTGAGTGTGGAACGCTCGAGGGCCAGCCTACGAGAGCGAACACGACTCACGGGTGATGAGTCTTCGAAACGGGACAAGTGTTTGCCACCGGAGGGGCATGAGTGTTCATCCGTCGATGGGTCACTTTGAGGGCCATGCCATGAAGAGACAAGCCTCTCCCTAGATGTTTGGAGAGGGAAGAAGGGAGGTGGAGGTTACACGGGGAACACCAAGCTTGCAAAAAAGAAAACTCTTCTCTTTTTATTCATCCACACAAACGGGGAAGGTTTAGACACAGGGAGGCCCATCCCGAAGGAAAGGGGAAATACATCGGAGGGGGATGAGGGAGATGCACCGGTGGGGGAGAGGGGATGGAGCACAAGATCCTCCCCCCTCTAGACTCACCTTCCCTCTCTCACACACTCTCTCTTTCTTTTTCTTCACCTTACCGGCGCGGGTGGACAGGGCTCCTTCTCTCTTTTTCTTCTTCCCTTCACTGCACACAGCCGAGCTCCTTTTCCTCCAAAAATGGCCAGCCGGGGGGGAAAGCCAGGATCCTTTTTTTTGCTCTGTCGAACCTGCAGAGTATATATATAGTGGGTTGCCTTTTCTTTGCTCGAACGGAAGAAAACTCCCGCCACTGCGTTCGTCTGCCAGACGAACAGGGTTGGCTTCTATGCTAGCATCTGGTGATTGGCGCCGTACCTTGTCGTTCGTCCGAGGATGGCACAGTTACGGGTTTTCCGGGAGATCTTCATCCGAAGACATGCCTTCTCCGATGATGTTAATGCGCTGTCGAGTGGAGACGGAGGCACGGCTTCAGAACATTAAATGCTCCCTGCGCACCGCATTTAAACAAAACAGAGCATCGTGCCAGAGATGGGATGGAATGGGGTTAAACCGGTGCGGGGGAATAGTGACCGCGCCGGATTAAAGCTTTTCAAGGGGGCCACGCCGTGTAAGCATTGCAAGGGGGTGGCATTTTCTTCAAATGAGTGCGCCGGGTAGCTTGTGCAGATGGTGGTGCCGTTTTAAATCAAAGCAAAGGGGAGGGCGCCGTTTTAATGCAATGCCAAGGGAGCTCGTATTAGAGCATGAAGTGGGGCGCGCCGTTTAAGCAAAGGGGCGCGCCGTTTTAAGGCGCGCCGCTTTAAGGCCCTTCCGCGCCGTTTTAAGCACCGAACGTATTCTTTTCGAAGTCACGGCCGTTTATATGAATGTTGGCACTCCCGGAATGTTCCGGTTGCGATGCATGGCTTCCACAATTTTCCGTTCACGGCCTCCAGGACTCGGTCCCAGACTTTGCGTGACTTTCGATGCAAGCTGAGACTGTGCCGGAGTTCCCAGCTCTTCTCACGGCTGGCTGTAGAGTTGTGGCCGTATCTTCTGCCCGGGGGGCTCCCTCATCAGCTAGCGGACCACCAAGCGAGTCTTCGTCTCGATCGGGTGAGGTATGAGGTTTATTCGGCATTTTCATCTTCGACTTGCGCTCGAATGTGTAGACGTGAATGTCGCCATGATCATCATCGTCATTTTTTTTTGGCGTCCACAACATCCTGTAGGGAGCTATTGAAACAAGTGCTGCTCCAGGAATGAGTTCAATAGAGAAGTTTACTTTCCTTTCTGGCGGTAAATTGGGTATGTCAGATGGAAAAATATAGGAGAACTCATTTACAATGGGAATATCCTCTAGGATGATTTCCTTGGACTCGGCAATGATTACGGATCCAAGAAAAGCTTCATATCCTTGCGAGATGAGTTTGCAAGCGTGAAGAGATGAAATAATGGTAGGGTGCTTCCTATACTTGATACCAAGGAAAGAGAATCGCGGGAGACCTGGTTTTCGAAAAAAAAATTCTCCTATTGCGACAATTTATATAGGCATCATGGTCAACAAGCCAATCTACACCTAGGATAGCATCGTATCTTTCTATATCAAGACATACGAGGTTTGCAGGAAGATTATGACCTTCAATAGTTACCTCACTATCCGGGTAGTGGGTTGTAAGTTTAGCTCCGGGACCTAAATGTGTTGTGATAGCTAGGTCCGAAGGTAGAGGAACAGGTGAAATTGGTAAAATTTTTGCAAAGGTAGTAGATATAAACGAATGAGAAGCACCAGTATCAAATAACACAAATGCATGATGGGAATAAATTTGAACGGTACCTCCCATCAACACATCATCCTTGGGCACTTCTTCATCATCTAGAACGGCATTGAGACAAGCCTGCCGCTTGCGTCTGCCGTTAGAAGGTTGCTCTTTCATGAGAGGGCAATCAGGCATACGGTGCTCCCGACTTCCACATCGTAAACAAGCGCCAAGGTGCTTCCAGCATTCCTCGGCCAAGTGGCCGAATTTCTCGTAAAATGAGCAAGCCTTAGTGACTTGTGTTTCCTCCTCCTTTACCTTCTTTTTTTTGTGATTATTTCTTCCGCTCCCATTGCGGGACCTCTTCTTGTTATCACGGGAGTTGTAAGTGCCCGTGATGTTTAACCTTTCTTCTCTCCATCCGTGTTTGTCAAACTTGTGGCTTGATTCCTCGCTCTTATCTTTGTACTTTTTGACCTTCTCTAAGGTCCTTTCGCAGAGATGTGCCTGTTGGACCATTTCCGTATAAGTACGGATATTTTGAGGTCCAAGTTGTTGAATAAAGCCAAGCCTTAGGCCGTCCATGAATCGGTTAGCCTTTAAGATATCTGTGCCCACCAGGTGTGGGACATAAGGGGCTAGATGAGAAAGTTGAAGTTCATACTCTGCCATGAACATGATGCCTTAGCAAAGAGAGGCGAATTTAGCGGCCTTTCTTTCTTTGACGTGCTTAGAGAAGTACTTTGCATAGAAGAGTGTAAGGAATTCCTTCCATGTAGGTTGAGCATTCTATGGCTGCGTCGAAGTGGCCTTCCACCACATACGGGCATCTTTATTTAGTTGAAAGGTGGCGAGATGGACCTTATCTTGGTCGGTGCATTGCATGACATCGAATATCATGTTCACCTCATCGATCCAATTCTCTGCCTCGTCGGGGTTGGAGGATCCAGAGAATCTTGGAGGGTTCATACTCCAAAAATTCTCGTGCAAGTTACCCGCGCCAACCCTCGCACCAGCTTGGGCCACAGTTTGTAGGGCATGGGTAAGACACGCAACTGTTTGTTGCGTCGCTTCCCAATAAGCACGATTTGCGGCACGTTCAGCGGCCATTGTAAGAGTAAAGTTCCTGAAGAAATAAACAAGTAATTAATTCCTATGGAATCGATAGAAGTTAACCTAGAGATAATCTCTAGTTTACTATCTTATCCTAGTCTCTACCCAATTCTCACATGGGTTGGAAATTTCGTTCCTAGTTCATAGGTGTGGGTCCTTAATCTTTGGACTTAGCCTATGACATGACATTCTCCTAGGACTTATGCCTAGGCTCTGATGCCACTTTAACAGTCACGTCCCGAGATATAAGTACAGTAGAAGATATTCGGGAACGTGAACAGCCGGCTAGTATGCCGCAAGAGAGCAATATAATCAGAGCGCTAACACATACACACATAAGAATGAATGCATAATAATTGGACAAAACCTTTACTTTTATTGAATAACAATGACAAGTTTACAAAGTGACGACTCTTGACTCTTTACATTTCTAGACTCAATAAAAAGAGAAAATTACATGACATGATCAACTTCACCGCCTATTATAGTGAAGGAACTTTATTACTAATGACTCATGACTATGTCTTCTCTCAATCTTTAGTCACTCTCGGACTCGTCACTTGAGTAGTCTGAATCCCTGTTAGAATTTTCTAAAAAGATTGAAAAAGTAGGGAATGAGCACACTTGCTCAGTAAGTATCTTCGTATCAACATGAAGGCAATGTTTAAATAATTAACATTTTTGCTCTAGAAAGTTAGATAAATGCATACGATGCAACATGCGAATAAAATCAAAGTAATCCCACAAGTAACAAGACTATAGATATGAGATTTCAAGTAGAGTGAGAGCATGATTAAGCAAGATTGTAAAGTGACATTTCATGTAACAAACATGTACTTGCACGTAACGAGAATGTACTTTTCATAACCATGAAGGCTATGCACTAGAAAGTCATATAACAAGAATGTAATAATTTCATGTAGAGCCTCGTGGTTTTCACTCGTCTATAAAAAAAGTACTCCCGGCACAATGTGACACCATTGTTCATCATACCCCATGGTTTATAGCATGTTTCCAGCAATTAGCCGAGGGGGCTAGTGTCAAGCCCTTGGACACAATCAGCGTCTGATCCGCATCTTCAAGTTATAAATCAAGCTACTTCCACGAGATATAAATAAAGTAAGCCAATAATGTAAAGTCCAATAATAGTTCCATGATAAACATAGCAAGGTAAGAATGCACCAATTATGAATATGAGAGTTCAAGGATGAATTAAGAACAAGGTCATGCCACATAAAGAATTCGGCATCATAACGGTATGTTCAATAATTTCCATAGTTCATTAGTAATTTATTGATTAAGGGTTTAGGGTCTAGATAATCAGTAGATCATCTAGGAACATAGGGAAAACTAGTGGGTCAAAACCTCGGGTTAAGCACAGCTGAGATAGAAACGGTCACGTCTGGGCTGTTTTCTTGAAATAGCGATCACAGTCTGGCCGCAACTTGAAAGTGGTGGTCCTGGGATGGCCACAAATTAGACAGAGTCGACGCATGAAGAAAGAAGAGTCGACATAGTGAAATCTCTGGGAGATAGTAGTCATGGGAAGGTCGCTACTTGACAGTTGCGGTCTCCTTGATGGCCGCTACTAGCCAGGACACAGAAAAACACTGGTCATGTGAGTGCTTTCTAGACAATTGGGCTTTGAGGGCACAACCAGCTCGGCGTCCTAGTGAGAATCCCAGGCTCGCAGAGACTTACGGAGGCCTTGAAATAAGATCACCTAGTCCGGTGGAAGGAATATCCAATGGAGGGGATGACAAGTCCAAGAGAGTGTTTCTATAAATGCAAAGTGTAACTAATGACATCATTCCGGAATACATGCCATGTACATAAGAAAGACTTAGATGAGAGTGAAATTATGAGAAACAACGATTAAATCACCAATAGAATAAGTTCATTTAAAGCATGTGAAGTTTAACTTTAATACAAGAATATATGGTTTTGGCATGAAATTAACATAAGTAGAAAAATAAGTTTCTAAGACATGTAGATCATGAAATCTATCATGATGGATGCACAATGTAACTATTAACAGAAATGTAATGATGTAACTAGGAATAAGACCTATATAATTAGGCTTAACATATAATTATAAGGGCCGATCTGCAATCTGTTTAGAGTTAACAAAGTGCAGAAGATAGAAAGCAAATAGCGGTCATAAGAGGACCGCAGCATGATTAACATGGGACAAGCGCGCGCATAGGAATGTCGACGGTGGCTTCCGGTGCGACCTGTGAGTACAGCCTTAAGGCACTACTCTCCACGCAGGGGGGGATCACAAGGATGGGAGTAATTAATACAAAACTACCCTCACCCAGGAGGGGGGAACACGGGGAAGGGAAGTGGTCCTGCTGCCCGGTGTCTGTCCTACTGGACAGAACCGAATTGTTCCGAATGGTACACTGCACACAGAGATCAGAAAAGGACGCCGCTTGCACCCAGACTAAGCTTGAGAAGTGCAGAGGTGCTCCTGAAAGTTCGGAGATGTTCTGAAGTCGCAGGAGGGCGGGGCAGGTCGTGGAAGAAGGTCTGCGTGAATCTGTCTAGCAGGACAGGTCTGCGCAGTCGGTGTGCAGAGGACGGTACGCTCTCCACAGGGCTCCAAACGATGCAAGACCAGTGGGGTCGGATGACAGACAGGCAGATCTACATACCCTCAAAAGATGAGCACCATCGAAGAACGGGGCCGGTCGTGGTCGTCTCTGTGGTGAGCTTCAGTTTTCTGGGCGAGCAGACAGATAGGGGTAGAATGGCCGGGGTGGTACTCTCAGCACAGAGATTGGAACGCGACGAAACAACCTGGGTTGGTTTCAGGACGCCGAGAGGTACAACTCCAAAGAAAAAAGCTCGGCCATAAGACCGACAGGGAAGGCGTGGCAAGATCTGCAAGCCTGCTGCACACCCTGGGGGGACTGGTTCACACAAGTTCTGCGCAGTTGCACGAGAACGGGTGCCACGACCTATGCTGAAGTCAAAACGACGCGAGACCGCCTCTGGAGCGAAGAGGACTCAGAGAAAAACAAACCCACAGAAGAGGTTTTGCGCTGATTCGAGCCGTGGACGTCGGTGTAGACTCTGCAAACTAAGACTCAGAATCTGCCTCAGGTTTGCAGGCAGCAGAGGGAGGAAATCTTCACTTTCGAGGATGAGGGCGACGACGTGGGCTCGTGGTGTCGCCGTGGACGAGTCTAGGTGATGGGAGTGCATGGATGGCAGTGGGGAAGGGTGCTGAAGGAGGCTGGGGTGTGGGAGGTTGGGGTGGGATGAACTAGGGTTAGGGTTGGAGGGGGTTGCGATTAGGGATAGGGCTTGGGAAGGTGGAGGAGGGGCGCGGCTGGATAGTTCGAAGGAGGAGAGAGGGGGGGAGGCTACGTGGGAAGTGGGGAGGTTTTAGGAGGAATTTTCTCTAGAGGCTGAGGTGGCAGGGGTTTAGTGGTTTTAGGATTTAATTAGATGGAGGGAGGGAGAGAAAATAGGAAGGGAATTTGAATTTTAGTTGACTAGGAAAAGGGGATGAGGAGGGGTGCGCAAGTTCTCCTAGGGAGGGGGAGAGAAAATAGGAAGATGAGAATATTTAGGAGGAGAATGGGGAGGGTAGCTGATGTGGCAAGGGAGGATAGAGGAGAGAGGAGGTGGGGTACGACCATGAGTTGGAGAGAGAGAGAAAGATGGGCGCAAATTGGAGATAGGGAGGAGGAGATTGTGGAGAGATTATAGGAAAGAAAAAGGAGGGAGGGAATCTAGGGGCTGATGTGGCGAGGAAGAGTGGGAGGTGGGGTGTGTTGGCCGCAAGAAAGAGAGGAAGGTGGGGTGCGAACTAGGATGGAGGAGAGAGAAGGTAGTTCGACCAAGAGAGAGAAAGAATGAGAGGGAGATGTGCTCACTAGAGAGAGAGAGGGAGATCTCAAGGAGGATTTCAAACTTTCACCATTTTTTCATTCAATAATTCTCTAACTCAAATGAGGCCCTTTGGTCTCCTATTTATAGGAGAGGCCAAGGGTTACAAATGACCATACTTATCCCTAACAAATGAAAAAAGACCCCACTATCCCGAGGGTGAATTTAAGCTACCAGTGACCCATAAACAAGCTAGTCTCAACAATTGGCCCTTTGGGCCTTATTTAGCTATCCCATTAAGGCTTACATGACTCAAATGGACTCAATTTAGACTTAACTAAATACTAGTAAAGGGAAAATCATAATAAAAAGAGAAAAAAGTTCTAGCGTTGTTGGGCCTGACCCAATGGGCCATGGGATGGGAGTGATCTCCCCATCAAATGGGTTGAGGCCACTAAGCCCCCATCTAGATGTCCCCATCAATGATGGTAGCGGTCTATCGAATGGCCGCTATCTAATGATGACGGTCTCACAGCGACCGTTTCTTGTCTGTTGTAAACAGAAACTAAAACCGAAGTATAGGCTTAATCTTAGAGCAATAAATGCATGGAAAACATGCTAATCAGGTAGGTAAGGCATGATAGATGAAATATACATCATGGGAATGCATGGGTTACATGTATTAAACCATAGTTATCATCTTTTCTATTAAGGATAGAAATCATGCATGCAGGAATAACCTAGATGCGCAACGATAGTAAAACATGAAATACACTGTGTATAAAGCATGAAATCATATGAAAACAGGGGGCTTTTAATCCTAACTCGATGTTTAAGACTTTTCATGAGATAACCTACCTTTGTTACAGGCTTTAGACTTTGAATTTTGGACTGGGGGAACGACCTAGTTTCTGCACGTCCTGTGCCAAACCAGCAACTTTTCGTCCCTCGTTCTCCTTAATATCTTAGACCTAAATCCATGAAATTTGGAGGGTAGGTAGAAGATATAAAGGTTAACAAATTATTCTAAAGGATGAACTTCTAAATACCCCGATTAGGGCTTCCAATCCCTAGATCTTCCTTGGACCGGCACGCTGGTTCCTGAGCATCTTGCAGAGGAACAACAAGTTCAAGGGCTCCTAACTCTCTGGACGTTTGACCTCCTAGCATGAAATTTGGAGGGGAGTTAGATAAAATTAAGATAAATAAAAAGTTCTAAAGAACTAACCTGAAATACCAACTCCTTACCGTCGAACAACGCTAGCCAAAAGTAAGGTTCTCGTAGGTCGAATCTGAGCTCTATTTATAGAGTTTGCTATGGTTTGAGGGATTAGATCGATCTAGGAGTCCTAATTAAGGGTAGGATCGATCCCAAAGAATCATAGACATGTTTACATGTCTACACACTTCAATCCATGGGGATTAGGATGCCAAAGATCCAAGCTTTCCACATTTCTTCCACTCACGGAATCAGAAGGAAGTAGCGGTCATGTCTGGACCGCTTTCATGAGGTGGCGGTCTCGTGATAGACCGCCATTTGGCATTTATTCTGAAATTTTTGGATTTTCTTAATATCCCCTATTTATCCCATTAATTGGTCTATTTATCCTATTTTAAATCCGCAATTTACCCAAATTACGTTTCTAGTAATGGGCTTGGGTCAAAAGCTCATAGAATTGGGTATTTGGGCCTAATTCAAGTATGCTTATTTGTTTGGTTCATAGGTAGGGCCTAGGGATTCATTTAATTAACCCATATTTTATTTTATTAGCCAATTAAGCTTATTAAATGCTCAATGATTCTCATTTAATTTCAGAGAATTCTTAGAAAATTCTAGGGTGCTACAACAGGGGAATTGAAATAGACCCCGCAAAAAATCAAAGCTATTCAGGAACTGCCTCCTCCTAGAAGCCTGACAGAATTACGGTCACTCCAAGGCCGGCTAGCCTATATCCGAAGGTTCATCTCCAACTTGTCCGGGCGGTGTCAGCCATTCCACAAGCTAATGATGAAGGACACCCCGCTCCACTGGAGCGAAGAATGTCAAAAATCTTTCAATCAATTGAAAGAATACCTGAACACCCCGCTAGTCCTGGGGGCACCTGTCAAAGGGCGGCCGCTGATCCTGTACATAGCTGCCACCGAATACTCTCTGGGGGCAATGCTTGCCCAAAACAATGAAGAAGGAAAAGAGCAAGCCCTCTACTACCTCAGCTGAAGACTGGTCGGGGTTGAAGTAAAGTATACACCCATTAAAAAGGTCTGTCTTGCACTGGTCTTTGCAGCCAAGAAGATGAGGCATTATATGCTATCGCATGAAGTCAAGCTAATATCCAGGGTCGACTCGGTCAAATATATACTCTCCCAGTCTGTCCTGAAAGGGTGACTGGGCAAATGGGCCATCATCTTCATGGAGTTTGACATCACCTATGTGCCACAAAAGGCCATTAAAGGCCAGGCTAGTGCAGATTTCTTTACAGCGCACCCGGTGCCTGAAAATTATCCGCTGATCACGGAGCTCCCTGAAGATGAAACTTTAGAAGTGGGCCAAGTCAAACAAGCCACTTGGCAGCTACACTTTGACGGTGCTTCAACAACAGGAGCATCCCTGCAGGGACAAATAAGAGCGGGGGCAGGGGTCGTCCTCAGATCTCCGGAAGGAGAGGTGCTGCATACCTCTTGCTCAATCAACAAAGCCTGCACAAATAATGAAGCAGAGTATGAGGCTCTAATTATCGGCCTCCAGGTCACCCTCCACATGGAAATCCGGATGTTGCAGGTGTTTAGGGATTCAATGTTAATCGTCAAGCAAATCCAAGGACAATTCGAAGTCCAAAAAGCTAAATTACTCCCCTACCATGCTAAGGCAAATCAACTCATGGAGAAGTTTTACTTTATTGAAATAAATCATGTCGGCCGAGGTCAAAATGCACAGGCCAATGCATTATCAAAGCTAGCAAGCTCACTGGCAATCCCGCCTGATGAATCACTCAATATACGGGTGATCAACCGACGACAGGTCCCCAACATGATAGAAGAAGAGCCAGGTGGAAAAGAGCCCGAAGTAGCAACTGTGGAAATGGTCGGCTCACCCAACTAGCGAGAGCCCCTCATGCAATGGTTCGAACACCAGCAACTGCCTAAGCAAAGGGAAGATAAGATCAAG
Organism: Amorphophallus konjac; assembly: GCA_022559845.1. NCBI lineage: Eukaryota > Viridiplantae > Streptophyta > Magnoliopsida > Alismatales > Araceae > Amorphophallus > Amorphophallus konjac. Next base: position 357,234,428 of record CM040121.1, read on the forward strand.
CCGATCCGAATGAAAGACTCCAACGAAGTCAGAAATGGAATCCTATTCTGAATTATGGTGAACACCAAGAAGAAAATACTCCTTCGATGCCTCTCTATAGAAGAAGCCTGGAGAGTCATGAAAGAAATTCATGTCGGGTCGACTGGAGCACACTAAGCAGGGCCAAAGATGAAGATTGAAATTAAAAGGTTAGGCTACTATTGGGCGACAATGTTCGACGACTGTTGCAAGTACGCCAAGTCGTGTCAAAAGTGCCAAGAGCATGCGATGGTCCCCAGGTGACCTCCAACACAGCTGCATCCAATAGCACCCAGTTGGCCTTTTGCCCAATAGGGAATAGATCTCGTGGGCCCATTGCCCCCATCCTCTTCGGGATGCAAGTATATTCTAGCAATAACAGACTATTTCTCCCGCTGGGTGGAGGCTGTAGCCCTGAAAGAAGTAACGGGAGAAATTGTGGCCCGATTTACTCGACGAAATGTACTATTTTGGCTCGACATCCTCAACCGGATCATCTCAAATAACGTGTAGCACCCTGTCTTTTTCTACTATAATATTTCCACATAAATTAATTATTTATTGGCTCAACTTCTAAAGAAATTATTAAAATTTTGGAAAAATATGAAACTAGTGTAAAAACAAATTTGTAACAACTTTATCTTCAGGTAAGAGCCCAAAATAAAATTCGTGTAAGCCCAATTTCATGTTTTTAGGAGTTTTTCGTGGGTTTAGAAGGCCTAGTTTAACCATTGTAATTTGGGCCCAATTATATCCCAATTGTGCTCCGTTTCAAGCCAAACCCTAGCCCATTGTTAGGTCTTTGCTTTCTCTTCGAAAACCCTAAGCCTTGACGCTTCTACCGGCGGTGGCGGCGGTGGATTAGAACCTCATCCGAAGTTTTCACCGGAGTTTCTTCTTAGGACTCTTCAACCAAATTCGATCTCTAGGAGTCCCTATAGGTTCTATTTATAGAGGGCTTTCGACACCCTAGAACCCTATTTGCAATAGCATCAGGCAGCGTGGCCGATCGTGACCGGACGAGGGAGAATTTGGGCGTTCTAGGAGCGGTACCTAGGGTTCCGGTGACCCCTCTTCTTCGTCCTTCTTTCCTTCAAGCAAAGGTAGGTGTCTCTCAGGCCAAACAGGAATATAATAATAGCATATCGTGCGTCTCCATGAGCTCTTTCTTTTGATACCTAATTGCCCAATTTTCGTTCATCATGCTGTTCGAATTTCACGTTTTACTCCGAGGTGTATCAAGAGGGCAACTTTCATGATTATTAGATAAAGATTGAATCTTGTTGTGTTAGATCTAAATCAAAGCATGCTATTTTATACGAATTTTTATGCTATTTCGAATGGTAGTATTTTCCCTAATTTTTATTCATTCTATCATGAGCAAATCGAAGTTTTAGTGTAACATGTCAAAGTTCATCGTCGGTGGGTTCCAGGTCATGTGACACATCTTTCAGAGGCCGTTACAGCCTGACGGCCGCACGACAGACCGTCACATGAGCCTGACGGCCCCACGACAGACCGTCACATGCCCCTATATTTTTAAAATTTGAAATTTTAATCTATTTATTTTTTGGTACGTAACGCACCTACTATAGAGCGTTACATGCTTGTAACGCCCCTTCTTTAGACCGTCACATTCTCCTGACAGTGTTTTAAACTATTGATTATGCGTTCTTAAAACCAGAAACTTACTATGTTAGTATGATATCTTGATCTATAAGCAAGGCATAACGTGATGTTAATATTGTATTATGATCATAAACATTAATTTTTCATTGATCTACATGAAAGATGTTTAGAAAATCCTAAGTTGAATGATCATGAAGAATTTGATAAAAACCCTTAGTTAACACTTGTATAAATTTTGATTTATGTAAGATATATATATTTGATCTTAGCTTTATTGTTTGACAGTCATGCCACTCCGGTGGGATTGACTGACCGCACCGTCTTGGTTTTCTGTGTTTATTAGCCTCAATTCTTGTAATAGATGGGACTCTCCGCCGGATATTCCTTCCGTCGGACTAGGACCACTATTATGAGACCTCCGTAAGACCCCGTGAGCTTGGGATTCCCACCAAGACGCCGGGCAGGTTGTACCCTAAAGACCTGAACCCATGAACGTGATTTTAATTGTGTTTTGGGCCAGTTCAAATTAAACTGGTATGTGTCCTGTAACGGCCCAACATCGGACCGTCACATCAACGTAACGGCCCTGTGTACGACCGTCACATTTCTGTAACGGCCCTGTTATAGACTGTCACAGATAAGATATTAATATGGTTTTCTTGTTTTATCATCATGAAGCAATTATCAAGGTTGGCCTTGAACTGTGAGATCATGTGAAATCCTTGTTTACATCCTTGTTACCTAAAGACTCATAGTCTTTCTACTTGATGTCATTCCAATTTGGTTGGAATTTCTCTTGATCCTAGAAGTAAGTTCGTGAGCTTAACCTTGGAACTCTTGGCCATTTAATGTGATGAATGTCTATTAGGATCATTGATCCAAACTTGCAATGCCAACGCATCATAAAGGGCCCGGTCGGGTCCTGGGAGGAGCGCCCGAAAGTACTTGTGCCCCGGGGAGTTTGTAATGACAAGGTGTGGTATTGCACCGAAGTGCATGACTAGCGTGATTGGTCTATGACATTTCCACTTTTACTCAATTACTTGAAATTCCTATGTGACATGTTATGCGTGCTTGATATGGCCAATTCCATTTATCATTTCATGACATGAAAAGTTCTTGTGTTTACTCTTTACTTGAAAGCTCATGTTCTTTTTCCTATCTACCTCTTGTCATTTATTTATCATTGCTTTCATTACAACGTTATTCATAAATGGTTAATCACTTTAATTATGCCTGATGATAGAGATATAAAATCCTACTGAGCTTTGCTCACCCCTACTTTCCAATCCTTTTCAGGTAGCTCGGATGAGGACGTGCGTTCCGATGGGGATGGGAACGAGTGATTCAAGGAGCGAGCCATTTATAGTTTATGTTCAAGTCAAGTTTGGCTTAGTTGTTATCTATACTTGTTGTATTTTCCATTAATGAGATAGAAGTCCACAAGGAGTCGGGTGTAATTGAATACTTTCTCTTATTATTATTAATAAAGAGGGGTTAATTGTTTCTTTATTATTTAGCTTGATGGTTTAGTCTCTTGTGGCAATGTATGCTCTGATTGACATGATCTGTATAAACTGCTACGTTCCAATTTTTCGCATCAGGGTGTGACAGTTTTTGTGGTATCAGAGCCTAGGTTTTCTTTAGACCCTAGGTTGCTAGTAGTGTTATAGAACCTTTAACCTTAGTAAAGTCAGAATCTGACCGAGTGAGTTGGGTAGAGACTTGGGCTAAGATTAGTTAATTAATTAACTAGCTATAAGAAGATAGATCCAATAGAATGTTCTTAATTACTTCTTTTATGTTGTAGGAATTTCCATGATGGCGGCAGAACGCGCTCAATGGCGAGACATGCAACGTACAGTGCAGGGCCTGACCCGGGCCTTATAGCAAGTAGCCCAAGGCGGCGGACAGCAAGGAGCAGGCAACCTACATCGAAACTTTCAAGGCATGAATCCCCCGCGTTTCAGTGGATCTTCGGACCCGGATGAGGCAGAGAACTGGCTGAAGGAGACGGAAAGGATCTTTAGGGTTATGCAATGTGGAGATCAGGATCGTGTCCTACTAGCGACTTTCCAATTAGAATGCGATGCTCGTGCTTGGTGGGAAGCCATGGAAGCCACACTTGGGAATAGGCGTTCCACGTGGGACGAGTTCAAGGAGTTTTTCAATAACAAGTACTTCTCAGATCGAGTATAGGAGAAGAAGGTGGCCAAGTTTGCTGCTTTGAATCAAAGAAACTTGTCGGTTGCGGAATATGAAGCGCGGTTTTCTAGATTGTGTAAGTATGCCCCACACTTGGTGTCCACTGAGAAAATGAAGGCTAAAAGATTTTTGAATGGTTTAAAGCTTCAGTACATCAATCAATTGGCACCCTTGGAAATCCATATCTATGCTGAAATTGTAAGAAAAGCACAAGTTTTGGAGGATACGATGGAAATGACTGACCGGATCAGAGGTCGGGATAAGAAGAAGGAACAGACTACCAGTTTCGAGAACTTCAGACCCGATAATGGTCAGAAGAGGCCCAATGGTGGGCCCCGAGTTTTTCTAAAAACAAGAAACCCAAGGAAGGCGAGAAGAAGGTTGGACCAGTTGTGCCGTCTAAGGCAGTTTGCAAGTACTGTGACCGTCCAGGTCACAAGATGGAAGAGTGTTGGCACAAGTTAGGCGCTTGCTTAAGGTGTGGTAGCAGGGACCACCAAATTCCAGAATGTCCCCTTATTAATGAACCGGCAGCATCTGATAAGTCGCAAAGAAGTTACAAGCGGCAAGGCAAGCTCCAAGCCCTCCAGGAGGTAGAGACCGAGAACCAGACTACCGAGGAAGGAGGCATTGTCGAAGGTACTCTTACTATTCTTTCCAAGCCAGCATTCATACTTTTCGACACTGGAACCACTCATTCTTTTATATCTCTAAAATTTGCTAAGACTTTATCTGTGGAACCGCTGTTGTTGGATTCACACCTTATGATATTCACCCCTATTGGTTCGGGATCCGAGATTAAATATTATTATCCTTCTAGTGAGGTTTTGATCAATGGTTGTAATTTATCTACTGATCTAGTATGCATGAAGATGAAAGATTATGATGTAATCTTAGGGGCTGATTGGTTATCTAAGCATGGTGCTAGTGTTTATTGTAAGTCAAGAGTAGTGTCTTTCCTTGGATGTCCGGAGCTTTCTTTCTCTAGCTCTAGGCTATCCAAGTCCGTGCCACTCATTTCGACACTTCGGGCAGATAAGTTGTTAAGAAAGGGGTATCCAGCATTCTTGGCTTTGATTTCTTTAACTGATAAGAAGGAAGTAGAGTTGAAGGATATCCCTGTTATTCAAGATTTTTCGGAGGTATTTCCAGATGAATTGCCTGGTCTTCCCCTTGAAAGAGAGGTGATTTTCTCTATTGATTTTATTCCTGGCGCCTCACCTATTTCGAGAGCCCCCTACCATATGTCCCCTGCTGAGTTAAGAGAACTGAAGATGCAGTTCTTAGACTTGCTAGAAAGATGGTTCATTCGTCCGAGTACTTCCCCGTGGGGTGCTCCTGTTCTTTTTGTAAGGAAGAAAGATGGTTCTTTAAGGCTGTGTATCGATTATCGTCAGTTGAATCAGCTCACTGTGAAGAACAAGTACCCATTACCAAGGATCAATGAATTATTTGATCAGATATCAGGAGCCTAGTATTTCTCAAAGATCGATCTCAGATCTGGGTATCATCAGTTGAGGATAAAAGATGAAGATATTTTTAAGACGGCATTTCGTAGCAGGTATGGACATTTTGAATTTGTGATGATGCCATTTGGACTAACAAATGCTCCTACAGCTTTTATGCAGCTAATGAATAGTGTGTTTTGGCCCTACTTGGATCAGTGGGTCGTGGTATTTATCGATGATATTCTAATATATTCAAGGAGCAAGGAGGAGCATGAATGTCACTTGAGAATGGCGTTGCAAATATTAAAAGAGCATCAGCTATACGTCAAGTTTAGTAAATGTGAATTCTGGTTGCAAGAGGTATCTTTTCTGGGCCACATTATTTCTAAAGAGGGAATCGCAGTAGACCCTTCTAAAGTTGAGGCTGTACGTAATTGGGAAAGACCTATGAATGTAACTGAGATCAGAAGTTTCTTAGGTTTAGCAGGCTATTATCGAAGGTTCATTAAGGATTTCTCTAAGATTGCAGTGCCCTTGACAAGGTTAACTCGTAAGGAGAATTGTTTTGAATGGACGGATGATTGTGAGAAGAGTTTTCAGACTTTGAAGGAGTGTTTGACCACTGCCCCAGTTTTGGCCTTACCCTTAGGTGAAGGAGGTTTTGAAGTTTATACTGATGCTTTAGGAATCGGTTTAGGTTGCGTATTGATGCAACGAGGGAAGGTGATAGCTTATTCCTCCAGGCAGTTGAGAAAACATGAAGAGAATTACCATGTTCATGATTTGGAGTTAGTAGCTGTTGTGTTTGCTCTTAAGATATGGAGGCATTATCTTTATGGAGAAACTTTCATAGTGTACTCAGACCATAAGAGCTTGAAATATCTATTTTCTTAAAAGGAGTTGAACATGAGACAGAGAAGGTGGTTAGAGTACTTAAAGGATTTTGATTTCTCCATTGAATATCATCCCGGAAAGGGGAATGTTGTGGCAGATGCTTTAAGCAGGAAGCCGACAGCTAGACTAGCCAGTTTAATGATTCAAGAGTGGAAGTTGTTAGAACAGTTTGCCAGTTTAGATATTACAGAAAAGGAAGATCGAATCTTGGTGGCTCATGTCCAGCTTCGTTCAGAATTGCTAGCAGAAATTAAGCAGTTGCAGGGTAATGACCCTGTGCTCGTTGAAATTAAAGAACAGATGACTAATCGACCAGATTTTATGTTAGTTGATGATGGGAGATTATTGTTTCGAGGGAGAACATGTGTCCCTGATTCCAAGGAAATAAAGAAGAAGATTCTTGAAGAAGCGCACAGATCTAAGTATACTATACACCCAGGAGCTACAAAGATGTACAGAGATTTGAAGAGGACTTTCTGGTGGCCGAACATGAAGAGGGAAGTGGCCGATTTTGTGAGCAGGTGTTTAGTATGTCAACAAGTTAAAGCAGAGCATTTCAGACCTGCTGGGAAGTTAAAGCCTCTTGAAATACCACGGTGGAAGTGGGAAAGTGTCGGTATTGATTTTATTATGGATTTACCCCGAACACGAGGAGGCCTTGATGGAATTTGGGTGATCATTGATCGACTGACAAAGTCCGCACACTTTTTACCTATTAAGTCAAAGTGGACCGTGGATATTTTGGTTGCCATGTATGTAAAGGAAATAATAAGATTGCATGGAGTGCATGTGTCCATCATATCTGACAGAGACCCCAGGTTTACATCTCACTTTTGGAAAGGACTGCAAGCATCATTAGGCACTCATTTGAACTTTAGTACAACTTTTCACCCTCAGACTGACGGACAGACTGAGAGAGCAAACCAGATTGTTGATGTCACGCCCCGAACAAGGCGGAAATATCGGGACGTACAGTTAGGGACACGCTGGCAAGAGAGAGAGGAAAAACTAAATAATACACAAGTGCTACAAGATGGAAATACTAAATGATCATTAACAAACCACCACTGATACAATAACCTCATGTTCAACTTACTACAACTGGAATAACAACCACTAAAACTCAATAACATGGCTGAGACTAAAAGTTCTCCAAAACACAACTAAAAGTAAGATATCACACTACTAACACACTAGAACTGATACACTCAAGACATCACTCCTACCCTTCCCCATCGGTAAGCGCGTCACCTGAACAGCCTGGAAAAGGGGTAAAACACAACTATGAGCTGACGCTCAGTAGGAAATAACAGACAGGTATAAGTGATTAACCGTTTAATTACATTTTAAAATGTCATGCTATAAATGATAAAATAATAAAAAGATAACGATGATATCACGAAATGAAATTCAAAGATCTTGCAAGGTCAAGAAATACAATGGATAGAATGGTAAGACAAGAATTTACTACAGGAGATAACGATAAAAAGTAGTTGGCCATATCAAGACAATTCAAGTCATGTCAAGCACGTATGTAATTTTATTTCCACGTCCAAGTAATCAACAAGTAAAGTAACAACAAGTAGAGTATAGAACAGTGAAGAGTGGAAAGTGAAAGTAGTAGAAGGTAATGTAGAGAGTAGTGGAGAGAGTAGTGGACAGTCCTAGATTTAACACATGTCAAGTACTGGTGCCAAATGTCACACCTAGTCATTCACCTCCCCGGGGGTACACGTAGTGTTCGGGCGCTCTTCCCAGGACTAGACCGAGTCCTTAATTGTTTGCCAGGCATTGATTTCTTTGGATCAAAGATCCCACGAATCTAGACTTCCACAGTTTATGGCCAGAATTCCAAGGTTTAAACTAAGTAGCAATAACAACTTCAAGTAGGAAAGAGATTCATTTCCAGAATTTCAAGGTAAGTATAATCATCAAGGAGATCGAAACCAAGTCACAACAAGAGTAAATCGTGCTGCGCTGCTGTAAAACAGCAGTAATCAAACAAGCTAATCAACATATTAATCCTAATCACCAAGTTAAGATATCATGATTAACCATTATCATTTGTATTAGCCAAAGAGCCAACAAGCTAGAACAAGTTGTCAAGGTAAAGAACAAGCTCTCACAGCGGTGAAATAGAATGCATTATCAGGGGCTTTAATTACACCATTAATCATTAATTAAGTGAGTTTCTATTTAACCAATGTAAGTGTTGTAATGGAGATAGTAAACATCGTGTTTTGTACTATGTTTGCGAGAAAGGACCAATGCAAATTGAAATCAAGGGGGGTACATGAATAGGTCAAAAGTTCTTCAAAAATATAATTTCAATGGGTCTAAGTTAAATGGGTTGATTCCCCAATGATTCGGATCCATCTTCGGTTCGAAAAATGAAAAAAATCGGGTTTCTGGTGTACGGGTCGACCCTTGGGGTCGACCCCTAACAAACTGGGGTCTGGGAGTAGGATGGGTCGACCCCTGGGGTCGACCCTCGGGCTGGGCCGCATGGGTCAACCCCTGGGGTCGACCCTCGGGCTGGCCTGGGCTGCCAGGTGATGGGTCGACCCCTGGGGTCGACCCCTGCAAGCCCAGAACCGGCCAGGGGCTTCCGGAAAATGCATGAACTCGCCCAAATGGGGTCCAAATGAGTTGAAATCAAAACCACATGCCATAGGAATCTTGCTAGACATATTAGGGTCATAAAACTACAATTTGGAAACACGAATTTCATCAGAATTCACAAGAATCACAACCTATTCTATGAAGAACACAAGGAGACCTAGTTCAGGACATACTTCCACTAAATCGTCGAATTCTCTCGATATACAAAACCAAATTTGGGGATTTTTATGTCAAAAGAAAGCTAACACGATCATGAATCCAAACATATATGATATGCTACATGAATATCAAGTTACATGACTCAAAATAAGCCCGTAATCAAGCTTTGACTTAAGGAACACTATATGAATCATGTTCTAGACATGTTTTTACAAAAATCGAAATTCTCGATGCATGCTCAATGGAATTTGGGGCTTTCTACGTTAAATGAAAGATAATAACATGCTGATTACTTCATGTAAGTTGATTAGAATTTGGTTGTTAGATCCTACCTCAAATCGGAGAGAGAAAACTCAAACCCTAGGATGAAGAACACTTGGACAGCACCTCACAAAAAGCTCGATTTCTCCACGGATACCTAATGAAAATTGAGGCTTTTGCCACCAATGGATAGAGCTCGATGAGAGGAACAACTTGCTATACTCATGATCAAAATTTGGTTGAGAAATCCTACCTCAATCGATGGATCAAAGAAGGATGAAGGGAAGCCAACGGCCTGCTGACCCACCTCCACAATTCGAACTAGATCTCTCCAGATCTGAAACTTCAGCGAACCCCACAGCAGTCAAATGAAAGAAGACTTGTAGGGCTTCATTTTGATAGCTCATAGAGCTTCTGGAGCCTTCTGAGTTGGGAGTATTCGCTGCTGCAAGCTACGTGTTTAGAAACGGCGCCGAAATCCTTGACTTGACCAAACTATGTCGGCAGCACGTTTTGGGGCTAGGTTTACCTCAAATTGATTGAGGGTAAATGTTCCTTACATTGTGGCCTTCCATTTGCCACTGATTTCAGATCATTTGGTCGAGTATTGAGGTCGAATTTCGTGTTTTAAACTAAGGGTTAGGTATGAGTCAAAAGTGTGCACTTTTGGGTTTGAAGTCTAAATAGATCTTACCACGGATTTACAATGGCCTAATGCCAGAAGGAAAAGTTGTTATCTACATCGACCTAAATCTATTTACTATTTTTACAGATTTTTTAAGGTAGTCGGATTATTACTTATACTATTCCGTAAATAGTTAAATATTAAGTTCGGAAGACTAAGTTCACTAATTCGGCATAATAAATGATTTTCTTAGGCTTAAATGTAGAAGACAAAGTTGCTAAACAAAATTAATTCTACAAGATGTGATTTTTGGGGATTTTTAGAAAATAGTTGAAAAATGACTTATTCTATTAATTAATTAATTAATCTAATTAATTTGGATAATTCTCATTAATTCGAATAACTTCAAATAAATTCCGAATAATTACAAATAACTTACTAAATAAATTTCTAAAGAATTTGGGGTCTTACACCCTCCCCTAGTTAAAGGAATTTGGTCCTCCAAATTCACTGCACTAAAACTGAGAGTAGAAAAAGATCGCTCACCTAGAATAGATCGGGATACCGCTTTCGCATAGTCTCTTCAGACTCCCATGTAGCTTCTTCGGTCCCATGCCGACTCCACTGAATCTTGACCATCGGTATCGAACGATTCTGGAGTTGCTGTTGCTTCCGGTCTAGAATCTTGACAGGTCTTTCCTCATAGGTCAAATCTTCCTTCAGTTCAAAATCCACCTGCTGAATGATATGAGTGGGATCGTACACATATTTCCGCAACATAGACACATGGAAAACGTTGTGTACGCCAGATAATTGCGGTGGTAAAGCCAGTCTGTATGCCACCTCTCCCACTCTATCTAGAATCTCGAATGGACCAATGTACCTCGGACTCAGCTTGCCATGAATGCCAAATCTTCGGATCCCTCTCGTCGGAGAGACCTTTAAGAACACATGCTCGCCAACCTGAAATTTCAATGCTCTCCTTCTGTTGTCGGCATAACTCTTCTGTCTTGACTGGGCTACTTGTAACCGGTCTCGGATAACACGGATGTTCTGTGATGATTCCGTAACAAGATCTGGTCCAAGCCACTGTTTCTCACCTACCTCGTCCCAACACAACGGGGAACGACAACTTCTACCATATAGTGCTTCAAAAGGAGCCATCTGAATGCTAGACTGATAGCTGTTATTGTAGGCAAATTCAATTAATGCCAAATGCTCACTCCAATTTCCACCAAAAGCAATCATGCAAGCTCGCAGCATATCTTCCACTATCTGATTGGTTCTTTCAGTCTGTCCATCTATCTGTGGATGAAAAGCAGTACTGAAATTCAGACGAGTACCCAAAGACTCTTGCAGTCCCTTCCAGAAATGTGAAGTAAATCTGGGGTCTCGATCAGATACTATATTCACTCGGATATCATGCAATCTCACCACTTCCTTTATATACAAGGCAGCCAATACATCAATCGTCCACTTGGACTTAATTGGTAAGAAATGAGCCGACTTTGTCAATCGATCGACAATCACCCATATCGCATCAAATCCACCACGAGTCCTAGGTAGACCCATAATGAAATCCATGTCAATGCTTTCCCACTTCCATTGGGGTATGTCGAGTGGTTTCAATTTCCCTGCCGGTCTGAAATGTTCGGCCTTAACTTGCTGACATACCAAACATCTGCTCACAAAATCTGCAACTTCTCTTTTCATATTCGGCCACCAAAAGGCCCTTTTCAAATCTCGGTACATCTTAGTGCCTCCAGGATGAATGGTATATCTGGATCTATGAGCTTCCTCAAGAATTTTGTTCTTTATTGTAGCCTCATCCGGAACACAAGTTCTACCTTTAAATAATAATCTACCATCATCGGCCAACATGAAGTCAGGTCTGCTGCTCAAGCTTCCCTTGATCTCTACCAACTCGGGGTCATTATCTTGCAAGGACTTGATCTCTATCAATAATTCAGGTTTAAGTTGAATCTGAGCAATCAAGATCCGACCATTGTCAATATTAAGATCCAGACTAGATAATTGTTCCAACAATCTTCATTCTTGTAACATGAGACTTGACAATCTAGCTACCGGCTTCCGGCTTAATGCATCTGCCACAACATTACCTTTGCCAGGATGATACTCAATCAAGAAGTCGAAGTCTTTCAAGTACTCCAACCATCTCCGCTGCCTCATGTTGAGTTCCTTCTGAGAAAATAAATACTTCAAACTCTTATGATCCGAGAACACTGTAAAGGTTTCTCCATACAAGTAATGCCTCCATATCTTTAAAGCAAACACGACTGCAGCAAGTTCCAAATCATGAATAGGATAATTACCTTCGTGCTTCCTCAACTGCCTAGAGGAATAGGCAATCACCTTCCCATGCTGCATGAGTACACAGCCTAAGCCAATACCTGAAGCATCAGTATAAACAACAAATCCTCCTTCACCAGAAGGTAAAGCCAAAACAGGTGCAGTAGTCAAACACTCCTTCAGAGTCTGAAAGCTTCGCTGACAATCATCTGACCAATCAAACTTATTCTCCTTGCGGGTTAATCTTGTCATAGGTACTACAATCTTGGAGAAATCTTGAATAAATCTTCGATAATAACCTGCCAGGCCTAGAAAACTTCTAACTTCTGTCACACTGGTAGGCTGTTACCAATTCTTCACTGCCTCAACCTTCGAAGGATCAACAGAAACACCTTCCTTGGTGATAATATGTCCGAGAAAGGACACCTCTTGCAACCAGAATTCACACTTACTGAACTTAGCATAAAGTTGATGATCTCTCAACAATTGTAATGCCATCCTCAGATGTTCAGCATGTTCCTCCTCATTCTTAGAATAAATCAGGATGTCATCAATAAAGACCACGACCCATTGATCAAGATAGGGCCGAAATGCATCGTTCATCAACTGCATGAAAGCCGCTGGTGCATTCGTTAGACCAAAAGGCATAACGACAAACTCAAAATGACCATACCTGCTGCGGAAAGCCGTTTTATAAATATCCTCTTCCTTAATCCGCAACTGGTGATATCCAGATCGAAGATCGATCTTAGAGAAATATTGAGCTCCCGCTATCTGGTCAAATAACTCGTCAATCCTCGGCAAGGGATATTTGTTCTTGACAGTCTGCTGGTTTAATTGCCGATAATCAATGCACAGCCTCATCGAACCATCTTTCTTCCTGACAAATAGTACAGGGGCTCCCCACGGAGAAGTACTAGGACGAATAAAACCCTTCTCGAGCAATTCCATCAGTTGCTGCTTCAATTCCCGCAGTTCCGCAGGAGACATACGATAAGGAGCCTTGGAAATAGGAGATGTGCCAAGAATAAGATCAATATAAAAGATAACTTCCCGCTCAGGCGGAAGTCCTGGTAGTTCTTCTAGAAAGACATCAGGAAAATCTCGGACAACAGAAATGTCCTTGATCTCCATCTGCTGCTCAGGAGTTGCACAAACAAAGGCTAGAAAAGCCTCACACCCATGCCTCAAAAGCTTATCAGCTCGAAGAGCCGAGATGAGCGGTACGGAGTTATGGTGCTTGACTCCCGTAAAAGATAAACCAGAATGTCCAGTAAAAGTCACTGAGCTAAAACTACAGTGAACATTGACCTCATACTTGGCCAACCAATCTGCTCCTAGGATTACATCATAATCCTTCATATCCATGCAGACCAAATCTGCTGGAAAGTTCTGTTCACCAATCATAACCTTACTAGAAGGATAGAAATACTGGATTGTTGATCTAGTGCCAATAGGGGTTGAAATCTCTAACGGAGTATTCATCAAAACAGGTTCCACAACTAATGACTTAGCAAATCTCCGTGAAATAAAAGAATGTGTTACACCAGTATCAAAGAGAGCAAATGCGGGCTTATCGATTATAGTAAGGGTACCTTCGACGAGTCCGCCATCATCAGAAATCCCAGTTTCATCTTCATGTAAAGCTTGAAGCTTGCCTTGTGGTTTCTTGAAGACTAGAGGTTTTGTCGGTGTAGCTTGTTCCGATATGAGAGGACAATTGGGGATACGGTGCTCCTTGCTTCCACATCGCAAACAGGCGCCTAGCTTACGCCAGCACTCCTCTATCTTGTGACCCGGACGATCACAATAGTTGCACACGCCCTTGAATGGAACAATAGGGCCAGGCTTCTTGTCTTCGTGCCTCGGCATCTTGCCCTTCCACGATCCGGACCCGCTCCACGAACCAGGTCCACTAACAGGCCTCTTCTTGGTATACCCGGGTTTGACACTCCCGGAACCCGTAGGTAATTCTTTCTTGGTGCCTTTACCACGGATTCTCTCCGTCATCTCAAGAGTATCCTCTAGAACTTGCGCTTTCCTTACCACCTCAGAATATGTGGAAATCTCCATCGGTGCCAATTAGTTGATATAATGAAGCTTCAATCCATTGAGAAAGCGCTTCGCCTTCATCTTCTCGGTGGAAATGAGATGTGTAGCATATCGAGAAAGCCGTGCAAATTGAGCCTCATACTCTGCCACGGACAAACCTCGCTGTTTCAAGGCCGCGAACTCTGCCGCTTTCTTCTCTTGCACTCTATCAGAAAAATACTTGCTGTTGAAGAATTCTTCGAATTCTTCCCACATAACTTGCCGATCACCGAGAGTTGCCTTGATAGAATCCCACCAAGTACGTGCATCATGTTCCAGTTGAAATGTGGACAAAAGGACACGCTCCTGGTTGGTGCATTGCATAACTTCAAAGATCCTCCCCATCTCATCTAGCCAGTGCTCGGCTTGGTCGGGGTCAGTCGAACCAGCGAATCTAGGCGGATTCATTCCGCGGAAGTTTCGGTATAGATCACCGGTGCCATGCGGTGCCGCTCCTGCCTGAGCTACTTGCTGAAGGGCCTGAGTAAGGCCTTGCACCGTACGCTGTAGGTTCCTCCATTCAGCACGATCAGCTGCCATCTACACGAGAAATAGATTACTTAGGTTTAATCAAGATAAATAATTACACGATTAAGAAACGATCTTAACCCAAGTTTCTACCCATTCTTACCAGGTCAGGTCTTAAACTTTTACAAGGTTAGGGATCTAGTGCACCTAGACATGACCAAAACTCGGTACCTGGCGGAGGTAATCGGTCCGAAGACCACTCGCGCAAGTGTGCGACCTTTCCGATAGGCGTAGCCTAACGTTCGGACAACACCTTTTGATATACCGGTTATTGGGATGCAATGCAAGAAAACCTAAAACTTAGGAAACCTAGGAATGTAAAACCTAGGCTCTGATACCAACTAAACTGTCACGCCCCGAACAAGGCGGAAATATCGGGACGTACAGTTAGGGACACGCTGGCAAGAGAGAGATGAAAAACTAAATAATACACAAGTGCTACAAGATGAAAATACTAAATGATCATTAACAAACCACCACTGATACAATAACCTCATGTTCAACTTACTACAACTGGAATAACAACCACTAAAACTCAAACACATGGCTGAGACTAAAAGTTCTCCAAAACACAACTAAAAGTAAGATATCACACTACTAACACACTAGAACTGATACACTCAAGACATCACTCCTGCCCTTCCCCATCGGTAAGCGCGTCACCTGAACAGCCTGGAAAAGGGGTAAAACACAACTATGAGCTGACGCTCAGTAGGAAATAACAGACAGGTATAAGTGATTAACCGTTTAATTACATTTTAAAATGTCATGCTACAAATGATAAAATAATAAAAAGATAACGATGATATCACGAAACGAAATTCAAAGATCTTGCAAGGTCAAGAAATATAATGGATAGAATGGTAAGACAAGAATTTACTACAGGAGATAACGATAAAAAGTAGTTGGCCATATCAAGACAATTCAAGTCATGTCAAGCACGTATGTAATTTCATTTCCACGTCCAAGTAATCAACAAGTAAAGTAACAACAAGTAGAGTATAGAACAGTGAAGAGTGGAAAGTGAAAGTAGTAGAAGGTAATGTAGAGAGTAGTGGAGAGAGTAGTGGACAGTCCTAGATTTAACACATGTCAAGTACTGGTGCCAAATAC
Organism: Amorphophallus konjac; assembly: GCA_022559845.1. NCBI lineage: Eukaryota > Viridiplantae > Streptophyta > Magnoliopsida > Alismatales > Araceae > Amorphophallus > Amorphophallus konjac. The sequence goes on from CM040121.1 coordinate 357,250,331, forward strand.
CACACCTAGTCATTCACCTCCCCGGGGGTACACGTAGTGTTCGGGTGCTCTTCCCAGGACTAGATCGAGTCCTTAATTGTTTGCCAGGCATTGATTTCTTTGGATCAAAGATCCCACGAATCTAGACTTCCACAGTTTATGGCCAGAATTCCAAGGTTTAAACTAAGTAGCAATAACAACTTCAAGTAGGAAAGAGATTCATTTTCAGAATTTCAAGGTAAGTATAATCATCAAGGAGATCGAAACCAAGTCACAACAAGAGTAAATCGTGCTGCGCTGCTGTAAAACAGCAGCAATCAAACAAGCTAATCAACATATTAATCCTAATCACCAAGTTAAGATATCATGATTAACCATTATCATTTGTATTAGCCAAGGAGCCAACAAGCTAGAATAAGTTGTCAAGGTAAAGAACAAGCTCTCACAGCGGTGAAATAGAATGCATTATCAGGGGCTTTAATTACACCATTAATCATTAATTAAGTGAGTTTCTATTTAACCAATGTAAGTGTTGTAATGGAGATAGTAAACATCGTGTTTTGTACTATGTTTGCGAGAAAGGACCAATGCAAATTGAAATCAAGGGGGGTACATGAATAGGTCAAAAGTTCTTCAAAAATATAAATTCAATGGGTCTAAGTTAAATGGGTTGATTCCCCACTGATTCGGATCCATCTTCGGTTCGAAAAATGAAAAAAATCGGGTTTCTGGTGTACTGGTCGACCCTTGGGGTCGACCCCTAAAAAACTGGGGTCTGGGAGCAGGATGGGTCGACCCCTGGGGTTGACCCTCGGGCTGGGCCGCATGGGTCGACCCCTGGGGTCGACCCTCGGGCTGGCCTGGGCTGCCAGGTGATGGGTCGACCCCTGGGGTCGACCCCTGCAAGCCCAGAACCAGCCGGGGGCTTCCGGAAAACGCATGAACTCGCCCAAATGGGGTCCAAATGAGTTGAAATCAAAACCACATGCCATAGGAATCTTGCTAGACATATTAGAGTCATAAAACTACAATTTGGAAACACGAATTTCATCAGAATTCACAAGAATCACAACCTATTCTATGAAGAACACAAGGAGACCTAGTTCAGGACATACTTCCACTAAATCGTCGAATTCTCTCGATATACAAAACCAAATTTGGGGATTTTGGTGTCAAAAGAAAGCTAACACGATCATGAATCCAAACATATATGATATGCTACATGAATATCAAGTTACGTGACTCAAAATAAGCCCGTAATCAAGCTCTGACTTAAGGTATATGAATCATGTTCTAGACATGTTTTTACAAAAATCGAAATTCACGATGCATGCTCAATGGAATTTGGGGCTTTCTACGTTAAATGAAAGATAATAACATGCTGATTACTTCATGTAAGTTGATTAAAATTTGGTTGTTAGATCCTACCTCAAATCGGAGAGAGAAAACTCAAACCCTAGGATGAAGAACACTTGGACAGCACCTCACAAAAAGCTCGATTTCTCCACGGATACCTAATGAAATTGGGGCTTTTGCCACCAATGGATAGAGCTCGACGAGAGGAACAACTTGCTATACTCATGATCAAAATTTGGTTGAGAAATCCTACCTCAATCGATGGATCAAAGAAGGATGAAGGGAAGCCAACGGCTTGCTGACCCACCTCCACAATTCGAACTAGATCTCTCCAGATCTGAAACTTCAGCGAACCCCACAGTAGACAAATGAAAGAAGACTCGTAGGGCTTCATTTTGATAGCTCATAGAGCTTCTGGAGCCTTCTGAGTTGGGAGTATTCGCTGCTGCAAGCTACGTGTTTAGAAACGGCGCCGAAATCCTTGACTTGACCAAACTATGTCGGCAGCATGTTTTGGGGCTAGGTTTACCTCAAATTGATTGAGGGTAAATGTTCCTTACATTGTGGCCTTCCATTTGCCACTGATTTCAGATCATTTGGTCGAGTATTGAGGTCGAATTTCGTGTTTTAAACTAAGGGTTAGGTACGAGTCAAAAGTCTGCACTTTTGGGTTTGAAGTCTAAATAGATCTTACCACGGATTTACAATGGCCTAATGCCAGAAGGAAAGGTTGTTATCTACATCGACCTAAATCTATTTACTATTTTTACAGATTTTTCTAAGGTAGTCGGATTATTACTTATACTATTCCGTAAATAGTTAAATGTTAAGTTCGGAAGACTAAGTTCACTAATTCGGCATAATAAATGATTTTCTTAGGCTTAAATGTAGAAGACAAAGTTGCTAAATAAAATTAATTCTACAAGATGTGATTTTTGGGGATTTTTAAAAAATAGTTGAAAAATGACTTATTCTATTAATTAATTAATTAATCTAATTAATTTGGATAATTCTCATTAATTCGAATAACTTCAAATAAATTCCGAATAATTACAAATAACTTACTAAATAAATTTCTAAAGAATTTGGGGTCTTACAGTTGAAGATATGTTGAGAGCCTGTATAATTTATTTTGGAGGCAGTTGGCATGAACATTTACCTTTGATTGAATTTGCATACAATAATAGTTACCAATCCAGCATTCAGATGGCACCGTTTGAGGCCTTATATGGCAGGAGTTGTAGGTCCCCTCTTTGTTGGGAAGAAATTGGCAAAAAGCAATGGCTCAGGCCAGATCTTATCTCAGAATTGTCAAAGAACATCTAAGTTATCAGAGACCGTTTGAAGGTCGCCCAGTCCCGACAAAAGAGCTATGCAGATAATAGAAGAAGGGAGCTAGAATTTTAGATTGGAGATCATGTATTTCTGAAAGTGTCACCATCAAGAGGAATTAGAAGATTCAGAATTCGAGGCAAGTTAAGCCCAAGGTTTGTTGGCCCATTTGAGATCTTAGAGAGGGTAGGCGAAGTTGCCTATAGATTAGCCCTACCACCACAGTTAGCTGGTATTCACGATGTGTTCCATGTATCTATGCTTCGGAAGTATATGTATGACCCTTCGCACATTATCCAACATGCTGATTTGGAATTGAAGAAGGACTTATCTTATGAAGAGAAGCCTATCAAGATATTGGACTTCAAGCAACAGCAACTCAGGAATCGATCCATTCCGATGGTCAAGGTCTAGTGGAGTCGGCGTGGAGCAGAGGAAGCAACATGGGAATCCGAGGATGCGATCAGAAAATTATATCCCGAATTGTTTTAAGGTTGGTTGTTAGCGGATTCGGTGAATTTGGGGACCAAATTCCTTAAGTGGGGGAGGGTGTAGCACCCTGTCTTTTTCTACTATAATATTTCCACATAAATTAATTATTTATTGGCTCAACTTCTAAATAAATTATTAAAATTTTGGAAAAATATGAAACTAGTGTAAAATCGAAGTTGTAACAACTTTATCTTCAGGTAAGAGCCCAAAATAAAATTCGTGTAGGCCCAATTTCGTGTTTTTAGGAGTTTTTCGTGGGTTTAGAAGGCCTAGTTTAACCATCGTAATTTGAGCCCAATTCTAGACCAATTGTGCTCCGTTTCGAGCCAAACCCTTGCCCATTGTTAGGTCTTTGCTTTCTCTTCGAAAACCTTAAGTCTAGACACTTCTTCCGGCGACGGCGACGGTGGATTAGAACCTTATCCGAAGTTTTCACCGGAGTTTCTTCTTAGGACTCTTCAACCAAATTCGATCTCTAGGAGTCCCTATAGGTTCTATTTATAGAGGGCTTTTGACACCCTAGAACTCTATTTGCACCAGCATCAGGCAGCGTGGCCGATCGTGACCGGACGAGGGAGAATTTGGGCGTTCTAGGAGCGGTACCTAGGGTTCCGGTGACCCCTCTTCTTCGTCCTTCTTTCCTTCAAGCAAAGGTAGGTGTCTCTCAGGCCAAACAGGAATATAATAATACCATGTCGTGCGTCTCCATGAGCTCTTTCTTTTGATACCTAATTGCCCAATTTTCGTTCATCATGCTGTTCGAATTTCACGTTTTACTCCGAGGTGTATCAAGAGGGCAACTTTCATGATTATTAGATAAAGATTGAATCTTGTTGTGTTAGATCTAAATCAAAGCATGTATTTTCCTTAATTTTTATTCATTCTATCATGAGTAAATCGAAGTTTTAGTGTAACATGTCGAAGTTCATCGTCGGCGGGTTCCAGGTCATGTGACGCATCTTTCAGAGGCCGTTACAGCCTGACGGCCGCACGCCAGACCGTCACATGAGCCTGATGGCCCCACGACCGACCGTCACATGCCCCTATATTTTTAAATTTTGAAATTTTAATCTATTTATTTTTTGGTACGTAATGCACCTACTATAGAGCGTTACATGCTTGTAACGCCCCTTCTTTAGACCGTCACATTCTCCTGACAGTGTTTTAAACTATTGATTATGCGTTCTTAAAACCAGAAACTTACTATGTTAGTATGATATCTTGATCTATAAGCAAGGCATAACGTGATGTTAATATTGTATTATGATCATAAACATTAATTTTTCATTGATCTACATGAAAGATGTTTAGAAAATCCTAAGTTGAATGATCATGAAGAATTTGATAAAAACCCTTAGTTAACACTTGTATAAATTTTGATTTATGTAAGATATATATATTTGATCTTAGCTTTATTGTTTGACAGTCATGCCACTCTGGTGGGATTGACTGACCGCACCGTCTTGGTTTTCCGTGTTTATTAGCCTCAATTCTTGTAATAGATGGGACTCTCCGCCGGATATTCCTTCCGTCGGACTAGGACCACTATTATGAGACCTCCGTAAGACCCCGTGAGCCTGGGATTCCCACCAGGACCCCGGGCAAGTTGTACCCTAAAGACCTGAACCCATGAACGTGATTTTCATTGTGTTTCGGGCCAGTTCAAATTAAACTGGTCTGTGTCCTGTAACGGCCCAATATCGGACTGTCACATCAACGTAACGGCCCTATGTACGACCGTCACATTTATGTAACGGCCCTGTTATAGACCGTCACAGATAAGATATTAATATGGTTTTCTTATTTTATCATCGTGATGCAGTTATCAAGGCTGGCCTTGAACTGTGAGATCATGTGAAATCCTTGTTTACATCCTTGTTACCTAAAGACTCATAGTCTTTCTACTTGATGTCATTCCAATTTTGTTAGAATTTCTCTTGATCCTAGAAGTAAGTTCGTGAGCTTAACCTTGGAACTCTTGGCCATTTAATGTGATGAATGTCTAGACTAGGATCATTGATCCAAACTTTCAATGCCAACACATCATAAAGGGCCCGATCTGGTCCTGGGAGGAGCGCCCGAAAGTACTTGTACCCCGGGGAGTTTGTAATGACAAGGTGTGGCATTGCACCGAAGTGCATGACTAGCGTGATTGGTCTATGACATTTCCACTTTTACTCAATTACTTGAAATTCTTTTGTGACATGTTATGCATGCTTGATATGGCCAATTCCATTTATCATTTCATGACATGAAAAGTTCTTGTGTTTACTCTTTACTTGAAAGCTCATGTTCTTTCTCCTATCAATCTCTTGTCATTTATTAATCATCACTTTTGTTACAACGTTATTCATAAATGGTTAATCACTTTAATTATGCCTGATGATAGAGATATAAAATCCTACTGAGCTTTGCTCACCCCTACTTTCCAATCCTTTTCAAGTAGCTCGGATGAGGACGTGCGTTCCGATGGGGACAGGAACAAGTGATTCAAGGAGCGAGCCATTTAGAGTTTATGTTCAAGTCAAGTTTGGCTTAGTTGTTATCTAGAGTTGTTGTATTTTTCATTAATGAGATAGAAGTCCACAAGGAGTCGGGTGTAATTGAATACTTTGTCTTATTCTTATTAATAAAGAGGGGTTAATTGTTTCTTTATTATTTAGCTTGATGGTTTAGTCTCTTGTGGCAATGTATGCTCTGATTGACATGATGGATATAAACTGCTACGTTCTGATTCTCCGCATCGGGGCGTGACATAACGGAAGTCATTTTCGAAATCAAAAGGTTTACAGACTGGCCGAAAAGTACAAGATTGAGTGGAGAACATCCACTTCATACAATCCGCAGGCGAACAGGTTGGCAGAAGCATTCAATAAAACCCTCTGCACCCTCCTAGCAAAGATAATCAATTCCAACAACATGGACTGGGAAGATAAGATGTACGAGGCACTCTGGGCGTACCGTACCATCTACAAAATCCCAACGGGTTGTTCGCCCTTCTCTTTGGTGTACCGCTCAGAAGCAGTTGTCCCCATTGAACTAGAAGTGCCCTGACTTCAGGTCGCAATCCAACATGAATTGGTCAAAGATGACCGAACAAACACAGAACGAAGGTTGGAAGAGATCTCCGATCTAGAAGGGAAGCCACTCTAGGCTCAGCAGAACATGCAGGTCTATCAGGCCCGCATAACACGCGCCTTCGACAAGCTGGTCAAGGGGCGTGAATTCAAGAAAGAAGACCTTGTGATGGTCAAAAGAAGTGAGGTCATGGCCGCCAACTCTAAAGGCAAGATGAATGAAAACTGGCTTGGCCCCTTTGTTGTCTAGAAAGTCTATGAAGGAGGTGCGTATGTTGTTGTCAACCATAGGGGGGAGACTCAATTCCTACCCCTTAATGGAAAGCACTTGAAACTATATCACGCATCACTTCCCCTGTTCAATGAACAATTAAACCCCGCGCCTCACGCATAGCAAGGATGTTTCTTAGATCTCCCGTGAGACAATGCAATATCCATTCAAAAAAGCGGGGCAAAGAAGAACAAAAATAAAAAAAATAAAAGGAGAAGTTGTCAAAATTATTGGAGGGACATTGATTTATCAAGTCCCACCAACACATAAATCGCTGGCTCAGACCTCCCATCCAAGCCGGTAAGCAAAGACCCTTGCTTCAACCCGGACCTTCCATCCCGATCAATGAACGAAAAGACCTCCTTCCTTCGACCCAAATCCTCCATCTAGATTCTGTGAACAAAAAGACCCCCCTTTCTTGCTTTGACACTAACCCCGTGTGAATGAATAAACCACCTTAGCATTATAACCTCTTGTCCCATCGACGAACGAATCTATGGCTCTGACCTTCCGTCCGAAGCCAAGAACAGAAAGACCCTCCCAATCTAGATTGGACCTTTTGTCCGACTAGAGAACAAAAAGACCCCTCACACAGTCAGCACTACCAGCACATTAAAAAATAAAAAGGCCCTCGGCATACAATCTGTTGGGTCCCACATAGTTCAATTGGACCTAGAAGGGGGGGTTGAATAGATCCTATTAAGAAGTTTGGCCTTTTTTTAGAAACTTAGCTACCAAGATGGTAAACTACTCCTATAAAGCACATAAAACACTTAGACGCAAAAGAGAGTGGAATGAATAGAAATGGCTCAGATGGAAATGATAAGGCACGGTCCAAAGACTGCACAGGTCAAAGCACTAGACAGGTGAGGTAGATACGCTCACGCTAATAGTGAAGCACAGGTCTATGATTAGAATAAACTAGATCTATATGCAAGGTGATCCTCCTTTGCTTGAGTATGCTCCTTAGTGCCTGTGTGCGAGGGTGTAGCAGGCAGCCAAGGCAATGTAAATGCAATGCAGAGGACAAGCAATGTGCAGACAAGATAACAGAAACCACAACACTTAAGTGAGCGGTGAAAATAACTCACATTGCATATGATGAAGCAAGCATATCAACCTGTGAATGGGGATAGAAAATATGGAGCAATCGCACAAGATGCACAACCCAGAACACAAGAGATTTTTAAGGTGGTTCGGTTGCAAACCCACAACCTACGTCCACCCGTCACCAAACTCGGTGAGGCTTTCCTACTGACACATAGCTTGCAGGCTTCACCAAGCCAATGCTGACATACAGCTTGCGGGCTTCACAAAGCCAATGCTGACACACAGCTTGCGGGCATCACAAAGCCAAATCACATAACAGAACCACCTTCTGTCTATGTTCCTACACACAAAATTGGTAGGGACGGTTCTAAATGAAATGAGTGAAACGAAAAACATAAAGAGGAAAGCACTGTAAGTGTAGTAGAAAAACAAGAGCTAGAGAAATAAATACACCAACTAAATCTTCAGATACATATCTGGAAGTTGGTGACTGCAGCTACAATTTTAGATCCGAAGATCTGACTTTTCAAGCAACGGTAGACTGCAAGGTTGCGCTCTTTCAAGGCTGATCTCACTTCTTTCTCTTGCTCTTACAGCACTAGACTGGGTCGCCCTTAGTGCTGGGTTGCTCTCTCACACCACTCAAAGATGTTCTTTGTAGATGCTTTAGGGCGTGGATCTCTCTAGGCAGCAATAGCTCCTTCTCTTGAGGAAGCTTCATATATATAGGAAGGCCAGGGGAAAATTTTCCCGCCACAAGATCTTCTTCCCTTCAAGCATATGCCGATGTGAGCTTGAGTGCTTTTCGAGGGCAGCTTCTTCTAGCTTCTCTTTCCATCTTTGAACAAACCAACCTTCTTTCTTGATCTTGCTGTGCAATCTGCTTTTGCAGAATATGTCTCCCAGCTGGTATGCTTTTGGGGTAGACATTCTTTTTCCTCTTTGCATACAGCGTACAAGGTTGGTAGGCCCGGATTTAGTAAGAAGTAATTTGGGCCATCTATTTCTTGAATGCCAGAAACAAGTGATTTCTGATTGGTTCAGAAGTGATAAGATGCAGTGGGTTCTCATTGGCTGGCCAGACAGCTTCATACGGTACACAGCAGTTCCTTTTGCTGGCCGAATAGATCTTCGTCAAGTACACGACTATCTTCTTAAGGTTTGACCCCTTTTTGGATGGAGACCCTTGCTAGGTGTTTTGTTGTTGGCCCAACTTGGTAGAATATTGGGTACCTCATCCAGACCTCAAAATCTATGTTTGTGGACATTTGCAGTACCCCTTTTCTCTCTCTGGATCACCCAGTTCATATGACAAAAAACTGGCTTAAAAGCTGCTAGGAGACCAATGTAAGTCGACTTACTGAGAAAGATAGGTTGGTTCCTTAAGGTGCATCGACTTTGGTGAATTGGTCTTCAATATGTGCATAGACCTTACTTCTTGTGATATTAGAAGTAGCATAGACCTTAGCTACAATTATGAGTTATTAGCATAGACCAGTTATGATATTGTTTGCGACCGCCGGGAAGTCACTTGTCGTTTTGTCCTCGCGGGGGGGGGGGGTGTAGACTCGCCTTTTACGGAAGGTCGAGATAGGTTGACTGGGCACGCGGGGATTCTGGGGGTGTTGAGAAGAAGGCAGAGAGAATGATAGGAACGCACTGGCAGGGATGGCGTATGGTTCAACATTTTGGGAGACTGAGACAGGGATGGCTGGGTGGAATGCGGGCGTGTCAGTCGATTTCTCGACAATCACCTATGGAACCGAGGATTGACCGGGGAAGCATCGCCTGGACGCGGCATGTGGCTCGAGGGATCGGACGACACGTGGATAAAAGGGGTTCCACGGGTGTGAGTGCGCAGGCGATTATGTGGATTCGTGTACTGGACGTCAGGATTGAATCCGAATACCTTTGTTTCTTCTGCCAAAGAGAGAGTCAGGGACCTTGGTAGCCGCAACATCGGGAGGGTTTAGTCCGTGCAACAGCGACAGGGCAACAGCAACACAATAGGGATAACTGGGGGCAGAGAGAATGGTTCCAGAGAGGAGGGGGACCCGCTCCCTGACTGGATTACATGACTTATATGCCATGAAAGGCATTTATATGGGGGCATGAGAGCCCGATTACAATTGCTTGCAAGCCGCGGGACAATTCCGTCATTTGTGACGGTCCCCGGGTCATTACGTTATTGTATGGGTAGTTCTGTATCTGTATGTAGTGTCCGCCAAGGGACCTGTGACTTAGCAGGATGGCACCCGAGGGGCGTCACAATGTATTCCCGACATGAAATAGTGTCGAGGTCGAGGCAGTAGGGGTGCCGTAGGCACCATTGTGCTGGGGAAGTTTAGTGGACAGGTGTCGCGGGCCCAGATGTGACTGGAGTAGCTGGCAGTCGGGTGCCGGGGGCACCGTTGTGACTGGAGTTGTTGAGTGGTCGGGAGCCGCGGGCCCCGATGTGACTGGAGTAGCTAGCAGTCGGGTGCCGGGGGCACCGTTGTGACTGAGTGGCTGAGTGGTCAGGTGCCGCGGGCCCCGATGTGACTGGAGTAGCTGGCAGTCAGGTGCCGTGGGCACCGTTGTGACCGGAGTTGTTGAGTGGTCGGGTGCCGGGGGCACCGTTGTGACTGGAGTTGTTGAGTGGTCGGGTGCCGGGGGCACCGTTGTGACGGGAGTTGTTGGCAGTCGGGTGCCGCGGGCACCGTTGTGACTGAAGTAGCTAGGTAGTCGAGGGCCGGCGGCACCATTGTGACTGAGGTAGTTGGCAGTCAGGTGCCGGGGGCACCGTTGTGACTGAGGTTGCTGGCAGTCGGGTGCCGGGGGCACCGTTGTGACTGGAGTAGTTGGGTAATCGGGTGCCGGCGGCACCGTTGTGACTGGAGTAGCTGGGTAGTCGGGTGCCGGCCGCACCATTGTGACTGGAGTAGCTGGGTAGTTGGGTGCCGGCGGCACCGTTGTGACTGGAGTTGTTGAGTGTTCTGGTGCCGGGGGCACCGTTGTGACTGAGTTGTTGAGCTGTCGGGCGCCCGGGGCACCGTTGTGACTGGGGTAGCTGGCAGTCGGGTGCCGAAGGCACCGTTGTGACTGAAGGAGGCAAGCGTCGGGAGACCTCGATGGTCGTTGTGGGGCCCATTTGCGGAGGCAGGGGCCTGACACTTCATCTTGCATCGTGACTTGTGAAGTATGCACATTGTCCAAGTGACAGTGCTGAGGGCACGCTTGTCGAAGCAGAGGACCCGACGGGGTGCCTCGGTCGAGCCATGTCTGATGGTGTGCGACCATTGGGACAGAGACTGGGCAAGATGCTTTCACCAAGCCACGTCTGCGTCGTGCATGAATGTCGAGGTAGAGATTAAGCATGGTGCCTCGATCAAGCGATGTTTGGTGGTGCATGCTCATTGAGGCAGGGACTGTACATGGCGCTCTTACGAAGCGACATCAGGGTCGTGCACGAGTATCGAGATAGGACCCGGGCAGAGTGCTTTCACCAAGCAAAAGTTGGGGTCATGCACGATTATCGAGATGACATATCACAACAGGGGGCCGGAGGTGAGTGTTTGGGCTAGACGCCGTATAGGGGATGCTCATGTGGCATGCCCTCGGCGTGAGCCTAGCAAACACACACACAAATCTCTCGGAGACGGGTGTTTGGGCTAGACGCCGTATGAGGGATGCATATGCGGCATGCCCTCGGTGTAAGCCTAGCAAACACACACAATTCTCCTTAGCGCGCCTTTGTAGTCCGGGGTTGAGCTCCTTGCGTTGATGCTTGATGCATTTGGTGCTTCATCCATGCCCTTTGGGCTCCCAAGGGGGGCTTTTATAGTGAAAGTTGAAGGGTCACAGGGGGTTTACGCGGACCAGCTAAGGGGGGTGAGCTGGTCCGCGTAAACCGAAGTGAATAGTGCTTGGGTTACAAGCTAAGAGAGAGGGGGGGAAGGGGTTTACGCGGACCAGCTAGGGGGCCCGAGTTGGTCCACGTAAACCGAAGTGAATAGTGCTTGGGTTACAAGCTGAGAGAGAGGGGGGGAAGGGGTTTACGCGGACCAGCTAGGGGGCCAGAGCTGGTCCGCATAAACCCCCCTTGAATGGGGGTTTACGCGGACCAGCTCAGGGGGGTTTACGCGGACCAGCCAGGGGGCCTGAGCTGGTCCGCGTAAACCCCCCCCCCCTTGGATGGGGGTTGACGCAGGCCAGCCAGGGGGCCTGGGTTGGTTCGCGTAAACCCCCCTGAGGGGGTTTAGGCGGGCTGGTTCTTTTCTCTTTTTTGATAGAAAATTAAGTTAATTTTTTTTAATTGAATGGACGGTTTACGCAGACCAGCCAGGGGGGGTGAGCTGGTCTACGTAAACCCCCCCCCATAGGGGGTTTAGGTGGACCAGTCTGGGGGTCCAGGCTGTTCCGCCTAAACCCCCCCCCAGGGGGGTTAGGCAGGTTTCATCGGGGGGTTTTAGCTGGGTTTGACCATGTGTTGACTGAGGGTTTGACTGGGGGTTGACTGAGGGTTTGACTGAGAGTTAACTAAGCGTTTAACTTGGGTTGACTGAGAGTTGACTGGGGGTTAACTGAGGGTTTGTCTGGGGGTTAACTGAGGGTTTGACTGGGGGTTGACTGAGGGTTAATGGAGGGTTGACTGGGGGTGACTGGGGGTTTGACTGAGGGTTTGACTGGGGGTTGATTGAGACTGGGGGTTTGACTGAGGGTTTGACTGGGGGTTGACTGAGGGTTTGGCTGAGAGTTGACTAAGGGTTTGACTGGGGTTTGACTGAGAGTTGATTGGGGGTTTGACTGAGAGTTGACAGAGGGTTTGACTGAGGGTTTGACTCAGGGTTCGACTGGGGGTTGACTGAGGGTTTGACTGTGGTTTGATTGAGGGTTTGACTGGGGTTTGACTGAGGGTTGACTAAGGGTTTGACCAGCTATAAATAGGTCGATCCGCGTACGAGGCCGCACGATGGTGGTGCATGACGCGGTGGGCCACTGGGAGTCCTGAGTCGAGCTCCGACTCGCTGCAGGGTGGCTAGATCATACACGTCCACCAGGTGCTCGGGGAAGTTCCCGACAGGTGTGTGCGGGCCATGTAAGGGTGCTGTGAGCTCCTGAAGCTTGCAGTTGGCCTTGACGGGTCTTCCTTTGACTTCAGAGGGCTGGAGGGAGGCAACTCGAGGGTAGACCCCGGCCTCATTGCTGGGCGCCACATGGCGTGGCTTGTAGTCAGGGTGCCCCCGGGTCGGCTCGGGTAGCTATGTTGAACGCGAGTAAACCCACAAACTGAGTGCTCGGGGGTGGGCCCGATCGATTGCTGATGTTGCCATGGGTCACGGCTAGCTGGTTAGGACCCTTGGTTGGGCCCGGTAACTGGGGCATCGACATGATGATGTCATTTTTCTGGTGGTCGGGGTGACCCTCGCTCCTCGGTGAAGCGTCGCCTGATGCGACCGGCTGTTCTGAGTCCCGAGTTAACCCGGTTGTTGGAGCGTCGATGGTATAATGCCGTATGCAGGGTGTCCGAGGGTGATCCCTGAATCTTCACAGAGTGCCGTAAGGTACAGCAAGTTGTCCTGACTCCCGAAACTGACCCGATTGTCGAGAAACTGGCTGGCATAGTGCCGTTTGCTCGGGGCCAATCCCCAGTTGTTATGTTGCGCCGCTTGACCCGGTGATACGTCTCGATTTCTGAGCACAACTTGACTGGTTGAGCAACTTTGGCGATGTGCCATTTTGCTCCATTGAGAGAGTATTTCTCTATGCTTAATCCTCGATTAATTCAAGAAAATAAGCCGGTGCCAACAAATGCCCCCCACGGGGCGTGCGTCGGAGGCGAAGACGACGATGTGCGGCCCGTGCGCCTTTCAGGCTTGATTTCTCCCGGCCCTATTGGCGTGGTGGGAGTTATTTGTTCTGGGGATTGACGCTCCCTCTGTGATCTTTCATGCGACGGTGGTATGTTTGCAGAAGACCGTTGTAGAGCTAGATTTCAGAGGGATCTAAGTGGCTGGATACACGTGTGGTGCTTGAAGTTGTAGTCCGCTATCCGTGACTTGGGAATTCTATTCCCGTTTGTCTCGTGTGTTGGGCTTGTGGCAGAGGTGTGCAAGGCCTGCGTCGCGGGAGTAATCTGGTCCGGACGCCGAACTCTCCATACAAGTGGTCACTTCGGTGGTTGATGATATGACTGGGCTGGACGCCAATGCCGATGGCGTTAGAAGGCCAGAGGAGCCCGGCATAACAATGCTTCTGGCTTTGTTGCCTATGTCTGGGGCCTACCTTGCGTAGTGGGCTTTGTGCATCTTCTGAGGAGAGGCGGCACGGTGGAAAGGACCCTCCCCCATTAGACATCTGAGACAGGGGAGGCCAGGACTGACGAGCCCATCCCGCCTCGTAGGGTGGCTGGCGAGCAATGGGAGACCACTTGTGGCTCCCCTTTCATTATCTGGGGTTACATTGGCGGGGGCCATGTCTTGCCCCCAGAGGTGGACTTGTGGACTGAGATTTGTGTTTTCTCTGGTTTTCCACCTTGTCTGAGTCGAGAAGTGCCTTGAGTATTTTTCACTCCCTGGCCTGTTCCCCTTTGGTTGTGACCGTAGCCGACGATGCTGTGTAAGGGGGTTCGAGACTTCCCTGTCTTGGGAATTGGAGGGCCATCCATCCCTCAGCCCATGGGATTGCTGGCTGGCGACAAGATGACCGCCGCTCTGATCGGGGCTTTGTGGTGAAGCCTGTGGTCGGTCATTAGCAGCCTACCACTGCCGTGGTGGTTGATTTTTCTTGTGGGATGCTGGCATCGTCTGTTTACTATCCATGGGGGCGCATTTGCCAAGCTTGGCGCCCACCGTCCTATGGGACGGGCTGGTCACAGCTCTGAAGCATTGTAGCTAGAGTTGTGTTGTAGGGCACTTGCAAATTGTCAAGTTATGATGCTGGAGCCCACTTTATCATGGCTGGATGTGATTGGGATTATAACTGGTGGGTCAGGGGTTACAGGGGAACTAGGATTATAATAGGGCTATGAAGTTGAGAGATTCCAGCTCCTGTCAGGGCCACCATTGAACGGTCAAAGTGGCAGGGACCGGTTGGTTGGCTGGTGGTGTCTGAGAATCTGGAGAGGCCAGAGTAACAGGGGGATGGATGACGTTAACCGAGAAGTGGGCAGCCGTGGAGTAGCCACGGGGACCACACCCAAGAAGTAGGGTGATCTGCCGACTGGGGCGAAGCTGTCGAAGACAATCGGTGTCGTAGGTGTGTTCCTCTGATGCTGCTGGAGACAAGATTCGGTGAGACATGTTAACCTGGTGTTGCTGGGGGTCGGCCTTGACAAGGGCCGTGGACCCGGTGTTGTTGAGGGTCTCTCTCAGGGAAGCATGCCGACCTAGGGTTGCTGTTGACCCGCCTCGGTGAGGCATTTTTGTCTGGAGTTGTTGAAGACCTGCCTCGGCGAGGCATCTTGGTCTGAGGTTGTTGGAGACCTGCCTCGGTGAGGCGTCTTGGCCTAGAGTTGCTGGAGACCTGCCTCGACGAGGCGTCTTGGCCTAGAGTTGTTGAAGACTTGCCTCGGTGAGGCGTCTTGGTCTGAGGTTGCTGGAGACCTACCTCGGTGATGCATCTTGGTCTAGAGCTGCTGGAGACTTGCCTCGGCGAGGCGTCTCGGTCTGGTGTTGTTGAAGACCTGCCTCGGTGAGGCGTCTTGGTCTGGAGTTGTTAGAGACTTGCCTCGGCGAGGCGTCTTGGTCTGAAGTTGCTAGAGACCTGCCTCGGCGAGGTGTCTTGGTCTGAAGTTGTTGGAGACCTACCTCGGCGAGGAGTCTTGGTCTGAAATTGCTTGATTTTCCCCCAGCGAGGGGTGTTGGCTTGGAATCGTATTCAGCTGACCCTCATGGGGTATGGCCGAATGTTGATGCTGGCGGCTAACCGTCATGGTAAAATAGCCGAAGTTGAGGTTGTCCGACCCTTTAAACAATACAATGACCACAAATGATGTTAGACACATAATCATCATAATATGGTGGATGGTACATGTTAATGTGATGGTTGACCACTGAGGTGTATTGACTAGGAAGTCCACTCGGCTGATTGCTGAGGTATATTGATTGGGAGCCACGATCAGCTGATCACCGAGGTGCTGCCGAAGGGGTTGTTGCTGGCTGGCCATTGAGGTGTGATGGTCGGAGCATGGTAGACCGACCCTTGGGGTTATGTTGGTCTGGAGCTGCTGTAGACTGGCCCTCGAGGCGTGCTAGTTTGTAAGGTGTCTGGATTTGTTCATGTGGTTGTTGTTGTTGATCGGCCTGTGAGGTGTAGTGACCTGTTGCCAAAGACTGGGAACTGGATATTGGATACGGTGACTGGTAATTGGATACCGGACGCTGGGACTGGAGGCCTACCCGTATGAGGCGTGCTAGCCCATTGTTGGAAACTGGAATTGGAAAAGGGAAATGGGAAATTAGATGCTGGGAACTGGGTATTGGAATCGGAGGTTGGAACTGGAAGCCGGAAGCGGAGTACTGGTGCTGGATACTGAGAATCGGGGTACTTGAACTGGATGTTGGAGGCTGGGTACTGGAACTAGGCACTAGAAACTGTATACTAGAAGCTAGGTTTTAGAGCTGTGTATTAGACATTGGATACTGGAGGCTGGATATTGGAAGACGGGTACTGGAAAATGGAAGTTGAAAGTTGGATATTGAAAACCAGAGGCTAGGAGGTTGAAGGTAGAGATTGGGAACTGGAAGTTGGATATTAAAGACTGGAAGCTGGAGGACAACCCCTAGGGCGGTGTTCACCTGGAGGACAAAGAACTGAAAGCTGGAGGCTGACTCGCGAGAGTGCATTGGCCTATGTTACTTGAGGGTGAAGGCTAGAGGCCGACTCATGAGGGTGTGTCGGCCCGTGTCATTGGAAGTTGGAGGCCGACTCGCGAGTGTGTGTTGGCCTATGTTACTGGAGACTGAAGGCTAGAGGCCGACCCGTGAGGGCATGTCAGCCTATGCTGTTGGAAACTGGAGACTAGAGACCGACCCGTAAGGGTGCGCTAGCCTATGTTGCTGGCGACTCGAGGCTGGAGGCTGGAGGCCGACCCGTGAGGCTATGTTGGCCTATGTTGCGGGAGTCTGGAAGTCGGAGGCCGACCCGAGAGGGTGTGTTGGCCTGTGTTGCTGGAGTATAGGAGCTGGAGGCCGACCCAAGAGGGTGTGTTGGCCTATGTTGCTGGAGACTGGAAGCTGGAGGTAGACCCAAGAGGGTGTGCTGGCCTATGTTACTGGAGACTGGAAGCTGGAGGCCGACCCGAGAGGGTGTGTTGGCCTATGTTGCTGGTATTGTTTAGTCTGGGGAGTTGAAGTTGAGGTTGGGGTTGGCTGGCACGCTGCCATGGTGACGTAGCCAGAGACCGGGACTGGGACTGGAGCTGGCCGACTGACCGTTGAGGTGTTATAGCCGGATACTGGGACTGGTGACTGGAATTGGAACTGGAACTGGGTGGCTGGCCTGTGAAGGCGTTGTAGCCAGAATACTGGGACTGGTAGCTGGAACTGGAACTAGCGGGCTAGCCTGTGAATGCGTTATAGCCAGAATGTTGGGACTGAAGACTAGGCGGCTGGCCTGTAAAGGCGTTGTAGCCGAAACTGGGACTGGAAGCTGGCGGCTGGCCTATGAAGGCGTTGTAGCCGAAACTGGAACTGGAGATTGGGCGGCTGGCCTGTGAAGGCGTTGTAGCCAAAACTGGGACTGGAGACTGGACGGCTGGCCTATGAAGGCG
Source organism: Amorphophallus konjac (assembly GCA_022559845.1). NCBI lineage: Eukaryota > Viridiplantae > Streptophyta > Magnoliopsida > Alismatales > Araceae > Amorphophallus > Amorphophallus konjac. Next base: position 357,267,639 of record CM040121.1, read on the forward strand.
TTGTAGCCAAAATAGGGACTGGAGACTGGGCAGCTGGCCTGTGAAGGCGTTGTTGCCAGAGTATCGATGTTGGAACTGGGACTGAGACTGGGCGGCTGGCCTGTGAAGGCGCTGTAGCCGGAAGCTGGAACTGGGGACTGGAGCTAGGCGGCTGGCCTGTGAAGGCGTTGTAGCCGGAATGCAAGAACTGGAGACTGGAGCTGGATGGCTGGCCTGTGAAGGCGTTGTACCCAAAATACTGGAGCTAAAATTGCCGATGGCCGACCCTCGGGGGTGTAGTGGCCACCATGGTTGTGGAGTGATGCTAAGGTCACCGTCGGCGGGATGTCACAGTTGACGGCTTTCATCAGTGAGGAGTAGAGAGGGAGAGAGTTTTTTTTTGTTTTCTCTTTACCAGCTCTACCGCCCTTGCGGGTTTTCGCCAGAGCTGGCCCTCTTTTGCTTTTTCCAGTATGCCCTTGCAGGTTTTCGCACCAAGGGGTCACCCGATTTTGCCTGAGACGCCCTCACCGATTTTCACCTCAGCTGGGTTAATGGCAATTTTTGCCCCCAGTCACCTCCTTGTGATAAGGATGACTGGGTCTACTGGGGTGTCTCTATTTTTAACCCCATTTTTTTTGACCTGGGATCCTTGTGGTTATCATCCGTAGCGTGCTACTATGAGGGGACGTGACCTAGAGTTTATGTTGTTGATGGCTTGTAGCCGTTGTAGCCATGACTGTGGCTTTGACTGGTGGTCTAGGAACTAGTGAGCCTTAGTGGCATATTGCTGGAATCATGACTGGGATCTGGGAACTGGTATGCTTTTACAGCGTATTGCTGGAGTTATAACCGGGTTCATGGTGACTCGACCATGATAGGCTGGTGACTGGGAATTATGGGTTGATGGATTCTCACAATAGATGGATCTAAGGTTGTTGTGATGTAGAGGCCAACCGAGGTGGCGTGTAGGCTGAGGTTTGCTGGAATGAATGACTGGACTAGTGCATGAATTGCTGGTGTATATGAGCCGACCATGGAGGTGTAAGGCCGGAGGAAGTGTGAGCCAACTTGGGTGGTGTATGGCTAAATGAGGAGTGTAAGATCAACGAGCTAGAAAGGTGTACTAGCCAGGGACTGGTATAGGCCACCAAGGGAGGGGAGCGACCTGGGGAGCTTGTTTAGGCCGAATGTGATGGTATGTGGCCGACAGGGAGGTGCAGAGTTTATAAACTGGAGTAGGGGATTAGTCAGGGATTGGTGCAGGCCAACTGGCCGAGGATATGGTTGCTGAAAGGTGGGTAGCTGGTTGCCCCCAGCTGAGAGAGAAGAGAAATTTTATTTTTGTTCTCTTTACCAGCTCTGCCGCCCTTTCGGGTTTTCGCCAGAGTTGGCCCCCTTTTGCTTTTTTCGATGTGCCCTTGTAGGTTTTCACATCGATGGGTTACCCAATTTTTGCATGAGGTGCTCTTGCGAGTTTTCACCTCAACCGGGTTACTGGCCTTTTTGCCCCCAGCCGCTTCCTTGAGAAAGAGGGCGACTGAGTCCGCCGGGGTATCTCTATTTTTAACCCTACTTTTTGTTATTCTTTTTTTTGTTTACCTGAGAGCCTTTTAGCTATTTGGTGACTGGCGCTGGGTGTCCTTAGCTTGCTGCTGTCGAAGGACATTGTCGGTGGGATCATTGTTGTTGATTCATTGTGTTGATGCCGGAGTTGCTTGCTGGGGCTTGGCTGGTTGCCAAGCAATCTGGGGCTTCACGTAGACCTTCAGGCTGGCTGATCCGCATAGCTTGTAGTTGGAGCTTGAACTGAAGCTTGAGTGGATCGACTTTGGTGATGCAAATGCTGAGGTTCTGGGTTGTGGTGGCGTATAGGCCAAGAATTGATGTAGGCCGACCAAAGAAGTGTATTGGCCGAAGGTTATGAATTTAACTGACTGAGAAGGTGTATCGGTCAAGAACTGGGTGATGTGTAGGCCTACCATTGTGGTATTTTGGTCAGAGATCAGGTGTTGGATTGACTGTGGAGGTGTTTAGTCAAGGGTATGTGTAGGTCGACTGTGAAGGAGGACGACCAAGGTGGAGGCTTGACCAGCCATGACGGCATATAGGTCAAGGGGGGTAGCGGCCAACAGGGATAGTGTGAGACTAGGAGGAAATAGGTAGGTCGACCGTGATGGCGTATCGACCTGGATGTTGGGTGGTGACCAACCATGATGGTGTATTGGTCAAAAATTGGGTATGGGCCAACCGGTGTGGTATCATGGCCCAAGAAAGGTATGCTGACCACTATTGCGGTGGACCAGTCAAAGATTTAGGGTGAGGTGGTGTGGACGCACTTTTTATTTGACAAATCGTTCGTTTATTCGTTTATTGGGTTTATTAAGTGCGTGGGCGTGCCAGTCACAAAGTGACGATTTATTGTGCGCTCGATCTGACTAATCAGACGATTGTGTGGTTCGTGTCGGGACTGAAACCCGCTGCGCCATAAAGGTCACGACGTCATTTACATCCCCTCGGAGAGGGGAACACCCTTGATTAATCGCCGGGAAAAGGGGCCTCATGGCCAGGAAACTATATCGAGAGAAACAAGCCGATAAGGGTCTCGAATCAGTCGGAAAGCCCTGTGTCTAGGGAAACAAGCATTCAAAATATGTCGGTCACTCAAGGGACCATTTTGATATTCGGACAAGCGTCCGGTCTTCAGAGAATCGTGATCATCACGGGGAAAACCGGAGCATATGTATGCCGGGGTACGGTGAGTTTATTATTTAAGGCGATAGGAGACATTCGGTTGAATCCCGGTTAGAGCGGTCGGAAACCGATAGGTTTGTTTGCCCGGTGCAAGACCAAGCTACGACCATACTGCGGTGGGCCCCCCGCGGTCGAAGTCAGGTTCGTACGGGCATCATTAATATTTCCGGTGCCGAAGGGCAACGGGAAAGTGTCCCGGGACTAGATTCTGAAACAAAGATGTGTACAGAGATAGTCGGCCATAGGCTTAGGATGTAGGTCAGGCGATGACCATGGTTGGGGCGAACCCGAGGTCCGAGCACAACTCACGAAGGTCTTATTGATATTCTTTCACGTAGGGTTCAGGGAAGATGGGAGCCGTCTCGTTCCATTCAGATTCGTCGGTCATTCGTGGACCATTTTATGTTCGGACAAAGGTCTGTGCTTGTAGCGTAAGAGACGGTGGCAAGTCATACAAATGTCTGCCATGAGTATGGCAAGTTTAATGCAAGCACGAGATTCGATCCCGGGATATACATCGGTCACTAACGGACCATTCAGTATTCGGACGTGAGTTCATGTTCGAAGCATCGACGACCACGACAAAGACATACCGATGGTATGGCACATTTCCTGTGGGTGCGGGATTGGATCCCGGTGAAGATGGGTCAAGCTGATGATCTATTGGCCCGAGGTGGTTGAGGACTATGGCCATATCGGGGTTTCCGAGGACCACGTCTGATGCCACGGGGCGTCATTAGCTTTCTCTTCACGCATAGTCTTGGGAAACGAAGGTTCCAAGGTATACGTGTGTGTCGGTCGGACCATTCGTTGTTCGGACGTGAGTCCATGTTTGAAGCATCGAAGACGATGATAAAACCGTGCAAATGTCTGCCGTAGACACGACAAGTTTAATGTGGGGTTGCGGGATTAGATCCCGGGAGAAGCGGGTCGAGTTAACGAACTATTGGCCCGAGATGTGTTCGGATCATGACCATGTCGGAGGTTCCGAGGTCCACATCCGATACCACAAGGCATCATCAATTTTCTCTTTGCACCCAGCCCGGGGGTGTGAATTGTTAAGTGCGAAGCCCGAACTCACCAATGTGCGCCCTCGCACGCGGATCGACCTGCGCGGTTAGGTCGCGGGGTTCGACCTACCCGATCAGGTCGTGGGGGTCAAGGGGGCAACGCCCCTTGCGGGGGGTTTCCGGGGGCAGCGCCCCCGGAACAAAATTTAGATTATGGAAAGGGAAACTTTTTATTAGTTTTATTCATTAGCTTTAAGTCTCTTCTCTCATTTGATTAATCATTTTCTCCCTTTCAGGCACGCCGGTTTAAGGGAAGCAAAGAGGGGAGCGCGCCGGTTAATGGAAGCCCAAAAGGGCACGCCGGAATAGGTGGTGCAAAGTTTGGGCCCGCCGGTTAATGGCCAATGGAGGAGGGGCGCGCCGGTTAATGGCCAATGGAGGAGGGCGTGCCGGAATAGGCCCAATGAGGGGGGGGCGCGCCGGTTAATGGCAAGAAGGAAGAGGGCCAGGGGGCGCCGGAATAGGGTGAGGAATAGTATAGCGCGCCGGTTTAATGGGCTATGCAAGGGACGCGCCGGTTAGTGGCAAGAAAAAATGAAAGGGGTTTTGAGTGTAGAGCTAAACCGGCGCGGGGGGGTACCGCGCCGGATTAACCCACGCCGGATTAGTAGCACGCCGGGATAGCTTCTGTGTGTTTTCTTTCATTCTTTTATGCCCTGTTTCTTGTTTCTTTCACCTGTGGGTTGATTTGTTGATTAGTTTGTTCATCGAATTGATAGATTAAGTTTGTGGAGAGGAAGTTTAAGTGTTTTAGTTGTCTATTAAGGTGGATTGGCATGAAAATATGAATGTTTTATTAGAAGAGTTCACTGTGCAGGGTGGTTTAGGGGTGAGTTTGTTATGCAGGAACTCAGAAGGTTCAGTCTGTTCAGGGGCTTAGTTTGTTCGTCTGCCTGTTCTTACGTGTTCTTCCTCTGGCAAGATTTGGGCAGCATCTCCCCCGGACTAAGGCTTGCCAGAGACAAATAGAGGAACACCAAATGGAGCAAAGCTCCTGGGTGAACCTCAAAACTCGGAGTGAGGCCTCCGTTAACCCATAAGTGCCTGTGGAGACTCGAGGACCAGCCTTCAAGAGTTCCAGCAGCTTACAGGTGATGATTTCGTAGGCGGGACGAATGTGTGCCTCAAGGGGCCATGAATGTTCATCCCCTGACGGACTCCTCCGAAGGCCATGCTATGGAGAAGCAAGCTTCGAAGGGCCTTGGATGAGGAGAAGACAGGGAGAAAGAGAGGGAAGCAGAAGAACACATATGTTGCAAAAAGCTTTTCTTTTATTCATCCGCAAGGGGAAAGATAGCAAAGCAAAAAAAGGGGGGAATACATCAGAGGGAAAGGGAGAAATACATCGATGGGGGAGGGGGAACGGAGCACAAGCTCCTCCCCCTCCGAGCTCACCTCCCTTCTCTCACACTCAATCTCTCTACTCCTTCACCTAGCAGGCACAGGGACGAAGCTTTCTCTTCCCTTCGGGTGGCCCTCTCTTCTCTTTTTCTTCTTCTTCTCTTCACTGAACACAGCCCAGGGGGTTTCAGCAGCCTCTCCTTCCTTTTTAATCATCCATCCTCTTTCTCTGTCGAACAGGCAGAGTATATATATTCGGCTGCCCTTTCTTCACTCGGACGGAAGGTCCTCCCGCCACTTCATTCGTCTGCGGTGTCATCCGTTGATTTGCACAGTACACTGGCATTCATCTGAGGAAGGGATGCTTGCTGCTGCTACTCCCCCCATCGATGCTTCTCTTCACCGTCGATGCAGCTGTGTTGTCGAACGGGGGTGGAGACAGGGCTTCGGAGCATTGAATGCCTATGGAGACAGAGATTCAGAGCATTGAATGCCGTCTAGGCACCAGGCCTATGCGAAAACAGGGTATCGGCTGGCAGATGGGACGGCATTTGAGTTAAACCAGCACGGTGTTGTGCGCGCCAGATTAACAACACATAAAGGGGCATGCCGGACTAGCATCATGTAAAGGGGCACGCTGGATTACAACCAATATGGGGCGCGTAGGTTTAATGGCCACAGAAGGGGCGCGCCGGTTTAAGGCCCAAGCAAGGGCGCCAGATTAGAACATCAGGGGGGCGCCGTATTAGAGCATCAGGGGGGGCGCCGTTTTAAGATGTTAAAGGGGCGCGCCGGTTTAAGGCCCTTTCGCGCCGTTTTAAGCCTCGAATGGATTCTTTTCGAAGTGCCAGCCATTTATTCGAGTGTTGGCGCTCATGGAATGTTCTAGTTGCAATGCATGGCCTCTGCAATGTTCCGTTCGCGGCTTCTGGGGATCGGTCCAAGACTTTACGTGACTTCCGGCATATGCCGAGACTGTGCCGAAGTTCTCGACTTTTCCTTGATTCTGCTTTCGACATGGCCAGTCAGAGAGTTGTAGCCATATCTTCTGCCTTGGAGGCTTCGTTAACGGGTAGCGAACCACTGAGCGAGTTCTCGTCCTGATCGGGCGAGGCATGAGGTTTACTCGGCATTTCCATCTTCGGCTTGCTCTCGAGTGTCGAGACGCGCATGCCGTATGATCGACACCGTCATATTTTTGGCGTCCACAGGTGGTTGGCTATTCCCAGAGAGGAAGAGATATTTTTATTTTTCTCTTTACCAGCTCTACCGCCCTTTCGAGTTTTTGCCAGAGCTGGCCCCCTTTTGCTTTTTCCGATGCGCCCTTACGGGTTTTCACACTGAGAGGTTACCCGATTTTACCTGAGGCGCCCTTATGGGTTTTCACCTCAGCTGGGTTTGCGGCCTTTTTGCCCCCAGCCGCCTCTTGGAGAGAGTGGCTGAGTCCACCAAGGCATCTCTATTTTTAGCCCCTTTCTTTGTTTTTTTTTTGTTGTTTTTTTTTGGTACCTGCGAGCCTTGCGGCTGTCATCCTTAGCTTGTCGCTGTCAGGGGACGTTGCATGTAGGTTGTGCCATTGGCGACTTGTTGCTGTTGTAGAAGCGACCATGGATCGACCCTCAACCGAGTAGCTCGGGACTTTAGGGTGGACCCAGAGAATCGCTGGTCTTTGCTGTAGGTGGTTGGGACTTTGACTGGGATCTGGGTGGCTCGGCCTTATTGAACATGATGGCCAAAGCCACGCTTGGACAGGGTGTCCGCCTGGGCGTTGCTACGCCTTGGGACATGGTAAATGCCGAAGGGATAGACTTCCCGCCAGGGTTTGCTGGTAGCCATCGGTGTGGACCCGACGGAGCTTTGTTGGTGTCATCAGTTGGCGTTGCCCGGGATTCCACCGAGTCGTTAACTGACGCATGCGGAGTTTTTTTGTAGCTACTGGGCAGGTGTCGGCGGGATTCACCCTCTTTCACTCGGCTGGCTTTTGAGCTTGGTACCATTCTGGTGAGTGGAGGGACCTCTTGACTCGGAACATCCGAATGGGTTGGGCCTCTTTTATAATGACCCATATTCATTCGAGGGAGGACAAACGCTCCTCCTTGGAGTTGCCCCCATTGTTTGGGCTTGGAAGGCTAGATACTGGACCGGGGTGATTGCCCCCAGTGTGATACTGGTGCATCGGCTTCTCTAAGCCTCACTTAGTCTTCTGGAGGTAGGGTTTGGGTCACCCATTTTTGCAGCTGCTATGGCACCCCTTTTTTGTTTGCAGGGCCGAGGTTGACTCAGCACAAATGTGGTGGACCGAACGAACCCGGTCCGGGGTTGTCTGGAGCATGGCATTTCTGGTGAGTGTCAGTGTAGTTGGAACTCGGGAGTGCAGTGCCCGAGCTGGGGCCGACAGAATGGCGACTCGAAACTTGGCGTTCAGTTGGGCCATCGGCGTTGTTGCCGAAACTCGGGGTTCATGACCCATGTTGTGAACTGAGGATGTCAGAGGGATGGGAACCCAGAGCTTGATCCCCGTACTGGGTGTTGGCGAAGCTAGTGCCCGAGGCTGATAGCCTGTGTTGGGAGTTGATGAAGCTGGGATCTGGGACTGGAAACCCGAACTGAGTGCCTGACGATGCTGGGTTCCAGAGCTAGAAGTTGTATTGAATACTGATGATGCTGGGACCCAAGACTGGATGTCGGTCTTGGGCGTTGTCGAAACTGGAACCCGAGGCTAGAGGCCCGTCTCGGGTGCTGATGAAACTGGGACCCCGGGCTGAACGCACGCCTTGGGTGCTGCTGGAGTTGACTCCCAGAGCTGGACGGCCCCTTTCTTTTTTGGTATTGCTGGAGCTGGAACCCAGGGCTGAACTCCCGTCTTGGGTGCTGGTGAAGGTGGAAGCCCTGGAGCCCGTCATGGGTGTTGCTAAAGCTGGAACCCGGGGCTGGGAGCCCGTCACGGGTGTTGCTGGAACTGAGACCCAGCGCTAGATGCCCGTCTTGGGTGTTGTTGGAATAGAGACCCAGGGCTAGATGCCCATCTTGGGTGTTACTGGAGCTGAGACCCAGGGCTAGACGCCCGTTTTGGGTGTTGCTGGAGCTGAGACCCAGGGCTAGACGCCTGTCTTGGGTGTTGTTGGAACTGAGACCCAGGGCTAGATGCTCGTGTTCGGTGTTCAGGTGGCCTGGTCCCAAAGAGGAAACCCTTTGCTGGGAGCTGGCATTGATGGATCGTAGGGGTAAAGACCCCGTCGTAGAGCTGAGAGGCCAAGGGCCCGATGCGGAGAGTCTGCATCGAGGACCGACCTTGATGAGACCTGGTGTCGTCTACCCAAGCCAGATGCTGGAGAGCCTCGAACTCGGGTTTGAAAGCCCGTATTGAGTGCCGGCTCGTCGGAGACTCGGGTCGAGAGGCCTGAATAGGATGCTGGGAGGCCTTGACCCCGGGGTCAGAAACTTGTGCTGGGGGTAGGCTTGGCTGGGGCTCGGAGCTGAGAGCCCGAGTGAGGTGCTGAGGAGCCGCAGACCCGGGGCAGAAAGCCCGTGTCGGGTGTTGGCGGAGCTGGGGACTCAGGGGTCAATGACCGCATGGGTCTCTATTGCTGGAGGAGCAGAGGGGCCAGTTGCCTGTATGGGCAGTCGCCGGACTGGGCTGCTTGTCGGCCACGGCAATGGCGCCCGAAGATCAGGGTGAGCCGAAAGTCGAGGCAGCGTTGCCGAACATGATTGGCATTGCCAACCGTAGGTGCCCGACATGGATGGCGATGACGATTAGACCGTAGGTCAGTATCGCCACCGATTTGTTGTTGCTGTTGCTGGTGCCGGTTGGTCATTCGTAGACGACCGGTTGCATGTTGCATGCTGGACAGGGGGCCTCCTCTTCCTCTCCGATAAGAAAAGGCGAGGGCATTGCGGCGTACACTTGATAGGTGTAACTCTTCTTTGGCAGAAAGAAGAAAGGTAGGAGACGTCCCACCGGGCGTGCCATCCTTGTTTGCGACCGCGGGGAAGTCACTTGTCATTTTGTCCTCACGGCGGGGGTGTAGACTCGCCTTTTACGGAAGGTCGAGATAGGTTGACTGGGCACGCGGGGATTCCGGGGGTATTGAGAAGAAGGCAGAGAGAACGATAGGAACGCACTGGCAGGGATGGCGTATGGTTCAACATTCTGGGAGACTGAGACAGGGATGGCTGGGTGGAATACGGGCGTGCCAGTCGATTTCTTGACAATCACCTATGGAACCGAGGATTGACAGGGGAAGCGTCGCCAGGACGTGGCACGTGGCTCGAGGGATTGGACGACACGTAGATAAAAGGGGTTCCATGGGTGCGAGTGCGCAGGCGATTATGGGGATTCGTGTACTGGACGTATTTCCCCACCGGCCGCAAGTAACCGGTGTTTATTTTACATCGGATTGACTCCGAATACCTTTGTTTCTTCTATCAAAGAGAGAGTCAGGGACCTTGGTAGCCGCAACATCGGGAGGGTTTAGTCCGTGCAACAGCGACAGGGCAACAGCAACACAACAGGGATAACTAGGGGCTGACAAACTAGTTCCAGCGAGGAGGGGGACCCGCTCCCTGACTGGATTACATGACTTATATGCCATGAAAGGCATTTATATGGGCGCATGAGAGCCCAATTACAATTGCTTGCAAGCCGCGGGACAATTCCATCATTTGTGACGGTCTCCGGGTCATTGCGTTATTGTAGGGGTAGTTCTGTATCTGTACGTAGTGTCCGCCAAGGGACCTGTGACTTAGCAGGATGGCGCCCGAGGGGTGTCACAATGTATTCCTGACATGAAACAGTGTCGAGGTCGTGGCAGTAGGGGTGCCGTAGGCACCATTGTGCTGGGGAAGTTGAGTGGTTGGGTGCCGCGGGCCCCGATGTGACTGGAGTAGTTGGCAGTCGGGTGCCGGGGGCACCGTTGTGACTGAGTGGCTGAGTGGTCGGGTGCCGCGGGCCCCGATGTGACTGGAGTAGCTGGTAGTCGGGTGTCGGGGGCACCGTTGTGACTGGAGTTGTTGAGTGGTCGGGTGCCGGGGGCACCATTGTGACGGGAGTTGTTGGCAGTCGGGTGCCGGGGGCACCATTGTGACGGGAGTTGTTGGCAGTCGGGTGCCGGGGGCACCGTTGTGACTGAAGTAGCTGGGTAGTCCGGGGCCGACGGCACCGTTGTGACTGAGGTAGCTGGCAGTCGGGTGCCGGGGGCACTGTTGTGACTGGAGTAGTTGGGTAATCGGGTGCCGGCGGCACCGTTGTGACTGGAGTAGCTGGGTAGTCGGGTGCCGGCGGCACCGTTTTGACTGGAGTAGCTGGGTAGTCGGGTGCCGGCGGCACCGTTGTTACTGGAGTAGCTGGGTAGTCGGGTGCCGGCGGCACCGTTGTGACTGGAGTTGTTGAGTGTTCGGGTGCTGGGGGCACTGTTGTGACTGAGTTGTTGAGCTATCGGGCGCCGGGGGCAACATTGTGACTGGGGTAGCTGGCAGTCGGGTGCCTGAGGCACCGTTGTGACTGAAGGGGGCGGGCGTCCGGAGACCTCGATGGTCGTGCTCGGGGCACATTTGCGGAGGCAGGGACCTAACACTTCATCTTGCATCGTGACTTGTGAAGTATGCCCATTATCCAAGTGACAGTGCTGAGGGCACGCTTGTCGAAGTAGAGGACCCGACGGGGTGCCTCGGTCGAGCCATGTCTGATGGTGTGCGACCAGTGGGACAGAGACTGGGCAGGATGCTTTCACCAAGCCACGTCTACGTCGTGCGCGAATGTCGAGGTGGAGATTGAGTAGGGTGCCTTGATCGAGCGATGTTTGGTGGTGCACGATCATTGAGGCAGGGACTGTGCATGGCGCTCTTACGAAGCGACATCAGGGTCATGCACGAGTATCGAGATAAGACCCGGGTAGAGTGCTTTCACCAAGCAAAAGTTGGGGTCATGCACGATTATCGAGATGACATATCACAACAGGGGGTCAGAGGTGAGTGTTTGGGCTAGATGCCGTATAAGGTATGCTCATGCGGCATGCCCTCGGCATGAGCCTAGCAAACACACACACAAATCTCCCGGAGACGGGTGTTTGGGCTAGACGCAGTATGAGAGATGCATATGCGACATGCCCTCGGCGTGAGCCTAGCAAACACACACAATTCTCCTTAGCGCGCCTTTGTAGTCCAGGGTTGACCTCCTTGCGTTGATGCTTGATGCATTTGGTGCTTCATCCATGCCCTTTGGGCTCCCAAGGGGGGGCTTTTATAGTGGAAGATGAAGGGTCACAGGGGGTTTACGCGGACCAGCTAAGGGGGGTAAGCTGGTCCGCGTAAACCCAAGTCAATAGTGCTTGGGTTACATGCTGAGAGAGAGAGGGGGGAAGGGGTTTACGCGGACCAGCTAGGGGGCCTGAGCTGGTCCGCGTAAACCCCCCTTGGATGGGGGTTTACGCGGACCAGCCAGGGGGCCTAAGCTGGTCCGCGTAAACCCCCCTGAGGTGGTTTAGGCGGGCTGGTTCTTTTCTCTTTTTTGATAAAAAAATAAATTAATTTTTTTAATTGAATGGGGGGTTTACGCGGACCAACCAGCCAGGGGGGGTGAGCTGGTCCGCGTAAACCCCCCCCATGGGGGGTTTCGACGGACCAACCTGGGGGTCCAGGCGGGTCCGCCTAAACCCCCCCCCCCCAGGGGGGTTTAGGCAGGTTTCACCGGGGGGTTGACTGAGGGTTTGACTGGGGGTTGACTGAGGGTTTGACTGAGTTAAATACGCGTTTGACTTGGGTTGACTGAGAGTTGACTGGGGGTTAACTGAGGGTTTGAATGGGGGTTGACTGAGGGTTTGAATGGGGGTTTTATTAGGTGTTGACTAAGGGTTGACTGGGGGTGACTGGGGTTTGACTGAGGGTTTGACTGGGGGTTGACTGAGGGTTTGATTGAGAGTTAACTAAGGGTTTGACTGGGAGTTGACTGGGGGTTTGACTGAGGGTTTGACTGGGGGTTGACTGAGAGTTTGGCTGAGAGTTGACTAAGGGTTTGATTGGGGGGTTTGACTGAGGGTTGACTGGGGGTTTGGCTGAGAGTTGACTGAGGGTTTGATTGAGGGTTCGACTAGGGGTTGACAGAGGGTTCGACTGGGGGTTGACTGAGGGTTTGACTGGGGTTTGACTGAGGGTTGACTGATGGTTTGACCAGCTATAAACAGGTCGATCCGTGTATGAGGCCGCACGATGGTGGTGCATGATGCGGTGGGCTACTGGGAGTCCTGAGTCGAGCTCCGACTTGCTGCTGGGTGGCTAGATCATACACGTCCACTAGGTGCTCGGGGAAGTTCCCGACAGGCGTGTGTGGGCCATGTAAGGGTGCTGTGAGCTCCTGAAGCTTGCGGTTGGCCTTGACGGGTCTTACTTTGACTTCAGAGGGCTGGTGGGAGGTGAGTCGAGGGTAGACCCCTACCTCATTGCTGGGTGCCACGTGGCGTGGCCTGTACTTAGGGTGCCCTCGGGTCGGCTCGGGTAGCTAAGTTGAACGCGGGTAAACCAGCAAACTGAGTGATCGGAGGTGGGCCCGATCGATTGCTGATGTTGCCACGGGTCACGGCTAGCTGGTTAGGACCCTTGGTTGGGCCCGGTAACTGGGGCGTCGACATGATGATGCCGTTTGTCTGGTGGTCTGGGTGACCCTCGCTCCTCGGTGAAGAGTCCCCTGATGCGACAGGCTGTTCTGAGTCCTGAGTTAACCCGATTGTTGGAGCGTCGGTAGTATAATGTCGTATGTAGGGTGTCCGAGGGTGATCCCCGAATCTTCACAGAGTGCCGTAAGGTACGGCAGGTTGTCCTGACTCCCGAAACTGACCCGTTTGTCTGGAAACTGGCTGGCATAGTGCCGTTTGCTCGAGGCCGCTCCCCAGTTGTTATGTTGCGCCGTTTGACCCGGTGACACATCTCGATTTCCGAGCACAACTTGACTGGTAGAGTAACTTTGGCGATGTGCCGTTTTGCTACATTTAGAGAGTATTTTCCTATGCTTAATCCTTGATTAATTCGAGAAAATAAGCCGGTGTCAACAGATATGCACATGCATTAACATATGCAATGCATAATATGCATGGACCTGATAATATGGAATTAACACATGTGCATTGGCTTCTATATGCAAAGATCTGCAAAATGTGCATGGACTTTGTATATGCATCGTGCAAATGTGCACGGACCCTTTTGCTATAAACAGTGCATGTGCACAGACCTTGATGTGCCATCGTGAAAATGTGCACATACCCTTTTACTGCAAATGGTACATGTGCACAGACCCTGATATGCCATGGTACAAATGTGCACAGACTTGCATGTGCGTTGAAGGAAAAAAATGCATGGACCTTTTAGTGCTGAAAGCAACACATGCACAGACCATGTAGTGCTGACAGCAAAATATGCATTGACCTTGATATGCTGAAAGCAAAACATGCACAGACCCTGTAGTGTTGACAGCAAAATATGCATAGACCTTGATATGCTGAAAGTAAAACATGCACAGACCTTATAGCATATAAAGCAAAACCTGCAAAGACCTTGTAGTGTAGAAAGCAAAACATGCACAGACCTTATGTGCGTTGAAGGTAAATGTGCACCGACCTTGTATGCGTTGAAAGGTAAATGTGCACAGACCTTGTAGCTTTGAGAGCAAATGTGCATAGACCTTTAGAGCAGGATTGTATATGTGCACAGACTTCAGTGTGCGTTGAGAGCAAACGTGCACTGGCCTTCTTGGCAGAATTGCAAATGTGCACAGACTTCAGTTTGCGTTGAAGGCTAAATGTGCACTGACTTCCTTTAATAGAGATCACATGTGCACAGACTTCAGTTGTGCCTTCTTAGCAAAAATCTACATGTGCACCGACTTGAGTTTGCGTTGAGTACAAACATGCACCGACTTTAGTTCAGCATTTGCATATGAGCACAGACCTTGTAGTGTGCTATAATGCAAATGTGCACCGACTTCCTTATCAGTAATGCATATGTGCACAGACTTGTATGTGTTGGAAGGCATATGTGCACCGACCTTGTAGGCAGAAATCCATATATGCACCGACTAGGCTTCTGTGTTGGTAAGATGTGCACCGACCTTCATGTTGTGATGGCTGGATGTCCACCGACCTTGGTCTGTGCTGGTGAAAGGTGCACTGACCTTGGTCTTACGCTGAGATGTGCACAGACCTTGGTCTTGCACTGAAGTGTGCACAGACCTTGCTTCCTGCACTGAAATGTGCACAGACCTTGGTTCGTGCTAGCCAGAAGTTGCACCAACCTTGGTCTGTGCTAGTCTTGGATATGCACCGACCTGGAGACTCATGTGCACATACTTTATGTGAAAGAGGAAAACATGCACTGACCCTGCAACATGCATGGCCCAAAAGGTGCACCGACCTTGCATGTAGACTGACAAAGTATGCACCAACCTTTACTATGTTAAAGGCAAATATGCACCGACTTCATTAAGCATGTGAAACAAGTGCACCGACCTTGTTTGATAGTATGAGAGAATGTGCACCGACCTTGGATGCTTGAAAGTAAAACTAGCATCGACCTTAGTTCTCAGCTTAGCAAATGTGCATCAACCTTCATTACTATTCCTGGTCAAGGTGGCATCGACTTTGGAAAGTAGCATCGACCTTCAGTTGCTGGAGCGCTGAAGTAACATCGACCTCAGTTGCTGGAAGGCCGAAGTGGCATCGACCTTAGTTCATCGACCTTAGTGCCTCATACTAAGATATGCATTGACCAAATCTATCAACGAGCTGACTTCCAGTTTGATCAGTAGCGTTAACCTTCATTGACCAGTGTTGACCAGTGTTGACTTTTTAAGGAATATTTTCGCCTCTTCATGGACCAATCAATACATTAGAAATGCCATTAGCAACAGTATTATCAACCATATGTATGACTCATAGTTCAAGCATCATTAAAACATATTTAAGGAATTAAACCATAGCCACAGGGGCACAACATTCTCCCCCTTTTTGATGATGACAACTATGAGTCATTATTAGTACATTGTGAGTCAAGGTGCAAAGAAATATAATCATGAATTGAAGCACAATGACTTTCTCTTCCCATATTCATACCTTTCTCTCCCCCTTACGCATTCAACCCTTAGCATATTCAGAGAATGACTCATAAAAATCTCTCCCCCTTTATCACCAGCAAAAATAACAGCAATGGAGAGAATATATGGCATGGTTGGCAAGGAAGGGAATAGAGTAGTAGATTATTAGCACAGGAAGTATAGAGTAAGTAAAGTGGCATGCCTGTATGGAGCAATTTGACATTTTTTTCAGAAATTGGCGTTAAAGAGACATACCTCAACATTCAATATTTCAGAAATTGATGTGGAAATACATGTCAATGGTTGTACACTTATTAAATTTAACAAATAAAAACAACCAGTACTGGGATGCCAATGATAGGACTGATACCAATTGACCAATTGTTGATAAGCAGTTGTAGTACATGGTCATGGGAGGTTGCATTTCAAGATGCAGATTCAAGTTTTTCAATTAAGAGTGACAACCATTGTTTGGTTGGGTCCCGTGAGACCAGTTGTTGGGTCCCAATTAATGTCAGGTCACTCATGAGGCATGCCAACAGAGGACCAGATAAATTGGCATCGGATGCCATGAGTTCATTAACATGCATGCAAGAGATTTAATCATGGCAAGAAAATGCAGTTAAAGAACAGTTTGAAACCAGATTTTTAGGTTTTTCTAGTTTTCATATTTTTAAGATTTTATATACAATGCATGGGAGAGGGAAAATGCAAACCACCTAAATGCATGACAAGCTAAACCCAGTTGCATTGAAGATATGATACCAAATGATGAGAGTGCAAAGATTCCAATTGTTAGGAATGGTGATGCTTTCATGGTAGCCAGGATAGACTATGCAGATTGTCCAGAGAAAACAAGTTTCAATGAGCATCAAAAGATAGCTTGTCTTACAAGGAGATGGAGGTTCTTAGATCTGAAACCAAGTTCATAAAAGCAGAGTTATAGATTTTTCAGAATCTCCAGTTATGGAATTCTACTGACGCAGCCCTTATAGTAAGATTGGTTTAACTCTAATGAAATCTGAACTTCTCAATATAAACGCTTGAAAAATCTATTTTCAATATTAATAGAAGTGAACCAGAAATTCATACAAAAATAAATTAACCTCCTCTTATCTTACTCATTCAATTCCATTACCTCCTGAGAGAGTTACTTTGAACAGTATTGAGGCTAAACACTTAGGGAACTCTAAAATCAATCAAGAGTACTACACATTCAGATTTTTATTTTGAAACCACTTTTGAAAATTGACTGTTATCATTTTACGAGCAGTCAAGTGTAGCATTCACCTTTTGACGTGAGTGTACACGTTTACCAGACGCAAGCACCCCCAGTTACTCAGTGTAGCTCACACTTTTGCCTCAATTAGAACAGAGATAGCATGGCATTTCATGACGCGGTCTTCTCCACTTCTTTGGTGAAGGGACTCAGTTTCTCAATGATTCCAATGCCATTGCTCTGCCTTAAAGCACTGAACTCAGCATACACCTTTTTACATGAGGATATACGTTTATCAGATACCAATATCCCCAGTTACTCAGCATGGCTAAGATTCAGCATAAATAATGTAATTCCTTTTGAAATGTTCAGAAACACCAAATGTTTTAAAAATAATATAAAATAGGAGTTTCTCAAACAAGGATGCCTTTGTACTTAAAATAAACTTTCAAATTCAAGAAGACATAACTTGTCAAAGCATGAAAAGCTAGTTTAGGTCTATTAAGCCTGAGCACAAACATTTTCAAGATTATTGATAAAAGGGCTCGTGAAATCATTAATTTCAAACCAATAGCTTTCATGTGCAAGGCAGTCACAGAACTCAATAAAATAAGATTTTTCTTGAAGATTTACTCTAATTAGCAAACTTGAAAACATATAGAAGATCCTCCAAGAAGTTCAAAGTATTCAAGGAATTCTGGAACTAGATGGCTGGTTATACAAGAAGGTAGATTCAAGACAATCTAGAAAGCCTTATGGGCATGAAAAAGTATTTCAGACTCGAGGTACAATCATGGAATATTATGCAGGTCTGATTTGAGCAGGGAGTGCTAATGAGTAAAGGATGAGAGTTTAAGATAAACACTCCCCCTGAAGTTGTGCATAGGGTTCGGACAGAGAACATAATGCAAACTGAGCACATGACAATCAGAAATGAATGCATGAATGCAGACTAAATTCCAGATGTTGACTCGCCCTAAAAAAGTGCATGGGTTGAGAATGGAGTGTGTAACCTAAGACATGAATGAATGCACAATGCCCTAAAGATGCTTCCAATGGAATATGCATTTTTGTGTTCTTTTAACATGATGAACCTTGAGGAGCATGAGATCACAAAATGATGCAGACTCAATTTATTTAAAATGCATTTAGTGCTGAAACACAAGGTCCGGCACCAAATTTTTAAACTCCCCCTTTGAACAGTGGTTATGAGCAATAATGCCTACATGAGTGATGAGTTAAAATAAACGCAGCCATGGCAGAGATCATCAAAAGCAATGATTAACAATGCTAAGTAAGAAGTTCATATGGCTGTTAAAAGGTAGAGGGAATCAAGCGGCAACTCAATCATCATATCGATTTCATTAGCATGACAGATTTTTCATGGATTATGCAACTGGAATAATTGATCTCTGGTACAGGGTGGAGGTTGGGATATGAGATCCTTCTCACGCATAGTGAGAATTTTGGGCAAGCTTGACTTGCCTTTCATTTCTACACCATTTGATATAACAGAGGTCAAACAGGTGTAAGCAAATAATCTAGCTTAGAAGCTTATCTCACACCATGGGGAGTGATTCAACAGTTTAGGGAGATGCATTCAGCTTGCAGAACTAATTGAAATCAACACATGCCTATTATGCAATGTATAACAATGCAAGCCTACTATGTAAGATATCATAGTAAAAGATTATTTACATACCCGTGTCTTGAGCATTTATTTTTCAGATTGAGCTTTGCTCAGCTCCAAGGCACCTGCACCCACAATTCTCATTTTGAATTTGGTTGTACCCAAGCTTGCTTGGGTCCTTATGGGTTAGTTCTTTGGACAGCTGCATTTTTCTTTCTTAATGCAGTCAAGTCATCTTCCCTCATTGTATGGCAGTCATACATCTCATGCCCATTTTTCCCACAATAGAAACAACGCACAGAGAATTGAGCATTCTTCATATGAGCATGTGGATGTGCGTTTGGCTTTTGTGGGTGTACAGCGAAGTTACCTCTTTTGGCATGAACGTGGGTTCTACCTTTCAAGTGCCAACAACCTTGGATTGTATGGCCAAACTTACCACACTGGAAACAGCATGGAGGCTGTCTTCTTCTATTGACGGTTTGGTGCATCGACCTGCCTTTCTGGGTGCGTCGATGCATCTGACTACCCAAGGGGTTGCGAGTAGGATGGTGCTGAGCACATTTCCTGCTACCGTTGCCCTGTCCTTTGCCTTTCATATGTTGTATCATTCTTAGCTCATCATTTCTCAAGGTAAAATAGTTGTGCACAGTGTGACCCTACCTGCCACAATAAAAATAATGAACGTTAATTTTATGAGGAGCATGATATTTGCATTGAACCCACTGTTATGCATATCAGGATGAGCAAACTAATTTATGTTTTCCTTTTGAGCAGCATGCGATTTAGGGTGACCCTTCTAGGTGCTAGCTTCAGAGATGGAAGAGATGTATGCCTTGCTTCGAAGGGATTTTTTGTTAGTGGGGTTGTGACCCAATCCTTCTTCACCCTGCGTATGCTTAGATAGAGAATCATTTAACTCTTTGATTTCATTCTCCAAAGAGGAGATATGTACTTCATACTCAACAAGGTCCTCTTCGCAAGTAGTCAATTGCTCATTGAGCGTGACATTCACCTTTTTAAAATTCTCAATTTCTAGCTCTAGGGCATGCACTTTTTTAGAACTATTATCAATAACAGATTTGCCTTTTTCAAGAGCAACCAGCTTTTCAGTCAAGAGATTTATCTGATCTTTTAGCATTTCATTTTCTCTCTTAAGATTTGGATTTTGTTCAGCAACAACCTTATTTTCAATCAAGCTTTGATCATGTGTTTCAGATTTAGATTTTTCCTGTAACCTTCTTACAATTTCTTCCAATCTACTAATCTCAGCTTGAAGAATTCTATTTTCATCTTTTAAATAGGCAATGGTTTGATTACGCATATCCAAGTCAATGGTAAGAGTGTCATTAAGCTCTTCAAAAGCTGAACAATTTTTACAGAAGGAACTCTCACCTTGACTACTTTTCTTCACATCCTTTTTCAGTTTTCTATTTTCTGATTTCACCTTTTTGTACTGCTTTATCAACTCATCATAGGCCTCCATGAGTTCTTCAAAGGTAAAGTCCTCGGAGTCAGAGCTTACCTGAGATGAGCATGGATTGCTTGACTGCTCTGATCGGTCAGCCATGAGGCATTCATGCGCTTGTTCTTCTCCCTTCTCATGGATACTCAGCAATCTGTCCAAGATTTGCTTGGTTGTGCTGTAGGTGGACACACGATTAAGTAACCTGAAATTAACTACAGCTTTTATCAAGTTGAATGCTGCAAGGTTATCAATATGTTTGCTCTTGTGTTCAGCAGACCATTCATCTGAATTTGATGACAGCTCATGAGGACCAATGTATATGAGATTCCACAATTTATGGATCTATGGATTTGACATAGACAAACATTCTCCGTAGCCATATAGAAAAATCTGAACCATCATAAATAGGCGGAGAAGCCATCGAAGCATGTGTAGCAAATGAAGCCATCTGATTAGAATGCACTGGGATCTTTCTCTACAGATCGTGGGATCTTTGAATGGCAGAGCTTGGCTCTGATACCACTTGTTGGGTCCCACGTAGTGCAATCGGATCTAGAAGGGGGGTTGAATAGATCCTATTAAGAAGTTTGGCCTTTTTTTTAGAAACTTAGGTACCAAGATGGTAAACCACTCCTATAAAGCACATAAAACACTTAGATGCAAAACACAGAGGAATGAATAGAAATGGCTCAGATGGAAATGATAAGGCACGGTCCAAAGACTGCACAGATCAAAGCACTGGACAGGTGAGGTAGATACGCTCACGCTGATAGTGAAGCACAAGTCTATGATTAGAATAAACTAGATCTATATGCAAGGTGATCCTCCTTCGCTTGAGTATGCTCCTTAGTGCCTATGTGCAAGGGTACAGCAGGCAGCCAAGGCAATGTAAATGCAATGCAGAGGACAAGAAATGTGCAGACAAGATAACAGAAACCACAACACTTAGGTGAGCGGTGGAAATAACTCACATTGTATACGATGAAGCAAGCATATTAACCTGTGAATGGGGATAGAAAATATGGAGCAATCGCACAAGATGCACAACCCAGAACACAGGAGATTTTTAAGGTGGTTCAGTTGTAAACCCACAACCTACAAACACCCCTCACCAAACTCGGTGAGGCTTTCCTGCTGACACACAGCTTGCGGGCTTCACAAAGCCAATACTGACACACAGCTTGCGGGCTTCACAAAGCCAAACCACATAACAGAACCACCTTCTGTCTATGTTCCTACATACAAAATTGGTAGGGACGGTTCTAAATGAAATGAGTGAAACGAAAAACACAAAGAGGAAAGCACTGTAAGTGCAGTAGAAAAACAAGAGCTAGAGAAATGAAAACACCAACTAAATCTTCAGATACAGATCTGGAAGTTGGTGACTGCAGCTACAATTTTAGATCTGAAGATCTGACTTTTCAAGCAACGGTAGACTGCAAGGCTGCGCTCTTTCAAGGCTGATCTCACTTCTTTCTCTTGCTCTTACAGCACTAGACTGGGTCGCCCTTAGTGCTGGGCTGCTCTCTCACACCACTCAAAGATGTTCTTTGTAGATGCTTTAGGGCGTGGATCTCTCTAGGCAGCAGCAGCTCCTTCTCTTGAGGAAGCTTCATATATATAGGAAGGCCAGGGAAAAATTTTCATGCCACAAGATCTTCTTCCGTTGAAGCATACACCGATGTGAGCTTGAGTGCTTTTCAAGGGCAGCTTCTTCTAGCTTCTCTTTCCATCTTTGAACAAACCCACCTTCTTTCTTGATCTTACTGTGCAATCTGCTTTTGTAGAATATGTCTCCCAGCTGGTATACTTTTGGGGTAGACATTCTTTTTCTTCTTTGCATACAGTGTACAAGGTTGGTAGGCCCTGATTTAGTAGAAGTAATCTGGGCCATCTATTTCTTGAATGCCAGAACCGAGTGATTTCTGATTGGTTCAGAAGTGATAAGATGTAGTGTGTTCTCATTGGCTAGCCATACTACTTCATACGGTACACAGTAGTTCCCTTTTGCTGGCCGAACAGATCTTCGTCAAGTATAAGACTATCTCCTTAAGGTTTGACCCCTTTTGGATGGAGACCCTTGCTAGGTGTTTAGCTGTTGGCCCAGCTTGGTAGAACCTTGGGTTCCTCATCCAGACCTCGAAATCCATGTTTTTGGACATTTGCGGTACCCCTTTTTTCTCTCTGCATCACCCAGTTCATATGACAGAAAACTGGCTTGAAAGCTACTAGGAGACCAATGTAAGTCGACTTACTGAGAAAGATAGGTTGGTTCCATAAGGTGCATCGACTTTGGTGAACTGGTCTTCAATATGTGCATAGACCTTACTTCTTGTGATATCAGAAGTAGCATAGACCTTAGCTGCAATTATGACTTATTAGCATAGACCATTTATGATATGTAGAGACATTAACATAAGCAATGCATAATATGCATGGACCTGATAATATGGAATTAACACATGTGCATTGGCTTCTATATGCAAAGATCTGCAAAATGTGCATGGACTCTGTATATGCATCGTGCAAATGTGCATGGACCCTTTTGTTGCAAACAGAGAATGTGCACAGACCTTGATGTGCCATTGTGAAAATGTGCACATACCCTTTTGCTGTAAATGGTACATGTGCACAGACCCCGATCTGCCATGGTGCAAATGTGCACAGACTTGCATGTGCGTTGAAGGAAAAAAATGCATGGACCTTATAGTGTTGAAAGCAACACATGCATAGACCCTGTAGTGCTGACTACAAAATATGCATTGACCTTGATATGCTGAAAGCAAAACATGCACAGACCCTGTAGTGTTGACAGAAAAATATGCATAGACCTTGATGTGCTGAAAGCAAAACATGCACAGACCTTATAGCATAGAAAACAAAACCTACAAAGACCATGTAGTGTAGAAAGCAAAACATGCACAGACCTTATGTGCGTTGAAGGTAAATGTGCACCGACCTTATATGCGTTGAAAGGTAAATGTGCACATACCTTGTAGCTTTGAGAGCAAATGTGCACAGACCTTTAGAGCAGGATTGCATATGTGCACAGACTTCAGTGTGCGTTGAGAGCAAACGTGCACTGACCTTCTTGGTAGAATTGCAAATGTGCATAGACTTCAGTTTGCGTTGAAGGCTAAATGTGCACTGACTTCCTTTAATAGAGATCACATGTGCACAGACTTCAGTTGTGCCTTCTTAGCAGAAATCCACATGTGCACCGACTTGAGTTTGCATTGAGTACAAACATGCATCAACTTTAGTTCAGCATTTGCATATGTGCACAGACCTTGTAGTGTGCTATAATGCAAATGTGCACCGACTTCCTTATTAGTAATGCATATGTGCACAGACTTGTATGCGTTAGAAGGCATATGTGCACTGACCTTGTAGGCAGAAATCCATATATCTACCGACTAGGATTCTACATTGGTAAGATGTGCACCGACCTTCATGCTGTGATGGCTGGATGTCCACCGACCTTGGTCTGTGCTGGTGAAAGGTGCACTGACCTTGGTCTTGCGCTGAGATGTGCACAGACCTTGGCCTTGCACTGAAGTGTGCACATACCTTGCTTCTTGCACTGAAACGTGCACAGACCTTGGTTCGTGCTAGCTAGAAGTTGCACCAACCATGGTCTGTGCTAGTCTTGGGTATGCACCGACCTGGAGACTCATGTGCACAGACTTTGCGTGAAAGAGGAAAACATGCACCGACCCTGCAACATGCATGGGTCAAAAGGTGCACCGAACTTGCATGTAGACTGACAGAGTATGCATCGACCTTTGCTGTGTTGAAGGCAAATATGCACCGACTTCATTCAGCAAGTGAAACAAGTGCACCGACCTTGTTTGACAGTATGAGAGAATGTGCACCGACCTTGGATGCTTGAAAGCAAAACTAGCATCGACCTTAGTTCTCAGCTTAGGAAACGTGCATCGACCTTTATTACTATTCTTGGTCAAGGTGGCATCGACTTTGGAAAGTAGCATCGACCTTCAGTTGTTGGAAGGCCGAAGTAGCATCGACCTCAGTTGTTGGAAGGCCGAAGTAGCATCGACCTCAGTTGATCGACCTTAGTGCCTCATTGTGAGATATGCATTGACCAAATCTGTCAACGAGATGACTTCCATTTTGATCAGTAGAAACCTTCATTGACCAGTGTTGACCAGTGTTGACTTTTCAAGGAATATTTCCACTTCTTCATGGGCCAATCAACACATTAGAAATGCCATTAGCAATAGTATTATCAACCATATGTATGACTCATAGTTCAAGCATCATTAAAACATATTTAGAGAATTAAACCATAGCCACAAGGGCACAACACAGTCGGCCTACCCGGCGCATTAAAGAATGAAAAGACCTCTACCGCTCTGAATTGGACTTCCTGTCCCGATCAGAGAACAAAAAAATCCTTCCATGTTGGCTCGGACGTTCCGTCCAAGTCAATGAATAAAAAGACCCATTGACCTTCCGTCCAAGTCAATGAATAAAAAGACCCCTTGCTTTGGCTCGGACCCTCCGTCCAAGTCAATGAACAAAAAGACCCCTTGCTTTGCCTCGGACCTTCCGTCCAAGTCAATGAATGAAAAGACGCCTTGCTTGGCTCGGACCCTCCGTCCAAGTCAAGGAACAAAAAGACCCCTTATTTTGGCTCGGACCCTCCGTTCAAGTCAATGAACAAAAAGACCCCTTGCTTTGGCTCGGACCTTCTGTCCAAGTCAATGAATGAAAAGACCCCTTGCTTTGGCTCGGACCTTCTGTCCAAGTCAATGAATGAAAAGACCCCTTGCTTGGCTCGGACCCTTTGTCCAAGTTAATGAACAAAAAGCCCCTTGCTTTGGCTGCTCGGACCCTCCGTCCAAGTCAATGAACAAAAAGACCCCTTGCTTTGGCTCGGACCTTCCGTCCAAGTCAATGAATGAAAAGACCCCTTGCTTGGCTCGGACCCTCCGTCCAAGTCAATGAACAAAAAGACCTCTTTTTCTTTGGCACTCACCCCGTGTCAACGAATAAACCACGTCATTGCCCGGCACCCTGTCGACACTGGCGAATAAACCCTTTGTTTCAAACTTTCCACCTGAATACATCAACTAGCACACAAACTCTTCACGTTCCATCGGGTTCCTTTCAAAGCCTTCGGCTTGGACTTCCCTGTCTGAGTCGATGAATAAACAACATTCCTTAACCCAGCATGTGTTACCAACCCCCCCCTCGGGACTAGCCTCTTCCAGTCGGCTTAGGCATTTCCCCTAGGTCGACGCATAAACCCTGTCTCTTTGCTTTGATATTAACCCCATACCAATGACTAAACCCCCCCACTCAGGCTAGACCTCCCGGTCCGCGTGCCCACGCGGTGAAGCGGTCCCCTCATCCCTTTGCTGAAGGAGTGAGCGCTTTCTCGCTAATTCACACCAAACCAACGGTCTACTGGCTCGGAAAAGGAAATAATGTACTAAAGAACTCTGCACCCGCGGGCCCCGTGCACTCGTCCCTCGCTTGCGCCTCCCTTTGCTAAAGACACTCCCCACAGGCGGAGAGCAGGCTTAAGGGAGTGAATCACAATGCCGATGGCCGAATCAGGAAGAAACCTGAGTAATCTGACATGGGTTCGGCACATGTCAAGAATCACTTGGAATTATAAACCGAGGCCCAGAAGCTTCAAAATGGACACCTCGGAAGCAGTGCATTACTAAGGCAGTACTAGAGGTCAAGCACTTGTCTGAACCTGTTCGGAGTAAACGAGGCAAAGCCACCAAAATACCCCTATTGCCATTTAAAACGGCGCCACCTTAAATGGCATGACCAACCAACCTAAACTGGTGCAGTGCTGAAACGACGTGCTTAAGACTCCTTGGCCATTAAAACGGTGTGCCCTTATTGCCTCCCTTCTCTTGTTTTTGTTTGAAAATGGTGCGCCCTCCACTTCTCTCTTGGCCCATCCTTAAACTGGCGCGGCCTGCTCTCCCTTGACCATCCCAAAATGGCGCGCAAGTGATCTCTATCTGAAATGGCGAGGGCAAGGGCCTCCTAGGCCTTTAAACTGACGCACCAAGTCGCCGCTGGAAACGGCATGGGAAGCATCCCGTCCGGGAAACAGAACTCTATTTTCGCTGTAACTAAACAGGGGAGCAAGGAGGCATAAACAAGAAGCCACCCCGGCGACCTCCGGCAGGGCATTCAATGCCCGATTCGATGAACTGTCAAAGAATGCTTGTGTGGGCACTTTGTCCCCCAGGAAAACCCCGGACCTTCACGTTCGAGATCGACAGTGCATAGCAAATCACTGTCGACGCTAGGACAGGCAATCTGATAGTAGCAGAGACATCCTATCCTCTAACGATCTACCGCGTACCGTGCGAATCAACGGACGATAGTGCAGCAGTCAACTCCCCGTTCTCTTGCGAAGAAGGAAGGAAAGTGGCAGGAGAAAACTCCCAAAGAGAATAGCTCTTCGGGTTCTATATATAGAGTGGGCTCATCACAAATAATAAGAGGATGATAGAAAGGAGAACGCCCAGAGGAGGAGGTTGAAGAACAAAAAGAGAGAGCTCCCCCCCTCCCCCTTACAAAAAAAAATCAGAGAAGCAAGCTTAAGGGCGCCGTTAGCTCCCGTGTGGGCAGGGTGAAGAAAGGAGGGAGAAGAGAAGAGAGGTGAGAGTGGAGGGGGGAGGAGCTTATGCTCTATCCCCCCCTCCCACCAGCGTATTTTCTTTTTTTCTCCTGTTGTTTTCTTGTTATGGGGCAGATTCCCCTCTTGTAGATGTTTCTCCCGTATGTCCCTTTGCTCTTATGAGTGAATAAAAAAAAGACTATTGTGATATTATATGTTGTGTTCTACCTTATTAGCATCCTTCCTTTTCTTTATCTTTTGATCACTCAAGGCCCTTTAGAAGCCTACTTTTATGGAGTATGGATTTTGGGGGATCCGTCCAAAGGGTGAATAGCGATGGCCTCATGCTCGACAACATGGTGAACTCATGTTCCAAAAGTTTAGAAGCTACGGCCCGTGAGCCACTAGAACCCCTCGAAGGCTAGTCCTCGGGCTTCCATGCTCATCTCTGGGTCATCGGGCAGCTATCTTTACCTTACCCAAATTTTAGAGGTCATCCTGGAGCATTACGATTGACGACTCTCTATTTTACACCTCGCAAACCGGGTCCGGGGGAGGTGCTGCCGAATTTTCGCTAGGAACGCGAACAACACAAGGATGAATGATCGAGCGATGCCAATCATAAGAACAAAAAAAATGAATGAATGAATGAAAAGAGCCCTCTACGGACAAAAAAAATGTGTCTGAGCTTTCATGAACTTGACATAACACAATCTCTGCATTTCTGAATACATATACGCAGTAAACTTCTATAATCTGCACTTAAATCTCCCTGCTAACCCATCCTACCAGGCGAACCAAAATCAAGTCTCAAGCCTTGAGCCAGGAGGGGTCGACTCCAAGGGTCGACCCTTCCAACGCCAGGCTCTACTGGGCCTCATCCTAAAGCGGCGCCGTCACACCCCTCTCTTAAACCGGCGCATCTTCCGCCATGCCGTTTTAACCTCCTAAACCGGCGTGCCTTCGCCCATGCCATTTCAGCCTGCTCCCATGCCCCCTCTAAACCGGCGCGCCCTTAGCCATGCCGTTTTAACCGAATAATCCCCACGTCATTTTAACCGCATGCACTCCACTCACAGGTCCTCTTTATCATCCATATTATGTATTTGTCACCCTTGTGCATACATTCGTCACCCTTAGCAGTGCATTTGTCACCCTTGTGCATGCATTTGTTGCCACTAACGTGCATTTGTCACCCATCTCCCATCCCTCTATATGAAAAAAGAAAAAAATAAGCTAAAACGGGTGCACAACTCACACATTGGCAAAAAAAAGAGAGAGAACATGGAGGAAGTAAAAAAGAGAGGAACATATAAGATGAAGAGCATCCAAAACACTAAATAACCAAACACAATAAAGGGTACCAATAATAGTTAGATAAAAGAAATTCAAACAACAACAAAAATGAGAATAGTAATAGATGGACAAAATAAAGTACATCCATGCACGTAAATAAAAAAAGGGGAAGTTCAATAACCAAGATAATAATAATTATAACGTCCGCCCCAGAGTCTTCACTTCCCCAGACCCAGTGAAAGGAATATTAATGACGCCCTAGCAAGCCGTGTTCGGACCTTGGGGATCACCCCGATATGGCCACGATTCGGTATCGCCCCGGGCCAATAGCTCAATAAACTGGACCCGTTCTAATTGGGGTTCGATCTTGCTCTCTCATTAAACTTGCCATACACGCGGCAGACATTTGCATAGTTTTATCGCCGTCTTTTATGCTACAAATGCAGACTTCCGTCCGAACATGAAATGGTCTGCGAGTGGCCGACATATCTGTAAATGTTTGCACCCCAATGTGGGGTCTGTCTAAACGTTGTTCAAGATTTCATTCTCTCATTTCGTTAATATTAATTTTAGGCCATAGGGCCCCTTTTCCTCGTGACTAATCAAGGGTTTTCCCCTCTCTGAGAGGATGTAATTAACATCGTGACCTTTACGGCACGGCGGGTTATTTATCTCAACACGACACACATAATCATCTGACTAGTCAGATCAAGCGCACCCTGGGTCCCGGACCACTCTGGTCTCAGAACCCGAATAAATCGTCACCTCGGTGATTGGCACACCCTCGCACAAATAAACCGAACAAATAAATGAACAAACGAATAAATAAAATTAAATAAAAGAAGTGTTCCAAAAGTGCATCCACATTACCCACTGTTGTTATCGTTGTTACTTGCTGTCATTGCTTCTTGTTGTGTAGTGGGGATCCGCGGGACCCCTACGGAGCTGATGAGACAAGGCTCACCCCTTTTTCTTTCAGGTGGAGGTTTGGGTGCTTAGCGCGGCGCCAGAGGTGATCCTTAGTCACCAGCCTGCCAAAATTAGGGTATGCCCTTGACGTGGTACTTTCTTTTCTATTGTACTGTACTTGGACTCTGGACTGTTAATTATTTAATTATGTTAATCATTAACTCTTAATTTCTTGCATTTAACTTCTGTAATAATTGTTAAATTTTAAATTCAGCACTTTAATTTCTACAGTTATTTTAGATTTATGTGTACACCAACATCCACAATCTAACCCTTCCGACCTCTATTGCTCGTGGGTGGCGGGTCGGGATTCGGGTTGCACCGGTTACTTTTCGGTACCTCGATCTCGGGTCGTTACAGCTTGTGGAGTAAAGGGGTAGCTGGATTGAAGTGGGACATCATGAATGGGCTTACTGGAATACCCTTGGAACGGGCTTTGAACCCTTGGAAGAGTGAATTGAGAGGCAGCCAGAGCATTCCCTCAGGAAGCCAAGGTGATCAGATCTTCGGGAGTGTATCGAGATAAAACGTTGATCAACTCTTGATCCTCGCGAGACAAGAGTGTGGGAGGTGAAGAGGCGTAATCTCACGCTGATCCTAAGCCGTGAGATCTGGGAGGAATCTTTTGATCACGGTCACCATGTCTGTATGAACTGCAAGGTAGGAAATGGGTCAGAGGTGTCTAGGGAGGATTCCCTGGGGAAAACCCTCTGATGCTTAAGTTAGCAAATGCGATAGAGCATGAAGGTGAAGAGAGAGGGTAGGAGAGAGGGGGCGCGAGATTATTCTCCACCAAAAAGTGTGGTGGTTTTCTGTCAAGACCATTGCCTTACCTTCTCATGGGGTCTCCCTGGAGTTTATATAGCAATCCATTTAACGTAATAGTCCAGGGAGCTAAGAGGGCTTCGGGGGGTTACGTCCTTATAGTGGGCTCATTATGTTGCAAGGACTTTTGCCCTCCCCTACCCTTTGGAGTTCCCTGCTCCTGCTGGATGCGTAACAGACGCTGGGATGAGCTTCCGACAGTCGGTCTGAGCCAGAGGCGTTGGCTCGGGATTTTGTCCTGAGCGATGAGTGTATAGCTCGGATAGGCCATATCGGGTCCCCGCAGGGGATCTCTCGACCGTTCTGTCGCTCGAACTTCCGGACCTGAGGGCCACCTAGGAAGTGCTGCTCCGAGTGGATTTTTGGGCTTGAAGTAAGTGGGCCCAAAATGGGGCGGTCACTTTGGGGAGCTGGGCCTGGTTTTATCGAATTGGACCTAGTTGGGCCGTGCTCTCGGATGGTTGATTTTTCCCCTCTCCACTTGTCCCCCTCCTACTCCCGAGCTAGGATTGGGCTCGGATGAGTAGTAGTTATGGGGATGACATTGGTGGCTCGGTTTGGGTGGGGAATTATCTCCGACAGGGGCCACTTAATGCGGTTGTCTTGGGCGTTTGCCTGTAATGATGACTCTTTTGAGTCGATGCGAGGAACCTCTTCCTTGGGTTTCAGAACGTCATGTCGTTTCCCGCCAAGTTCATGGGGAGATAAATATTGCGCGTGCTTGCGTCCCAAACCGCCTTCATTTAGGGTTTTCTTTTTCCACCGCATCAATATTTCGGAAGGGCCCATGCGCCACGAGAGAGATCGGGAAGAGCAGCATTTTACGGAGGCCTTTGCGGAGCTAGCGGAGATTACGGCAGCGACGATTTGCCAGCTTCCACCTCCTCCTAAATCGTCTGACTCGACGCTTTTTTCCTCTTCTTCCAGTTCCTCTCTTTTTTCCATGGCGGAGCAACATCCTTCGTCCGAGATGCGCAAAGCTGGGCCTGGCACGGGAAGTTTGGTGCCGCAGTCTGAGCATCCTATGCGCAGTGAGCTAGGTGAGGCCGAAGTAAAGAGGATGGAGAAGCGGTATGGGTTGCCGTGGAAGTATTTCTTCTCTGCACCACAGGCTCATGAATCTTGCTTGTCCTATCATCTGGGCCTCTTTTGTACTTTCCTTTTGGCATGGAAGAGTGGGTTCCGCCTCCCTCTTTACCATTTTGTTGTGTGATTGCTTCAATTTTACCGACTGGCTCCTATCCAGTTGATCTCCAACACGTATAGTTTTATCTTTTCTTTCATCTTTATCTGCCGCTCGTGCGGGCTCCGCACTTCCTTGGAGCTTTTCAATTCTTTCTTTGAGTTAATGGAGAAGACCCATGCGGGTAAGGGCTTCTTCTATCTTCAGGTGAGGAGGGGAAGGAGCTGTGTGTCCCTTTCCGCCAAAGATTCTTCTCACAAGGGGTGGAAGACCCAATTTTTTTGGGTGGGTTCATCTGTGGAGGATGCCCCCTGGGATTTCCCGTTGGCGGTTAATTTCCACCCGTCTATGCCCCAGAAGCAGGCGATGGTTCCTTCGCAACTGGAGGAGGAGATTAGGGCTCTTCAAGAGAATCGTCGGTCGATCACTGAGTTGATGACCGCGATCAATATCGAGGATTATCCCTCATGTGCATTGTCATCTCACGGTAAGAACCTTAGGGTGCCGCGTCGTCACTTCCGGGTCGAGCAGGTAGGCTCTCTTCCGATGTGTTGACTTTCGCTACTCAGACTCTAGGCGGACGAATGACGAGGGGGAACAGCCATAGGAGCAAGAGATCATCGACCTGGAGGAGATGCCTGCTCCAAGTGAACCCCAAGCTTCCAGGGACCCTTCCTGCACGTGAGACGGGGGCAAGAAGATTGCTCGGGGAGATGCCTCTGAGCGCTGCGGGGCCAAGCGCAAGGATCCATGGGAGCGGATGCTCCTATCTTCGATGAAGGCTCAGACCGCTGAGAAGAAGCGGTTGAAGAATGCAGGGGTCTCTAGTCCGGTCGAGGAGCGTGCTCACCCGACCGAGGGGCGCGCCTACTCGATCGAGGAGTGTCCAGCCGAGGAAGTCCGCTGCCAGGATCTTTTACCCATCGAGCCAGAGGCGGCTGCCACTGTTGGGGGAGGTTTTACCGAACTTGACAAACCGTAGATCTAGGCGGTGGCCTCTGAATTCCTGACCGAAGTTGGTGGGGTGCAGGACGAGGCGACATCCCAGTCCGTGCCAAGCATGGTCGTCCCAGAAGTGGGGACGCTCGGGGGAGATGTTTCGGTCTCGGCTTCTCCGGAAAGGATTCCTCCTCCTTCGGTGGGTGCACCTATCATCTGGGCTTCTCTATATCAACGGTGCCAATCCTTGGTGCCTTCGCTGAATCGGGAAGAAATCAGACGCGGTCCCTCCTCTTTGCTCTTTGAGAGGGTCATGGAGGGCGGTCTGATCATGGCCCAGCTGGGGGCCGAGATAACTGATTTCTTTGCTCGATGGGACAGTGAAGAGAGGTCCCTTTCTCAGGTTCGTGCTGAGTCCGATCGGAAGATCAGTCAATTGACTTCCGAACTTGAAATCTCTCGATGGGAGGCCACCTCGTTCTAGGCTCAGCTCTGGTCGAGCCAAGAGTAGGCTCGGACACTAGTCGATCAGTTGGCCCAGGCTCGCTATATGGCCGACCTGAAGGGCGAGCTCCTGGAAGAGGAGCGTCAGTCTCAGGTCGAGCGCTCCAAGCAGTGGAGGGCCGAGCGGGAGGAGCTTAGCAGCCAAGTCCGGGGGGTCGAGCGAGTGCAGGAGGAAGCCGAGGTCGCGCGGACTGAAGCTGAGGCGAAGCTGTCTGAGACCGAGAGGAAGTTGCTCGAGGCCGAGTAGAGAATATCCGAGCTTGAGAAGGAGGCTGAGCGAGCCATGGCAGGGGCGATTGATCGATACAGAAGTTCGGAGGGCTATCGTGTAGCTCTCGAGGAGGCCGCCTTCTCGTATTATGAGCTAGGCTACCGTCGGGGGCTGCAGAAGGGATTCGCCCAAGGTTACCATCGAGCGGTCGTTGAAGCACAATAGTAGGTGTACGACGAGCTTGTCTTTCCCTCCAGGCAACGCTACGACTCGGACACGGATACCACAGATTCTCCCTCTTCAATGTCGAGCGAAGGAGGTAGTGAGGATGCCTGCAGCTCAGCAGAGGGATCGCCAACTTCGGTCACCCCTAGAGGGCACGCGGTCAAGGTAGTTCCCACACTAGTGGGGTCAGTGTCTGGACCGGCCGTCACCGAGGGTACCGGGGGTAGATCCCTTGGCACTGAGAATCCTTCAACTGCTGAACCTCAAGAAAGGCCGCAGGGGTCTCGGAGTCCCCCTATTTCCATAGACTAGGAGGAATTGTTCCCTTTCCTTTTTTTTGTGTGCAAGGTTGGCCCTTGTGATATGTAATGGCAATAGTATTTAATACATAGTTGACTGTTTCTTACCGCCTTTGGTGCTATTTGACCACCGTATCTGTGGTTACTAAAAAGGTGGAGATGTTTATTTGCGGGTATCTCGCGTGCGGCGACTGTCGTAGTACTGGCGCCTTTCCAACTTTCCATGTCTCGAATGACTTGCCATTTTGCGCGTCCCAGGGGAGCGGTCATTAGAGGGAGAGCAACTGCCCCTTGGGGAAGGGTTGCCGCCTTTCACATTTTTTCAAGGGGAGGATCATTTAAGGTAAGCGTTCCCCCTGCTAGCCTATAAGAAAGGTCCCGGACGGCGCCTCCACTCCTCTTCAACGCTTAAGGCTTTTATTACAGTTCTTCCTCTTTCTCCCTTCTTGCGAAGTGCCTGTCTCTGTGCTGGGAAGTTATCAGCGAAACATGGAAGGCGATGCGGAAGATGATAATCTTGGCGGGCGCCACAGGCGCTCATGCTACTTCGGCGTGGAAGAAGGGACAGCGATGGGCTGGCGACGTGCAAGAAGGGACAGCACGTAACAGCGCGCCTGTTCCCGATCGCTGGACTGCCACCACCATCTTAAGAGGAAGGTAGAAGCGGAGGGAGGTTCAAGGAAATATGGCATCCGGCACGGCAGCCTCGCCCTGCTCCTTCCTCACCTCGGCCCACTTCTCCCTCCTCTTCCATCCCCGCCGTCCTCTTTCTCCCTCTTCTGCTCTTCAACCAACTTCTTCGCTCTTCTTTCACTCTTTGGAGGATGTCATCATCCTTGCTCGCACCACTTGAGGGTGCTTGTTTTCTGTTCGGCTTCCGTCCTCCTTCCAAAAAGTTGGCAGAGGAGACCTTCTCTTGTTTTCCATCCTTTTCTTCCTCTGATACCTCTCTTCTGAAGTCCCGCGATCAATGACACCCAAGAGGGGGGGTGAATTGGGTGATTACAACTTTTAGAAATATTTTATCTGATTCAAAGGAGTATGATGAAGCATCAACTAGGAATTCAAATCTGTTTAACCACAAGCTAGATTTAACAAAATCTATCTCCATGATAGTTCCTTGGTACAAGGCGGAGGTGTGAATCCAGGGACTCTACTCACGCAAGATGCTATTGTCCTGACAAGAGTACTCTTGTCGATTCAAAAACACCTTTTGATATACCAAAGATCTATTTAGATAAAAGATCGATTATGCTAAATCTGAAAAATCAAACCCGAAACAACAATATGCACCGACAATCACACGGAATGGGGGTAGAAGAAATGAGCCAAACCACACAATTCAAACCATAATGCACGACGAATTTTAAGGTGGTTCAGATGCAACGACGGTAACCTACGTCCACCCCTCACTAAAACTCGGTGAGGCTTCACTGCTGGACAACCAGCACGGGGATAATCCCCAACACGGAGCCAAGCTCCAGTACACACGAAGGACGACGCCTGCAAACACACGGGGAACAAACCCCAACACATACACACACACGGGGACACACCCCAACACACACACACGGAGATGAAGTCTCCCACATGATCCGATGACCGAATCACAAACACACACACACACACACACACACACACACACACGCTGCAACAACCGCAGCACAATAAACCACACGACCGTATGCAGACGGTCACACACACACAAACATATGGATCTGGGTAAATCCACACACCCACAAGTGTAGATCTTGAAACAATCCACACACACACACACAAGTGTAGATCTGAAATGATCCACACACACACACACTAAAGTTCACAGATTTAGAAGATTACACACATGAAGCTCAAGAAGTTTAGAAGAATAAACACAAATGAAAAACTTCTAATTTAAGCTCCCCCTAAGTAGATGATGTAGATTCTGAATAAAGCTTGCTTCTCCACTTGATTCCCAATTGATTGGCTTCTACTAGATCTTGAAAAACTTGAGGTTTGATGAAGAACTTCTGGACGGATCACTGTTCACGGAGTTATTTCTGCAGCTCTTTTTCTCCTTTGATGGCCTTCCTTTGATCCCCTTGCATCATTAGGGTTTCTTAGCCCAAGAGTTGTTTTTATAAGACCTAGGATGGTCAAGGGACAAGCTAGAAACTAGATCCATGATTTTAGGCAAGTTGGGTGGATTTTAGACCAAAAAGTCCTAGAGGAAGGCTTTGACCATGTTCAAGAAACAAGGTCAACAATGGCTGCATCGGGACTGACGGTCGACCGGTAGGAGGGGGCGGTCGACCGAAAATTTATAGAGATTGAATTTTTCATTGCTGGGAAAACCGGTCGACCGCCCCTAAGTTGGCGGTCGACCAAAATCTGTAAAATTCTAGATTTCGAGCTGCTATTAATTCTGGTCAACCGGCCCTTGCTCTTAGGTCGACCGAACTGTGAAGATCCTGCAAAAATAAGTTGTTAGCCTAGCAAAATATATCTATATGATCAAGGCTTGTGCTTGCAAAAATATTATTATAATCTGAGCTTCATTCAACCCAATTAACAGTAAGATTCATATAGCACTGCAATCATCCAATGTGAGTGTATCATGTGACCAAGTTTTATTCAACTCAGATTGCTAGTGTTTGTATGAGGGGTTCAAACCTTGTAGCTAGCATAAAAACTGTATGAGGAAAATACATGAAGGTATCAAGTGAGTATATGCAACATGGATAGCACAAGGGACTAGGAAGAGGTTAAATGTTTACACATAAAAACCAAGTGTTCCTTGGAGTTTAATCATTATAAAATCACATATCAACCTATTTCCACCAAGATTCACATAAATAGATATTACCATGCATCTATGTGATATTTAGGTGTCTTCCAACTGTCTCTCTCCTGTAAAAGACAAAGTAAAACATGAGATCTACATAGATATCAAAATCTCCATTCCGAAACCTCACCTTTTGACATCGACTCATTCTTCCACAAACATGAATGATTATCAACTGAATAGAAGTTAAATCGAGCGCATATGGTATAATCATCCATGCATAAACTGTTACATGTTCAGCCACAAAAGTTCCATATGAAAGGAACATGAAACACATTATGAACCTCCAAAAGCCATTTGCCATCTCAACCATACATGAACAGCAAGAGCACAAGGGCTCTTTAGTTATCACAAAGCCAAGTAGCATGTAGCAAAACTGAATCGTATAAATCATTGTAAACTCATGAAACCTCATACCATAAAGTTTAGTTATCATCAAAAATATATACAAGGCATATACAACAATCTCCCCCTTTTTGATGATGACAAACTTTATGACTGACACAGACAGAGCATATTTTTCTCCCCCTTTGACATGATCAAAAAGTGGGAGGAAGGCAAGGAAGTTTAAACTCAGCAAGCAGATTCAAAAATCAATAAGAGCCCACTTCAGAAGAGCAAATGGGGCAATAGAAAGACAAGGATATAGGGAATAGAAGCATGTTGATTCTCTGTGATTCTAGTTGTTGATTATGGAGACAGAAAGGTGTGGAGTCTTAAGAGTTGTAGACAAGGATTCACAAAGCAAGATGATATCATGCAAAGCCAACACCCCATGTAGCAAGTGTAAAGAGTTTGAAGTCCAATTTTTTTTTCATTTTCAGATTTTTACATTTTCTCTTGAGATGCATGAAGCAATATACATACAAAGGATGACATATTAAGTGCACACAATGCGACCAGACAGTTACGTATATATATACATGCAGCATATCTCTCCCTTACTTATTTAAGAATGGAATGAGTATAAGAAGGATGCATGAGAGTCATGACAACCGGAGTGCATATGTATAGCACATAGGAGATTGTGCAAACATATAGGAGATTCATGCAATTACTAAAGCAGTCAATCAATTTTTTGAATACATAATAAATCAAATTTCCAGATGTGTAAGTGAGTAACATGAAAAATGATAGTTGCAATATGGATATTCAGATTTTCAGATCAACACAAGGAGACATTTTACAGACTGCACTTCAATTTTAAGAACAGCGTATTGGAGGCTACGCTCTACCTCAGTAATTTTATCACATCAAATTCTTCAATGATTTCACAAAGATAATCAAAATTTTCTAAGAATGACCAGCTTCAAATAATTCATTTTTACGCGAGTAGACGCATGGAGCTCATGCTAGAATCCCCGGTTACTCAGAATATTGAACCATTTCACTTCATTTTGAACAGAGGTACTGTCACGCCCCGAACCGATAGTAGCGGGAAGCGATGCTCTGAACGTGACAGCCAAACAGTCATGATAATTCGAGCTGAAAATAAATGAACACAAAAATTGATATTCAAAACATGGAGGCCATTAATTTGAGAAAAATATAATTTTATTAATATTTGGAAATTTAAATACAATTTGACTCGATAAAAGAAATAAAGAAGAGAAAATAGCAAGACCACTATACAACTAGACTCAAGAAAACAAGGAGACTCAAGTCTCAAGGCTCCTGGTTCACTCGATCACGCTATCCCGATCCCAATTTCAAGCGTTCCATCTACCACGTTACCTGAAAAGGATGGAGATAAAGGGGGGATGAGCGAAAGCTCAGTAGGAATTACACTCTATCACCAGGCAAAGTTTAAGTAATTAGCCATTTTCATGAATGTATAAATAAAGCGAGAAATTCAATAAAACAAGTTGGTAACCAACAAGACCAGAAGATAATTGATAGCTAGATGGAAAGGAACATTTCAAATCGAGGTAGCAAAATAAATAACCAGAATTTCACGTGAGTGGCCACATACATTGTCAAGTCAAGTCAATACATCATACACGATAATAAGTGAATGGCGATTTATCAAGTCAAGTCAAGTCGAGTCATGCAAGCAAGCACTTCCTGCTTTCAAGCAAGTATAACAAGTATCACAAGAGTGTGGAATGTCGTAGACCCAACATGCTAGATAGTACCGGTGCCAAATGCCACACCTAGCCATTCACCTCCCCGGGGATCAAGTACTTTTCGGGTGTGCCTCCCAGGACCAGACTGGGCCCTTTAATATGTTTGCCTTGGTATTGATTTGTTTGGATCATAGATCCCACGAAATCTAGACATCCACAATGTTTAATGGCCAAGAGTTCCAAGGTTTAAGCTATGTAACTTACCAACTAAGATCAAATGATATTTCAATAGAATTGGAATGGATATCAAGTGGAAGAACAAGGATCAAGCAAGATTTCACTGTCCAAGGCCAACCTTGATATGACTGCTATTACAACAATAAAACATGGAGAATCATATTAAATCTCGATTGTAGTGGTCAATAACTAGGCCGCTAAGGTCACTTAGCGGTCTCATGTTGGGCCGCTAAGGTCACCGATCAGTCCAGTTTGGACTGGCCCAAAACACGAATCAAATCACATTTTTGGGTTCAAGTCTTGGGGTACAACCCGTGCGGCGTCCTGGTGGGATTCCCAGGCTCACGGCGACTTACTGTCACGCCCCGAGCCTTTATTACAGCGGAAGACTAACTCGAGGAGCGCGAACAACCGGCATGATAAGCCTCTTGCAAGTAAGAACGATCAGAGCCCAAGATAATCACACAAAATGAATGCAATTGCACAATATTTACTAAAAATCCAACTTCATTCAATTATCAATCAAATATTCAAAATACAATAACTGTTTCCACCATCTTTCACTCTACTAGACTCAAGAAATAGGAAAATTACATTGACTCCATCTAAACAATATAGACTTCCTAAGTCTTCGCTCATCTTTATTCACTCTCGGATCCGCTACTTGAACATTCTGAACCCAAACCAGACTCACTTTCATTTCCTGAAAAAGATTAGAAATAGGTAATGCGTACACTTGCCTAGTAGGTATCTTCGCATCAACATGAAGGCACTATTAAAGTAATTAACAATTTAGCTCTAAAAGAAGTAAGGCAAAATCATGTGAATGCGAATATCGTGTGATTAAACCAAAGTAACACGATAATCATATAAGATAGTGTGAACAAGAATGAACAAGAATGAATGTAACAAGAACATGATGTTTGGCCTTTCATGAACAAGAATGTATCGAGAATGCACTTTCACTTTCAAAACGATAAAGGTTACGCACGAGAATGTCAATCATGTAGCAATTTACTAGATTTTCACGAGTACTCATGGTTTTCACTTATTTATAAAGAAAGTACTCCCAGCGCAATGCGACGCCAGTAGCATCATACCCCATGGTTTATAAAATAGTATGTTTCCGGCAATCAGCCGTGGGGACTAGCATAGAGCCCTTGGACACAATCAGCGCCCGAACTGCATCTTCACGTATAAATCAAGCTACTTCCATGAGTGTAACAATAAAGTATGGCCAAGAATGTAATAAGATCAATAACTCATAATAACAACAATCAATGAATGAATGCTTTAATTTAGAGTATGAGAGATCAAGAAAAAGACTTAAACAATGTCATGCTCACGGAAATAAATCAACAGCATAACGGTACATTCTTTTCTCTTTCCAATCATTATATTAAGTTTCTTGACTAATATTATAAGTTCTAGACTATCATTAGTCCATCCAGAACCTTTAGAATATCAACCATTGGGTCAAACCTTGGGTTAAGTACTTAAGCTATGTGACGGTCGTTTACTGGGCCGTGACATCATGTAACGCTCCAGTAGTAGGCCATTACAATGATCCGAGTCTAGAACAATAAAAATGGACTCAGAGAACGGTGAGGGTCATGCATTAGGCCGTTACATTATGTGACGGTCCATGATTAGGCCGTTACATTAGTCTGAACACCGAATCAAGAATTCAAACTCAGATGAATGTGACGGTCTTATATTGGGCCGTTACATGTGCCTGACGGTCCAACACAGAGCCGTTACATTACTTATAATCAGAAAATATCGATAGTGTAGTCTAATCAATGGGCTTTAATGGTATAACCAACTCGGCATCCTAGTGGGAATCCCAGGCTCGCGGAGAATTACGGAGGCCTTGAAACAAGATTTCCTTGTCCATTGGAAGGAATATCCAATAGAGAAGTCCTCAAGTCCAAGAATAATGTTCCTATAGTGCAAAGTGAACTAATGGACAACATACCGGAATATGTGCCATGTACTTATAGAAACGACTCCATTGATAAAGAGTGCAGGTGTAATGATGTGAAACCATGATAAAACTCCATTAATATAATTTTGGAAAATCATGATTTAAATACAAACTATAGGATTTTTGGTACATGAAACTAGCATAACTTAAAATAACATGCAATACCTATCATGAACAATTAGATAACTGAAGAGTCACATAATAGGTTAAAACTTAGCTATCTAGGGTTAATTATAAGAAAACTTAATTGGTAACTATTCTGTCATGAGCTGACAGAACACAGAGCCTAACGGTCGAACAGGGGTGCGTCACAGTGTCTGTGACGGTCTATCGAGGGGCCGTTACAGTGATGTAACGCTCCTATTCTGGTGCGTTAGAGACAACAGTGAAATGAGACATAACAGAGTGTGTGACGGTCTGTCGTAAGGCCATCACATGTATGTGACGGTCCTACTAAGATGCGTCAGAGAATCTGCTAACAGAAAATAGTATGAAATCCCAGAGACCAACTCACATCATGTCTGTAAATCAAACATCATGTAGTTTGAGACATGTTAATGAAGTGTAAGCCAACTACATGCATAGGTCTCTGTGAAATAGATAGATAATATCCTTTAATTTTCTACTTAGGGCTAAGAGATGTATGCATGCATAGAACTATTAAAACATCAAATTCATGATCTATCATGCACGGAATTCAATCAAATCAGAGGGCTTTTAGTCCTATCAAGATGTTTTTACCGTCCATGAGATGACCTACCTCTTACCTTGGCTTTAAACTTCCCATTTAGGGTTTGAAAAACGTGCCCTAGTTCTCCTCTTCCTGTGAATTTTCAGCAACTTTCTTGGGCTCTAACTCCACGACCTCTTGACCTAAAGACGTGAAATTTGGAGAGGAGTTAGTCTAAAGTATTGTAAACAAAATCCTCTAAAGAACTTATATGAGATTATGACTCCTTACCTTGATTCCACGCGAGTAAAAGTAAGGGTCGCGCAGTTCAGAACTAGGTCCTATTTATAGAGTTCTAGCTAGGTTTTGAGGATTAGATCGATTCTAGAGTCCTTAATCTGTCAGAATCTAATCCCTAAGAGTCTTTAGCAGTGTTATGAACTCTCCCAAGTCGATCTCTTGTAGATAGGATCTCAAAGTTCCCATCTTTTTGCAAGTTCATCACCTTACGGAATCTGCAGGATGTAACGGTCATAGACCCATGCGTTACAAGCATGTGACGGTCGCTCGATAGACCGTTACATTCAACGTGTATAGAGTTCCAATTTAATCAAACTCTTTTGTTCCTTTATCCAAATAATTATCTTAGATAAATAATATTTATCCTTAAAATCCGTGAATAAGCTAGTTATCCTTCTAGAACATGGCCCAAACTTAATGGGCTTGGTCCTTAAATCTTTTAGTTTTTATTTAAATAGGCTTGGTCAATTATTTAACCTAATTGGGCTTTATAATGACTTATAAATCTAATAATCAATTTATTAATATATTTAGCCCTTTATAAATTTTAAAAAATTATAGAAATTACTTATATAAATTCTGGGGCACTACACCCTCCCCCACTTAGAAGAATTTGGTCCCCAAATTCAATACATGGATTGTGGAGAGTGTACTTACAGTCAAATAATTCTGGAAATCTCTTCCGCATGGCTGCTTCGATTCCCATGTTGCTTCATATGGCTATGTTTTCTTCCATTGAATTTTGACCATCGGGATAACCTTATTTCTTAGTTGACGCACTTCTCGTTCCAGAATCTTTATCGGTGTTTGTTCGTATGTTAAGTCCTTCTGAATCCCCATATTGTCATAAGTGATAATGTGGTCAGGATCATATACATACTTCTTTAGCATGGAGACGTGAAATACGTCATGAACTCCTGCTAGTTGTGGAGGTAAAGCTAAATTGTAAGCCACTTCACCAATCCTTTCGAGAATTTCAAACTGGTCAATAAATCTAGGAGTTAGCTTTCCTTTAATGCCAAATCTTCGAATACCACGACCTGGAGAAACCTTCAAATATACATGATCTCCTACCTGAAACTCCAAGTCACGTCTTCGATTATCGGCATAAGATTGTTGCCTATCTTGCGCCATTTTCATCCTTTCCTGAATGAGATTGATCTTCTCTGTAGAATCTCTGATAATATCGGGGCCTAAGAATTATCTTTCCCCCATTTCACTCCAACATATTGGTGATCGACAGCTTTTTCCATATAAGGTTTCCAAAGGTGCCATTTGTATACTTGCCTGATAGCTATTGTTATAAGCAAACTCTATTAGAGGTAAGTGATCATGCCAACTACCTCCAAAGTCAATAGCACAAGCCCTGAGCATATCCTCTACCACCTGATTTGTTCTTTCCGTCTGACCATCAGTTTGTGGATGAAAGGCTGTGCTAAAATTCAATCTAGTCCCCAGTGAATGTTGTAGGCCCTTCCAGAATTGTGATGTAAATCGAGGATCTCTATCTGATACAATAGTGACTGGAACACCATGTAATTTGACAATCTCTCTTATGTATAATGCTGCTAGAATGTCCACAGACCATCGACTTTTGATTGGTAAAAAATGTGCGGATTTAGTCAGTCGGTCTATAATTACCCATATTCCATCATGTCCACCGCTGATCTTGGGTAAACCCATAATAAAGTCCATACCTATACTCTCCCACTTCCATTCGGGAATAGTTAAGGGGTGCAGTTTACCTGTGGGTATAAAATGCTCTGCTTTTACTTGTTGACAAGTGAGGCAACGGGACACAAAATCAGCTATGTATCTCTTCATATTGGGCCACCAGAAATTTCTTTTGAGATATTGATACATCTTTGTTCCTCCTGGATGAATTGTGTATTTAGAATTATGCGCTTCATCTAGGATTAGTTTCTTCGTAGCCTCATGATCTGGTACACATATTCGGCCCTTAAATAATAATTTTCCGTCATTGAAAATAGAGAAATCCGGCCTTTGTTCCATATTGGCTTTAATTTCCAGTAATATAGGATCATCATTTTACAGCTTAACCAGATCTTCTATCAATGTAGGTTGAGCTCGGATATTAGCTATGAAACAATCTTCTTCTTTTATGTCAATATATAAGTTCAACTGAGCAAATTGAGGAACAAGGTTAGTTACGCTTATCATAAGACTTGATAGCATACCTATTGGTTTTCTGCTGAGTGCATCTGCTACAGCATTGGCCTTGCCAAGATGATATTGAATAGCAAAATCAAAGTCCTTGAGGTATTCTAACCACCTCCTCTGCCTCATGTTGAGCTCCTTTTAAGAGAATAAATATTTCAGGCTTTTGTGGTCTGAGTAGACCGTGAACCTTTCTCCATAAAGATGATGACGCCAAATTTTCAAGGCGAAAATAACCGCTGCTAATTCCTAGTCATGTACGGGATAGTTTTCCTCATGGCGTTTCAATTGTCTTGAAGAATAACAGATTACTTTTCCATTCTGCATGAGAACACATCCTAAGTCAATGCCAGACGCATCCGTATACACTTCGAATCCACCACCCTCCAT
Source organism: Amorphophallus konjac (assembly GCA_022559845.1). Lineage (NCBI taxonomy): Eukaryota > Viridiplantae > Streptophyta > Magnoliopsida > Alismatales > Araceae > Amorphophallus > Amorphophallus konjac. The sequence continues at coordinate 357,310,897 of CM040121.1, forward strand.
TGGTAGTGACAAAACAGGGGCTGTTGTAAGATGATTCTTAAGAGTTTGGAAATTCTTCTCACATTCCTCTGACCAGACAAAAGGATTTTCTTTTCTGGTGAGTCTAGTTAAAGGAACTGCTATCTTTGAGAAGTCCTTAATGAATCTTCTATAATAACCAGCTAGACCCAGAAAGCTTCTTACTTCAGATACAGTCGTTGGCCGACTCCAATTTTTGACAGCTTCTACCTTAGAAGGATCCACAGTAATACCTTCTTTTGAAATAATGTGGCCTAGGAATGAGACTTCCTCGAGCCATAATTCACACTTATTGAGTTTGGCATAAAGCTTGTGCTCTCTAAGTGTTTGTAAAGCTATTTTCAAATGTTGTTCATGTTCCTCTTTTGTCTTGGAATATATTAAGATGTCATCAATGAAGACGATGATGAACTGGTCCAGATATGGCTGGAAGACGTTGTTCATAAGTTGCATGAATGCTGCTGGGGCATTAGTTAACAAAAATGGCATTACCACGAATTCATAGTGGCCATAACGACTTCGAAAAGCCGATTTATAAATGTATTCTTCCTTAATTCTAAGCTGATGATAACTTGATCTGAGATCAATCTTAGAGAAATATTCTGCTCCCGAAAGCTGATCGAAGAGTTCATCAATACGTGACAACGGATACTTATTTTTGATTGTAAGTTGATTTAGTCACCTGTAATCGATGCATAGCCTGAGAGAACCATCCTTCTTCTTGACAAATAGAACCGACGCATCCCAAGGGGATGTGCTAGGTCTAATGAAGCCCTTATCCAGAAGTTCCTGCAACTGCTTCTTTAGTTCTTTAAGTTCTATGGGGGACATCCTGTAAGGGGCTATAGAAACAGGTGCTGCTCCTGGGATGAGTTCAATAGTGAAGTTCACTTCCCTCTCGGGAGGTAAACTAGGTAGTTCAGATGGAAACACGTCTGGGAACTCATTTACAATAGGGATGTCTGCTATGATAATCTCCTTGGACTCTGTAATAATGAGGGAAGCAAGAAAAGCTCCACATCTTTGCGAGATGAGCTTGCAAGCGTGAAGTGAGGATATGATAGTGGGTGTTTCTTGTATTTGATGCCAAGAAAAGAGAATCTTGGAAGACCGGGTTTTCGAAAAGATATAATCCTATTTCGGCAATTGATATAGGCATCGTGGTCTACAAGCCAATCTACCCCTAAAATGGCATCATAACCTTTCATGTCAAGGCATACTAAGTTTACAGGGAGATTGTGACCTTCTACCATCACTTCGCTATCAAGATAATAGTTGGTAAGCTTAGTTCCAGAACCTAAGGGTGTGGAAATGGTGAGATCTGAAGGTAAGGGAACTGATGTAATTGACAATGTTTTTGTAAAAGTAGTAGAGATAAAAGAATGAGAGGCACCAGTATCAAATAGCACAAATGCAGGACGAGAACAAATTTGAAGAGTACCTTCCATAAGCCCATCATCCTTGGGCGCTTCCTCTTCATCTAAAACGGCATTGAGGCGAGCCTGCCTCCTGCGTCCATTACCAGATGACTGGTCCTTCATAAGGGGGCAATCCGGCATGCGATGCTCCCTACTTCCATAACGTAAACAAGCACCAAGGCGCTTCCAACACTCCTCAGCCGAATGGCCGAATTTTTCACAAAATGTGCAAGCTGTGGTGACCTGCTCCTTCTCTTCTTTGACTTTCTTTTGCTTGTGGGAACTTCCACCGTTCCCACTCCTAGATCTTTTCTTACTATCACGGCTTCTGTAGGGTTCTATGATACTAAATTTCTCTTTCTTATAACGCCGATCAGAACGTCGGCTGGATTCTTTTCCTTTTCCTTTTAACTTCTCGACCTTCTCTAAGGTCCTTTCACATAAATATGCTCGTTGAACCATCTCCGCATAGGTACGGATGTTTTGGGTCCCGAGTTGCTGTATGAAATCGAGTCTTAATCCGTCCATAAACCGATTTGCCTTCAATAAGTCGGTGCTGATAAGATGTGGTGCATAAGGTGCAAGCCTTGAGAATTGTAGTTCATATTCGGCAACCGTCATCATTCCTTGCCGAAGAGCGGCGACCTCCATAGCCTTCCTTTCCTTTACATGCTTGGAGAAATACTTGGAACGGAATAAAGTGAGAAAACCATCTCACGTATGAGGTGCATTGGCCGGAGGTGCTGGAACCGACTTCCACCATGTGCGAGCATCTTTGTTAAGTTTGAAGGTTGTGAGACGCACCTTCTCTTGATCGGTGTATTGGATGACATCAAAGATACGATTCATTTCATCTATCCAGTTCTCCGCCTCGTCAGGATTAGACGAACCATAGAATCGTAGAGGATTTAAACTCCAAAAATTACGATGTAGGTCACCAGCCCGTGCTCCTGTGCCACCTTGCGCTATAGTTTGCAATGCCTGAGTAAGGCCGGCAACAGTTTGTTGCATGCCATCCCAATCTACACGATGTGCCATTTGTAAAACAAGGTACCTGAGAGAAAAATAACAACTTGTTATTTCTCGTAGAATTGGAAGAAAATCAATCTTAAAACTAATTAATTATCTTATCCCGGGCTCTACCCAATTCTCACATGGGTATGGAAATTCCTTCCTTTGTTCATAGGTAGGGGTCCTTAAACCTTGGACTTGTTCTATGGCATGACTCTTTTTCCCTAAGTCCTGAGACTTAGGCTCGGATACCAACTTAACTGTCACGCCCCGAGCCTTTATTACAGCGGAAGACTAACTCGGGGAGCACGAACAGCCGACATGGTAAGTCTCTTGCAAGCAAGAACGATCAGAGCACAAGACAATCACACAAAATGAATACAATTGCATAATATTTACTAAAAATCCAACTTCATTCCATTATCAATCAAATATTCAAAATACAATAACTGTTTCCACCATCTTTCACTCTACTAGACTCGAGAAATAGGAAAATTACATTGACTCCATCTAAACAATATAGACTTCCTAAGTCTTCGCTCATCTTTATTCACTCTTGGATCCGCTACTTGAACATTATGAACCCAAACCAGACTCACTTTCATTTCCTGAAAAAGATTAGAAATAGATAATGCGCACACTTGCCCAGTAGGTATCTTCGCATCAACATGAAGACACTATTAAAGTAATTAATAATTTAGCTCTAAAAGAAGTAAGGCAAAATCATGCGAATGCGAATATCATGTGATTAAACCAAAGTAACACGATAATCATATAAGATAGTGTGAACAAGAATGAACAAGAATGAATGTAACAAGAACATGATGTTTGGTCTTTCATGAACAAGAATGTATCGAGAATGCACTTTCATAACCATAAAGGTTACGCACGAGAATGTCAATCATGTAGCAATTTACTAGATTTTCACGAGTGCTCATGGTTTTCACTTATTTATAAAGAAAGCACTCCCAGTGCAATGCGACGCCAGTAGCATCATACCCCATGGTTTATAAAATAGTATGTTTCCGGCAATCAGCCGTGGGGACTAGCATAGAGCCCTTGGACACAATCAGCGCCCGAACTGCATCTTCACGTATAAATCAAGCTACTTCCATGAGTGTAACAATAAAGTATGGCCAAGAATGTAATAAGATCAATAACTCATAATAACAACAATCAATGAATGAATGCTTCAATTTAGAGTATGAGAGATCAAGAAAAAGACTTAAACAATGTCATGCTCACGGAAATAAATCAACAGCATAACGGTACATTCTTTTCTCTTTCCAATCATTATATTAAGTTTCTTGACTAATATTATAAGTTCTAGACTATCATTAGTCCATCCAGAACCTTTAGAATATCAACCCTTGGGTCAAACCTTGGGTTAAGTACTTAAGCAAATGTGACGGTCATTTACTGGGCCGTGACATCATGTAACGCTCCAGTAGTAGGCCGTTACAATGATCCGAGTCTAGAACAATAAAAATGGACTCAAAGAATGGTGACGATCATGCATTAAGCCGTTACATTATGTGACGGTCCATGATTAGGCCGTTACATTAGTCTGAACCCCGAATCAAGAATTCAAACTCAGATGAATGTGACAGTCTTATATTGGGCCGTTACATGTGCCTGACGGTCCAACACAGAGCCATTACATTACTGATAATCAGAAAACATCGATAGTGTAGTCTAATCAATGGGCTTTAATGGTACAACTAACTCGGCGTCCTAGTGGGAATCCCAGGCTCACGGAGAATTACGGAGGCCTTGAAACAAGATTTCCTTGTCCATTGGAAGGAATATCTAATAGAGAAGTCCTCAAGTCCAAGAATAATGTTCCTATAGTGCAAAGTGAACTAATGGACAACATACCGGAATATGTGCCTTGTACTTATAGAAACAACTCCATTGATAAAGAGTGCAGGTGTAATGATGTGAAACCATGATAAAACTCCATTAATACAATTTTGGAAAATCATGATTTAAATACAAACTATAGGATTTTTGGTACATGAAACTAGCATAACTTAAAATAACATGCAATACCTATCATGAATAATTAGATAACTGAAGAGTCACATAACAGGTTAAAACTTAGCTATCTAGGGTAAATTATAAGTAAACTTAATTGGTAACTATTCTGTCATGAGCTGACAGAACACAGAGTCTAACGGTCGAACAGGGGTGCGTCACAGTGTCTGTGACGGTCTATCGAGGGGCCGTTACAGTGATGTAACGCTCCTGTCCTAGTGCGTTAGAGACAATAGTGAAACGAGACATAACAGAGTGTGTGACGGTCTGTCGTAAGGCCGTTACATGTATGTGACGGTCCTATTAAGATGCGTCAGAGAATCTGCTAACAGAAAATAGTATGAAATCCCAGAGACCAACTCACATCATGTCTGTAAATCAAACATCATGTAGTTTGAGACATGTTAATGAAGTGTAAGCCAACTACATGCATAGGTCTCAATGAAATAGATACATAATATCCTTTAATTTTCTACTTAGGGCTAAGAGATGTATGCATGCATAGAACTATTAAAACATGAAATTCATGATCTATCATGCACGGAATTCAATCAAATCAGAGGGCTTTTAGTCCTATCAAGATGTTTTTGCCGTCCATGAGATGACCTACCTCTTAGCTTGGCTTTAAACTTCCAATTTAGGGTTTGAAAAACGTGCCCTAGTTCTCCTCTTCCTGTGACTTTTTAGCAACTTCCTTGGGCACTAACTCCATGATCTCTTGACCTAAAGATGTGAAATTTGGAGAGGAGTTAGTCTAAAGTATTGTAAACAAATTCCTCTAAAGAACTTACCTGAGGTTATGACTCCTTACCTTGATTCCACGCGAGTAAAAGTATGGGTCGCGCAGTTCAGAACTAGGTCCTATTTATAGAGTTCTAGCTAGGTTTTGAGGATTAGATCGATTCTAGAGTCCTTAATCTGCCAGAATCTAATCCCTAAGAGTCCTTAGCAGTGTTATGAACTCTCCCAAGTCGATCTCTTGTAGATAGGATCCCAAAGTTCCCATCTTTTTACAAGTTCTTCACCTTACGGAATCTGCAGGATGTAACGGTCATAGACCCATGCGTTACAAGCATGTGACGGTCGCTCGATAGACCGTTACATTCAATGTGTATAGAGTTCCAATTTAATCAAACTCTTTTGTTCCTTTATCCAAATAATTATCTTAGATAAATAGTATTTATCCTTAAAATCCGTGAATAAGCTAGTTATCCTTATAGAACATGGGCCAAACTTAATGGGCTTGGTCCTTAAATCTTTTAGTTTTTATTTAAATAGGCTTGGTCAATTATTTAACCTAATTGGGCTTTATAATGACTTATAAATCTAATAATCCATTTATTATTATATTTAGGCCTTTATAAATTTCAGAAAATTATAGAAATTACTTATATAAATTCTGGGGCACTACACTTACGGAGGTCTCATACTAGTGGTCCTAATCCGACGGAAGGAATATCCGGCGGAGAGTCCCAACTATCACAAGATTGAGGCTAGATGAAACACGGAAAATGAGACAATGCGGTCAGCCAATCCCACCGGAGTGGTATGACTGTCAACAGTGATTTCAAAATAACAATTCATAGAAGCATGGTTCAAAATTTACAAGATTTACAACCAAGCTTTTATCACGTTTCATATGAGCATTTAACTTATGTCAAAACAACTTTCATGTAAATAATAAAATTTAAAGGTCTATAATCATGATACTAGATTATCATCACGTTCTGCGTTGTTACAGATCAAGATGTCATACTAAAACATAGTAAGTTCATAGTTAAAACGCATGAAATAGAGTTTAAAACACCCTGCCAGAGGATAGAAACGGTCGTTATAATAGCCGCCAGAATCATAAAATGGTCTATCGTAGGGCCATTTCATATTAGAAAACAAGTTCACATAAATTTTTAAAGTTTTAGAAACATAGGGCCTGTGGCGGTTTATCGTGGGGCCGCCAGACCTTGGTGACGGTTTATCGTAAGACCGCCAGAGTTCTAGCGGTCACTGGAAGGACCATCAATAAGCCCGAGATCTCACCGACGGCGAGCCTCGACACATCATGATAAAACTTCGATTTCATGCGATAAGGTGAACAGAAATTGGGGGAAATGATGTCATTTGAAAGAGCACTCAAAACTACATAAGATCACATGCTTTGATTTAGCTTTAACATGTCTAAATTAAACATAAACAAGTTAACATGGAAGTTTATTCTTTCGGGTATACCTCGGCGTAAAACATGAAATTAGGGCAGCATAGTGTATAAGATTTAGGCAATTAGGTATCAAAAGAAAGGGCTTAGGTAGACGAATAAGATGGTATAATTAGAATTTTGTTTAGCCTGAGAGACACCTACCAATTTAGAGAAGAAAGAGGAAGATGCGCTAAATCCTAATCTGCGAACACCGATGATTGTCGCCCTAATTCGCCCTAGATCGACCACGATTGCTTGCGCCACCTGTTGGAAAACAAAAAGGAGGTCTAAGGCTGCGAAAGCCCTCTATTTATGGCGTCCAAGGAGGTTTCTAGAGGTCGAATTGGACTCAAGAGTCCAAGGAAGAAAAACTGGCGAAAATCTCGCACCTTGACCAAATCCACGCCGCCGCCACCGAGAGAAGCATCTAGAGGCTAGGGTTTCGAAGGGTGAATCGATCTACTAGGGTTAACCTTTCGATTGGGACTGGTTTGGGCTCAAATGGTTAAGAAATGGCTCTAATTTGGTCGATTAAGGTTGGTCTATGAAAAGCAACGATTTTGGCTAAAAACTCCTTAATTCAGTCTAATTAAGATTTTATTAGGGGTCGGCCCAATTGACAATATTGTTAAACACTTCGTTCTCTACAAGAATATAATTTTTCCATATTTTTAGAAATTAGTCAAAACTTTAACCTACGGGTGAAATCGCATTAATTAAATCTATATATATATTAAATTCAGATTATTGTGAAAATTTTAATTCCATTGTGAAATATGAAATTCTCTTTTTATGGTCATTGTAGAAAAATAATTATTTATTTTGATTGACATAATTTGGCCATTTTTTAAAAAAATAAATAATATTCTTTAATTAAGAAAATCATAAAATAGCAAGGAATTAACTTTAATTCCAATACATATTTCAAAATTTTGTCTTTATATTTTATTATTTAACCGCGGTGTTACATCCTCTCCCACTTTAAGAAATTTGGTCCCCAAATTCGTCAATCGTCATTAGCTATTTGCAAAATAACATGGTAATCATCAACTAATGGAATGCAAAAGAATTTAACTAGAGTTAAGGATGAGGGAGAACGATACCTTATATAATTCTTCATTGATAGAAATTAGTTCCAATTTACTTGTAGAAGTAGCTTAGGGCAACTAGCCATTACATGATCTTTATTTTCGCAACGAAGATACGCTCCGCTCCTTCGCCAGCACTCCTTGATTAGATGACCAAATTTGTGACAGTGAAAATATTTCAATTGCGAAAGGTTATTCCTTTTCTTCTTATTACTTCGAATCTTTTTACGATGGACTCGACACCTTCTTGTAAAACCAAACCTTAGCTTACTCGTAGACCCTCTTGCTTTCATTTCAAAAAGGAGCTTAGATACCTGCAAAATAATTAGAAGGTTAAAATGTTTATTATCCTTACACGTCGTGCTACGTAATCTTACATATATTTTATTACTTAACCCGAAGCACTACTCAATCTCACCAGGTGACAAAAGGAATGACAAGGATGACACGGCCTATTTAATAGGGTAACCTATTCTTATAGACAAGAACCTAGGACTCAACAACCGAGGCTCTGATACCACTTTTGTCACGCTCCGAACCGATAGCAGCGGGAAGTGATGCTCGGAACGTGACAGCGAAACAGTCATGATAATTCGAGCAGAAAATAAATGAACACAAAAATTGATATTCAAAACATGGAGGCCATTAATTTGAGAAAAATATAATTTTATTAATATTTGGAAATTTAAATACAATTTGACTCGATAAAAGAAATAATGAAGAGAAAATAACAAGACCACTATACAACTAGACTCAAGAAAACAAGAAGACTCAAGTATCAAGACTCCAGGTTCACTCGATCACGCTGTCCCGATCCCAATTTCAAGCGTTCCATCTACCACATTACTGAAAAGGATGGAGATAAAGGGGGGGTGAGTGAAAGCTCAGTAGGAATTACACACTATCACCAGGCGAAGTTTAAATAATTAGCCATTTTCATGAATGTATAAATAAAGTGAGAAATTCAATAAAATAAGCTGGTAACCAACAAGACCAGAAGATAATTGATAGCTAGAGGGAAAGGAACATTTCAAATCGAGGTAGCAAAATAAATAACCAGAATTTCACGTGAGTGGCCACATGCCAAGTCAAGTCAAGTCAATACATCATGCACGATAATAAGTGAATGGCGATTTATCAAGTCAAGTCAAGTCGAGTCATGCAAGCAAGCACTTCCTGCTTTTAAGCAAGTATAGCAAGTATCACAAGAGCGTAGAATGTCGACCCAACATGCTAGATAGTACCGGTGCCAAATGCCACACCTAGTCATTCACCTCCCAGGGGATCAAGTACTTTTCGGGTGTGCCTCCCAGGACCAGACTGGGCCCTTTAATATGTTTTCCTTGGCATTGATTTGTTTGGATCATAGATCCCACGAAATCTAGACATCCACAATGTTTAATGGCCAAGAGTTCCAAGGTTTAAGCTATGTAACTTACCAACTAAGATCAAATGATATTTCAATAGAATTGGAATGGATATCAAGTGGAAGAACAAGGATCAAGCAAGATTCGCAGTTCAAGGGCAACCTTGACATGACTGCTATCACAACAACAAAACACGAAGAATCATATTAAATCTCGATTGTAGCGGTCAATAACTGGGCCGCTAAGGTCGCTTAGCGGTCTCATGTTGGGCCGCTAAGGTCACCGATAAGTCCAGTTTGGACTGGCCCAAAACACGAATCAAATCACGTTCATGGGTTCAGGTCTTGGGGTACAACCCGCCCGGCGTCCTGGTGGGAATCCCATTCTCACGGGGACTTACGGAGGTCTCATAATAGTGATCCTAGTCCGACGGAAGGAATATCCGACGGAGAGCCCCAACTATCACAAGATTGAGGCTAGATGAAATACGGAAAATGAGACGATGCGGTCAGCCAATCCCTCCGGAGTGGTATGACTGTCAACAGTGATATCAAAATAACAATTCATAAAAGCATGGTTTAAAATTTACAAGATTTACAACCAAGCTTTTATCACGTTTCATATGAGCATTTAACTTATGTCAAAATAACTTTCATGTAAATAATAAAATTTAAATGTCTATAATCATGATACTAGATTATCATCACGTTTTGCGTTGTTACAGGTCAAGATGTCATACTAAAACATAGTAAGTTCATAGTTAAAATGCATGAAATAGAGTTTAAAACACCCTGCTAGATGACAGAAACAGTCGATATAATAGCCGCCAGAATCATAAAACGGTCTATCGTAGGGCCGTTTCATATCAGAAAATAAGTATACATAAATTTTAAAAAAAATTTAGAAACACAGGACCTGTGGCAGTTTATCGTGGGGCCGCCAGACCCTGGTGACGGTTTATCGTAAGACCGCCAGAGTTCTAGCGGTCACTGGAAGGACCGTCAATAAGCTCGAGATCTCACCGACAGCGAGCCTCGACACGTCATGATAAAACTTCGATTTCATGCGATAAGGTGAACAGAAATTGGGGGAAATGATGTCATTTGAAAGAGCACTCAAAACTGCATAAGATCACATGCTTTGATTTAGATTTAACACATCTAAATTAAACATAAGCAAGTTAACATGGAAGTTTATTCTTTCGAGTATACCTCGGTGTAAAACATGAAATTAGGGCAGCATAGTGTATAAGATTTAGGCAATTATGTGTCAAAAGAAAGGGCTCAGGAAGACGAATAAGATGGTATAATTAGAATTTTGTTTAGCCTGAGAGACACTTACTAATTTCGAGAAGAAAGAGGAAGACGCGCTAAATCCTAATCCGCGAACACCGACGATCCTCGCCCTAATTCATCCTCGATCGGCCACGATTGCTTGGGCCACCTGTTGGAAAATAAAAAGGAGGTCTAGGGCTGCAAAAGCCCTCTATTTATGACGTCCAAAGAGGTTTCTAGAGATCGAATTGGACTCAAGAGACCAAGGAAGAAAAATCGGCGAAAATCTCGCACCTTGACCAAATCCGCGCCGTCGCCACCGAGAGGCATCTAGAGGTTAGGGTTTCGAAGGGTGAATCAATCTACTCGAGTTAACCTTTCAATTGGGCATGGTTTGGGCTCAAATGGTTAAGAAATGGGCTCTAATTTGGTCGATTAAGGTTGGTATATGAAAAGCAACGATTTTGGCTAAAAACTTCTTTATTCAGCCTAATTAAGATTTTATTATAGGTCGACCCAGTTGACAATATTGTTAAACACTTCGTTCTCTACAAGAATATAATTTTTTCATATTTTTAGAAATTAGTCGAAACTTTAGCCTTCGGGTGAAATCGCATTAATTAAATCTATATATATATTAAATTCAGATTATTGTGGAAAATTCAATTGCATTGTAAAATATGAAATTCTTTTTTATGGTCATTGTAGAAAAATAATTATTTCTTTTGATTGACATAATTTGGCCATTTTTTAAAAAAATAAATAATATTCTTTAATTAAGAAAATCATAAAATAGCAAGGAATTAACTTTAATTCCGATACATATTTCAAAATTTTACCTTTATATTTTATTATTTAACCAGAGTGTTACAGGTACTTTAGTCAACATTTTTAAAAATGAACCACATCACGTCTCAAGTGATATGTGCTCAATTTACTAAGTGAGACTGAGCATTGCTCTGCCTTTCTTTTTCATTTCAGATTTTTCAACAAGGATAGGTTGGTAACTTTTTCCTCAACTGTCTCTTCAACATTCATGCAGTAAGTTTAATATCTATATAGTGTTGAAAGAAAATTCATATATCCTTATGTTTAACACTCATTTTCACATTATGTGCAAGATGTGTATGAATTTGATTCAGCATGTATACCAAAAATATCATGAACATATAATAGTGCAACTCTCCCTAAATAGATGCACTTATCAAAAGTTTACTCCTTCTGAGTGTATGACAATAAACACTCCAGTGATGACTCAAATGCAGCATTATTTATCAAGGAAGCATAAGGTCATAGAAATTCCAAAGGATGGGGTGAATAACATATATAAGCATGCAAGCACACATTGGGAGTATATGCAATGTGTAATGTAAAATGAAAAAATATGTAATTTTAGTTCTTGAATTGTTGGACCTGAAGGTATGACACCATTGTTGGAAGAATTCATTTTGGCATTTATGCAACATGAAGTGTTCAAAATAATGCATTTCAAAATATGCATTATATGCATGCTGAAAATGCCAACTATGTAGTAGGGCACACAATGAGCTTCATTTTTCAAATGCACTATGTGAATGATATGCAGATATGATGTACAATTGTGCAATGTGATGCAAAATTTCAGATCTTTATTTGAATGTCCTAAATACATCTAATGCATGAACTCGAAAGCATGCAACCTATAACAATATGAGAATGTAATACAAGGTGCAAAAGCAAGATGCAACAGTTACAAGCATATTGCATGTTACAATTGGAGGTCACTCAGTCAATAGAAAATGAATCAACATTCATTTCAAGTTGTTTAGTTAGCAAGACTTCCCCTTGACAAATTCATGAATTTCAGAAGGTTCAGTGAAAGTGCAATGTGTTCTCTAATGACATGGGGCTAGCTATCAAAGGATAACATAATAGCATGAGAAAAGTTCATTCAATGCCAAACATTCTATTTCTTCGAATTCTGGTACGAGGCGGAGAACATTGGTCCAAAGATCAACTCACGCATAGTGAGAGTTTTCAGGTGGACGTAATCCACCTTTTCACTGCTCAATATTTGATATACCAGATACTCAATTAAGCTCAAATGTGCTCAAGCAATTCATATTTTCAGACTCAACTCCTTTCATAAGAACAATACCACCTAATGTCATAAGCTAATGCATGAAATTTCATTTCCATAGCAAAAGATTGAGTTACCTTAGTTCAGCAGGCAGTACCAAATGCCTTCAAACATCAAAATCACTAACCTCATGAAGGTTAGTATTTCAGATTTTTGTTTACTTACCTTGGCCTTGAGAATCTCTTATTTTTCTCAATTTCAACATTGCCCTCAAGTCACTCCTGTGACCAAAGTTATCATATTGCAGATTTTCCATCCAATTTGAGATAGTTTAAAATTCAGTGAACAAGCTTAAGACGGGAGAGTTCGGACTGCCTCCAATCTGATAACCGGTATTGGGAACTCAACAAGGTCACTGCCCATCTAGCAGTTGAGAGAATTCTCATTATCTTCATCCTCGAAGGATATTCCTTCAGTTGATTCAAACTTAACCATAGATGGCGCATCATCACGTTGATTCTCGGGAATGTGATCTGCATCCAAAGTTGAAATGATTTAATTTGTTAGCTTCAATTCAGATTTTAAAAAAAATGATCGTGAAGACTTCCTTTAGCAACTAAGTGACCTTAGGAACTCTAGACTTAAATGCATAACTAAGGAATAAGCATAGGCACTAAGTTCAGATGACTAGTCTGGTAACTCCCTCTTGATGTGCAAGAATGTGAAATGTTCGGTGAAAATTTTAATGCCATATGCAGTCTTTAAGTAATTGACTCATAGTACCGGGCGGAGGACTCAGATTCGAAGATCTCCTCACGCATAGTGATAGTTTCCAGACAAGCTTAACCTACCCCTCCACATGTCACTATTTGATATACTATGCAGTCAAGGATGTGACGAAAGCTGGAGGATTGTAGTGCACTATGACATGAATTCATTCTAGTGTGAAAATAGATTCTTCAACTCTTGTGCATGCCAAGATGTGAGAGTGTATGCAGTCTCAATGTATGCATTAAAATTATGATTTGAAAAGATTCAAACTCCCCTTCAACATGATGCTATGTGACAAGTGATATACACAAAGATATGTAAACAACTATGGATGGAATGCATGTACATACATATGCATTATCATAAGATTCCGCATAAAGCAAATCAAGACGTAGGACCTTTTCTAGAGAAATGAGAGGAATATTACCTGAGTGTTCATATTTTAATTTTAATTTTTCTTTTAACCTAACTTATGCCGCTTGACCCATGTGCCTTATCTTCTTGACTGAAGTCATATTTCATGCTTCTCATTCCTAAGGCACACCTGCAAAACAGATTTCTCATTTTACATTCTTAGGTACCCAAACCATCTTGGGTCCTTGTGGGTTAGCAACACTCTTGGCACGTGGTTTCCACTTCTTGATAACATTCAATTCATCATTTTTCTTCAGGAAACAATATGCCCAGATTTACCACAATAGTGACAACATGACTTGGAAACTTAAAAGCATGAAGATTATTTGAAGCATGTGACTTTTTGTTCCGATATTATTTCCAGTAAGCAGGTGGTGTGTTGAACACATTGGAAATCCTAGGTTGACCTTCCCTTGGTTTTAGTTGAGTATAATGGGTCCAGAACATAGGATGTGTTGACACCATTGGTTGGTAGTGATGTTTAACCTTGGGATGCGTCGACCTGCCTTTGCATTTTTCATTGTTCACTCTATTCCTACATGCTTCCAAATCATCATTCTTCATAATAAAATAATCATGATGGCATGTCCATGTCTTCCACAATAAAAGCATGAGATTTTCTTTCTATGTGGATGTGTGTGTGTGGCAGAAGTATGTTTAACATGCATAGTGATGCTTGCAGCATTTTTGGATTTTTGATGCAAATTGACTTTCTGATTTTTTATTTTCTTTTTGAATCACTTGGACAAAAGACTACTTTTGGGGTGAAGTAGAGGTACTGGCTATATTTGAACTATGATAAAAAGAGGTATAAACCTTATTCACAAACGACTTCTTTTTTACAGGATTGTAGCCAAGCCCTTCCCTTTGAAAATTAACTTTCATGCCCAAAAGTTTATCCAGATTATCTTGTCCATCCACAAACTTGGACAGCGAATTATTCAATTCCTAGATTTCAGATTGAAGAGATGAAATGTACAATTCTGCACTGGCAAATTCTTCTTCATAACTAGCAAGTCTGACATTCAACAATGCATTAGTAGTCTTGAGGCTGTCTACTTCCTATTGTAGGCCATCCACATTTTCATATTCACTTTCAGCCACAAACTTTTCTTTTTCTAAAATCAACAATCTTTCAGAAATGGCCGTGTTCAATTCCTTCAGTTTTTCATTCTCTTTTTCAAGCTTCTCATCGTGAATGAGTTCATCTATCAAGGTTTGATCATTGGCCATAGAATTTATTTTTCTTTTCAACTCTTTATTCTCATTTCTTATGGAGCCAATTTGATCTTTATGAAATTCAATGTCGAATACATGAGCCTCAATCAATTCCTCTAAATGTCAACATTTTTTGCAGGAGGAATCATAGTTGTTGTGTTCAACCTTCTTTTTCAATTTTTTATTTTTAGATTTTAGCTTCTTGTATTTATTTGCAAGCTCATCGTATGCAACCAATAGATCATCAAGAGATATATTTTCAGAATCTGAATTTACCTCCGAGGGTGATCCATTCTGTTGATCACCGCCGTGAACACTCGTGCCTGCCATAAGACATTTGTCTTCATTCTCTTTATGGAATTCAGCCAAGCCATCTAATATGTCCTTTGTGGATCTGCAACGGGACATAAAGGGAAAACTATTAGCATTAACTGCGGCAGTGAATAAACTTAGAACCAAGCAATTTTGATCACATTTGAACCTATAATATGTAGTCCATACAGACTTGTCTTTAGGCAGCTCATAAGGACCATGTGTGATAAGCTTCCATAGCTTAGGATCATATGAGTTGACTAGACTGCACATCCTTCCTAAGCACAAATCAAAGTTAGAACCATCAAACACCGGTGAAGAATTCAAGGTGTACAATTTGGTAGTCATTGATCAGGATCTCTCTAGATTGCTAAAACTATGAAAAATAGAGCATTAGCTCTGATACCAATTGAAGTCTCGCGATCAATGACACCCAAGAGGGGAGTGAATTGGATGATTACAACCTTTAGAAAATTTTTATCCGATTCAAAGGAGTATGATGAAGCATCAACTAGGAATTCAAATCTCTTTAACCACAAGCTAGATTTAACAAAATCTATCTCCATGATAGTTCCTTGGTACAAGGCGAAGGTGTGAATCTAGGGACTCTACTCACGCAAGATGCTATTGTCCTGACAAGAGTGATCTTGTCCATTCAAAAACACCTTTTCATATACCAAAGATCTATTTAGATAAAAGATCGATTATGCTAAATCTGAAAAATCAAACCTGAAACAATAATATGCACTGACAATCACACGGAATGGGGGTAGAAGAAATGAGCCAAACCACACAATTCAAACCACAATGCACGATGAATTTTAAGGTGGTTAGGATGCAACGACGGCAACCTACGTCCACCCCTCATCAAAACCCGGTGAGGCTTCACTGTTGGAAAACCAGCACGGGGATAAATCCCCAACACGGAGCCAAGCTCCAGTACACACGCAGGACGACGCCAGCAAACACACGGGGAACAAACCCCAACACATACACACACACGGGGACACGCCCCAACACACACACACAGAGAGATGAAGTCTCCCACACGATCCGACGACCGGATCACAAACACACACACACACACACGCTGCAACAACCGCAGCACAATAAACCACACGACTGTACGCAGACGGTCACACACACACAAACATATGGATCTGGGTAAATCTACAAACCCAAAAGTGTAGATCTTGAAACAATCCACACACACACACTGAAGTGTAGATCTGAAACGATCCACACATACACAGACACACTGAAGTTCACAGATTTAGAAGATTACACACATGAAGCTCAAGAAGTTTAGAAGAATAAACGCAAGTGGAAAACTTCTGATTTAGGCTCCCCCTGAGTAGATGATGCAGATTCTGAATAAAGCTTACTTCTCCACATAATTCCCAATTGATTGGCTTCTACTAGATCTTGAAAAGCTTGAGATTTGATGAAGAACTTCTGGATGGCTCACTGTTCACGGAGTTGTTTCTGTAGCTATTTTTCTCCTTTGATGGCCTTCCTTTGATCCCCTTGCATCATTAGGGTTTCTTAGCCCAAGTGTTATTTTTATAAGACCTAGGATGGTCAAGGGACAAGCCAGAAACTAGATCCATGATTTTAGGCAAGTTGGGTGGATTTTAGACCAAAAAGTCCAAGAGGAAGGCTTTGAACACGTTCAAGAAACAAGGTCAACAATGGCTGCATCGGGACTGGCGATCGACCGGTAGGAGGGGGCGGTCGACCGAAAATTTACAGAGATTGAATTTTTCGTTGCTGGGAAAACCGGTCGACTGACCCTGAGTTGGCGGTCGACCGAAATATGTAAAATTCCATATTTCAAGCTGCTGTTAATTCTAGTCGACCGGCCGTTGCTCTCAGGTCGACTGAACAGTGAAGATCCTGCAAAAACAAGTTGTTAGCCTAGCAAAACATATCTATATGATCAAGGCTTGTGCTTGCAACAATATTTATATAATCTGAGCTTCATTCAACCCAATTATCAGTAAGATTCATATAGCACTGCAATCATCCAATGTGAGTGTATCATGTAACCAAGTTCCATTCAACTCAGATTGCTAGTGTTTGCATAAGGGGTTGAAACCTTGTAGCTAGCATGAAAACCGTATGAGAAAAATACATGAAGGTATCAAGTGAGTATATGCAACATGGATAGCACAAGGGACTAGGAAATGGTTGAATGTTTACACATAAAAACCAAGTGTTCCTTGGAGTTTAATCATTATAAAATCACATATCAACCTCTTTCCACCAAGATTCACATAAATAGATATTACCATGCATCCACGTGATATTTAGGTGTCTTCCAACTGTCTCTCTCCTGTAAAAGACAAAGTAAAACATGAGATCTACATGGATATCAAAATCTCCATTCCGAAACCTCACCTTTTGACATCGACTCATTCTTCCACAAACATGAATGATTATCAACTAAATAGAAGTTAAATCAAGCGCATATGGTATAATCATCCACGCATAAACCATTACATGTTCAGCCATAAAAGTTTCATATGAAAGGAACATGAAACACATTATGAACCTCCAAAAGCCATTTGCCATCTCAACCATACATGAACAGCAAGAGCACAAGGGCTCTTTAGTTATCACAAAGCCAAGTAGCATGTAGCAAAACTGAATCGTATAAATCATTGTAAACTCATGAAACCTCATACCATAAAGTTTAGTTATCATCAAAAACATATGCAAGGCATATACAACATCTTCTTATTTTTTTTTGTTTCTGAGTTTCTCGAGCGAACGAGGTTAGTTGCCCCGTTATCCGAGCCAATTTCTACACTGGGTAGAGTTAGTGGCTCGGCCTGAGGGTGCTAGCCATGTCCGCGTCATCAGGTCGTGTTGTAGTATCAGTGGATGTAATATTTTTGCTTTTGATATGCGCTGTATTGGCTGTGGCCTATCTGATGTATGAAGAGACATTAATGAAAGGAAATTTATTGCCATTTATTGCTTACATGTCTGAGAAAAGCTCAAAAGTAGAACTTTCGTAATGTTGTTGCATTCCACGTCCGGGGGATAGGCGTTCCTTCCATGGTAGACAATCGATATGCCCCCTTCCCGAGCGTCTCGACCACTCGGTAGGGACCTTCCCAATTAGGGGCCAGCTTCCCCGCCGCCTCCAGTGGTCGAGAGGCTTCGGCATTTCATAGGACGAAGTCTCCTGAATGGAAAAGTTTGTCCTGGACTCTGGCGTGGTAATATCAAGTAAGGCGCCACTGATATTACATGGCTCGGATGCTCGCGATCTCTCTTATCTCACTTGCCATATCGAGGTTTTCTAGGAGTTTTTGCTCATTTACCTCGGGCGAGAAGTTGATGACTCGGAGAGATGGGCTACCGACCTCCAAAGGAATCACGGCGTCCGTGCCGTACACCAACTAAAAAGGAGTCTCACCGGTGGCGATTCTTGGAGTAGTTCGGTGCGACCATAGTACGCTTGGCAATTCCTTGACCCATTTACCCTTGGCCTTACCGAGCCTGGCCTTAATACCTTTTAGTATAGTTTTGTTGGCATTTTTGACCAGTCCGTTAGCCTGCGGGTGGGCTACCGAAGTGAAATGGTTGCGAATATGAAGGTCGGCGCATTTGTTCCTGAAGTAATGGGAATCAAATTGTTGACCATTATCGCACACTATCACTCGGGGGATGCCAAAGCGACAGATCGATTTCCACACGAAACTCCACACGACCGACTCGATAATCCTAGCAGTGGCTTCGGCTTCAATCCATTTCGTAAAATAATAGATGGCGACGATGACGAACTTCTTCTAGGCTCGGTCCATGGGAAACGGCCCCAGGATGTCAATCCCCCACCGAGCGAAAGGGTATGGCTCGGTGAGGGTGACGAGCTCCGAGGCAAGTTGATGGACCAATGGTCGAAACGTTGGCATCAGACGCACCTTTGTACATAGGCCGAGCAGTCGTGTTGGAGAGTGGGCCACCAGTAGCCTTGCCGCAACAAGATCCTAGCGAGTGATCTTCCTCCTTGATGTTCACCGCAGATGCCTTTGTGGACCTCTTGGATAGCCCGGCCGGCTTCCTCGATACCGAGGCACTTGAGGAGGGGACCAGAAAAAGACCTTTGGTACAAAGCATCGTCCAAGATGATGAAGCGCTGAGCTTGATACTTCAGTCTTCGAGCATCCCGAGGGTTAGAGGGCTCTCGGGAATCTCGGAGCCAGGATATATAGGGGGTCCGCCAGTCGCTTGATAATGCCTGGTCAACGGTCATGAGCTCTACTTCTATGCTCGGTCGATCTAGCTCTTCGAGGAAAACCGATCGTGTACCTTCTGGGCCAACAGAGGAGGCCAATCGAGATAGGGCGTCCGCTCGGGAGTTTTCCTCCAAAGTGATCCGGATAACCTGAAAGCTGTCGAATAATGGGGCTATTCCTCTTACCAGTTGGAGGTATTTGACCATCGGTGCTTCCCGAGCTTCGTAGTCACTGTTGACCTGGCTGGCGATCAATTGGGAGTCAGTGTGGATTCAGACTTGTTTGGCCCACAGTCGTCGCTCCATCCTGGCTCCCGAGATGAG
This sequence comes from Amorphophallus konjac, assembly GCA_022559845.1. Classification (NCBI taxonomy): domain Eukaryota; kingdom Viridiplantae; phylum Streptophyta; class Magnoliopsida; order Alismatales; family Araceae; genus Amorphophallus; species Amorphophallus konjac. Next base: position 357,330,648 of record CM040121.1, read on the forward strand.
AGCCTCATACTCAGAGACGTTGTTGGATGCCGGGAAGTTGAACTTCAAGGCGTATTACAGTTATGCTCCTTCCAGGGATCGGAGAAGAACACAGGCACCGCTGCCAGCAGAGTTGGAGGATCTGTCGATGAAAAGATCACAGGTGGGCCCGGGCATCAGCGGATGAACTTCCTCAGACGGGGCAGTACTCTCTGCGATGAAATCTGCGAGCACCTGTCCCTTGATGGCCGAGCGGGGACGGTAGGAGATGTCGTAGGCCCCGAGCATCGTAGCCCACTTGACAAGGTGACCCGAAACTTTAGGGTGAGCGAGGATTCTCTTCAAAGGCTCATTGGTCAGCACGACGATGGAGTGTCCTTGGAAGTAGGGCCGAAGGCGCTTGGCCGAGGTTACCAACGCTAGCACGAGTTTCTCGGTTGCGGGGTACCGTCATTCGGCCTCGTCGAGCACCTTACTGGTGTAATATACTGGTCTCTGCACTCCTGCGTCATCTCAAATTAGGACCGAGCTCACCGTAGAAGGGGTCGATGAAAGGTAAAGGTGTAGTGTTTCGCCCGGGACCAGCTTCGATAGCGCCGGGGGTGAGGCCAAAAACTCCTTCAGTTCTGCAAAAGCTTTCTGACATTCCTCGTCCCAAGCGAACGTAGCAGATGTCAATTTGGGCCCTCTCCATAGTTAGAAAAAGGGCAGGCATTGTTCGATCGCTCGGGATAAGAAACGGTGGAGCGCAGCAATCCACCCAGTCAAGCGTTGGACGTCTTTGACGCAAGCGGGTGGCTGCATATTCAGAATAGCTTGGACTTTGTCAGGGTTGGCCTCGATCCCATGCTGAGTGACTAGGAAGCCCAGGAACTTTTCGGATCGAACTCCAAAGGTGCATTTAGCTGGGTTGAGCTTCATGTCGTACCTTAGGAGTGTGTTGAAGGTTTTCGCCAGGTCGGTGAAGTGGTCTTCGACCTTGGGTGTTTTGACGAGCATTTCATCGATGTAGGCTTCGATGTTCCGACCAATCTGTCCTTCGAAAATATGGTTGGTCAGCCTTTGATATGTTGCCCCAGCATTCTTCAACCCGAAAGGCATTCGGGTGTAACAATATACGCCAAAGTCGGTGATGAAGGCTGTCTTCTCGATGTCTTCAGGATCCATTCGGATCTGATGGTAGCCGGAGTATGCATCCAGGACGCTGAGCAACTCGTTATCGGAGGTTGAGTCAACTAGCTGGTCGATGCTCGGCAGTGGGTAGCAGTCTTTCGGAGTGGGTTTGTTGAGGTTGGTGAAGTCCACGCACATTCGCCATTTGCCCGAAGCCTTTGGCACTAAGACGACATTGGCGAGCCATGTCGGGTAAAGGACCGATCAAAATAGGCCGATTTTCTTCCCCTTAAGAATTTGCTCTTTGATGATCGTCTACTTCTCCGGGGCATGCTTTCTTATGCGTTGCTGGACGGGTTTCACCGATGGGTCAAGGTTGAGCTTGTGTACCACCATCTACCCAGGGATCCCGGGAAGATGCTCATCAGACCACGCGAAGACTTGGATATACTCCGAAAAAAAATCTGTGTATTACTTTTGTTCATTAGGTGATAAATCAGCTCCAATTTTTACTCCCAGGGCCGGGTCGTCTTTGAGGAAGACCGTCAACAATTCACCACCAGGCTCGGATGTTGTTGGTTCATCCTCGTCTCCCTCGCCCTTTTTCTTTTTTCCCTCTGGCCTTATGGCTTCGACCAATGTTTTGTAGCACCTCCGAGCTATTGCCTGGTTATCTCGGACCTCCCCGATACCGTGTTTAGTGAGAAACTTCATTTTTTGGTGATAGGTGGAGGGCACTGCTTTTGTCCGGCTGAGGATACCTCATCCGAAGATGGCATTATAGGCTGACATCCCCTTGATCATGATGAAGTCAACCATAACGGTAACGGTTTTGGGAGGGGTGCCGATGGTGACCGGCAGGCTCAGGGTTCCCTCGGGATAGGTTGCCTGGCCATTGAACCCACAAAAGGGGGATTCGAACTGGGCGGAGTTTGGATGGATTTTCACCCATCTTAAGGAAGCATTCATATGAAAGCACATCAGGGGCACTACCATTGTCGACCAGTATCCTGTCCACGTTACAATGGTTTATAGTAGCCGATACTACAAGAGCATCATCGTGTGGGGTAGATAACCCTTCTAGGTCTTGGTCAGAGAATACCAAGGCCTGCTGCTCGATCGCTGGTGGGGCTTTGGGGGGCTCGGAGGCCCTGCTTGCCCGTTCAGCGTGACGCTTTCTTCCTCGGCTACTGTCTCCTCCTGATGCCACGTCGCCAGAAATGACGTTGATGTGGACCCCGCGAGGTTGATTGTCAATCTCCTCTGGAATGCCACAGTCTTCCTTCTGGCACTCGAACACGTACCGAGATAAGTCTCCTTGGCAGACGAGACGCTCGATCATGTCCTTGAGTTGGTTACAATCTTCGGTATGGTGCCCATGGTCGTTGTGGAATTGGCAATGTTTGCGTCGATTGCGACGCTTGGCCTTCATAGGCTCGGGTTGGCAGAGAATGCCCGAGCCTTTGATGTCTTCGTATATTTCATAGACGGGAGCGGATAGAGGAGTGTACCGCTAGTATTTCCGAGGGGGCTCCCTTCGGTCCCCGTCTTGATTCTGTCATTTTCCTTGGCCCGAGCCTTGCTCGGATGGTCGCTTCTTATCCCCCTCCCGACCCGAGCACATTGGGCCGCGGTAGGCGCTGAGGACTTCCTTGAACTCTGCGTGGCGGAGGGCTAGGGTCACCAGATCGGCGAGGGATGTGGGGGGATGGAGGACCAGTTCTCACCGAAGGTTCTCATCGTGGGTGCCTCTGGTCAGCGCGGTGATGGCTGAGGCGACATCCAGGCGGGGGATACGCAGGGCTTCCGATTTAAATCGGTTGATGTAGGCCCATAGTTTCTCCCCTTGTGCCTGCTTTAGTGCCAGCAGCCCCGCTACTGACCTTGGTGGGCCGCTGCCGGCGAAGCTTTCCTTGAATACTCGCCTGAATTGTCTGAAGTCGTGAATGCTGCTGGGGGCGAGTGCTCGAAACCAGGCCTGAGCGCCCTGGACCAAGGTGGTCACGAATGCTCGGCATTTGACAGCGTCGGAGGCTCCGTGCAGGGTCATCAGGGCGTCGAAGTTGTCGTAGTGGTCGGCCGGGTCTCCCTGGTCTTCATATGACTTGAAGGTTAGCAGTAGTATTCTGAGGGAGATCTCGGCCTTCAAGATATGGTCAGAGAATGGGGATTGCTCCTCATCTTCCTTGGTGGACATTTTTTGCAGGGCACGGAGGGCGCGCTCTTGCTCTGCAAATCGTCGCTCGAAATCTCGCAGTTGGAGGGATAACTCTGGATGTCGCTGGTTCGAGGGACTACCGCGGCGTCCCTGCGGGCTGCCGCGTCGTCCCTCGGGGGGATCAATCTCCGGGTGCTATCGACGCATCCCGATTCCTTCTCTCCTCAGGGTGGAGGAGGCTTCTTGCTCTGGAGGGGGGGCATGCGAAGGTCCCCCTGACCTGTTGCGTATAAGCCGTCATCCCCGGAGGGTGAAACGGCCTCCAGCCGTTGGCTGGGAAGCTTCTCCATGGGGAGGGCTTTCCTGTGGGAGTCGTGACTTCTCTTCCCTAGCCGCCTGGGTCCTCATTAGCTATACGAGGATATCCAGTGTAGCATTGAGGGTTTGGAGAGCGTCAGGACTCCCGTTAGGGGGTTGCACCTCCGCGGGTGGTGGAGGTAGCTCATCGACTTGATTGTTGTCGTCGGCGGGGAGGTTTTCTGTGGGCTGGGAGGGCGCAGGTTCCCCATCCGCCACTGCGGTCTTTCCTCTGTCGCCGGCGACCTTCCTACCAGAGTTTCTTCGCACCATGATGGCTCTTTGTTCGTTTCCCACAGACGGTGCCAGATGAAGAGACGTAATCTCGCGCTGATCCTGAGCCGTGAGATCTAGGAGGAATATTTTGATCACGGTCACCACGTCTGTATGAACTGCAAGGCAGGAAACGGGTCAGAGGTGCCCAGGGAGGATTCTCTCGGGAAAACCCTCCGATGCTTAAGTTAGCAAATGTGATAGAGCATGAAGGCGAAGAGAGAGGGTAGGAGAGAGGGGGCGTGAGATTATTCTCCACCAAAAAGTGTGGTGGTTTTCTCTCAGGACCATTGCATTATCTTCTCAGGGGGTCTCCCTGGAGGTTATATAGCAATCCATTTAACGTAATAGTCTAGGGAGCTGAGGGGGCTTCGGGGGGTTACGTCCTTATAGTGGGCTCATTATGTCGCAAGGACTTTTGCCCTCCCCTACCCTTTGGAGTTCCCTGCTCCTGCTGGATGCGTAACGGATGCTGGGATAAGCTTCCGACAGTCGGTCCCAGCCAGAGGCGTTCGCTCGGGATTTTATCCCGAGCGATGAGTGTATAGCTCGGGTAGGCCATATCGGGTCCCCGCAGGGGATCTCTCATCCATTCTGTCGCTCAAACTTCTGGACCTGAGGGCCGCCTAAGAAGTGTTACTCCGAGTGGATTTTTGGGCTTGGAGTAAGTGGGCCCAAAATGGGGCTGTCACTTTGGGGAGTTGGGCCTGGTTTGGTCGAATTGGACCTAGTTGGGCCGTACTCTCGGATGGTTGATTTTCCCCCTCTCCCGGAACCTGCTCTTGTCCACTATGTGTGGAAGGAGAGTCTATATTGTCAGCTTCATTCAGGGAAGCTGAAAACATACCTATAAAAGTGCTAGGATGACTATCCTCTATTTCAAATAATGGGTTCATTTCCATATCAGAATTGAATTGAGGAAAGTGTTCCTCTTCATAACATGGATTTGCAAACATGCATTCCATTAGCAACGAATCCTACCCAATTTTTAAAGTTTAAATTAGAGTTAAATGAAATTATGGGAGGAGGATGTTTCTAGTAGCAAAGAAGTTTGTCACAGCAACATCCCAAAGTTTTAACTTTAATTCAACCCGTGAATTAGTAGAATTTCTTAAAGGTTCTCTTGAGATAAGCAATAGATGATCTAAGGTAAAGGTTTTTCTTCGGGGAACCTAAGGAATTTCCTCACTTAAACCCATGGGATTTTCTAGCAAGACTTCTTTGGTACAACCTGCCTGGTGATCGTGTGGGAATCCACGGTTCACTGGGACTTATGGAGGTTCTCGAGTGGAAGGGACTAGTTACACCCAAGTGGGAATCCCCAGGTGAAGAGTCTGATTCCAACGAGTGGGGTTTTCCTAACATGATGTGATGTTGGCTCTTCTTGAACCCAACCCTGAGCTCAGACCTACAACAGAACCGCAAACAACAAGCAAGCAAGCAATGCAAACAGAACAGAACTGGAATCTAGATAGGAGGTGGCCAAAGGGCTGGCCATCCAGAGGCTAAATGGTCAGGACGTTGGCCATTCTCAGAGGTCTAAGGGGCCAAGGTGTTGGCTGCTTAGAGTGATAGGTGACCAGTGGTGTGTCTCCTCTGGTTTTGATGCCGGCAATAGTGTGATTAATTTGGATTGATGCTGGCAAAACTGTTTGGATTTAATAATGTGTGCTATAATGTCTTTTCATTAAGTCAGAATAAGTTCCTTGATTCACCATCAGGTCGATGCATATTCATGAGGCTGCATTGTAAGGTCGTTGCATCTCCCAGTGCATAGAACATCAGGTTGATGCATATTCATGCATATTATAGACAGGTCAATGCATCTACGCATCTTGGCCTAGCAGGTCGATGCGGTTGTAGAAGTCATGCATCATGAGGTCGATGCACTTTGTAGTCAGGACGATGCTACTATGCAATAATGAGCCAGCGACTGCAGTATAAGGTCGATGCGATAAAGGCTATCATGTTCATATGGTCGATGCACCTTGTGCATCTGCTTAGAAGTCAGGTCGATGTAGTAATGACTTGTGTCGATGCTTTAAGCATTTCATGGTACCTCACCAAGTCAGGTCGACACGCCTCAGTGGCACGTCGATGTTGTAGTACATAAAGTGCGGGCTTGTTCATTAACAGGTCGGTGCACTATGTATGTGCATCAATGTAGATATAGTCTTTCTGACTGAATAAGGTCTACCTGTCTGAAATACATGTCGATGATTTATTGCAATCTTGCTACATTCTTTTCTTCACGTCGGTAAGATAGGTCGATGCATGTTGTCTGTGCATCGATGCACATACAGATCCTCACACATTCATTCATTTGATTTAGCTTGTTTTCATTATATGCTTAAATCTGCATTCTATGATCATTTACTTTGATATCTCGTTAGCCACATGAAAATGAAGATTGACGATGAATCTTCATATCTATTTTCACAGGAACATCAAAGTAAGTTCGGAGGCAACCTATCAACTAAAGAAGCATTAAATTCACGTGGTTCGAAAATGATCTTGGCTGGCACATGATCCAAGGTTGGGAGCCAAACAGAATCTTCTGTGACGTGGAATAACCATTCCATCTGCACCTGACACGTAGATCATTCAAACTGAATTTTTTAAAAGAAAGACTTGGGTGGGAGCATTCCCTCCATGCGCCGAATTGGAATCTTGTGGGGACCACAAAATTCACGTTCGTAGGAATAAATAGAGATCAAGCGTACAATGAGAAGCAGCAACAGACGAATATAGAAAAAGCAGAGGAAAGAGAAGAAGAGGTAGAACACGAGAGAAGCAGACGAGATTTGCGAGAGCCACTGCAAGCAGGGGGTCAATGAGAAGAAATGTTACATTTTGACGTGACTTTGTGTGCCAAATTCGATGCGCAAAGTATTACTCTTACAAATATTTCCTCCTTTTTATTCTATATGCATTTAGTCTCAAGTTACACCTCCCTAATATGTTATTGGGTTTTTGCTTATTTCCGCAGAGATCTTATGTATTTGAGAATTGACATTAGACCGCTAACAAATATTGTATTAATTGGATACTTTTGAAACGTCATAACCCATAATTATGCATGCACTTCCGGCCAGCATCTTTCATATTTTACTATATATCTCTGCATTCCTCATATTTTCATGCATACTATCGTAATGAACATTACTCTTTTCATTATATCCCTCAAGTTCTAACACCGCCAAATTAAAGGAATAGCCTTTCAAAAGGGTAAGACTTTATAAAATATAAGATTTGGGAAGGAAACATAAGAATATTTTAGGAACAAATAAGTATATTTAAGAAAAAACCCATCAAGCTCAATTGGTACTTGGTTAGAGCACAAGGCTCTTAACCTTGTGGTCGTGGGTTTCGAGCCACAAGGCTCTTAACTTTATTGATTTTTTTAGCCAAATAAAACTTGTACTTAATTAAATTATTTGAATAGCATCATTAAGCTTTTTATATTCTCTTTTGCTAGTTTGTGGAACAGTATTCTTGTCCAAAAGATTTAAAAAATGGTACAAATGTCTATTATTATGCTTATCGTAGCTGGCAGGGTTTGCCAAACCGGTCCAATACGGGACAAACCACCCATACCGGACCAGGCCACGTGGATGGTGAGACGCCCGGGCCATGGCATGTGGCCGGGACGCGTTGGCCCACACGGGATCGTGCGTCCCGCTGCGTACCAGACCGGTTTGAAGCAGGACCATCTTGGTACGTGTGGGCCGCCCGGCTCGTGTCGGTCCAGCATTATAAGCCGGCCGTGGGGATGGCGGTGGAGGGCGTCGAACGTAGCGGTGCAGGCCGACGAGGGGCATTGCAGGCGACGGTGCAGGCCAGCGAGGGGCGGTGCAGGCCGGCGAGGGGCGGTGCAGGCGGGGGGGACTAGTGATCAGAGGCCTCAGGCGTAGTAATTTAAATTTTTTTATTTTTTTGTAAAGAGTGTTGTGTCCCTAATTTTGATGATGTCTGACTATGAGTCATTGACGAGTCTAATATGAATTTAATGATGACAACATTATTTGGAGTTCAGGTCAAAGAATATCAACTTTAGCAAAAGACAGGTCGACACATATCAAGACAGGTCGACACACTCTAGGCAAGTCAGCAGAAGAAGCCAACTCAAGTAAACATATGCAGGAGTACTTCTCCATGGGCAAAACACATGAAGCATGGGCTGGCAAGTGCCTTCAAACCAAGCTAACAGAGGAAAGCATCTCAACTGAAGATCTATGATGGCAGGCTGTGTCCAAGCAGAGACAGGTTGATTGAAGTCATTTCGGGTCGACAGATACGACGAAGACGGCAAAGTGCAGGTCGACTGAAGAAATGCAAAATCAGTCGACCTAGCCAAAAATCAGTCGACTGAAGAAAAGTCAGTCGACTCAGTGTACTCAATGAGTCACGCAGCTGAAGAGAAATCCTTAACTTCAGTGGGACGATCATTCAAGTAGATATGAAGGATGATTCGACGCAGAGTTCTAGAGCGTCGACGTAGCAGAAGAAGAGGAGAAGATCTAGAGGATCTGTCCTCCAGGCAATATGAAGGTTGTGTCGACACAATGTACCTATGGCGTCGACGCAACAGCTGGGCAACAGCAACAGCAGTGCAAGCGACAGACACGAAACTCACTCGACTGATATGCATCAGGTCGATTGACTTTTATGCTTAGGTCGACAGACTCTGTCGACAGACCAGGCAGTAGGAGTCAAGCAGGTAGAGTGTGCTGACACACGTCAGAAGTGTGTCGACCTACACCAGTTCACCAGAGTATCAGATGTCAGAGTATGTCGACACACATCAGAAGTGTGTCGACCTATATTGACACATCTGAAGCACATACATAGTTCAAGTCGACTCAATGCTTCAGGTCAAAGAATTCAAGTCGACTCAGGCAGAAAGCAAGTCGACTCAATGCCTCTTCCAGAACTAGAACAGTAACAGTAAACAGTAAGTAAGTCGACCTACTTCTTCGGTGTGTCGACCTACTTGGTCACATAGGAGCAGCACACCAACGAGTGACAAGTCGACTTGGCCTTAGTATCAAGTCAACTCAAATTCTCCATTCAGGGCAAAGACTTCCAACGATGCACTAAGCAAGTCGACTCAAGCTCAATACTAAGTTGACTTACAGTCCTCCAGAAGCTTGAGCCTCGCCTAGTTCAAAGAACAAGTCGACTCAGCATCCACACCAAGTCGACTCATCACTGCAGCAGAGGTTTGCGAATTTAAAGTGGGTCTCTCTTGGGCACATGGTCTAAGGTCCAATCATTGGCACACACTCCAAGGTCACGTGCCTCGGCTTTTGGAAAGGTCCTTGGACATAATGTTCCACTCTTATCATTGGACCAATCAGAAAATACTTTGGAAATTGAGGATTATCCATTTTACTCTGCTATAAATAGCACCCATTCACCTTGGAGAAGAAGCAAGATGCGAAAGAAGCAGAACGCCGCCCTATGCGATTCAGAGAGAGCATCCTTGAGGGAAAACTTGAGAGCATCTTCGGAGAGCATCTGAGAGGGAAGAAAGTCTGAGAGAGGCTGGAAGACGGAGTGAGAAGCTGTGAGAAGATCTGAGCTCAAGAGGAGAGAGAGAGTAAAGCAGCTAAGGAGGAATCAGTCCATAACTGATCGAAGAAAGGCTTGTGGATCAAGTCCAAAGCCATATTGCTCATTTGAGCTACATTTTCCTGTTTTCCATCCTTTGTTTTCTACGTTCGCATCCTCATTTTTGTGTGTGTTTCTGATAGCTTGTTTTAAGGACCGGGTCAAGTTGTCGGTCAGCTACATCCGGGTTGCATCCCCTTCAAGCTGTGGGTCAGCGTGTGTTCGAGGATTTGTTCCTCGAGTTCCAAGCAATGCATAAGCGTGTGTGTGTGTTCGGGGTTCATCCCCTTAAGCTGTGGGTCAACGGGTAGCCTCACCGTGTTCTGGTGAGGGGTGGACGTAGGTCTGTGAGTTTGCAGACCGAAGCACCTTAAAAATCCTGTGCATTGGTGATTGCTTGTTTGTGTTCGTATCCATTTCTTCTACCCCCATTTGCAAGATGGTTTACTGATTATTGTGTTCACTATCTAGCTTCCAAGCTTTTGATTGTTTGCCCAGCACACTGCATCCGCCAGGTGCTCGTCACGAGCATTATTCCTTGGTTTTGTGCACACACACACTTGATCATTGTTCTGCATAGTAGGTGCTTCGAACACATTGATGCACTCACCCACAGGTGCGTGGGTTCGGCTTTGTCTACTTGATTCATTTTATTAGGCATATTTTTAAAGGGATCTATTCGCCCCCCTCTAGATCCGATTGCATCACCTAACAAAGAGGGGGGAGCGGGTGGCCGGAGGGAGGGTGAACGGGGCGGTGGGCAGCCGTAGGGGGCCGTGGGAGGGCGGTGGAGGGCGGAGGAGGTAGGAGGCAGCGGTGGGAGGGCGGTGGAGGGCGGAGGAGGTAGGAGGCAGCGGTGGGAGGCCGTGGGTGGGAGGAGGGCGTGATGGGACCGTGGAGGTGGGAGGGGGGTTCGACCACCACGGCTCCTCTGGCCTCCCACCGGCCAGATCTGGCTGGTGGGAGGCCGGAGGAGCGTTGGGAGGGTAGTGGGAGGTATGGGTGGGAGGGGGGACGTGGGACGATGGGAGGAGGGAGGTGGTGGGTGGGGGGGTCCTGTGGGCGGTGGGAGGCGGTCGGAGGATGGACGTGGAAGGAGGGAGGTGGTGGGTGGGGGGCTCCAGCCACCGCTGGCCATCGCCTCCCACTGCCCACCGTCGCCTCCTTTAGCCTCCCACTAGCCAAATCTGGCCGGTGGGAGGCCGGAGGAGGTGGCAGTGGGCAGTGGGAGACGGTGGGAGGCATGGGTGGGAGGGGGGAGGGTGGACGTGGGAGGAGGGATGTAGTGGGTAGGGGGGTCTGGCCACCGCCGGCCGCCACCTCCCACCGCCCACTGTCGCCTCCTCGGGCTTTCCACTGGCCATATTTGGCAAGTGGGAGGCCGGATGATTAGCCGGTGGGAGGCCAGATGAGGCGGTGGTGGGTGGTGGGAGGCTGTGGGAGGCATGGGTAGGATGGGGAGGGTGGACGTGGGAGGAGGGAGGTGGTGGGTGGAGGGGTCCGGCCACCACCTCCCATCGCCCACCGCCGCCTCCTACGACCTCCCACCAGCTAGATCTGGCCAGTGGGAGGCCATAGGAGGTAGAGGTGGGCGGTGGGAGGTGGCGGGAGGCAGTAGGAGGCGTGGGTGGGAGGGGGGTGGGTGGACGTGGGAGGAGGGAGGTGGTGGGTGGGGGGCTCCAGGAGGAGGTGGGAGGGGGGACGGTGCAGGTGGGATGTGTTGTGCACGTGTGATTTTGAAGATGTCCAACTATGATTCATTATTTTACTTTTGATAATGATCCAACTATGATTCACTGTGTGTGTTGATGATTTTTATAATGATGCTTTTTATGATTCATTATTATCATGTTGTTGTGCTCTTCATGAGACTTTGAATGGTTTGAAAACTTGTTGTGGAGATATGATTCAAGATATTCTTAAGTGTCTGACTTTTAGGAAATTCAGTCGACAGAACAATGCAAAATCAGTCGACTAAGGATAAATTCAGTCGACATATATGAGTCCAAGTCGACAGACATAAGAGTCAAGTCGACTGATATGTCAACATGTTGACCAAAGTGGCGGGCCGGTCGACCAACAGAAAGGGTCTGGTCAATCGAATTTCCCAGAAATGACATACTGAGAATGTTATAGATTTTGGTCGACTGATACTTGAGTTCGGTCGATCAACTGGGCATTCGACCGACCGTGAAGATCGACCAACCAGCAACCTCAGATGGTTGGAGCAACAGGACTAAGGCAGAAAAGTCAACTGACGGCGAACATGAAATTTGGAAGGATAATGGTACAAATGAAGGTAGAAGAAGTGGTTGCAGCCTAACAATGTCTTCTAACTATGCTCGAACAGACAGTCAGAACAAAGCAGTAGGTGGCAGTTGGTAATCCAATGATAAAGCAGATTGGGGAGGTGATACCGACAGATCAGGGTATCTTGAAGATGGGCATGCATTTGGAAGTAGTTGGGCCGAAGCAACTACAGATGGTTGGGGAAACCGAGTGAAAGCAGATAAGTCAAGTGAAACGAGAAGCTCAAGCTTCCATGCAAACGACGGCAATTTTGTGTGTCAATAAAATTGAATGAAGATGGCAGAGTGTGGAAGACTGATTCTCCCGCAACAAAAGAGCCGATAGAGAAAATAAAAATCAGTCGACTAAGGCACACTTCAGTCGACAAAAGAGAAATATCAATCGACTGAGTTCCAACTCAGTCGACAGACATGCAGAAGAGTCGACTGATATCTTCAGGGATGCTCAGCTCAACTGCTCATATGTTAATGCTCGTGTGCTAATGCTCGTGTGATGATGCTCATGTGAGGATACACTGAGTCGACCTATCAAGTCAACTAGGTCAACTGATATCATCTGAAGCTCACAGCACTAAGTCGACTGACCATGCCAAGCTCAAGTCGATAGACATGGAAGATTAATTCGACTGAACTGTCAACTCAGTCGACTGACCTGAGCCCAACCATACAAACACGTGAGTCTTTAAGTTGTCACGTGATTACTTACTCCAAGTCAATGGCACACGTCTCCAGGACATGTGCCCAGGTTTTTAGAAAGGTCCTAGGTTAGAATATTCGATTATTATCATGGACCAATCAGAGAATAGATCTGAAAAGGACCAATCAGAAGATACCTCTGAAAAAGGGGATTATTCACATTTCTTTTCTATAAATATGGACCTATCGTCTGGGAAGAAGCTGCTGCAGTCCTTAGCCATTAGAGAAGCCCTGACCACTTAGGAGTGAGCAGTTGAGCTTGAGAAGAAAAGAGTGAGCAGCTGAGCTTGAGAAGAAAAAAGTGACACGCCCTGAGCTTTTCGAAGAGATTTGAGAAGAAGGAAAGAGAGGAGAGCAGCCTAGCAGTTGGCCTGAGTGATTCGAGTGCTGAGAGGAAAAACCTGAAAGAAAGTGGAGAGAGCCTTCCTCCCTGAGTTATTGCGTGGCTACTAAATAGAGAAGCGGACCGATCTTCAAATCTGAGTCTAGATCTACATCTTCAGCTTCAAGATTTTGATCTGAAGCTACATTTGAGTTTCTTAGTTTTGTTTTGTGTTTTCTTTTGAAACTCCACATCTATTTTCCGTGTGTAGTACTGTATTGACAGCGGTCTTTCCGGTACCCTATTTTAGGGATCGGATTGTGTTTTGGCCGCTGAGCAGCCGTGTGCAATCGAGGAGGGTGTTCCTCGAGGTGAAGCTGTGAATCAGCATATGTGGTTGCTTTTGGGGTTCGTCCCCGTGTGTTGCTGTATATCAGCAGGGTGTTTTTCTTTTGGGGTTTGTCCCCGTGTGGTTGCTGCGAGTAGCAGTGTGTGTGTGTGGTTTGGGGTTTGTCCCCATGTATGGCTGTGAAAACAGTGTGTGGGGGGGGATCATCCCCGTCAAGCTGTGTATCAGTGTGTTCTTGGGGACTTGGCACCATGTGTGTTACTACATTTGCAGCGCAGGAAGTCTCATCGGGTTTTGGTAAGGGGTGGACATAGGTCTGCTAGATAGCAGCAGAACCACCTTAAAATCTCTGAGCAGTGGCTTGTGTGATTGTGTGACTGATCCATTTCTTCTATCCCCCTTCACAGATTCTTGTGTAAATATCAATCTCTGCATATCGAGCTGAAGTCGAACACACTGCTCATACACACCCATTAAGTGTTTGATAGATCTCTACTCAGTGGTACAACAGATCTTTCTGTCTGCCAGGATTTTCATTTGGGCAAGGATTGATAGAGACACTATCACACACACTGAACTAAATCAGACTACAACATGCATAACAGCTTTGATGAGTCTGTTCTAACAAGCCACTCAATTCTTTAACACGATCTTTCTAATACTTAGTGTATCTAAGGCTCAATTGCTTTTAAGTGCTATCGTTGAATCCGTTGTGTGCTAAAACTAGAGTTTCATCTAGTTAAATTTTTTAAAGAGCGTAATCAATTCACCTCCCTCTTGATTACGGTTGCACCAAGAGACCCAACAGGAGGGGCTGACCGGTAGGGCGGAGGGCGGTGGTGGGTGGTGGGAGGCAGTGGCCGGGGGGAGGGTGGAGGTGGGAGGGGGGTCCGACAGGGTGGTGGGAGGTAGTGGGAGGTCGGAGGGTGGACGTGGGAGGGGGGTTTGGCCATCGCCACCCACCGCTCGGAGGAGGTAGTGGTGGGCGGTGGGTGGCTGTGGGAGGGTAGAGGGAGGTCCAGGAGGCTGTGGGAGGGGGCGGACGGAGGCCAAAGGGAGAGTAGAGGAGGGGGGCAGGGGCAGTGGGAGGCTGGTGGGAAGGGGGTCCATAGGAACGCAGAGGGTGGAGGGCGGTGGGAGGGCAAAGGAGGTGGCAGTGGCGATTCAAATTTTAGATTTAATTTAGATGTATTAGATTAATTTTTTGTTTTAGATGTTCTAGAATTAGTTTTCATGTTTTAGATATAATTTACATTTGTAAATTTTATTTGGCAGTTCTATTTAAGAATTAATACTTCACTCTTCACGTGATATTTCATTATTTTTTACGCATATAAATTTATAATTCTTAAATTTAGGAGATACATTTAATCACTTTATGGCTCCCAAGGAACGTCCAAATGACATTGGATGGTCACATGGAATTATGTTGGATGGCAACCGTAGTTGTTGGCGTTGCAACTACTATAAAATAGAACATAGGGGAAGAGGTGTGTCTCAGTTGAAGAAGCACTTGGCAAGAGGAGCAGGTGTGGGATACTCTGAGATTGCTAACTGTACCCATGTACCTAGAGATGTGAACCTTGCATTGGCAAGGCACCTGCGGGAGAAGAGAGTTGAGACGCAACAAAAGGAAAAAAATAAGAAAAGGGATGAAGCGGCGCTCCGCAGAAGAGCAGGCGGCAGCGACGAGGATGAATGCGCGTAGGCAGTCAGTGACGAAGAACAGCAAGCACGTACTCACCATCCTAATATGTATGTCACAGTGAATGATCCATATGAAGCGTAGTTCCATAAGGCACTACATTTGAGTAGAGATGAGGCAGGACATCTAGAGGAGACGAGATTCCAAAGCCGGGAGGCAGTAAGGACCAGAGCATCAGCCAGTGGTGGTTCATCTACAACTCGACAACCACGGGACATCAGGAGTTTCTTCATTGGTGACTCGGGTTCACAAAGAAAAAGGACAATCGATCAACATTGAACATGTGGTGCTCGGTGAACTATCCTGAGAGCATGGCAAGCAAACGATGATGGCTGATGCATATGGCCAGAAGGGGCCAAAATGAAAATTCGGATAGGCCGTTGCAAAGTGGTGACACCATGCGAAATTACCTTTCAATGTGACCAACAGTCCTTACTACAAGTCAATGTTCCAAGAAGTACAAGTTCATGGGTTACACGTGCAACCACCTACATCGAGAGAGTTGGCTGGCATATTTCTTGATGAACAAGTTACTGAGATCAAGAGTTATGTGGACTTCTTCAAACAGAAATTGTCAAAGTATGGAGTCATACTAATGTGTGATGGATGGTCAGGTACTACTAAAAGTAGCCTGATCAACTTCTTTGTTTATTCTGACAGACATGTATTCTTTCATAGGTCGGTGGATGTGTCAGGTCAAGTCCACAGTTATCAATATATTTTGTCAGTGATGGAATAAGAGGTGAACGAGATCGGGGAGGAGTACATTGTTCAATTGGTGACAGACAATGACTCAAACTATAAGAAGACTGGGGAGGAGCTGATGAGGACCAGACGAAACCTTTTCTGGACCCCCTGTGCAACACACTATGTAGACCTGATGCTGAAAGAGATTGGTCATCTTCGTGTAGTCAAGTCTGTGGTCGAGGTGGCATAGAAGGTCACAAAATACATCTACAACCACACACTTGTATTGGCATGGATGAGAGAGCATTGTGGTGGTGAACTGTTGAGACCTGGCATCATACGATTTGTCACTAAGTACATCGCATTGCAGAGTCTTTTGAAGTATAAGAATGGATTAAAGTAAATGTTTAGGGGTGAGTCTTGGCTGAATTCCTCTTTTACCGCTTTACGTGAAGGAGGGGAAGTCGAAGGGATTGTCAACACTAGCAGCTTTTAGGACAGAGTCAAGATATTAGTTTCATTGATAGAGCCACTGTGTGAGGTATTGAGGTGTGTGGACGGGGATAGAGTACCAACCATGGGGTTGGTGTACAGCAAAATTGAAGCTGCAAAGCAGAAAATTCTTACAACGTCTAAGAAATATGGACCCACCATCTTAGACATTGTGGAGGACAGATGAGATAGGAAAATGAGCTGCGATCTTCACATGGCAGATAAACATACTTGACTCTAATGTCGGTGTCCATAGTTACATGACAATTTTTTTAATATCCTGTGATTGCAGCGTACTACCTACACCCGACCTTTCAATATGCTCGAGGTCTCGCTTATGATGATACTTTGATAGAATCCGTCAACATTGTGGTAGACCGACTGTCTCACAGCTCAACATATGCTACTGATGCGTTGAATGAGGTATATTTGGATACTTTACCCTATCGGACATGAAAACAATTATGTACTTATTTTTTCCAATCATGTAGAAGAAAATATTTAGAGAGACAATTGGTTCATTTACGACACCTAATGTCATTGCCAACCGTGACCGACTTAATGTAGGTAATGTACTTGGACAATGCATATTCTATAGCTCGACAAGTAATTATTGCATCTAATTATTATAATGTTCATTATCTACCTTAATAACAGTTGAGTGGTGGCTCAATTACGGCACAAGTGCACCGACATTAAGGAAGATTACAGTGAAAGTTCTATCACAAACATCCTCCTCGAGTGGGTGCGAGTGGAATTAGTCGACATTCTCCTTCTTACATGTCAAGCTCAGGAATAGGCTAACACACAGAAGGCTTGACAAAATGGTCTATGTTTATTACAAAATGAAGTTAAAGGTTAAGCATGTGCAGATGGATGTAAGAAGATGAGAGGGAGACTATGACCCAACAGATGTTATGTACTTGCGAGACGATGATGACTCTATGATTTTATGGCTTGCAAGAACAACAACCAAGCGTGGTTAGGTGGAGTTTGACGAGGAGGGTGAAGAACCAAGCGAGACACCACGGCCTAATACTTTTCTCGCAGTAGTTGCACAGCAGGCAGTGGAGGAGGGAGATGACACCGATAAGGAGGAGAGTTTAAATCATTTATTTCTGGAAAACAAACCACTGTGGCGGTTTTTTATGACTCTCTTTGACTCCCGGTGTAGAGTTCCCAATTCTGTCTCTGGCTTTTGCTGGGATGTTATTTGCACAGTTGATACCAAATCCCCTTATGGATATGCCGCTATCCTCTCCATGATCTACATATTATGGGAGATATGGAAGGTTCGATGCAAACTTAAGTTTGAGGACAAGGGAACTTCAGTCAAAGTGATACAACAACGAATTCTGAGGCAGACAGAGTTCTCCTTGGAAAAGGCCAGCTTCAGCAGGGCTCCTACTGTGAAGGAAAGGTGTGTGATGGAACAATTCAATTTTTCTTATAGTATTATAGTGAAACCTCCAAAGCTCATCCGATGGTTTTGCCCTAATACTGGGTATGCTTTAAATGTGGATGGGGCTGCAAAAGGTAACCCAGGTCATGCTGGAGGAGGTGGATGTATAAGGAGAAGCAGAGGTGAACTCATTCATGGTTTCTCTTATTACTATGGTGTGGGAAGTAACATGGTAGCTGAAGCTAGAGCATTACTTGATGGGTTGAGAATCTTGGTTAAGAGTGGGTTCCATGTTGCTGTAATATACTCTGATTCTAAAACTCTTATTACCATGATTCAGTCCAATGCCCATCCTCCTTGGAGGATTTGTAAATGGTGGGAGGAAATCATTGAGATTATCAATAGACACAGGTGGAACATTCAACACATATACAGGGAAGGGAACATTGTTGCGGATGCTTTAGCATCCCTAGCTTGCTCCACTCGATCCAACAAGGATTTCAGATCCTGGAAAGAACTCCCAAGTATAGCTCGTGGATGTGCCACTGTGGATGCTGTCGGTTTACCTAGCTGGAGGAGATAAGACACATTGGTTTCTATTTCTTTTGATTCTTCATTGTTTCATACTCAGGGGTATTCCCGGTGGTTCATTTGTACATGATCTCTTTGATATCAATAAAAATTGGGCCGGAGACCATTGGTGGAATTAGCACAAATTGTGCATTCCCCCAAGAGTCTTCCTTGGTCTCGTTTATATAAAAAAAAGATGACACCGATGTGTAGATGGTTGAAGATGAGTCAGTGACGGGACATGATGGGAAAGTTAACTTGGATGAAGACCTCATCATTGGGGGTGGAGACACATCATATGTGTACGATGATGCAGCATGGGAGCGATTGATGCAGCCTTCAGCAAATCTACATCCACCAGTCGCTCAGGTGAAATAACATATACATATTGAATCGCATATTTGATTAGAGAGTATAGGCATATATCTATGTATTATGATGTAAGAAATAAATTACACGCCGATCCGACGAAAGAACAACGATCTCGGGTTGCTGCACCACGACATTCAATATCTACAGAACCCAGAAGGATATCCACTTCCAGAGAGGTTAGGGAGAGTTCGTCATTTGGAGAGGTGAAATTACATAGCTATACGAAGATTTATATGCTAGATTTCATTACTGATTGAATATGTTATCTTTTCAATTGTGTAGCCTTCGGCAGCATCCAAACAACCATCTCAGACTGCTGCGCTACAGCACTCAATGTCTAAGGCACCCACTCAATCATCTCAAGTATACTCATACGTATAGACTTACATAGTACGAAATTACTTGAACTTCTTATCAAACATAACCTCCACTTCTCAGGCATTTAGAGGGAGACAACATGCAGCAGATAAGTCGCTGCCTACTCCACAGAAGAAGAAATCATCATGGACCACATTATTCAAGAGAAAAAAAGGACACGCAACCACCAGTAAATCCGATGGACATTACAGACTTGGAGACATTAGATCCCCGTGCAGATGACGACACTCCCGAGCCATCTGTTAAGCCCCACATCAGTGAGAGTCATGATTCTGATGATGACAGTACACCGACAGGGTCTTCATCCCATAGTTATGGCAGTTCTCATAGTGGTGAACGGAGTCATCATGAGGATACTAGTGCTGGTGGCTGAGAGTACAGCAGTCGTCAAGGCAAAGGTCATGGGGGCCACGAACGTGTGGTATGGATAGAGGAGTAATACTTCACACATGCCACACAAGATGAGGAGCACGTGCTCGATCGCCAGGGTCGAGGCGGGCAATTGATTATTGGGATCCCTACTATGGAAGTTCTATTGCAGACAGTACCAGTTATCAAGGCATGTTGTTTGATTTTGAGAGGATGAGCACACATGACTCTCAGGGATCTGGAAGTAAGTATGGACGGTCATGGCAGCAGTAGCCCAGATATCATGACGATTCTGAGAGCAATAGTTCATTCTTCCCATCGTACTCATATCCTCGTACCCATACTTCAATGCTACAATATACCGAAGGATATGGTCAGCTCTTAGCTGTGTCACCGCCAGTCGTGTACTCATAGGGTTCCCAATAGTATGAATACTACATACGCATGTATTGGGAGCACTATGCAAGTTCCATGCGTTATGAAGACTATTTATCTTATCTGCGGAGCACGCATAATGTCAGATTGTTTGGAGATGGGATGTGGCCAAGTTTGGGCCCATATGATTAGGAGTATGTATCATTTGTTTATATTTGTATGCAACTATAAATTAATTGTTTATTTCTTCATGACTTGAGTTTGACACTTGCCCTTCAACTTACTGATGCAAAACTTTTCAACATTTAAAGGCCACCATGGACAGACGACGTCACCCTACGTGAGAGCACGGGTACACTGTTGAGGGTGATCGACATGTGTACTGTAGATACTGTGGATATCACGTCACCGACATACATAGATTTACGGAGCACCTCGCAAGAGTGGGACCGGATTGTCGTGCATGCTCCTTAGTTCTAGAGGATATCCGAGACTACTTTTAGACATAGTTACAGGAGGGATATATTTCTCGCAGTAGAGCCGGGGCATCGTCTTCCACGTCTAGAGTACCACCACCACTAGCACTGGGTAGACCAAGATCTTCCTCCACGTCCAGAGTTCGAGCACCACCAGCACCAGTCCCACCAGTAGCAGATGATAGACATGCATGTATAGATGTAGTTAGAACTTTTTTTAGAGAATTTCATGTACCCTCCACCACTGCACATGACCCATTATTTGTGCATATGGTTACATATTTTCAGACTCACCCACATGCACGTCCACTCACTAGGATAGAGTTAGATTATACGGGTCATGAGTCTCATGTATCTGATTCTGATTGGGATTCAGGATTCACAGATGAGTCAGATGAGTGAGTTTCGATATTTTATACTTTATCACTGGAGTTGAATGATGTCATGAATTATGTATATATTCACTTTAATTAACTTATCTTTTTTATCTCTTCAAATAAGATGTTTAATTGAGAGATGTAGTAAATTATTTCAATAGATAAGATATTAATAATTGTATATATGTAATTATTTATTGTTACATAATAAATTTACTAATGTGTAGTTATTCACCATTTGTATCTTAATAATAGTTGAGAGAGTCAGATAGAGTTAATCCTATGTAACTTAGTATGCATCTATGATCACAGAAAAAGAACTCAACATTCTATTATCTTTCGATGCATATATTATTTTACAACTTAAATGGACTACTATTAGAATTTTATTTTTAAAAATATGAAAAAATTAATTTTAAAAAAATAAAAAATCACGTCATGTCGATGTCCGTACCAATACCTGCATCGGGTTGTGACCAGTACGGCACGACCCGATATTAGACGGTACGATCAGTACCGCAAACCTTGGTTGCTGGTATTTTTATTTTGCAGGTCCTCGTTTGCATAAAAGCCCCTCCCAGAAGTGTTGCTTTACGGTTTTATCTTCCATCCTTCGTAGGCTTTTAATTATAGATAGGCGATTTTTCAAATTTATTCAATCAAGTCTAAGGACATTGGAATCTAGCTATTTGACTTGACCATAAGACGAGAAAAAAAAACATAATCCGTGCTGGTTACAAAGAAAACATTCCAGATACATCTCGTGCTTTGTTTGTCATAAATTCCTTTATAATTAAAACTCCCCAAATCTCTTTGATCCTGGAGATTATTGTAGTTTGGCCATCCTCATGAGCGAATCTCTTCAGTAATAAATTTCATCTTTAGATCATTCTCTGCAAAAAATAGCTAGGATGGTGGCATTATGTTTCTCTTTGTATTTAGTAGTTTATTCATATGAGTAAAAACGTTCCAAAATGGGGTGAGTTCATACGGATGGACGTCAAACAAGCACTAGAGCAAAAATATATTTCAAGCATCAAATCTTGCGTCGAACTGAAAACAAAATATGAGATTCTGTGGTTATGAAAATCATTTACTTTTAACAATTAGAACTCTCATTTTTATTCTCTTAACATCAAGAGAGCAGCACCAGCATCATCTAATTGTGTGGAGTAGGAAGCCCACATGCCAATCCAGCTGGAAATTGGCTTCCACCCTTCCTCAAATGGATGCCAAGATCCAAGGGTTTCAAGCCAGTACACTGGAAATTCATTTGGGTTTTCAAAACCTTCTCATCTAACCCAACCCAATCTTTTCGTGGGGAGATCTAGTTTCCATAAAAATAAACTAATAATAAAAAAAGAGAGTGACGCATGCAAGCCAGTTTACCTCCAACCAAATGGACCCACAGTACAGGTTTTTCATGTTCTTTTTGCTAGGCCACCATGTCGCGTGCTCGGGTTCTTCACAAAACACTGGTTTTATAAATACATTGCAAAAAAAAAAAACGTCCAGTACTCATCATCATCATCATCATCAGAGCCTTATCCTAATTAATTGGGGTCAGCTACATGAATCTTGTTCCGCCAAAGATTTCTATCAAGTGCAATATTCATATTTAAATTCAAGGAACTAATGTCCTTCCTAATAACATCGCACCATCTCATTTTAGGTCTTCCTCGAGCTCTTTTACTAGCATCCACTAAGATTTGGTCACATCTTTTAACCGGCGCTGAGTTAGGGTGACGAAACACATGTCCAAACCATCTGAATCTATTTTCTCTCATTTTGCTATCAATTGGAGCTATCCCTAAGTCCTTACGGATGCGCTCATTCCTAATCTTGTCTTTCTTAGTCTTGTCACACATCCATCTCAACATCCTCATCTCTGCTACACACATTTTGTGGATGTGTTCCTTTCGTACTGCCCAACACTCGGTACCATATAACAAAGCAGGTCTCACAGCCGTTCTATAAAACCTCCCTTTGAATTTCACAGACATACGACGATTACAAAGGACACCTGATGCACTTCTCCATCTTAACCAGCCTGCCTTAATCCTATGCGTAACGTCATCATAAATCTCCCCATTCTCTTGTATGATAGACCCTAAATATCGAAAACTACTACTCTTCGGAATGTTATGTCTATCAATTAGAACCATGTTTTCCTGAACCACTCTCCCATTACTAAAATTACAGTGCATAAACTCTGACTTACTCCTACTAATTTTAAAACATTTAGACTCCAAGACAAGTCTCCAACGCTCTAACTTAACATTTAGAGCATCAATACTCTCATCAATTAAAACAATATCGTCTGCAAATAGCATACACCAAGGGATATCCTCATGCAATTGTTTCGTTACTTCATCCATAACTAAGACAAAGAGATACGGACTTAGTGCAGAACCTTGATGCAAACCTATAGAAACGGGAAATTCACTAATCTCCCCAGCAATAGTTCGAACACAAGTAATAGCACCGCCGTACATATCTTTAATCAAATCAACATATCCTTGAGAGATTCCTTTCTTTCTTAATATCCACCAAATCAATTCTCTCGGTACTCGATCGTACGCCTTCTGTAAATCAAGAAAAACTATATACAAATCTTTTCTCATCTCTCTATACTTCTCCATTAACTACCGTAGTAAGAAAATAACTTCTGTAGTAGATCTATTTGGCATAAAACCAAACTGATTTTCCGATATAGTAGTCATACATCGGAGGCGTTTTTCAATTACTATTTC
This sequence comes from Amorphophallus konjac, assembly GCA_022559845.1. Lineage (NCBI taxonomy): Eukaryota > Viridiplantae > Streptophyta > Magnoliopsida > Alismatales > Araceae > Amorphophallus > Amorphophallus konjac. The sequence continues at coordinate 357,353,773 of CM040121.1, forward strand.
CCAAAGTTTCATAATACGACCCATAAACTTAATTCCAATACTCATCTGTGCCTTTTATTTTCAGGCGTAACACATCCACTAATTACCTCGGGAAACATCTCTACCAGATCCCCGGAATCCAAAAAAAACGTGCTCAAGAAAGATGCCCTACTCCCCTGGGAATAGATACCGTCCAGTATTCTAAGACGTCATATTCTAACCACACATTCCAAAAAATCTTTGACTTGGTATGTATGGTAGCATTTGCGTTCGAGTTTCATGGCTCCCGTCTGGTTTGATGTGTGACATTACAGCTGATCGTACTGGAATAGAAGAGGTGGTGCGTTCACTGATTAGCAGGCGAGACATTTGAAAGCAAGATGGGAGCCAAACAGCTGATGGCTTTAAAGAAATGGATACAGACTTTTGAAACTGACAATGGATCTTTTCTTCAACAGTTTGATTGACACAAGGTTTGAATAGAGCATAGACGGACCAATCCGAGTTCCCTGGAAAATATGAGAGAGATCTGAAGCTGCAGAAGTGAGAAGAATCAACATGGACTCGACCGTCAACAACTCTTTATCTTGGTTCAGCAGCTGGATCACTAAATCCATTGTCTTGGGCCAAATCCGAACCGCCCAGCAAATCATAATTTGCAATAGAACCAAAACAGACGTAACGGGGTACAATGATAGGAGTCGAGAACAGGAGTTCATCTAACCAAGTGACTCATTGACTTACCCATTATGATAAAAGTCGAAGGAATACGGAAGAACAGCAACAACCCATCAGCATAAACTACTGGTCAACTGTACACGTTAAAGACTGACTACTGTAAAGAGAAAAAATGTAGAGCAACTTCTTCTAAGATTTGGACAATTTCTCCACCGTTTTTTGCTTGTTCCTCAATGCTAAGACAAGAAGGATGCTCAGTTTTGCTCCTATACAGACTTCGCAGTTAACCGATCCCATTGGAAGTTGAAAATTCTCTACTCCAGCTTCTTTCTGCCATGTTCAGTTCGAGGTTTCTCAGGCTCAACGGGGAAGTACTTGATACCCACAAGGTCTCCAACTTTACTAATGACCTAAAAACAGATGCCAGTATTGTCGTTCAGAAATGCTCCAAACCCAATAAGAGAGCTAGCATAAGATGGAAAACATGCTGCATCATTCTGTGAATTTGGAGTACGAAATTGTTTTTTAGAAGTTGAAACTCACATCTAAAGCTTTAATCAGGTCTTCCCTAGTGTGCGAAGCAGATATGCAGATCCGTGCCCTGGCCAGGAGCAAAGGGGTAGCAGGGAATGCAACCGTCACAACTGCAACCTAAAGAGTAGAAAGACAACAGTAACTACCTTTCATTAACTGTGTGAGGTGCAAATATTCATGTTCTCAGATGAATGAAATTGAAGTCGATCTGCAGATTTTCCAAAAAAAAATTACTTTCCCAAGAAAGCACACAGTCGAAACTCAAGCATCAAAAATCAAATCAAAGTAAAACGTTGCTGCACAAGTGAAGATGAAGACAGAAAAATTACCTCAGAAAATTATTAGGAATAAACACCTAAGCTAGAAGAAAAATGCCTGTTGAGAGATACGATACATATAATCGATGTGAGAGAAAGGAAAGAAAATATTAAGTGACAAGCAATGGTTATCATAAAAAAAAATCTTCCCTGATATGACCAAAAGAACGGAGAAAATAATGCCCTTAGAAGGCATATAAATGAAATGGAAAAATGTAATAATTAGCCGAACCCCAGAAAAAGACAAGGCACCATCATGCTATGTTACTGAGATTGAAGCACACCAGTAGAAGTGACAATGGGCTGGGCAAGATGGAGTCCAGAACCATCCATGTTTTACTGAAGTTGACTCAGGTCTGAACACGATGTAGGACAAGCTCTTTTGATCAGACCCTTGCCAGGCCCCGAAAAGCCCTCTCTACAGTTGTTGTTTAAGCATGCTGGTGATTACATTGTTTGTGACTTGACCTCCCAGGTCGAACACTAAAGAGAAATCATGGACAGTGGAAGAGGGTAATTGAAAATATTATTCTCTCAAACTAGTTTCTCTTTTCCTGTTGAGACCTGGGAACATCTTGTTTTTACCAATTGCTTGAAGGTGACTTCTTAACTATTGCACATCCCCTGCATCTCTTCAAAATTCTAGAAAAGCAATTTTCATTTTCTTTCTCTTCTTCAACAATGAGAATATGAGATAAAGACAAAGCATCAAGCTGAGAACAGAAAAGGTACAAAATCATGAAGACTGACAACAACTGCAGCAGCTGCTGGCCACAGCTTTCAAGTCTATCAGCAAAATGATCAACCTCTTAACCTTGCGAAGCCCCACTCATGCCTGCAACTTCACTGCTGCTGCCCAGAAGGGAGAAGAAACTAAGACATGGGGGAAGAGCTGGAGGGGGAAGGAAGGGGAAGGAGAAGGCCTTAAACAAGAAGCACGGACATGGGGAGGGAGGGAACAGGAGTAGGCCACATCATCGAGGGTTGGTGTTGTGACACCATAAAAAATGTGAGGCAGGATGCTGATGGGGACATGACCAAGCTAGCTTGCTTAGTGTTTCTTAAAAACTGGTCTCCCATTCTGGGTTGCTGGGCCAAAGCTGGACAAAGAGCACAATACAAGGCAGAAATTTTCAATTCTTCTCTCTGAATTCCAAGTTCTATTTAGAACAAGCCAAGCCCAATGGGCCTCCAGGGTGAACCAACCCATTGACACCCATTCACCATGTTTCATCACCTGAATGTACAGGAGAACAAGAAACATGACAACAGCAAAAAATAACACCTTTAAATAATCAACCAAGATAAGATCATAAGCGTATGCCAGTTAAATATGCACCTAGATATAAGTGAAAACATTTGACAACAAAAGGATAAATAACTTTAAATAACAGAGAAGAGAGTCAAGGAAGCAGAATATTTGCATGACTTGTCCGATGAAATATAATGCACTGATTTCTAAGTATGATTAACAATCTAAATATACTTACATTTCGCCGGAGACACTCCCTAGAAAAGGCAGGAATTTTTGCAGGGTTGTACAACATAATTGGCATGACAGGGGAATCATTATCACCAAGCACTTCAAAACCCATCTTTTGTAGTTCAGATCGAAAGAAATTGCTGTTCTCAAGAATCCATGCAAGTTTTTGTGCCCCTACAGATCAAGACAAGTTATATATAGGGTTTTCAAGAGCTAGTTATAAAAATCCCAGGCAAAATATAAGAACAAGATGAATGTCCTTATGCACCTCTACTAGACCCGTCCTCTCCAAGAATGACATTTATGGCAGATATTACTTGCTGGACAGCAGGCGGTGACATTGATGTTGCATAGAGATGAGCAGGGCAAGTGTATTTCAAATATTGAATGATTTCCTGAAGAATAAAAAAAGAACTTAATACACCACCAACCTACATATAAATTGCCTATGATTAAAGCAAATAAAGTTGTACAAGAAAACCATAACCAAAACCTTTGATGCTGCAATGTAACCTCCACAAGAACCAAATGATTTTGTGAAGGTCCCCATCATTATGTCCACATCAGCCGGATCTACTCCAAGGAGCTCACAAACACCTCTGCCTGATTTGCCAACTGCACCTATGCTGTGGGCCTCATCCAAGTATGTATATGCCTGTCCAAAGAAAACAATGCAAGAAACATAAAAGACTGACCGAAGGGGAAGGTATCTCAGATTAGCTTTAAACAAAATCTACGAGAACAATAACATAAACTCATAGAGTAATTATTGATAAATTATTGCTAAGAGAGATTATTGCAAAAGGTCCAAGAAATGATTATTGAACCACTTTGTCAGCAGCATATAGATGTAATGCTGTCAAACATTACCTTATATTTCTTGCAGACTGTGATAATCTCCGGAAGCTTGCAAAGCTCCCCTTCCATGCTGTAGATTCCCTCAACGATGACAATTATCTTTTTCCAAGGCCTATGTGTTCGTGGCTGTCCCTCAGCAATTTGTTCTCTCAGCACCTCTTCCAAGTGAGATGGCACTATAAACATGAGTTAATGAATAAGATCCGTGAAAAAAAAATGATTAAAGAGGGAGCACGCCCTGTAAAAAGAAAGCATACAGTTGTGCTGGAAAACACGGACTGTTGCACCCGAACCTCGAGCACCATTGACAATAGAGTTGTGATTTAATGAATCACTAATGATCAGTCCTCCCTGTAAAACAGAATAACCAATGGAGGATATACAAGAATCTAAAATAGACAGATAACCAATGCTACAAGTTATATTGATCAAACAATATGTCATATACTCTTAAGGACAAAAATCAAACCTTTCCAATGAGGACAGGAATAATGGCAGAATTAGTCACATAGCCCATGCCAAAAACAATAGCAGCTGGCTTCCCAACAAATCTTGCTACTAACTCCTCCAGCTCAGTGTGGAGCCTAGTAGTACCTGCTACCAAAACAACATTAGCCAGGTTCCAAAGCGATTGACTATTTCACCTAATTGTATTATATACCCACCTGCGTCCACACGAACACTGCAGGTACTTGGTGAATACCTCTTTAATGATTCAATTACACGAGGTGTGCAGTACTCATCAGATGCTGCAAATCCAAGGTAGTTGTACGATCCTAGATTGAGACATCTACTTGTATTTGAGGTGCGACTGCATTGAGAAATATTCAGTAGATTATATCCAAAATTCATACAACTCATAACTCACTTAGAAGATAAATGAGACAAGGGATGAAAGTCCTCTTGAAAATTTAGAGCTGAAGTATTCTACAAAGACAGTCACCCATATCACCTAGAATGTATGGAACAATTACACATCCTGCATGATTGATAAATATATATAAAATGCTTTCATACAAAGGATTGTAAAAACTCACTATAATGTCTTGTTGTTATCCTTGGAGTAACGCTCAACCACGTCAATCCAGGCATCTGGTGCACTTGCTATAGGCCTGCCAAAACAATCCTGCAATGAAGAGAGAAAATTCAAACTAAATCAGAAACGACAGCTTCTATCCTATGAAATGACTTTAAACAAGCCATGCAGATGGTCATAGGTGAGACAAGTTAGTCATACTAGGCATACACAGAGATAAATGCCCCTCAGGCATCCATATTCCCTGCTTGCCGAAGAATCTACCTGAAGACTAGCGCCCCCAATTGCTCCATAATTATCTTTGAGCTATTATCATTTACTGTTAGGTATCAAGGTAGGTTATTCAGAGGACACTCTGCCTTAGCCATCCCCCTTAATATCGAATCGGTGACTGAGTTGAGAATCTATATCATAAACCAAACCTATTCATCTCCTCAGCTTCCAGCACTTTACTATTTCGGATACGGGTTGTGAAGGACAATCAACAGGGCAGTCAAATTACCATTGGTTCTTCATCTTTTATTAAGAAACAGCAGAACCAAGAAGTTACGTAGCAAATCCCATGTTTCAGGACTATTTACTTCTGGAAGGCAAGACCAGTCTTCCGCAAATACAAAACGCAATTGATAAACCGCAATTAGCTGGCATACTCACAAATTTCAATCAACTAATAAATTCATATTCAACTCAAGAAAAGAAAAGAAAAAAAATAAGAACACACCAATCGGGAAGAAGTGAAACAGAAGAAGACATACCTGGATTCGGAGATAGAGCCGCCGGGTGTAGAAATCTTCGAGACCCAAGCAGATCGGAGCATAACCCTGACGCAGGAACACCCGATTCCCTCACTTAACAAGCCAACTGAACAGATTACGGCAAACTCAAAGGGCATTTGGATCACGTTTACCCTCCTGCATTGTGTTACCTGAAGGTTCTTAGAATCCGAACGGTACCAATCGATGACCTTTCTGAAGAGATCCCTGAGCTGCCCAAACGCAAACAGCAGGCCGTAGCTGAAGAGTGTGGTCAGGGCCGTCAGATACGGCAGCCTCACCATCTTTCCCTGGCAACCCAGATCCGAGATACGTCTGCGGATGTATGCTGAAACCTGCCTGCAGGTGCCCACGAACTGACGGATTGGATTTGGTGGAGGACAGCAGCTAGAGGGCGAGAAAAGGATTGAAAGAACGGATATTGAAAGATGGAGAATATATATATATATATAAAAGAATTTAGTTGTCAGTCATATAAATATAATAAAAAATATTATAAAAATATAGACTTAGATATATCACTGACTTTGGAGATTACAGTAATTTTAAGAAAAAAGTACCTTCATAATTACAAAACAAGACAGGTAGATATTATAAGAAGAATTAGAAATATATATATATACGAGGAGGGATCCGTTGCCACCGGTGATAACGGAAGAGCGATGCCACAAGTTTTAAAATCACGTGATCCAATCTTAAATTTTAAAATCACACCGTTAAATCTTCTCTACTATTAGTAAACTACTTGTAGATTAAAAATCATATGGTTCCAACATCTATTTCTTGTACATAGGGCTGTCAATGGGCCGGGCCCGGGCCGGGCATAGGTCGGCCCGGCCCGGGCCCGACTTATCAAGAATAAGCTCGAGTCCGGCCCGGGCCCGACCTATGTCGGGCCGGGCCGGGTCGGGCCCGACATTATGTAAAAAATTCAAAGCCCGACTAAGGCCCGGCCCGACTACTTAAATAAAATAATAAAAATAATAAAAATTAATAGATTTAATACTATAAAACTTATAATCTCACTAAATAAATTAAAATTTTAATATTAATTACATAATTTGTGTGAAAAGAGAATTTTAAAAGTTCTAATTAAGTAAAATAACATAAGTTTGACTAAATAGTTTTTAAAATTTGCAGTGAGAATAAAAAAAGGGATCGGGCCGGGCCGGCCCGCGGGCCGAACTCAAAGCCCGAGCCCGGCCCGTGAGTCTAGTCGGGCCGGGCTTTTAGGCCCGACTAAAAACCCGCGGGCCGAAAAAGACCTTGCGATCCGGCCCGAAATCGGGCCAAGCCCGCGGACCTGTCGGGTCGGCCAGGCCCATTGACAGCCCTACTTGTACATAAGGTGGACATAAAATGAATAGCTTAGATAGTACAATTTTTTGTATCATATAATAATAATATCTATGTTTTTTATATCAGATTTGAACAATTTTTCATGTGTAATTTAATTTATGATAGTAAAGAAGATTTAACGGTGTGAATTGAAAATTTAAGATTGAATCATATGATTTTGAACCTGGTGACACCGCTTTTCCGTTGCCACCGGTGGCAACGAATCTCTCCTCTATATATATATATATATTAGTCAAAATAATATATTATGCACGTTGATTTTCTTTAAAAAATTATTTTAATATTTTATTTTATTTAAATAATATAAATGAAAAAAAATATGCCATAAAAATTTATGTGACCAAACCCTACTGGGCTTGTTCCCGATTTTCTTCATCAGTCTCTTACTAACCTTTTCGGATCCCTTCCTCTTCATAGCACGCCCAAGAACGCATAAAGCATCACAAAATACACTAAATCCACTAAGAACAATAACAAGTCGCTAGAAAATCAAATACAACAATTTAAGCAAAATGAAATCGAAAGTGCCAAGAAAACATTAATCTAATAGATAAACCTCACATGCTATGGGCTTTCTTCATCTCACCCTTCGCCTTCCCACCCTTCATCTTCATGAACTACAAACCATAGTCAAATCCGTCAGAAAAAAGAAAATTTCTAAAAAAATATCGGCAAACACAAAAAAACAACTCCAATGACCAGGGAATTGAGATCTTCACTTGGAAACAAACGAAAAATAGAGGTACAATTAGGGTTCCTACAGAGGAGAAGAGGAAACATGGAGAAACACCGAGTTAGAGTTCTTACAGTGGGGAAGGGGAAACGTGACATTGAGTTTGGGGTAGGCCTAGTAAGAGAGGGCAAATGAATCGGTTGGAAGGTACGGGGAAGCGAAAAAATAGGAGTCACTAAAATTTGAACCAAAAGAGACCCATAATTGAACCAGAAAAAAATTGGACAATTCTTTTATAGTATATACTATAGATTGTTTCTAAAAAATATATTAAGAATTAAAATAAAATTATAAATATATATTTTTATCTTCATTATAATCTTCAAATAAAGATATGATGTTGATTATATATTCGATCCTACACAAGTATAAATTAGATATAATAGAGGATAAAAAATAAATATCTACTATGACAAATAAAAATAGATACAGTGGATGACATAACATAGTGACATGAACAATGATTTTTAAAATAAGATATTCATCTCAAACCAACAACTAAACACGTGCATAGTTGACAATCATGATTTTCTAAAAAGAATGCAATCATTGTCGTCCTAAACATGGCAAACATCCCCATTCCCAGTCGACTTTCATCATCAAAGGATGAATACCCAAAACCATGCAACTTTCGTTAGCGTCTAACACTTGGAAGCTTGGCCGACATCCCCATCCTCACCCTACCGCATCCATCCCATATTCTTCAAAACCGGAAAAAAAAGAGATGAAACTAGAGAATGAACCGGTTGGAGGGTGTGGAGAAGAGAAAAAACGGGAGTCACTAAAATTTGAACCGGAAGAGATCCATAATTGAACCGGAGGAAAAAATTCGAACTTGAAGTCCCGCGATCAATGACACCCAAGAGGGGGGGTGAATTGGGTGATTACAAATTTTACAAAAATTTTAGCAGAATTAAACATATATGATAAATTAGCCTTTTAGAGACTTAGATCTGATGAAATAACAAATAGATCTATCAAAACCTATCACACACAGCAGATCCTTAGTACTATGGCGAAGATATAAATCTGAAGATTCTGCTCACTCAAGGTATTATCTTCTTGACGAGAATGACCTTGTCAATCTGAACCCACCTTTTGATATACCAAAGATCTAATGTAGAAATGACAGATTATGCTAGATCTGAATGAAAAATGCAAGAGAGTGATATATTAAGAGCTAGCACAGAACGGGAGTAGGAGAAAAGGATCAAACCACACCAAGGATAACAATTTTTAGGTGGTTCGGATGCAACGACAGTAATCTACGTCCACCCCTCACTAACTGTGAGGATTCATACACTATCTTGTAAAGGATTACAAGAACAAATCACACACACACACTCGTGAAGAGTTCGGAGCTCCCACGAAGGTGCATAGGCACCGAATCACACAGAAATGTGAAGGAAAGCCACACACACACACACACACGGATCTGGGTAGATCCACACACATACAGATGTTTAGAGATTACAAGAACAGACACTTGAAGTTCAATGAAAAAAAGAAGTAGAAACACAAATGAAAACTTCAGATTTAAGCTCCCCCTTAGTGGATGATGAAGATCCTTGATGAAGCTTGCTTCTCAGCTTGATTTCTACTTGAATGGCTTCAAGATGATCTTCAGATGCTTGAGATTTGATGAAGAATGCTTGGACGAAACACTGTTCACAGAGTTCTTCCTGCAGCCCTTTTTCTCCTTTGATAGCCTTCTTTTGATCCCCTTTGGTGATTAGGGTTTCTTGACTCAAGAGTTATTTTTATAAGACCTAGGATGGTCAAGGGTCAAGCTAGGAACCAGATCCATAAATCATGGCATGTCTGGTGCTTTGGAATTAAAAAATCTAAGGAGAAGGGCTTCCCACGTTGAAGAAATTGAAAGTCAACAATCACTGTCTCGAGGGGTTCGGTCGACCTAATTCTCCGGTCGGTTGATCAAAATCTGAGAAACCTGTAAGTTTTATCCCTAGCAATTTCGGGCGACCGGTATCCTCAATAGGTCGACCAAACTCTATAACTTTTACAGAGTTCTGATCCCTGGAAAAATAGGTCGACCGAATCATGCCCAAAGGTCGACCGAACTCTGGAAAAACTGAAAAAACATATTGTTAGCTCAATAAGACATATCCATATGACAAGAGCCTTATATCATCATATAATACATTCATTTTGGGTTTGATTTAGCTATGTTTATGCATTTGGAAAGCTCAACACATTTGAGTAATTGTCATTATACAAAATGGCTTTAAACATGTTCAATGGTCATTCTTGATCACTTGACACGGCACGAGACGGAAACTAAGTCCAGCATTTTGTTATCATCAAAATCACCTAGAGAGACTCAACAATCTCCCCCTTTTTGATGATCACAAAACTCTAGAAAGGAACTACAATAACGTGCCGTTAGAATGAATTAAGGACAGTAATCAAAAAATAATCCGTCAAACAAATTAAATCCATTTCATTCATCCATATGTGCCAAAATTGTTTGAAAGGAAATAAGACAAATATGTGTGCCAATACCAAGTGCATTTCATTCATTGAAGTTCATATTACATATTACATTGACATTGACACAAACACAAAGATGGACACAAAGTGACTAGACTGACTAGAGGGAAGATGACATCTAGACTCATGGATGCAAGACTCACATATGGAATGCAAATGCCAAATGGCAAAACACACATGCAGACATACATCAAGCACAACATATATAACCCTAACTAGCTACTTCTCCCCCTTTGGCATCATCAAAAGAGGGAGGGGGATACAAGAGAAGTGGACGACAAAGGGACACTCGGGAATATGAGAACAACTACTGAGCAGGGTGATCCAGAGTCCCGTCGTCATCATCATCATCATCATCAGAAGTATCGTCATCATCCTCGGAGGCAGCAACAGGAGGAGGTGGAGGTGGAGATGGAGGAAGATGGCTTTCAAAGGACTGCAAAAGATGATCAATGTGAAGAAGTGAGAGGTTGGTAGTCCGAAAAGCCTGGTGAGTATCCTCGTAGCTTGTGGTGAGAGAGGCCACATGGGTAGAAAGGGTGTCCAAGGCGTGGGAGAAGGTATCCATCTGACCAGTCATTGTGTCCATGAAAGTGTCAAGCGGGTCAAAAGATGAGTTGAGCCAGCCAAAGGATATGTCAAAACGACTCCCAAGGTTAAAAATCTGCCCCCCAAAGGTTTCCATATTAGTTTCTAAGCCTGAAAGACGCCTATTGAAAACTTCATAGTCTGCCCAAGAGGGCTATCCAACACCCTGAGCAGAGTACTCCCAATGGTGAAACTGTGGAGGCGGCGGCAAGTCTGGATCTACATGTGGAGGAGAAGGTGGCTGCTCCTTGGGCTGAGCTGGAGGTGGGAGTGGTGCTTGAATCTCTTGTTGTTGTTGCTCCTCAGCTTCCTCAGTTTTAGAGTGTTCTCCATACATTCTGACATCTCTTGTCAGCTGTAATACCCTAGATTCTTATTGAATCTTTCGGATCTTTATTGGAGAGTTTCAGATCGCTTTTGTAGGTCCTGAGTTGAGTTTTACGATCCATGTGGGTTTTTCTCTTGTACAAGTTACGGAACCCTGTGGTGAGTTTATTTCTCAGTTCATCGACTCGAGGACGCTACAATTGCGATGTACTCTGTGAGAGGATCGTTTCGACTATTTTTACGTATTTTTCTGAATTAGTCCATTTTCGGGCCAAAAATTGAATTTTCGAAAATTAGGAAAATTTCCTAATTCCTTTTCTTTTTCTTTCTTCTTCCTCTCTCCTCCCTTTCATTCGCGCGTGTCCCTCTCTCTCTCCCGTTTTCTCTCCTCTCTCGCCCTCCCGGCTCCGGCTACAGACGGAGGAGGCATGGGCAGGCAGTGGAGATGCTGTGGCGGTGATCGGGTGCGCGATGGGGCGCGGATCGGACCGTTTCTGGCGCGATCCCAAATGGTGGATTCAAAGCCGACGGTCGAGCTCACGATGCGGTTTTCGGCGCGGTTTAGTCACTACGGTGCACGGAATCTTCTGTGGAGGTAGGGAGACGAATCACCTACTTCTCCTCTGTATTTTCCTGCAGTTTCACGTTGTTCGGTGCGAGAACGAGCGGGTTTTGGCTTATTTTGGAAAAATCATGATTTTGGGGAGTTCGTAGGGTTCGTCGAAAAACAGCGACGATTTTCAGATCGGTTGGTACCGTTCGAACCCCTGGAATGTCAGCGTTCCATTCCTTGTGTTTTCGTGTCGATTGGTGGTCATTCGGGACTGGTAAGAGCCCGGGAACCCATGTGGTTCTATTTGGGTCGATTCAGTAAAATCGCCCGTTTCTTACGTTTTTGGTGTCATTTGGACCCCTTCCAATTTGTGGAAGGCTTGTCTGGTCATTAGGGTTGTATCCCCTTCGTTTAGAGGCGAATGGGGCATGGAAAGGCCAAGATCGGCCGATCCCATCTTTTTCCCGCCGTGATGCCCTACACGGTTTAACAGTAACCATTTTAAAGCTTTGGCAGTCCAATAGAGACCGTTTCGTGTATGGCACGGTTCAATGTATAAACGTTCCATTTATGTCAGTTCGGGTCTACGCGGTCGCGCGATAGACCGTTTTATAGATTGCACGGCCCTTGTCTAGCCGTGCGGTGCCAGTTGAGCGGGCAATTGCTGGCCATGCCATTCCCCTCATTGCGTTGAACGGCACATGGTGATAAGTACAATATGAAGTGATCTAGAAGGGGAGGGGATGAATAGATCACTGTTTTCGTAGATTTAAAAAATTATTGCAGAGTATATTGCTAAACGGAGCTAACCTCGAGCTCTGACTATCGTAAAAGATGCAGTGCAGTTAATAGCTCAAGCAAATAGAAGGCATACCACAATATTATCACGATCAATCACACAAGGGCTCAGAGGATTTTAAGGTGGTTCGGTCCTTCAGACCTACATCCACCCCACACTCAACCTGAGTGTGGCTTCACTAAAGGCTGGGCAACACAGCTTGCCAAACAACTGCTGATACACAGCTTCCCAGGAGAACAACCTCTCCTCTTCCTCCTACCCGGAGGGAACCTCTAGCGATCAGCAGTCACTAGAACCCAGAGACTCACGTCTCTCTTCCTCTTTACCAAGAGGGAAACCCCACTAGTAGCAGCCCTGCTACTAGTGAACCAGAGGTCGAAGACCCCTCTTCCTCCCAACCCGGAGGGTACCTACAAGCAGCTCACCTGCTGCTTGCAAACCGGAGATTGACTCTCCCTACTCCTGATCTCACAGGAGGACCCCGACCTCAGTCCAGAGGATCGGAAACACAAACAATAACAGTTGAAGAAAGATAAGAACAAGAAATGAAAAATACGAACGAAGGAAATCAAATGCCAGACAATGGAAACAATGTAGCTCAATATAGAGCAATAGACTTCGGATTTGATCTGCAAGTCAGAACAATTCTTCTGATCACTCTTCTGCTCTCTTTCTATTTCTCTCTGCTATTCTTTCTTCTTTCTTTTCTTTTTCCTGGATCGAAGGGCTCTCTGTTTCCCTGTTTTCTTCTATGCCTCTCTTCTTCGATCACCTTCATCTGAGGACGAAGGATTCTATTTATAGCATCAACAGCAGATGGATAGGGCATGAAACGCGTGTGCCTCCCACGCTCGATCCACAAGTTTCCTGTCACGTGCCTTTATCAAATTGGTTCCTCTTGTCTCGGATCACGTGCAGCCCTGGAGTGTGGAATGTTCTTCCTCGGACCTGTAATGAGATTAAGTCCATTAATACGCTGCATGGCTATTAAAACCAAAACTGCATGAGGTATAGTAACAACAACACGACGTGACTATTTCTCGAGATGACATAAGAACGACACGAGATACTCTGTAACAGATCAGATATACAGAAGATAATGACACGAGGTGAGGTTATAAGCAAGAGAGACACGAGGTTACGAATGCAAAAACAACACGAGGACAATACGGGCTAACGACAGAAACCGACATGAAGACTAAAGCGAGAGACCAACACGAGGACAGAATATAAGGAAACGACTCGAGGTGAAAACAACACGAAGTGAAGTTAGACACGAAGTAAAAAGCAACGACACGAAGTATAGTGGTGACAAACACACACTACACAGAAAAACGACACGAAATAAAAATAATGCTAAGTGAAAACAGTAATCGACACGCGATGAGAACAACACGAGGATAGTGAGAACAGCACGAGATGAAAACAACACAGGCTGATAACGACACAAAGTCGAAACAGTAAATGACACGGGATAACACTGCACGAGGTAAAACGACACGAAGACTTAATAATAAAAACGACACGAGGTGGCAATAAAGGAGAACGACATGAAAACAACATGGACTGCAACCGAAACCGACACGAAGTCAAACAGTACAACACGAGGTGTTGTAACCAAGACGAAGTGCCAATCAATCACGAAGACAGTATGCAAAGAAACGACTCGAAGTGAGATGAGAACAGAATGAAACAAAGAAGACGACACGGAGTGCATAAAACCAACACGAAGACGTGGACTATAGTAACCGTCACGAAGTGTGGTTACTAAGCAGGAATCGACACGAGGTCTACAGAAAAACTACTCGAAGTTCATCAGAACTTTTTAGAGCAGCTTCAGGAACACGACACGAAGTCATGAGAAGAGAAAAATAATCACGAAGTGAAACGAACACTTGAACTTAGACTGACTTAGAAACTCAGCGAAAGGACTCGAAGACAGGAATACAAAGGATGACATGGAAACAACACAGTAATCAAAGACTGCACGAGGTGAAAGACAACACTCAAACAGACGACAACATGGCTAACTCGACACGAGGTGAAAACGCGAAGCAAGAACTACATGATGTTTGAGGAAAAACAGCACGAAGACAGAACATGAACGAACACACGAAGTGTTACCTCTTAGCAGTTATTTCATATAAAACCATGGATAACTCAAGTGCAAGATATCTGATCAAAAATAACAAGAACAATTAACATAGTGTTGCTCATCATCAAAATACTTAGGGAAGATACACAATCCAACAATCTCCCCCTTTTTGATGATGGCAACACTATATTAAGTATGAGAGATAAGTTCAAAAGAGATCAATTCAGGATATTTAATGCAAACAACTGAAAGCATACTTGCTTCCTTACTTCCCTTGATGAAACCTGAACACTCCCCCTCACTCCCCCTGAACACAGCAACAGTTTACCTCAGACTTGATAACTAACTCCCCACAGCAACAGTTTACCTCAGACTTGATAACTAACTCCCCCTCAACTCAATTCTCTCCCCCTTTGACATCATCAAAACTAGGGTCAAATCTGAAGATACAGAGAAGGGAAAATTGCTGACTATAGAGAGAAAACAGGACAGAGTAAGGCAGATAAATGGAGACTATTGAGATGTTTAGTCAATTAAGAAAGCCATTAATTTTATGTGAGGATTTTTGAGGAACAGTTAGTCAGACTGTGCAAAAACTGTGAATAAGGATTTGCTCCATACACAGAACCAGATTCTAAGCAAGTGAGGTACAAGATACCAGTTTGATCAAAATAAGTCTTTACTGAGAGAGTATTATGTAAGACAGCCAGAAGACAAAGACATGTGGTATTGAGAACAAACAAATCAAAAGCTATACTTCAAGTGAGCAGGATCTTTAAAGATGGTCAAGATCAGAGGTAAGTCTGTCAAGTACACCTTTGACATTAGGGAGACACCTTGTTTAGAGGCAAGAATCCCCAGTTACTCGGTGGCAGGACCACATTACCCCTTCTGATAAGAAGACAGAGATAGTATTCTAGCTGGTGTTGACATTAAGGTGACACCTTTATCTGAGGCCAGACACCCCAGTTACTAACCAGATATGTACCATAGCTCTGTATGATCAAGACAACTATTAAGACCAGATGATTACTGCCATCTCATGACATGGGAAGCTTTCACTTCATTGATGAAAATCCCAGTTTCTCAATGAGCAGTTAACAAAGTTGATAACCCTTTTATGAATTTTGTTTTTATTTACCAGCTCTTAAAACCTTGTTAATGAAGCTTGAGTCCGTTTGAGAACAATACACCAGATCCAAGGTGATTCAGACTAAATCACAAAATACCTCATTTTGGACTCACCATTGACTAAGTAGGTATGCTGTACTGACTAGATCAGAAGACAGTTACAGTGTATGAAGATTAATCTTGAATTCAGATTTTGATCTCAGTGGGACTAACAGCTGAAATTCCAACAAGAAATTAGATGAACAGCCTTAAAGAGTAAAGCATCCAACATTTTCTTTTATACACCTAATCAACCTGATTCTCTTATGATGTCAGCAAAATGTCGTTCGGAGTATGTTCAAATTAGGTCAAAGATCAAGACACCTATTATAAATCATCTCCCCCTGAGACCTTGACCCCAACACAGACTTAGCCAAGACAACCCTCAACGCACTTCAAAAAGAACACCATGATGAATATGATAAGCATAATAACACATGACATGGTATTCAGAAATCAAATTTTCAATCATGAAATTCTGTAAATACCTAGTTCTCTGCGCATAGTGCTAAATTTTTCAGTATCCAGTGGCTTAGTAAAGATATCTGCAATTTGTGAGTTAGTGCCAACATGGATCAACTCAAAAGTCTTCCTTGCTACTTCATCTCGAATAAAATGATGCCTGATTTCAATGTGTTTAGTTCGAGAATGAAGTACAGGATTCTTTGCAATGTTTATTGCACTAGTATTGTCACAAAAGATAGAAGTACAACCTAGCTCAACCGAGTAATCCAGAAGCTGGTGTTTTATCCATATAACCTGTGTGCCACAGCTCCCTGCTGCCACATATTCAGCTTCAGCAGTAGAGAGAGCCACAGAGTGTTGCTTCTTGGATCCCCAAGAGACTAAGCACCCTCCTAGAAATTCGCAGTGACCACTAGTGCTCTTCCTGTCCAATTTACATCCTGCATAATCTGCATCAGTGTATGCAATGAGATCTAAGTTACATGATGCAGGATACTAGAGACCTAGATCATGAGTGGCAGATAAGTATCTAAAGATTCTCTTTACAGCTGCCAGATGCAATTCAGTAGGTCTAGCCTGGTATCTGGCACACATCCCTACACTAAATTGAATGTCGGGCCTGGATGCAGTTAAGTAGAGGAGTGAACCGATCATACCTCTATATAGTTTAGCATCCACCTCTTTACCTTTTTCGTCTGAATCCAGTGAGGAGCTGGTACCCATGGGTGTTGAGATTGTCTTGAGGTTGGTCATTCCAAACCTTTTCAGCATCTCCAGAGTATACTTGGTTTGATTTATGAAACAACCATCCTCCATTTGTTTGACCTGCAGCCCAAGAAAATATTTTAGTTTGCCAACTAGACTCATTTCAAATTCTTGGGACATAGACTCAGAAAAGTCTTTACATAATTTTGAGTTGTTAGATCCGAAAATGATATCATCAACATATACCTGGACCACAATTAACTCCTTTCCGAGACTTTTGGTGAAGAGGGTTTGGTCAACCTTACCTCGAGTGTAGCCCTTGCTCACAAGGAACTCAGAAAGTCTCTCATACCAGGCTCGGGGAGCCTGCTTCAATCTATAGAGGGCTTTATTCAACCTAAAAACCATGTTAGGCTGAACAGAGAAATTAAACCCAGGAGGTTGTTCAACATATACCTCTTCCTTCAATAACCCATTTAAGAATGCGCTTTTGACATCCATTTGTTGTAGCCGAATTTTTCTAGAGCATGCAAATGCAAACAGAATTCTTATAGCTTCCATCCTAGCTACTGGTGCATAGGATTCATCAAAATCCACACCAAATTCCTGACTGTAGCCTTGAGCTACAAGTCTTGCTTTGTTTCTAGAGATAGCACCATTTTCATCAATCTTATTTTTGAAAACCCATTTAGTGCCAATGACATGAGTGTTTTCAGGTCTAGGAACTAGTTTCCATACATTATTTTTCTCAAATTGATTTAATTCCTCACCCATGGAGGATACCCAAGAATCATGCTTTAAAGCCTCTTCCACAGTCTTGGGTTCTACCTGAGATGTCAAAGCAGCTAAGTCCTATTCTTGGACAGTTCTAAAGTGAGACCTTGTCCTAGTGGGATCATGCAAATTACCTATGACATTTTCACTAGGATGATCTTTGTGAAATATTACCTCACCTGAGGGTTCACCTACCTCAGTTGCTCCTTCTTGTTGTAAGTTTTCTGGTTGAGCAGTTTGCTGCATCTCTCCTACTTCAATTTTCTCCAAGAAATCTCTCTCATCAGGTGACTCCCTGTCATCATTTGTCCTTTTGTCAGATAGAACATTCTCATCAAACACCACATGAGGTGTTTCTTCAACAGTTTGCTCATCTTTATTGAAGACTCTGTAAGCCCTAGAGGTTTCTGAATATCCGAGAAAAATTCCAGGAGAGCTTCTTGCTTCAAACTTATCCAAACCATTCTTACCATTATTGTGGATGAAGCATTTGGAACCAAAGATTTTAAAGTAAGAAATGTTTGGCAGCTTACCCTTGAGGAGTTCATAAGGAGTTTTCTTATGAGTAGGTCTTACCAAGGCTCGATTTAAAATGTAGCATGCTGTATTTGCAGCTTCTGCCCAAAATCTCCTTGGAAGTCCACTCTCAATTAGCATAGTCCTGGCCATTTCAATTATTGACCTGTTTCTTCTCTCAACAATTCCATTCTGCTCCGGTGTCCTGGGAGAAGAAAATCTGTGAGTCACTCCCTCTCTTGAGCAAAATTCAGAGAATGACGAGTTTTCAAACTCTCCTCCATGGTCAGACTGAATTGTAATGATATTATGTTCACCTTGCAGTTTGATTTTATTAAAAAGTTCTTCAAAGTGAGCAAAAGCATCATTTTTATTTGCTAAACAGAACAACCAAGAAAATCTAGTGAAGTCATCAACTATGACTAGACCATATCTCTTACCTGACAGGCTTTGTATTCGAGTAGGACCAAAGAGATCCATGTGCAAGTGCTGTAGTGGTTTAGATGAGAGACCCTCAGTTCTCAACTTAAAAACTGCACGAGTCTGTTTACCTTGAGCACAAGCATCACAGAGCTTGGACCCTAACTGGAATTTTATTTTGGGCAAACCTCTGACTAGGTTATAATTAGACAGTTTATTTAAAGTAGACACACTAGCGTGGCCTAGACGCCTATGCCAGTCAAAAGCAACCTGTTCAGAATTAGCAGACAGACACAAGTTTGTTTCAGAATTATCATCAAGATCAACGATGTACACATTATTTACTCTATGACCTTTGAACATGATGTTATCAGAATTCAGCTCAAAAATAGTTCACGAGTTGTGGTCAAAGAGTACCTTGTGTCCTTTGTCACAAAGTTGACTTATACTTACCAAGTTGTGCTGAAGTCCTTCTACAAGATACACATCTTCAATGGAGTTAGTGGAGGACTTACCAACCGTGCCAATTCCAATTATTCTTCCTCTGTTATTTCCTCCGAATTTGACCAAGCCCCCAGACTTCATTTTTAGTTTGCTGAATTTGGACCGGTCTCCTGTCATGTGCCTGCTACAGCCGCTGTCAAGATACCACTTGTTATGCTCAGCTGCCAGGCTGACCTGCAAAAATTCAGACAGAGTAATGTGGGACCCAATTCAAATTGGGTCCAAAACCAGTTTTCAGATTATGCAGAAAGCACTTGGGAATCCACATTTGTTTTATAGTTCTCTTCAGTGGATTTATGTGGGTTGATTCTTCCCTTTTGTTATTTCTTGGTGGGTGTTGAATAAGCTTATTCCTATTTGAACTATGCTGTTTCTGAACAAAGACATTGTTGGTTGGCCTCTTAGAAGATGTGCGTGTGTGTTGAGCATAATTCATGTAAGCATTTTTACTCCAATAAAATTTGTGCTGAAACTGGTGATCGTTGCCATGCTCTACTTGATAATTAGCATGATGAGTTTTCTTAACAAAACTTTTCGCTCTTTTTGTGGCCTCTATAGGACTGGTCCTGTGAGGACCTTTGTTCCACGCCTGCTGTACATGAGCAGTGCTTGTCTCAGGATTTCCTGACTTAGACTGCTGACTAGTGGAGTGAATGAATTTACTGGTCGAAGACTTCATTGTAGAGACAGATTTGGAACTGGATGGTGTTTCCAGTTTCTCTTTGCCTTTGGCGGGGCAGAACGTGATAGTCTTAAATTCAAAGGGTTTTTTACTAGTAGGATTGTATCCTAATCCCTCCCTATTGAAGTTTACCCTCGACCCCAGAAGGACATTCAGGTTGTTTCTCCCCTCTGTAAACTTTTCAAGCACTTTTTCTTTGTCCTCAATCTCCTTCTGAAATTCATTGCATTGGTCCTGGAGTTCCTGATTAACTGTTCTAACTGCCTCATATTTTTCAGCCATCAGTCTAATCTCTCCTTTAGACTCTTCAGCTTTACACTTCAGCTCATCTATTCTAGCTAGACTCTCCTCTCTTTCCATTCTCAACCTCTCAATCTCACCTTTAACCTGGTCTAGCTCAATGGCCATCTCCTTGGTTTTCATGCTATCAGTGACAATAGAAGAGTGTTCTTCAGACAGAGAATGAAACTTACGTCTAAGCATTCTGTGCTCCTTGTTTAAACAATTATATTTACTTAACAGGTCGCCATAGGCGTCCTCCCAATCATCCAAAGTAAAATTCTCAAATAAATTTGTTACCTCTTTCTCATGGTTGGCCATGAGGCAGGTCTTCTCTTCATTTTCACTGGACGAAGTGGCTTCTAGGTCCTCCTCCTCATCGCTCCATGTGCACAGCATGGCCTTCTTCTTCTTGTGCACCACATTCTTCTGGTGTCCTGGAGCCTTAGCTTGTAGCTCTGGACATTCACTTTTCATGTGACCGGATTTCTGACAATGATAGCAAGTGATCTTCTTAGCAGACCGGTTCTTCTCAAATCTTCGTTCAGGAGACTTCATTGCAGCATTAAATTTCTTCCTCCTGTAGAATTTTCCTTTTGTTCTTAGGAACTTTCTGAACTGCCTGGTGAGCATAGCTCGCTCGTCCTTGTCCAGGTCTGAGAGTCCATCAGACCCTTCGCTGCTATCATCACTGCTGCTGCTGCTGCTGTTGTTGCTCTTCTTAGTATGTCGTGAAACCTTCAGAGCAACATTCTTTCCCTTTCTGTCATGCCCATCGTTTCCTCGTTTGAAATTCATTTCATGGGTCATGAGAGAACCAATCAGCTGGGTTACTGTCATGATGGATAAATCTCTTGATTCCTCTATTACAGTCACCTTGGTATCCCAGACGGGAGTTAGAGACCTAAGGATCTTCCTGACTATGTCTTCTTGTTGAATATCCTTTCCAAGGCCTTTCAGACTGTTGATGATCACAGATAATCTGGCATACATTTCTGTGATCGGCTCCTCTGGCTTCATCTTAAATAACTCATATTGAGTTGTAAGTATGTTGATCTTGGTAGCCTTCACCTGAGATGTGCCCTCATGAATTAACTGCAAATCATCCCACATGTTCTTTGCAGTCTTGCACGCTGAGATCCTTGAATATTCTTCCGGATGGACGGCGCACTGTATGATGTTAAGAGCTGTCCAATTCAGTGCGGAGAGTTTGACCTGATCTTCTGTCCACATATCTTCATTCGGTGGAAGGGTGTATGGACCATCTGTAATGACTTTCCATAGCTTGTTGCTTTGGGCCCTGATAAAGAATTCCATCCTGTTCTTCCAGAAGAAGTAATTATTACCATCAAAGAAAGGGGGGCGGGTGATAGACTGCCCATCAGCTATGAAACTGCGAGGACCATTGGATCCGTTTCCCTGGCCGTTGGACCACATTCTGGGAAAAACCTGCTCTGATACCAACTGATAAGTACAATATGAAGTGATCTAGAAGGGGAGGGGATGAATAGATCACTGTTTTCGTAGATTTAAAAAATTATTGCAGAGTATATTGCTAAACGGAGCTAACCTCGAGCTCTGACTATCGTAAAAGATGCAGTGCAGTTAATAGCTCAAGCAAATAGAAGGCATACCACAATATTATCACGATCAATCACACAAGGGCTCAGAGGATTTTAAGGTGGTTCGGTCCTTCAGACCTACATCCACCCCACACTCAACCTGAGTGTGGCTTCACTAAAGGCTGGGCAACACAGCTTGCCAAACAACTGCTGATACACAGCTTCCCAGGAGAACAACCTCTCCTCTTCCTCCTACCCGGAGGGAACCTCTAGCGATCAGCAGTCACTAGAACCCAGAGACTCACGTCTCTCTTCCTCTTTACCAAGAGGGAAACCCCACTAGTAGCAGCCCTGCTACTAGTGAACCAGAGGTCGAAGACCCCTCTTCCTCCCAACCCGGAGGGTACCTACAAGCAGCTCACCTGCTGCTTGCAAACCGGAGATTGACTCTCCCTACTCCTGATCTCACAGGAGGACCCCGACCTCAGTCCAGAGGATCGAAAACACAAACAATAACAGTTGAAGAAAGATAAGAACAAGAAATGAAAAATACGAACGAAGGAAATCAAATGCCAGACAATGGAAACAATGTAGCTCAATATAGAGCAATAGACTTCGGATTTGATCCTCAAGTCAGAACAATTCTTCTGATCACTCTTCTGCTCTCTTTCTATTTCTCTCTGCTATTCTTTCTTCTTTCTTTTCTTTTTCCTGGATCGAAGGGCTCTCTGTTTCCCTGTTTTCTTCTATGCCTCTCTTCTTCGATCACCTTCATCTGAGGACGAAGGATTCTATTTATAGCATCAACAGCAGATGGATAGGGCATGAAACGCGTGTGCCTCCCACGCTCGATCCACAAGTTTCCTGTCACGTGCCTTTATCAAATTGGTTCCTCTTGTCTCGGATCACGTGCAGCCCTGGAGTGTGGAATGTTCTTCCTCGGACCTGTAATGAGATTAAGTCCATTAATACGCTGCATGGCTATTAAAACCAAAACTGCATGAGGTATAGTAACAACAACACGACGTGACTATTTCTCGAGATGACATAAGAACGACACGAGATACTCTGTAACAGATCAGATATACAGAAGATAATGACACGAGGTGAGGTTATAAGCAAGAGAGACACGAGGTTACGAATGCAAAAACAACACGAGGACAATACGGGCTAACGACAGAAACCGACATGAAGACTAAAGCGAGAGACCAACACGAGGACAGAATATAAGGAAACGACTCGAGGTGAAAACAACACGAAGTGAAGTTAGACACGAAGTAAAAAGCAACGACACGAAGTATAGTGGTGACAAACACACACTACACAGAAAAACGACACGAAATAAAAATAATGCTAAGTGAAAACAGTAATCGACACGCGGTGAGAACAACACGAGGATAGTGAGAACAGCACGAGATGAAAACAACACAGGCTGATAACGACACAAAGTCGAAACAGTAAATGACACGGGATAACACTGCACGAGGTAAAACGACACGAAGACTTAATAATAAAAACGACACGAGGTGGCAATAAAGGAGAACGACATGAAAACAACATGGACTGCAACCGAAACCGACACGAAGTCAAACAGTACAACACGAGGTGTTGTAACCAAGACAAAGTGCCAATCAATCACGAAGACAGTATGCAAAGAAACGACTCGAAGTGAGATGAGAACAGAATGAAACAAAGAAGACGACACGGAGTGCATAAAACCAACACGAAGACGTGGACTATAGTAACCGTCACGAAGTGTGGTTACTAAGCAGGAATCGACACGAGGTCTACAGAAAAACTACTCGAAGTTCATCAGAACTTTTTAGAGCAGCTTCAGGAACACGACACGAAGTCATGAGAAGAGAAAAACAATCACGAAGTGAAACGAACACTTGAACTTAGACTGACTTAGAAACTCAGCGAAAGGACTCGAAGACAGGAATACAAAGGATGACATGGAAACAACACAGTAATCAAAGACTGCACGAGGTGAAAGACAACACTCAAACAGACGACAACATGGCTAACTCGACACGAGGTGAAAACGCGAAGCAAGAACTACATGATGTTTGAGGAAAAACAGCACGAAGATAGAACATGAACGAACACACGAAGTGTTACCTCTTAGCAGTTATTTCATATAAAACCATGGATAACTCAAGTGCAAGATATCTGATCAAAAATAACAAGAACAATTAACATAGTGTTGCTCATCATCAAAATACTTAGGGAAGACACACAATCCAACACATGGGTGGCCGTGTTGTGTCTGTTGAATGGCCAATGTCTAGCTGTTCCATTTCCATCCGCTTCCATCGTCGCCTTGCACGGCCAATGTCTGACCGTGCTATGCCCTTGAACGACCTGTGGCTGGCCGTGCCATTCCCTTCGCCGATTTGAACGGCTAGTTGGTGGCCGTGCCATTTGCTTTGCACGGTCCCATGTCTAACTATTTAGTTTGATGAAGCGACTTCTCCCTAGACCGTTCCATGTCTTGGGCGGTCCTTTGTCAGACCCTTCTGGACCGTTTTGACCAGGTTGCTATTCTAAGTCGGTTGGCCTTGGCGGCCCAACCTTCGTCTGTCTTGTCGTTGTAGCACCTTTCTTAGGCTGCTACAGGTCCGTCTGTCTTAAGTCCATGTCTTAGGGCGGTTAGTCTAGCGGTTCACTCTTGGACTACTGAGTCCGTGTGGCGTGTCTGTTATCGACTGCTTGGTGATTTGTTTGGCCAGGTCAGTCGGAGTTTGACTGAGTCTAGCGGCCATAGCTTTGACCGCTACAGTCACCTCGTGGCCCTGTCTATGACCACCAGTGTCTGTGCCTCTGTGTATGTATAGAGTGTCGCTTTCCGACGTTTTGGATCTCCAATTGTCTTGGCTCAACCTTGTGGTTTGTCCGTCGTCCCGTGGATGTCTCTTGATGTCCTATGAGGGCCATGACCATGATATAAGGTAGTCAAGCATGCCTTGGTTTCTGTACTACTGTAGAATCGTTGTCAGGTTCCGGTCAACCCGGTGTGACCCAGTGGTTAACACGTGACCTTGTGTGTGTCTCGACTATTCTGGATAGATCGAGACAGTGGTTCTGGATGCCTTGAGATATCATCATACCTCGGTCTGTGTGTCCAGGTGTGCTGAGGGTCTTGGTGATTCCTCAGGTCTCCGTGACTCATTTTATGTGGATGTGTCGTTTCCTCTGGCTTAAGATTAGACCGATTGGTGGCTTGTTCCGCCGTTACGTGACGATCTTGACTCTGAGTCGTGAGACTCAAGGATCGTTGTATCAGTAGGTCTAGTTGTCATGTCCTGAGTTTGTTGGTAGTTTGGTATGCTGCCTTGGTGCTTCGTAGTACGTGCGATAATGCTTTCTCGGCCTATCTGTACTCCAGCACTCGTGTTTCAAGGTCTTTGTGTGTAGTGAGCCTCCACTAGTCGTAGCCTGACGACACGTTCCTGGTGTCAGCCCACCTGGGAGTGGTGGTTGAGGCAGTTCCCGAGATACGATTTTTAGGCTAGTTTCCGTGGGCCCCTGCTTTACGGTAGCGTCCTGCTGGGGGGGGACTAGCTGGAGGCCTGGTTCTAGGCATGAGCTGGTGTGTGCACACGTGGTCAGGGGCGTTTGGACGAACGCCGACGGGCGTGACCCTGACTAGTCACTCGTTACTGTAGTTCCTGTTCTGGTTCTGTTAGTATCTCAGTCTCCGTCGTTCTTGGCGTCCGTAGCGAGATACTTGTGGCGTAGTGTAAGACGTCAGTGGACGCATCTGGCTGTTCTTCTAGTGAGGAGGTGCTTCTGTCATGTGACACGTGACTCCCAAGTTTCTCGCCCTTGGTGTCGTGACCTTTTCTGGATTAGTCTGTTCTTGACTTTACCCGAGGTCGGCTCTTTGTTGCGTGCATGACAATCCAGTCGTGTATGCTTCGGTGTCTGTGTCTGTCTAGGTCTTTTCTAGGGCTTTTGCCTGGTTTCGTGGGCTTTAGCCTTTGGGCTAACGGTTGGCTGACAGATCGGTAACTCCTGACTTCATGAGATCAGGGTTCACCCTTCTGTCGTTGTTTGGAGTAGCTTAGGGAGCCGAGCTTCTCTCGGTAGCCGTGTTCTCGTTCTTTACGGCTTTTCTTTTAACTATTTCTACTCCTTCTGTTACGACTTTCTTTTATAGCTTTCTAGTTGTACTTTAGCTTTTCCTGCTTTACTACTACTACTGTTTTAGCTGTTGTTCCGTGTTACTACGTTATTTTTCAGTGGGGATCCGCGTGACCCCTACTGAGCCAGTGACACGAGGCTCACCCCTACTTTTCAGGTGTGGTCGTCTCTTCTTCCTTTGCGGTTCCTGGTGTGAAGTGTTCGTAGTTGCCAGCGGTACCTGCGTCAGGCTTCCCCCGACCTCAGTGTACGTCTTTCTTTCTGTTGACTGTACTTGTCTTTCCTTTGGACTGGACTCTGGTATAATTATTAATTTTAACTGTTAATTAAAAAGTATTTTTATTTTTGCTACTTTAGAAAACATGTTTAATGAAATTTAGTTGCTTACTGTTATATCTGTGACTTCAATGTACTACACGACCTTCCTTTTATCCCTTCTGAGCTTTACAGCTCTTGGGAGGCTTCACGGGTTCCAAGCGATATCGGGTCTACTCGGTAGTCCTATCGGGTATATCCAGTATCTGGAGTCCGGGTCGTCACAGGTGGTATCAGAGCAATTGTTATGTGAAGTACATGGGAATCCGAGATATACAGTATCCAGAGTCCTGAAAGTCCAGTACAGTTTTTCACTGGCTTAGGTTTATCGATTCTTTGTCGCTTTGTTTCCGTGTGTTGTCTTGTGCGTGCTGTGTCAGCACTGTACGAGATGGTTTTTGATGCGGGACGAGACCACGGACACGACAAGCTCGTGACTGCCCCTTAACGAGGGAAGCGTCGGATGTGCACGGTTGAGAAACCGGCTGTGAGCTAGGGTGGTCGACTCTCACTTGTGCCCGGATCGGGTCACGGGACGGTAACGCTCTCTCTCGCAGCAGCGGTGGTATAAATAGAAAGTGAGCTAATTACCCTATCATGCTCTCTAGCAGTGGCATAAGCAAGTATATATGAAAATTAAGCAAAATGCCAAGTAAGGGAGCGGATGCGATACCTCCACGCACTCGGCGTGGGGACGACGGGCCCGGCCGAACTCGTGCTCCCGGGACGGTTAATACATGAATAGTACAGCAATGGAAATATGCCCACTCCACGCAGGGAGGTAAAGGGCGACACAACGGGGCCCGGGAGGACCGAATACGGGTTGACGGGCGGCTTTCCGCGTAGCTTCGGCAGCACTCGAACTAGTGACGGTGGGGCCCACGTGCTGTCCGGAGGGACCGTGTGGGACCCGGTGTCATCACTGTGGTGGGGACACTGGTGGAAGCGATCCCCGGACTGGCGGCACGCTGGAACGTCGCCCGGAGGTCGGGCGGCTCCGATCGGCACCCGTCGGGTTTGCTGTCCACGGACTGGTGGTTGCTGTTTTGCAGCGCGCGCTCCGGCGAGAATGGACGCTGCGATCAGCCCCGATGTCGGATCGACACGAGACTGGCGCCATTGGAAAGCTAGCTTGAAGTTCTTCAACCTAAGTCTAAAGATCTGGCCTGAATCTGCTCGGATCTTAACTTATGGAATTTTCAATCTCCTGTTGTACAGTAACCGAAGACTCAGGCCTGCAGAGGACTTGACTGTTGATTGCCTTTGACCGTGATGTGGATGTCCGAATTTGAAGATATGTTTTTCATCAACGTTGTTAGAAATTGAGATGGGAAGATGGAAAAATTGGTTTGGACATGTTTGGATGTGTCTATGATTTTCTGTGATTTGTTCAGTGGACAAAGGTCGGATCTGGGATCTGGCTGAAAGTACTGTAGCTCCGGTAAAACATGAATTTTTAAAAATAGGTAGAAGGATGATAAAAATTTAAGAAAAATTGTGGTGGTAGGGGACGATGGACAGAACAAACAGTTAAATTGGGAGGTCTAAATAAAATCAAAAGGGTGGTCAAAGGAGGAGAACGCAGGGCTACTGTCACTATAGACAGTGACAGAACAGATCTGAGATTGAGAGTTGAACGAAATGGTAAAGATATGAAACGGTGGCTTTTGAACCTGGATTTTTTTGTGGAGAATGGAATAGAAGATAGGAACCAACCCGCAAAATTTCAAATCGATCTGAGCTCGTGGCTGGCTTCAGGAATTCACGAACTGCACCTCTGTCCAGTAGGACAGAAAACCGACGACGATCCCGTGGCGGCTCGAAGGCGGCACGAACGGCGGCGGCGGCGGCACAAACGATCACCGGAGGTTGAGAGGGGAGGAAGGAGATAGAATCCACTCTATATCTTGAGGTTTGAGGAGAAGAACACCAGGGGGAGAGAGAAACAAGGGCACACCCTTCAATGGCTCAAGCCAATTTTACAAATTTTTCTTCATTAATCTCTAATGACACTATACATATGTTTATATAGAAAATAGCAAGGGGTGGGGGGGGCTGATAATTTCGTGAGAAATATGTCATTTTCATCCCCCATGTGGTCAAAACTCAAAATAAATAAATTACATATGGATGGGGCACTCCTTTGACTAGGTAGGTAAGGTAGGTGGCCTACCTTTGAAATTTTAACCCCTTTGTCTCCCATGTGGTCAATTAGCATTCAAACCTTCTACATGACCACCTAGGATGGTTGACCAGCCCCACATGGATGAGGTGGACCAATGGGGAAGGGGAGGGCCCCCCCTAGCTGGACCTACTACACATTTGCACAAAAACCCATACAATCCAAGGGAATGACGCATTGGCTTACAAAGCCGTATAATTGCGCTTATACTTTCCCATGGATATAAAAATAAACTAAAGGACACAAATGCAAAATAAAATGTACATGCTCGGCGTCGATTCCCATCAACTCTCCCCGGGTGGGAGAAACTCGACCCCGTCGAGTAGGGGTATGGATGCTCGAGTACTCCGGCGGATCCGTCACCGTGCCGAGTAGCGCGGGTATGCTCCACTCCAAGTGACCGTCACCTGCTCATTCCATATATACTCGATATGCACGAACTGCTATAGGCTAAAGGTGGACACTCCGGGTGGGGCACTCTCAAAAGGGAGGGAAGCAGCTCGAAGACTCACTAGGAATCACCGCTGAGTCCTTGTAGGTGACTGATCCGGGTATAGATGTAGAACCGATCCCATACTCATCGAGTGAGTCCACTCGCCTCTTACTCATAAGAGAACGACAACGAGCTTGCACAAGACGCATGCAGACAAACAACGACACACAAACCAAACAAACCACACAAATAAGAAACCGACTCATGCATGACTCTAGACACACCTATTGTTAGTCCGACCCGTACATAGGTGACGGCGGACCAGGACACCCGAATGTGTGCCATGCATGCATGTTATGTAACCGGAGATGGGTGGTATGGGGAACACCTAAACATCCAAGTATGACCCAGTCATGCATGGATGGCCCTTTAGATTTAGGAGACTTGAGTGGGCTAGGAAAGCCGGGTGTGGAAGAGCCGGGTGTAGGTGTATCGTGGACGGGCTTGGTGGGTATGGAGGACCCGACCCGTAGGAAAGGGGTATGAAGGTGGACTTCCCCGAAGAAGTGAAGGGAATATGAAGGGTCTAGGGATCCACTAGGGAAGGGGTCAAAGGGATCAAAGAAGGTATGACCCCTTATGGTGGGTTCCAACATGACATGGTCCCAATCGTGAAATTCTTGAAGGTGCGGGTGGTCACCTTTCTCCGTCATGGTAGATGGGACCGTGTATAGGAAATATGACTCCTCCCTCGGAAGCAAAGTCATGAAGTCGGGCTCATCCGGTAGCGGGAGAAGTAGAAGAACCTCCGTGGTGACACAACCCACGGTGCACTCGGAGGTAATGGACCCGAAGGCCGGATGGGTGAAGCTATGACTCGTGGGTTGGTCGAAACCTCGGGCCAACATATGTGTCAACTGCCATTGCCAACCTAAACCAAGGATAAGGTCACCCAATGTGTCAACATGGTGACGAGATCGGAACGTAGTATGGTAGGAGTTGGCGGGCACTAAAGGTAGGGTAGGGTCTATAGACGGGTAAGGGAGTGGGACCAAGCCATCCTTGAGCCAACTAAGAAGCGGCTCGGCTATGTATAATGTACCCGTTAGAAATACGGGTGGCTCGGGATGAGGTGGCTCCAAGCGCGAATCCGAAGGTGGAGTGGGCCGCTGGGGCTGGGTGGCTGGACATACGGGGTCCCTAAGGGTGATCTTACCGGGTAGGTATGGTGGGCATAAGGTGCAAGTCCTCTTGTCCCAGTCAAGATTGGCCTTTCTCTCTCCTAACCACTTTTGCCCTAAAATGATGCATGAACCAGCAAGTGTGCCGATCCTGCACCATGCACCATCGGTGTAGAGAACAGAGCCGATCCTCTTATAGAACTCAACACAAGCAAAATCACCATCGTGGACAATCTCGCCTGTCTTGGAGAGGGACTCCACGATGTCAAGAGAAACCCAATTATCCGACTCCCTATCGGTGAAATGGAGTTCCGTTGTAGACCCGTTGGGTAGAGCGGCTTTCATAATGAGAGGGGCAAAACCAAAGGCTCGGTCCATGAGGACATTCATTTTGGCCACAAAAGTTGACCACTCGGACGTATGGTCTTGGGGATCGGCCATGGGTAGTGGACATGGACATGCATACACATGGTGACAAGACACTAGACCGACTATGCAAGTTTGGGATGCATGCACACTAAGGACCCTAGACGTAAACCAAGACTCGGTACGTGGCGGAGATAACCGATCCGAAGATCACTCGCACAAGTGTGCGGCCTTCCCGATAGGCGTGGCCTAACGTTCGGACAACACCTTTTGATATACCGAGTAAAGGGATGTATGCGACCCAAAACGACTCTTTTTTGTTGTTTTAAAAATATGATGATCCTAGACACGACTTAGACAATGACTAATGACTAGACGTACATGACACTCTTTTTTTTTTTGACACCCTAGACTCAACTCGCTCTGATACCAAATTGATGCGGGACGAGACCACAGACACGACAAGCTCGTGACTGCCCCTTAACGAGGGAAGCGTCGGATGTGCGCTGTTGAGAAACCGGCTGTGAGCTAGGGTGGTCGACTCTCACTTGTGCCCGAATCGGGTCACGGGACGGTAACGCTCTCTCTCGCAGCAGCGGTGGTATAAATAGAAAGCGAGCTAATTACCCTATCATGCTCTCTAGCAGTGGCATAAGCAAGAATATATGAAAATTAAGCAAAATGCCAAGTAAGGGAGCGAATGCGATACCTCCACGCACTCGGCGTGGGGACGACGGGCTCGGCCGAACTCGTGCTCCCGGGACGGTTAATACATGAATAGTACAGCAATGGAAATATGCCCACTCCACGCAGGGAGGTAAAGGGCGACACAACGGGGCCCGGGAGGACCGAATACGGGTTGACGGGCGGCTTTCCGCGTAGCTTCGGCAGCACTCGAACTAGTGACGGTGGGGCCCACGTGCTGTCCGGAGGGACCGTGTGGGACCCGGTGTCACCACTGTGGTGGGGACACTGGTGGAAGCGATCCCCGGACTGGCGGCACGCTGGAACGTCGCCCGGAGGTCGGGCGGCTCCGATCGGCACCCGTCGGGTTTGCTGTCCACGGACTGGTGGTTACTGTTTTGCAGCGCGCGCTCCGGCGAGAATGTACGCTGCGATCAGCCCCGATGTCGGATCGACACGAGACTGGCGCCGTTGGAAAGCTAGCTTGAAGTTCTTCAACCTAGGCCCAAAGATCTGGCCTGGATCTGCTCGGATCTTGACTTATGGAATTTGCAATCTCCTGTTGTACAGTAACCGAAGACTCAGGCCTGCAGAGGACTTGACTGTTGATTACCTTTGACCGTGATGTGGATGTCCGAATTCGAAGATGTGTTCTTCATCAAAGTTGTTAGAAATTGAGATGGGAATATTGCAAAATTTGTTTGGATATGTTTGGATGTGTCTATGATTTTCTGTGATTTGTTCAGTGGACAAAGGTCGGATCTGGGATCTGGCTGAAAGTACTATAGCTCCGGTAGAACATGAATTTTGAAAAATAGGTAGAAGGACGATAAAAATTTAAGAAAAATTGTGGTGGTAGGGGACGATGGCCAGAACAAACATTTAAATTGGGAGGTCTAAATAAAATCAAAAGGGTGGTCAAAGGAGGAGAACTCAGGGCTACTGTCACTATAGACAGTGACAGAATAGATCTGAGATTGAGAGTTGAACGAAATGGTAAAGATATGAAACAGTGGCTTTTGAACCTGGATTTTTTTTGTGGAGAATGGAATAGAAGATAGGAACCAACCCGCAAAATTTCAAATCGATCTGAGCTCGTGGCTGGCTTCAGGAATTCACGAACTGCACCTCTGTCCAGTAGGACAGAAAACCGACGACGATCCCGTGGCGGCTCGAAGGCGGCACGAACGGCGGCGGCGGCGGCACAAACGATCACCGGAGGTTGAGAGGGGAGGAAGGAGATAGAATCCACTCTATATCTTGAGGTTTGAGGAGAAGAACACCAGGGGGAGAGAGGAACAAGGGCACACCCTTCAATGGCTCAAGCCAATTTTACAAAATTTTCTTCATTAATCTCTAATGACACTATACATATGTTTATATAGAAAATAGCAAGGGGTGGGGGGGGCTGATAATTTCGTGGGAAATATGTCATTTTCATCCCCCATGTGGTCAAAACTCAAAATAAATAAATTACATATGGATGGGGCACTCCTTTGACTAGGTAGGTAAGGTAGGTGGCCTACCTTTGAAATTTTAACCCCTTTGTCTCCCATGTGGTCAATTAGCATTCAAACCTTCTAGATGACCACCTAGGATGGTTGACCAGCCCCACATGGATGAGGTGGACCAATGGGGAAGGGGAGGCCCCCCCTAGCTGGACCTACTACACATTTGCACAAAAACCCACACAATCCAAGGGAATGACGCATTGGCTTACAAAGCCGTATAATTGCGCTTATACTTTCCCATGGATATAAAAATAAACTAAAGGACACAAATGCAAAATAAAATGTACATGCTCGGCGTCGATTCCCATCAACTCTCCCCGGGTGGGAGAAACTCGACCCCGTCGAGTAGGGGTATGGATGCTCGAGTACTCCGGCGGATCCGTCACCGTGCCGAGTAGCGCGGGTATGCTCCACTCCAAGTGACCGTCACCTGCTCATTC
This sequence comes from Amorphophallus konjac, assembly GCA_022559845.1. NCBI lineage: Eukaryota > Viridiplantae > Streptophyta > Magnoliopsida > Alismatales > Araceae > Amorphophallus > Amorphophallus konjac. Next base: position 357,386,731 of record CM040121.1, read on the forward strand.
CATATATACTCGATATGCACGAACTGCTATAGGCTAAAGGTGGACACTCCGGGTGGGGCACTCTCAAAAGGGAGGGAAGCAGCTCGAAGACTCACTAGGAATCACCGCTGAGTCCTTGTAGGTGACTGATCCGGGTATAGATGTAGAACCGATCCCATACTCATCGAGTGAGTCCACTCGCCTCTTACTCATAAGAGAACGACAACGAGCTTGCACAAGACGCATGCAGACAAACAACGACACACAAACCAAACAAACCACACAAATAAGAAACCGACTCATGCATGACTCTAGACACACCTATTGTTAGTCCGACCCGTACATAGGTGACGGCGGACCAGGACACCCGAATGTGTGCCATGCATGCATGTTATGTAACCGGAGATGGGTGGTATGGGGAACACCTAAATATCCAAGTATGACCCAGTCATGCATGGATGGCCCTTTAGATTTAGGAGACTTGAGTGGGCTAGGAAAGCCGGGTGTGGAAGAGCCGGGTGTAGGTGTATCGTGGACGGGCTTGGTGGGTATGGAGGATCCGACCCGTAGGAAAGGGGTATGAAGGTGGACTTCCCCGAAGAAGTGAAGGGAATATGAAGGGTCTAGGGATCCACTAGGGAAGGGGTCAAAGGGATCAAAGAAGGTATGACCCCTTATGGTGGGTTCCAACATGACATGGTCCCAATCGTGAAATTCTTGAAGGTGCGGGTGGTCACCTTTCTCCGTCATGGTAGATGGGACCGTGTATAGAAAATATGACTCCTCCCTCGGAAGCAAAGTCATGAAGTCGGGCTCATCCGGTAGCGGGAGAAGTAGAAGAACCTCCGTGGTGACACAACCCACGGTGCACTCGGAGGTAATGGACCCGAAGGCCGGATGGGTGAAGCTATGACTCGTGGGTTGGTCGAAACCTCGGGCCAACATATGTGTCAACTGCCATTGCCAACCTAAACCAAGGATAAGGTCACCCAATGTGTCAACATGGTGACGAGATCGGAACGTAGTATGGTAGGAGTTGGCGGGCACTAAAGGTAGGGTAGGGTCCATAGACGGGTAAGGGAGTGGGACCAAGCCATCCTTGAGCCAACTAAGAAGCGGCTCGGCTATGTATAATGTACCCGTTAGAAATACGGGTGGCTCGGGATGAGGTGGCTCCAAGCGCGAATCCGAAGGTGGAGTGGGCCGCTGGGGCTGGGTGGCTGGACATACGGGGTCCCTAAGGGTGATCTTACCGGGTAGGTATGGTGGGCATAAGGTGCAAGTCCTCTTGTCCCAGTCAAGATTGGCCTTTCTCTCTCCTAACCACTTTTGCCCTAAAATGATGCATGAACCAGCAAGTGTGCCGATCCTGCACCATGCACCATCGGTGTAGAGAACAGAGCCGATCCTCTTATAGAACTCAACACAAGCAAAATCACCATCGCGGACAATCTCGCCTGTCTTGGAGAGGGACTCCACAATGTCAAGAGAAACCCAATTATCCGACTCCCTATCGGTGAAATGGAGTTCCGTTGTAGACCCGTTGGGTAGAGCGGCTTTCATAATGAGAGGGGCAAAACCAAAGGCTCGGTCCATGAGGACATTCATTTTGGCCACAAAAGTTGACCACTCGGACGTATGGTCTTGGGGATCGGCCATGGGTAGTGGACATGGACATGCATACACACGGTGACAAGACACTAGACCGACTATGCAAGTTTGGGATGCATGCACACTAAGGACCCTAGACGTAAACCAAGACTCGGTACGTGGCGGAGATAACCGATCCGAAGATCACTCGCACAAGTGTGCGGCCTTCCCGATAGGCGTGGCCTAACGTTCGGACAACACCTTTTGATATACCGAGTAAAGGGATGTATGCGACCCAAAACGACTCTTTTTTGTTGTTTTAAAAATATGATGATCCTAGACACGACTTAGACAATGACTAATGACTAGACGTACATGACACTCTTTTTTTTTTTTGACACCCTAGACTCAACTCGCTCTGATACCAAATTGATGCGGGACGAGACCACAGACACGACAAGCTCGTGGCTGCCCCTTAACGAGGGAAGCGTCGGATGTGCGCTGTTGAGAAACCGGCTGTGAGCTAGGGTGGTCGACTCTCACTTGTGCCCGAATCGGGTCACGGGACGGTAACGCTCTCTCTCGCAGCAGCGGTGGTATAAATAGAAAGCGAGCTAATTACCCTATCATGCTCTCTAGCAGTGGCATAAGCAAGAATATATGAAAATTAAGCAAAATGCCAAGTAAGGGAGCGAATGCGATACCTCCACGCACTCGGCGTGGGGACGACGGGCTCGGCCGAACTCGTGCTCCCTGGACGGTTAATACATGAATAGTACAGCAATGGAAATATGCCCACTCCACGCAGGGAGGTAAAGGGCATCACAACGGGGCCCGGGAGGACCGAATACGGGTTGACGGGCGGCTTTCCGCGTAGCTTCGGCAGCACTCGAACTAGTGACGGTGGGGCCCACGTGCTGTCCGGAGGGACCGTGTGGGACCCGGTGTCACCACTGTGGTGGGGACACTGGTGGAAGCGATCCCCGGACTGGCGGCACGCTGGAACGTCGCCCGGATGTCGGGCGGCTCCGATCGGCACCCGTCGGGTTTGCTGTCCACGGACTGGTGGTTACTGTTTTGCAGCGCGCGCTCCGGCGAGAATGTACGCTGCGATCAGCCCCGATGTCGGATCGACACGAGACTGGCGCCGTTGGAAAGCTATCTTGAAGTTCTTCAACCTAGGCCCAAAGATCGGGCCTGGATCTGCTCGGATCTTGACTTATGGAATTTGCAATCTCCTGTTGTATAGTAACCGAAGACTCAGGCCTGCAGAGGACTTGACTGTTGATTGCCTTTGACTGTGATGTGGATGTCCGAATTCGAAGATGTGTTCTTCATCAAAGTTGTTAGAAATTGAGATGGGAAGATTGCAAAATTGATTTGGAAATGTTTGGATGTGTCTATGATTGTCTGTGATTTGTTCAGTGGACAAAGGTCGGATCTGGGATCTGGCTGAAAGTACTATAGCTTCGTTAGAACATGAATTTTGAAAAATAGGTAGAAGGATGATAAAAATTTAAGAAAAATTGTGGTGGTAGGGGAGGATGGATAGAACAAACATTTAAATTGGGAGGTCTAAATAAAATCAAAAGGGTGGTCGAAGGAGGAGAACTCATGGCTACTGTCACTGTAGACAGTGACAGAACAGATCTGAGATTGAGAGTTGAACGAAATGGTAAAGGTATGAAACGGTGGCTTTTGAACCTGGATTGTTTTGTGGAGAATGAGATAGAAGATAGGAACCAACCCGCAAAATTTCAAATCGATCTGAGCTCGTGGCTGGCTTCAGGAATTCACGAACTTCACCTCTATCCAGTAGGACAGAAAACCGACGACGATCCCGTGGCGGCTCGAAGGCGGCATGAACGGCGGCGGCGGCGGCACAAACGATCACCGGAGGTTGAGAGGGGAGGAAGGAGATAGAATCCACTCTAGATCTTGAGGTTTGAGGAGAAGAACACCAGGGGGAGAGAGGAACAAGGGCACACCCTTCAATGGCTCAAGCCAATTTTACAAATTTTTCTTCATTAATCTCTAATGACACTATACATATGTTTATATAGAAAATAGCAAGGGGTGGGGGGGCTGATAATTTCGTGGGAAATATGTCATTTTCATCCCCCATGTGGTCAAAACTCAAAATAAATAAATTACATATGGATGGGGCACTCCTTTGACTAGGTAGGTAAGGTAGGTGGCCTACCTTTGAAATTTTAACCCCTTTGTCTCCCATGTGGTCAATTAGCATTCAAACCTTCTAGATGGCCACCTAGGATGGTTGACCAGCCCCACATGGATGAGGTGGACCAATGGGGAAGGGGAGGGGGCCTCCTAGCTGGACCTACTACACATTTGCACAAAAACCCACACAATCCAAGGGAATGACGCATTGGCTTACAAAGCCGTACAATTGCGCTTATACTTTCCCATGGATATAAAAATAAACTAAAGGACACAAATGTAAAATAAAATGTACATGCTCGGCGTCGATTCCCATTAGTTTTACTCTCGTCAGGATGCGACGGGATGCTCTTTTTCGTCGTGGTGTTTGTCTTGATCGTGCTGTACTTGATAGACTTCGTCGATAGGCTTAAATCTGCAGTACATTGTTCGAGATTTTTCCGTGGTTTGTTCAGATGGCTAGTGACTTTTCGAGTTGGTGTGATGGCCATACACGTTCTTACATTGTTTTGGTCATCCCAACTTAAGTCTGTGCAGCTCCAGAGGTGTTTTTGCTTCTGTTGAAGTGGTCGCTTTGTTGCCTCGATTGAGAAGATGCTCAAGCGAACCGAGGATTTTCCTTCCTGGTGAGCTACTTACTGTTAGTGAGCTTGATGCTTCTCATCCCGTTTGGTGGAGTCTTCTCAAGGTAAGCCTTGGAAGTGCTGTCTTAGTGAGACCTTTGTCCTGTGTCTACTTAAGTGTGGATAGTCTTTATTCTGAGCCTGATCTGTTCTTTATTCTACGGTTGCTTGGCTTTGGACCTAATCTTTGTGTTGAGAGCCGTCGTGCGCCGTGTTCATCGTGCCGTGTCTGACGGCTGATGTGTTGTGAAGTCTCATTTATTCTTTTGAGACGTAATGGTAAACTGAGATTAGCCTTTCTTTGTGCTTGTGCTGAAGCTGGTACTCTTATTGGTTTGCACTTAGGTGACTTGTGATCGGTTGTTCGCAGGATCAGTTCTCGTGACGTGTTATATTACGATTTTCATGAATTGCGATGGCGCTGAGTGTGTGCTGAGATGTGGATGCCGAGGTATTTTCTGATGCCTGTGTGCGTCGTATGAGTGCGCAGTGGAAGCGTGTGGGTTGATACCCACGGGTCAAGGATCGTGTGGTAAGATTCTAGCCGGTCGAGAGAATTATTTTTCTCGATGTGACTTCATCTTGGCTTCCTGTGCCTTGATGTTGTCTGTTGCCGTGCCGTTGTTCTTGGAGGCATTCTGGTGTTGGCACTAGCATTTGTGAGTATTGGGGAATCTATCGGCATTTCTGTTGGATGAGTACCCTCTGCTCTGTAATTCTTTCTTGGGTGTTGTGCTCTCAGGGCGTGATCGTGGTCCTTAAGATGCGTTTCCCGAGATCGTTGTCCTTCTTGTTGTCATGGGTCTTTTCTTGGAGAGCTGTTCGTTGCATGACTAGTCCATTATAGTCGTGTGTTCAGCTGTTATCGTGCCTTGATGTGACCCAGCTTGCAGTTGTGTTCCGTGGTTCTATGTTCTATACGGAGCTGGGATCCTGCAAGTTCTGCTGTTGTCATTTCGTCGTTGTTTCCCTGTGAATCTGTCTTGGCACTGTGTGGACCGAAGTCTTGTCAGTTGGTTGTGCTGTACTCTTCTTTCCTTGTGGAGTTAGCATGCGACTCGGATCAGATGTAATATCTGAGTGAGGACTGACTTGATTGTGTTTGTGGTCCGATGCTGTCGTTGGCGTCCTGTGTGCCAGGCTTTCGTTGTTGCCTGTGGCACTGGAGCCGATAGTGTCGAGCTGTCAGCTGAGAGGACTATGCTTCCTTGTTTAAGCTGATGCTTGCCGTGTCTGTCATTTTGTTTTCCCGATAGTGGTTGTTGTGGCATGGGTCATGTCTCCTTTCCTGTGAGACGTAAGTGACGTTGCCTTGTTTCAGAGGTGTCAGAGTTGGGTTCACTTGTGTGCCATGCTCGTCTTTTGGATCGATTTTCCTTGAGATCCAGAGCGTGTGCTTGTGATGATGGTCTGGCGGTGTTCCTCTGAATTGTGATTTTCGAGATTCGTGCTGTTTCAAGTTGTGTCTTTGGGGTTTGTTCGTCCCTTGTTCGTTCCTTAAATTTTGAGGACAAAATTTCTTGAAGGAGGGGAGGTTGTAATACCCTGGATTCTTATTGAATCTTTTGGATCCTTATCGGAGAGTTTCATATTACTTTTGTAGGTCCTGAGTTGAGTTTTACGATCCACGTGGGTTTTTCTCTTATACAAGTTACGGAACCCTGTGATGAGTTTATTTCTCAGTTCATCGACTCGAGGACGCTATAGTTACGATGTACTCTTTGAGAGGATCGTTTCGACTATTTTTACGTATTTTTCTGAATTAGTCCATTTTCGGGCCAAAAATCGAATTATCGGAAATTAGAAAAATTTCCTAATTCCTTTTCTTTTTCTTTCTTCTTCCTCTCTCCTCCCTTTCATTCGCACGCATCCCTCTTTCTCTCCCGTTTTCTCTCCTCTCTCGCCCTCCCGGCTCTGGCTGCAGACGGAGGAGGCATGGGCAGGCAGTGGAGATGCTGTGGCGGTGATCGGGTGCGCGATGGGGCGAGGATCGGATCGTTTCTGGTGCGATCCCAAACGCCGGATTCAAAGCTGACAGTCGAGCTCGCGATGCAGTTTTCAACGCGATTTAGTCACTACGGTGCACGGAATCTTCGGTGGAGTTAGGGAGACGGATCACCTACGTCTCCTCTACATTTTCCTACAGTTTCACGTTGATCGGTGCGAGAACGAGTGGGTTTTGGCTTGTTTTGGGAAAATCATGCTTTTGGAGAGTTTGTAGGGTTCGTCGAAAAATGGCGATGATTTTCAGATCGGTTGGTACCGTTTGAACCCATGGAATGTCAGCGTTCCATTCCCTGTGTTTTCGTGTCGATTGGTGGTCATTCGGGACCGGTAGGAGCCCGGGAACCCATGTGGTTCTATTTGAGTCGATACCCTATAATCGCCCATTTCTTGCATTTTTGGTGTCATTTGGACCCCTTCCAGTCTGTGGAAGGCTTGTCTGGTCATTAGGGCTGTATCCCCTTCGTTTAGACGCGAATGGGGCGTGGAAAGGCCAAGATCGGCCGATCCCATCTTTTTCCCGCCGTGATGCCCTACACGGTTTAACAGTAACCGTTTTAAAGCTTTGGTGGTCCAATAAAGACCGTTTCCTGTATGGCACGGTTCAATGTATAACTGTTCCATTTATGTCATTTCGGGTCTACGTGATCGCGCGATAGACCGTTTTATAGATTGCACGGCCCTTGTCTAGCCGTGCGGTGCCAGTTGGGTGGGCAATGGCTGGCTGTGCCATTCCCCTCATTGCGTTGAACGGCACATGGGTGGCCGTGTTGTGTCTGTTGAACAGCCAATGTCTAGCAGTTCCGTTTCCATCCGCTTCCATCGTCGCCTTGCACGGCCAATGTCTAACCGTGCTATGCCCTTGAACGGCCTATGGCTGGTCGTGCCATTCCCTTCGCCGATTTGAACGGCTAGTTGGTGGCCGTGCCGTTTGCTTTGCACGGTCCCATGTCTGACCGTTTAGTTTGATGGAGCGGCTTCTCCCTAGACCGTTCCATGTCTTGGGCGGTCCTTTGTCAGACCCTTCTGGACCGTTTTGACCAGGTTGCTATTCTAAGTCTGTTGGCCTTGGCGGCCCAACCTTCGTCCGTCTTGTCGTTGTAGCACCTTTCTTAGGCTGCTACAGGTCCGTCTGTCTTAAGTCCATGTCTTAGGGCGGTTAGTCTAGCGGTTCACTCTTGGACTGCTGAGTCCGTGTGGCGTGTCTGTTATCGAACGCTTGGTGATTTGTCTGGGTAGGTCAGTCGAAGTTTGACTAAGTCTAGCGGCCATAGCTTTGACAGCTACAGTCACCTCGTGGCCCTGTCTATGTCCACCAGTGTCTGTGCCTCTGTGTATGTACAGAGTGTCGCTTTCTGACGTTTTGGATCTCCAATTGTCTTGGCTCAACCTTGTGGTTTGTCCGTCGTCCCGTGGATGTCTCTTGATGTCCTATGAGGGCTATGACCATGATATAAGGTAGTCAGGCTTGTCTTGGTTTCTGTACTGTTGTAGAATCGTTATCAGGTTCCGGTCAACCCGGGGTGACCCAGTGGTTGACACGTGACCTTGTGTGTGTCTCAGCTATTCTAGATAGATCGAGATAGTGGTTCTGGATGCCTTGAGGTATCATCGTACCTCAGTCTGTGTGTCCAGGGGTGCTGAGGGTCTTGGTGATTCCTCAGGTCTCCGTGACTCATTTTATGTGGATGTGTTGTTTCCTCTGGCTTAGGATTAGACCGATTGGTGGCTTGTTTCGCCGTTACGCGACGATCTTGACTCCGAGTTGTGAGACTCAAGGATCGTTGTATCAGTAGGTCTAGTTGTCCTGTCGTGAGTCTGTTGACAGTTTGGTATGCTGCCTTGGTACTTCGTAGTACGTGCGACAGTGCTTTCTCGACTTGTCTGTACTCTAGCACTCGTGTTTCAGAGTCTTTGTGTCTAGTGAGCCTCCACTAGTCGTAGCCTGACGACACGTTCCTGGTGTCGGCCCACCTGGGAGTGGTGGTTGAGGCAGTTCTCGAGATAGAGTTTTTAGGCTAGTTTCCGTGGGCCCCTGCTTTACGGTAGCGTCCTGCTGGGGGGGAACTATCTAGAGGCCTGGCTCTAGGCATGAGCTGGTGTGTGCACACGTGGTCAGGGGCATTTGGACGAACGCCGATGGGCGTGACCCTGACTAGTCACTCATTACTGTAGTTCATGTTCTGGTTCTGTTAGTATCTCAGTCTCCGTCATTCTCGGCGTCCATAGCGAGATACTTGTGGCACAGTGTAAGACGTCAGTGGACGCATCTGGATGTTATTCTAGTGAGGAGGTGCTTCCGTCATGTGACACGTGACTCCCGAGTTTCTCGCCCTTCGTGTCGTGACCTTTTCTGGATTAGTCTGTTCTTGACTTTACCCGAGGTCGGCTCTCTGTTGCGTGCATGACAATCCAGTCGTGTATGCTTCGGTGTCTGTGTCTGTCTAGGTCTTTTCTAGGGCTTTTGCCTGGTTTCGTGGGCTTTAGCCTTTGGGCTAACGGTTGACTGACAGATCGGTAACTCTTGACTTCGTGAGATCAGGGTTTGCCCTTCTGTCGTTGTTTGGAGTAGCTTAGGGAGCCGAGCTTCTCTCGGTAGCCGTGTTCTCGTTCTTTACGGCTTTGCTTTTTCCTTTTTTTTTAGCTGTTTCTACTCCTTCTATTATAGCTTTCTTTTACAGCTTTCTAGTTGTAGTTTAGCTTTTCCTGCTTTACTACTACTACTGTTTTAGCTGTTGTTCCGTGTTACTGCGTTGTTTTTCAGTGGGGATCCACGTGACCCCTACTAAGCTAGTGACACAAGGCTCACCCCTACTTTTCAGGTGTGGTCGTCTCTTCTTCCTTCGCGGTTCCTGGTGTGACGTGTTCATAGTTGCCAGCGGTACCTACGTCGAGCTTCCCCCGACCTCAGTGTACATCTTTCTTTCTGTTGACTGTACATGTCTTTCCTTTGGACTGGACTCTGGTATAATTGTTAATTTTAACTATTAATTAAAATGTAATTTTATTTCTGCTACTTTAGCAAACCTGTTTAATGAAATTTAATTACTTACTGTTATATCTGCGACTTCAATGTACTACACGACATTCCTTTTATCCCTTCGGAGCTTTACATCTCTTGGGAGGCTTCACGAGTTCCAAGCGGTATCGGGTCTACTCGGTAGTCCTATCGGGTATATCCGTTATCTGGTGTCCGGGTCGTCAGCTCTCCATCCGGACCCCAATAATATCCAAAATCTATGAACATCTTGTGTTTGTTATAAACATCACACTGTCGCACTTCAATAATTACCTCATTAGCCAATTGAATTCCAGCATGAATAAGTACTTCTGTCAGTTGGGATGCATAGGGCAGAGATCTTCGCCTTTGTCTACGTGATGCGGTACGGGACGCGAACCTGGGACTCTAGCTCGTGGACGTCCCTATGCGAGGGAAGCGTGCGGATGTGTGCGGTTGAGAAACCGGCAATGAGTCTCGGGTACTCGGCTTGTCCGCATGCTCAGATCGAGTCACGGGATGGGTTCCACTCACTCACTCTCGCAGCGGTGATAAAAATATATCGAGCTAATTTCCTATCACTCTAGCAGCGGCATATCGAAATGTATACGAGTAAAGCAAATGCCAAAGAGGGGAGCGGAAACGATACCTCCACGCTCCGGGCGTGGGGAAGACGACCCCGGCTAAGATTCAGACTCCCAGTAAAAAAAAAATTACAATAATTACAGCAAGGGTTTCACTGCCCACTCCATGCAGGGAGGTAAAGGGATACAAGTGGGGTCCGGGAGGACCGATCTTGGGTTGACGGGCAGTAAGCCGGAATGGCTCTCGGGGCGGAGACGGGTTGCTGGTCCGACTCAGCACTGTTCAAACTCGGTTCAGCCCGCTGGATAGCGTACAATGACCTCTAAAGGGACGACATCCTCTTGGGATCTTCTGAAGGCGGGGCTTGGCTGGGACGATGACGGGACGTCCCGTGTCGACTCCCTGAAGTGGCGGTCACTAAATCTGCGTAGTGATAATTTATTGGGAATTATTTCTCAACACCTTTTTACTGGCCTGGCTCGGATAAGGATTGCGCGCCTCCACGAAAATAATTGTTTCGCCCAGATCCGGTGTCGGATCGAGGCGATATTGACGCCGTTGGAAAGAAGACTTGAAGGGATACAACATATAATTATTTTAGATCAATCCAACAAGTGGATTGGAAATGAAAAACTCTATGGGTTGTAGTCTTTTTCTGGCTTAGAATTACAGACACACAGGGCAGAATAAGATCTGTCTAAAAATGAATTTTGACCGAGGGGAAGGTGGTAGATCTGGGAGCTGGGGATTTTATGGGGGATAGAAGGGGATGTGAGGGACGTGCAAGAATTTTTAGGGATTTTTCTGATGAGGGTTGAAGGGTGGGTAAAATATAGAAACAGATACCTATCTCGCAAATCTGCTGAATGACAGATTGCGCAGGGTGGAGAATAAAAGTCGGGAAAAATACTAAACGGTGGCGGATTGACACAAAAGTTATATGGATGGAAACCTAACACGAAGAGAAACAATCTCTCAAAATCTCATCTCGATCAGAGCTGTGGACTGGGAGAACCAACCTGATCTTTAGGCTACTCTTATGGATTTCGTGGTTCAGGACAACAAGGGGAAGGGTGGCTTGTGGCGGCTCGTTGGCGGCACGAACGGCGGCGGCGGCAGAGATGGCTGAGCTTCACACCCAGGGGAAAAGATAAACCTTAGAATCCACCAAGTTTTTGTAGGAAATCAACCCTAGAAACCACAACAATCCAGCTGCAAGAGTGGGGAGAGAGGAGGGGCGCCCTTGGGCTTGGAGCAATTTCTAAAATTTCTTCTCATTAAATCTTCAAAAATGGAAAATACAAAGGATATATAGAAATGTAAAAAAGACTAAACATACCCTCAGATCTTGGGTTAGGGAGGGGTAAACTAGGGATAGTATTTTCTTCCCTCATGTGGTCAAATGACCAAATGTAGCATCCCGGATAAAAATGAGAGCGAAATATACTTTTTGCCGAATAAATAAAACCTTAAATAACTCTATAAGAAGGCCAAAATAAAAAGTTGGAATATCCAATAAGGGCCATTATATAAATATACCACCATTGAAGTCATCATACGTAATGTGGCTTCCTAAAAGACTATTCACCCGAAATAGTGACTCTATACAAGGGCGCTATTTCCCAGGGCCATAGTGCCACCAAGCATCCCATTGTATACATATATATATACTTACATATATCTCCCTTAAGACCCTACCAACCAACTAATGATACTAACTAATTGACTATATTAACATATATCCTATTTGGAGGGTGGATACACGTTGTTGAGGGGCCTAGGTGTCTGCCAGTTAGAATGAAATAGCGCCCCTAACCAGGGCGCTATATCAATAGGGCGCCCCAGCCATCGGTGCCATTTCCCTCCTGTATATATATATATATATATATATATATATAAAAGCCAAGAATGTAACGTCCACATGCATGGACGTTATTTACTTAAACAAAGACTGCTTGGGGAGGCGTCATTCCCTGAGACCTAATAAGTTGAGTCGTAGTGGAAACAAGAATAACCTACAATTGCTGGCATTAGACCCATGAGGAAACATGTATAGCAAGGATTTAGATCTAGTTTCCCATAGAGAGATTATTTGCTATAAATAACTCTCCCCATATGACGTAGAAACCTTACTGTCCACCTACCATTCCTCTGCCATTACAGGAGAGAAGGTTGTTTGTGCCTTTCTCTTCTCCACCTGCTGAAGAGAGAGCGTAACATTTTCTCTTCACGTGCAGGTTACGTACCACATCCTGTAGCTAGGAGCTTGGCTGCAGAGAACGTGGAAGGCTAGGATTCTTATTCTATTCTACGGCCTTACCTCGTTAACCACGTCAACAGGTAGGTGTTCTCAAGATCTAGCTTAACTAGTAGTTAACATAGGTTAACATGCATGCTAGTTAAACCTGTCATAGCCTCAGTTTGGTCGTTTAAGTCAGGGGTATATCAAAAGATTTAGTGGGAAGGTTAGGCTATGCCTATCTGAAACACTAGCTCTTGGGTGAGTAGATCCATGATCTCACCTCCGTCAAGTACCCCATTAATAGTTGTCATTACTCATAATCTGTCCCAATTTCTTGTAAATTGATCCATGTTTAAAAGTTAATATCTATGAAATTAAAATCAAAAAAAATTGTTGCATGAGCATGACCTTGCAATCCTGCCATTTTTTCATGTCTATACATGTCTTTACTTCTTGATTATGTGAACTTGTTATAAATCATGAACAGTAAAGTTACGTGATTAGTAGCCACATGTTTAGGAATTTTATCTATTGAACCAAGTCATGAAATTTCTACATGAGCATGACTTTGAAATCCCCAGATTTTTCTCTATTTTACAATGTATTCATTTCTAGATTTCATGAAAATTTGCATGATGAATAGTATTTTGAGTCTAGTGGGCACCCAGGGGGAAGGGCGCCCCTGACCAGGGCACCATTTAATGGGGCGCCCCTGGCCAGGGCGCCATTTCCAAGAAGGGTGCCCCAGCCCCGGGCGCCATTCTCCTGTGTGGTTAAAAATCCCCTGATCCCGTGATTAGCCTGTTAAACCTGTTACCTATTAAACCTTGCTGATTAGCCTGTTAAACCTGTTAACCCTGTTAAACCTGTTACTTGTTAACCTGTAAATTTCATACCTTGTTAGGCCTGTAAAAATCCTACAACCTGTTAACCAGTGATTAGTATGTTAAACCTATTACCTGTTAAACCTGTGATTAGCATGTTAAATCTGTTAAACCTGTTATCTGTTAAACCATGCTGATTAGCTTATTAAACATGTTAAACATGTTACCTGTTCAACTTGTCATCTGTTAAACCTTGCTGATTAGCATGTTAAACATGTTACCTGTTAAACCTGATCTTGTTAAAACCTGACACCTGTTAACCTGGTAATTACTTTCCTTATTAAGCCTACTAGCTGGGAAACTTGTTAATTACAGAGCCTGGTGATTACATATCCTGTCAAACCTTGTTAATTACATAGCTGTCATTAAGCTATGTTAATCCTATAGCCTGTCAAATCACATAGCATGTTAAACCTGTTTACAGTACGTGTAAACCTGTTATCCTGTTAGATTGTTAACCTTCTGAAATAGAGACTCCCCCGATAGACTCTATTTACTGAAATAGAGAACCTCCGGGAAGACTCTATTTCAGCATTGAAATAGAGACTCTCCGCGAAGACTCTATTTACTGAAGTAGAGACCCTCCGGACAGACTCTATTTCAGCATTGAAATAGAGACTCTCTACGAAGACTCTATTCACTGAAATAGAGACTCTTCACAAGGGTGCCATTTCATTGCCTCCTGTAAAATAGAGAAAAATTTAATAAAAAAAATAAGAGATAGGAAATAGTGCCCTTGGACTAGGGCGCCATTTCCCTGAGCCATCCGTGCGACCATGTGAACCCCTGAACCATGTACTAAAGCCCAATAAACTCACTACTGAAAATTGGAAAATTTTCATTACTGAAACCATGTAAACTCAAGTTATAAAACCCAAAAATTTGATTTGGACTTCAAAGATTTTAAACCCCTCAGATAAGGGAGCCAAGATCCACCAGACTTGCCTATGTGTCATGCATTTTAAGTAGCTAGGTCATAAATCATCATTTACATGTGATATCGTTCTTGAACTTTATTCCTGAACATCTACCTTATATTCCTATAATGTGTAAAATTCTTAAAATTCTATATTGGCTATATAAATGACAGTGGATGTCAAAAAGTATACATGAAATGCTGTGCATATAGGGCCCGGTCTGGTCCAGAGAGGAGCACCCGAAGGTACTTGTTCCCATGGGAGTTTATTGACCACGGTGTTTGGCATTGTACCGAAGTACTTGCTTGCTTGACTTGACTTGAGGCATTCCCACTTACTCTCACGTGACATGCTTGACTTGCTTGACATGAATGACTTGACCCGAAAAAGGGCAATTACTTGCTTGAATGAAATGAATGAAATAGCCAATTCCATTACACTACTTGTTATTACACGAGCTTGAAATCACTTGCTTGAATACTGGTTATCCCCTTCTTGGAAGGACTTGCTCGAATGTTCAATTCTTTGAAATACTTGCTAGAATATTGATTTCTTGGAAATAGTTGACAATTACTTGCTAGTTCTTTATTGATATAGCTTATTGAAATTCATGTGATACTCTCTTGATACAATTCTTGATATTCTTGCTTGATCTAACATGCATCATTATACCACATGAACTTGTAATTACTTAAAGATTGTTAGAGCTTGAGATATAAATCCTACTGAGCGATTCGCTCATCCAGTTGCAATTTAACATTTTTCAGGAAATTTGGATAGCGACTACCACCCGGATGGGAATGATACCGAGTAATGAGTGCTAGAGTCATCGATTGGTGTACCGCCAGCTAGTCTTGTGTCTTACCTTGTGTATTTTCAGTTATTGTTAAGGCTTGTAATCTATGTACGATTTCGATCAATTATAAATAAGTTGGATTGAATTATGCCAAAATAAGTAGAATTATGAGTCAATTTGAGATATTACTATTCTGGTTAAATTATTGTCATCTTGGACTATGGTATTATGTGTTGGACTTTTGTGACCTCCCTAGTGTTTTGATGATGTGCATCACTATGTTAAATATTATTATTTTTAATCAGATATCATGAGTAATGTTATGCATTCAAACTTTCCATGATTAATAAGAAAAACTGCTATGAGTTAATACCCTGCATGTCCGTACTGTTCCTTTCATTCTTCGTGTTGGTTGTGTTCACTTCACTTCGTGATGTCTTTTTCAACATCGTGTTGTTCCAACAATGCTTGTTGGTTGTCTTCGTGTCGTGTTTTGTTCCAGCGCGTGCTGAACACTGCAGCACCTCGTGCTGTTTTCTGTACCACCTCGTGTCGCTCCATCTGTGTCACCCCTAATTCTTCAAAGTCTATACGCTGGATCGTCCTTCTGTGTGTCTCATCCAAAGTCTATACATCCACCGTCTTACCCAGCGTCTCATGCAAGTCTGTACAGCCTCTGCATTTCAAAGTCCATTTGTTGCACTCTCAAGTCTGTACATTGCCTTCAAGGCATCAAATCTATACAGTGGACTGTGCTTCATGCATTGGACAAGTCTGTACATCGACCTGTTCACTCGTTTGAGCAAGTCTATACATTGCGTTGCCTTACCTACATTCAAGACCACCAAGTCTGTACATTGGGTAAAGTCTATACATCGCCTTGGTCACTTGCTTCAAATTCTATACAATGTGAACATTCATGTCTGTACAGACTTCACCTCATCTCAAGTCGAGTCTAACTGTGTTGTCTCCATGTCGTTCTTAGTTCGAGTCGTTTCTTTGTTATGTCTGTCTTCGTGTTGCTTCTCCTAGACCTCGTGTCTCTGAATTGTTCCATGTTGTTTTCGTGTCGTTTTCGTCTTCGAGTCGTTCGTACGTTCGAACAACTTAGTACTCGAGTTGTTTTTCATGTGTATTCAAGTCTTTTTAGTAAAGTGTCATTTCACCTCGTGCCGTTCTCTTTGCTGTTTGTTATGCCGTGTTGTTTTTGTATTCATGTCTTCGTGTTGCTTTTGTATTCGTGTCTTCGTGTTATTCTTGTGTTTATGTCCTCGTGATTATTTATTTCTATCTTCATCCTGGTTCCTTCTGATCGCGTGTCTGTCTACCTTTTTCACTCCGTGAGACTTCCTTCTCACCTCGTGCTGTTCTCTTCTGACTTCGTGTCATTTTCTTTATGGTGTTAGCTTTATTATTATGTATCTCGTGTCGTTCTCTTCGTAGTGTTTGTTTTGTTACAGTGATACTTCGTGTCGTTCTCTTTTTACCTCGTGCTGTTTGCATCTGACCTCGTGTCATTCTCTCCTTGTCTCGTACTGTAATAATCTTGTGCATCTCGTATTGCTATCACATACCTCATGCAGTTTTAGTTCTTGTGGCCCTCAGTGTTAATGGTTTTTATCTCCTTGCAGGTCCGAGGTAGAACATTCACCGGTGTCTGGGCTGCACGTGATCCGATACTAAAGGAACCAATGCTATAAGGGCACGTGGCAAGAAGGTTCTGGATGAAGCATGGGAGGCACACGCATTCTGCACCTTACCCACCTGCTGCTGCTGCTATATAAGGAAGCCTTCGTCCACAGATGAAGGTTGATCGAAAGGAAAAAGCAAAAGAGGAGAAGTGAAGAGAGTTCGATCCAGAAGAAAAGAAAGAGAAGAAGAGCAGAAGGAAAAGAAGAGAAAGAGAGAGTTAGAGAGCTCGTAAGGGTGAAGAGAAAAAGAAAGTGAGAGAGAAGAGAAGAGGAAGAGAAGCTTACCTGAAGATCTGTCAACTGGACCGTGGATCAGATCCAGGCCAGTCAGCTCCGTTGAGAGCCACATTGTGCATTTCGCTTTTCAGCGATCTGTTTACTGAAGTTATTTTCATTTCATGTTTCTATTTTTTCTTCTTATTTGGCTTTCCTTGTTCTTTCGATTCTCAATAGTGAGGTCGGGTTCCTCCTGTGGATCAGGAGAAGGGAGATCTGATCTCCGGTTGCAAGTAGCTGGGAGCTACTTGTGGGTTCCCTCTGGTCAGAGGAAGGGAGACTTGTCTCCGGTTCTGGGCTTGCGGGTTGCAAGTCCAGGGGTCCCTCCGGTTGGGAGGAAGAGGGGAGGCTGTTCCCCTGATCAAGCTGTGTGGCAGCAACTGTTTGCAGACTGAGTCTGCTTGTCTAGCATTGGCTAGTGAAGCCTCACTCCGGTTGGGAGTGAGGGGTGGATGTAGGTCTGGAGGACCGAACCACCTAAAAAGTCTATTGAGCAGTGGTTTGCTTTGTGTGATTGCTTCCGCTAGATGCTTGGATAGGCGCGCTCCTTGTGTTTGCTCATAAGTTTAATTGAATTCGTTTCATTCTGTGTTTGCGTCTAGCATCTGAGTTTTTAATTGGCCATTATTCATTGAAGGATACATTGACCCCCCTCTGTATCCGGGCCTTGTACCTTAACACTTGGTATCAGAGCGAGTATTTCCCAATATGTGGTCCAACGGCCAGGGAAACGGATCCGCTGGTCCTCGCAGCTACATTGCTGAAGGGTAGTCAATCACCCGTCCCCCTTTCTTCGATGGTAATAACTATTTTTTCTGGAAGAACAGGATGGAAGTCTTTATCAGGGCCCAAAGCCACAAGCTCTGGAGAGTAATTACAGATGGTCCGTACCAACTTCCACCGAACGAAGACATATGGACAGAGGAACAGGTAAAACTCTCTGCACCGAATTGGACAACTCTTAGCATCATACAGTGCGCCGTCCACCCTGAAGAGTACTTGAGGATTTCAGCGTGCAAGACTGCAAAGAAAATGTGGGATGAATTGCAGTTAATATATGAGGGCACATCTCAAGTAAAAGCTACCAAGATCAATATGCTTACAACTTAGTATGAGTTGTTTAAAATGAAGCCAGAGGAGTCGATCACAGAAATGTATGCTAGATTGTCTGTGATCATCAATAGTCTGAGAGGATTTGGAAAGGAGATTCAGCAAGAAGACATTGTCAGGAAGATCCTTAGGTCCCTAACTCCCATCTGGGATACTAAAGTGACCGTCATAGAGGAATCAAGAGATTTATCCGCCATGTTAGTAACCCAGCTGATTGGGTCTCTCATGACCCACGAAATGAACTTCAGACAAGGGAATGATGGACATGACAGAAAGGGAAAGAATGTTGCTCTGAAGGTCTCACGACATACTAAAAAGAGCAGCAGCAGCAGCAACAGTGGTGGTAGCAGCGAAGACTCTGACGGATTCTCAGACCTGGACAAGAGCGAGCAGGCCATGCTCACCAGGCAATTCAGAAAGTTCTTGAGGACTAAAGGGAAATTCTACAGGAGAAAGAGATTCAATGCTGCAAGGAAGTCTCCTGAACGAGAAATTGAGAAGAACCGGTTTGTTAAGAAGGTTACATGCTACCATTGTCAGAAACCTGGTCACATGAAAAGTGAATGTCCAGAGCTGCAAGCTAAGGCTCCCGGATACCAGAAGAAGATGGTGCACAAGAAGAAGAAAGCCATGCTGTGCACATGGAGTGATGAGGAGGAGGATCCAGAAGCCACCTCGTCCAGTGAAGATGAAGAGAAGACGTGCCTCATGGCCAACCATGAGGAAGAGGTAACAAACTTATTTGAGAATTTTACTTTGGATGATTGGGAGGACGCTTATGGCGACCTGTTAGCTAAATATAATTTTCTAACCAAGGAGCACAGAATGCTTAAACGAAAGTTTCACTCTGTTTCTGAGGAACACTCTATTGCTGTTACGGACAACATGAAAATCAAGGAGATGGCCATTGAGCTAGATCAGGCTAGAAGTGAGATCGAGAAGTTTAGAATGGAAAGAGAGGAAAATCTAGCTAGGATGAATGAGCTGAAGAGTAAAACCGAAGAGAGTAAAAAGGAGTTTAGACTGATTACAGAAAAATATGAGGCGGTTAGAAAAGTCAATCAGGAACTCCTGGACCAATGTAATGAGCTTCAGAAGGAGATTGAGGACAAAAGAAAAATGCTAGAAAAATTTACAGAGGGGAGAAACAATCTGGATGCCCTTCTGGGGTCGAGAGTAAACTTCAATAGGGAAGGATTAGGATACAGTACCACAAGTAAAAAACCCTTTGAATTCAGAACTATCACGTTCTGCCCCGCCAAGGGCAAAGAAAAACTGGAAACCCCATCCAGCTCCAAATCTGTCTCTACATTGAAGGTTTCGACCAACAAATCTACTCAACCCACTGGTCAGCAGACTAAGTCAGGAAATCCTGAGACGAGAACTGTTCCTGTGCAACAGGTGTGGAACAAGGGTTCTCACACAACCATTCCTATTGATGTCACTAGAAAGGTGAACAGTTTCGCTAAGAAAATTCAACATGATAGTTATCAAGGAAAGCATGCGAACATGCATCACCTTCAGCACAATTTTCATTTGAATAAAAATGGCTACATGAATTATGCTCAGCACACACGTGTTTCCTCTAAGAGGCCAAACAACAATTTCTCTGCTCGGAAACAGCATAATTTTAATAGGAATAGGCTCATTCAACACCCACTGAGAAATGCCAAGAAGGAAGAATCAATTTACATGAAACCTCTGAAAAGAACAGTAAAACAAATGTGGGTTCCTAAGTGTGATTTGGATAAATTGAAAATGTCTTTGGACCCAATTTGAATTGGGTCCCACATTACTTTTTCTGAACTTACGCAGGTTAGCCTGGCAGCCGAGCATAACAAGTGGTATCTTGACAGCGGCTGTAGCAGGCACATGACAGGAGACCGGTCCAAATTTAGCAAACTAAAAATGAAGTTTGGGGGCCTGGTCAAATTCGGTGGAAATAACAGAGGAAGAATAATTGGAATTGGTACAATTGGTAAGTCCTCTACTAACTCCATTGAAGATGTGTATCTTGTAGAAGGACTTCAGCACAACTTGATAAGTATTAGTCAACTCTACGACAAAGGACACAAGGTACTCTTTGACAACAATTCCTATAGTGTTTTTGAGCTGAATTCTGATAACGTCATGTTCAAAGGTCATAGAGTAAACAATGTATACATCGTAGACCTGGATGATAATCTTGAAACTCACTTGTGTATGTCTGCTAATTCTGAACAGGTTGCGTTTGACTGGCATAGGCGTCTAGGCCATGCTAGTTTGTCTACATTGAATAAACTGTCTAAGCATAACCTAGTTAGAGGTTTTCCCCGAATAAGATTTCAGTTAGGATCCAAGCTATGTGATACTTGTGCACTAGGTAAATAGACTCGTGCAGTTTTTAAGTTGAGAACTGAGAATCTTTCATCTAAACCGCTGCAGCACTTGCACATGGATCTCTTTGGTCCTACTCGCATTCAAAGTTTGTCAGGTAAAAGATATGGATTAGTCATAGTGGATGACTACACTAGATTCTCTTGGTTGTTTTGTTTAGCAAATAAAAATGATGCTTTTGTTCACTTTGAAGAACTTTTCAATAAAATCAAACTGCAAGGTGAACATAATATCATTACTATTCAGTCTGACCACGGAGGAGAGTTTGAGAACTCTTCATTTTCTGAATTTTGCTCAAAAGAGGGAGTGACTCACAGATTCTCTTCTCCCAGGACACCGGAGCAGAACAGAATTGTTGAGAGAAGAAACATGTCAATAATTGAAATGGCCAGGACTATGCTGATTGAGAGTGGACTTCCAAGGAGATTTTGGGCTGAAGCTGCGAACACTGCATGTTACATTCTGAACCGAGCCTTGGTAAGACCTACTCATAGGAAAACTCCTTATGAACTTCTCAAGGGTAAGCAGCCAAACATTTCTTACTTTAAAGTTTTTGGCTCGAAATGTTTTATTCACAATAATGGTAAGAATGGGTTGGACAAATTTGAAGCTAGGAGCTCTCCTGGAATTTTTCTCAGATATTCAGAAACTTCAAGGGCTTACAGAGTTTTCAATAAAGTTGACCAAACTGTCGAAGAAACACCGCATGTAGTGTTTGATGAAAATGGTTTCTCTAACAAAGTGATGGATGATGACAGGGAGCCATCTAATGAGGGAGATTTCTTGGAGAGAATTGAAGAAGAAGAAATGCAGCCAGCTGCTCAACCAGAAAACTCACAGCAAGAAGGAGCAGCTGAGGTAGGTGAACCCTCAGGTGAGATAATATTTCACAAAGACCACCCTAGTGAAAATGTCATAGGAAATTTGCATGATCCTCCTAGGACTAGGTCTCATTTTAGAATTGTCCAAGAACAGGACTTAGCTGCATTGGTATCTCAGGTGAAACCCAAATCTATGGAAGAAGCCTTAAAACATGATTCTTGGGTATCCGCCATGAGTGAGGAATTAAATCAATTTGAGAAAAATATTGTATGGGAACTAGTTCCCAGACCTGATAACACTCATGTCATTGGCACTAAATGGATTTTCAAGAATAAAGTTGATGAGAACGGAGCTATCTCTAGAAACAAAGCAAGACTTGTAGATCAAGGCTACAGTCAGGAATTTGGTGTGGATTTTGATGAATCTTATGCCCCAGTGGCTAGGATGGAAGCTATACGAATTCTGCTTGCATTTGCATGCTCTAGGAACCTTCGGCTGCAGCAGATGGATGTCAAAAGCGCATTCTTAAATGGGATATTGAAGGAAGAGGTATATGTTGAACAACCTCTAGGTTTTAATTTCTCTGTTCAGCCTAACATGATTTTTAGGTTGAATAAAGCCCTCTATGGATTGAAGCAGGCTCCCCGAGCCTGGTATGAGAGACTTTCTGAATTTCTCTTGAGTAAGGGCTACACTCGAGGTAAGGTTGACCAAACCCTCTTCACCAAAAATCTCGGAAAGGATTTAATAGTGGTCCAGGTATATGTTGATGATATCATCTTCGGATCTAAGAATTCAACATTGTGTAAAGAATTTTCTGAATCTATGTCTCATGAATTTGAAATGAGTTTAGTTGGCGAACTAAAGTATTTTCTTGGGCTGCAGGTCAAACAGATGGAGGATGGTTGTTTCATAAATCAAACCAAGTACACTCTGGAGATGCTGAAAAGGTTTGGAATGACCAACCTCAAGACTATCTCAACACCCATGGGCACCAACTCCTCACTGGATTCAGACGAAAAAGGTAAAGAAGTGGATGCTAAATTATATAGAGGTATGATCGGTTCACTCCTCTACTTAACAGCATCCAGGCCTGACATTCAATTTAGTGTAGGGATGTGTGCCAGATACCAGTCTAGGCCTACTGAATTACATTTGGCAGCTGTAAAAAGAATCTTTAGATACTTATCTGCTACCCATGATCTAGGTCTTTGGTATCCTGCATCATGTAGTTTAGATCTCATTGCATATACAGATGCAGATTATGCAGGATGTAAATTGGACAGGAAAAGTACTAGAGGTCACTGTGAATTTTTAGGAGGATGCCTAGTCTCTTGGGGATCCAAGAAGCAACACTCTGTGGCTCTTTCTACTGCTGAAGTTGAGTATGTGGCAGCAGGGAGCTGTGGCACACAGGTTATATGGATAAAACACCAGCTTCTAGATTACTCAGTTGAGCTAGGTTGCACTTCCATTTTTTGTGACAATACTAGTGTAATAAACATTGCAAAGAATCATGTACTTCATTCTCGAACTAAACACATCGAAATCAGGCATCATTTTATTCGTGATGAAGTAGCTAGGAAGACCTTTGAATTGATCCATGTTGGCACTAACTCACAAATTATAGATATTTTCACTAAGCCACTGGATACTGAAAAATTTAGCACATTGCGCAGAGAATTAGGTATTTACAGAATTTCATGATTGAATAATTGATCTCTAAATAATCTGTCATGTGCTCTTATGTTTATCTTTTCTCATTATCAGTTGCTGAAAATAACCCCATTATGGGTAGTTGATGATTCACTCGTACTGATTGATACCACTTTGTTTTCCTTGAGGTGTTTTGAGGGTTGTCCTGGTTAAGTCTGAGTTGGTGTCAAGGTTTCAGGGGGAGCTAGGTTAATAATTGGTGTCATGCTCTTTTGGCCAAATCTGAACATACTTTGAACGGACTTTTGCTGACTTTATAAGAGAATCAGTTTGAGTAGGTGGATAAAAGAATTTTTTGAATGTTTTATCCGTTAAGACTGTTCATCTAATTTCTTGTTGGAATTTCGGCTGTTAGTCCCACTGAGATCAAAATCTGAATTCAAGACTATCTTCCTACACTGTAACTGACTTCTGATCTAGCCAGTACAGCATACCTACTTAGTCTAAGTTGAGTCCGAAATGAGGTATATAGTGTTTTTGTCTGAAAAACTTTGGAACTGGTGTATTGTTCTCAAACTGAGTCAAGACTAATTTACAAGGCTTAAAGTGCAGTTTAATGAAAAAAAAAATTCATGAAAGAAGTTTTACAAATCTTGTTATCTGTTCATTGAGTAACTGGGACTTTCATCAATGAAGTGAAAGAATTCCATGTCATGAGATGGCAGTAAATCAGGCTTAATTAGCTGTCTTGATCATACAGAGCTATGGTATATATCTGGTTAGTAACTGGGGTGTCTGGCCTCTGGTAAAGGTGTCACCTCAATGTCAACACCAGTTAGAATACTATCTCTGTCCTCTTGTCAGAAGGGGTAATGTGGTCTTGCCACCAAGTAACTGGGGATTCCTGCCTCTAAACAAGGTGTCTCCCTAATGTCAAAGGTGTACTTGACAGATTTATCTTTGATCTTGACCATCTTTGAAAAATTTTCTTTCTCTTAGTATCCAGATTCTGTTCACTTGGCGTTTAGGTCTTGGTTTGTTTGTTTTCAATACCACAGGTCTTTATTTTTCCTGACTTCCTTACTTTATACTCTCTAAGTAAAGACTTACTCTGACCATACTGGTATCTTGTACCTTACTTGCTTAGAATCTGGTTCTGTGTATGGAGCAAATCTTCATTCACCATTTTGCAAAGTCTGACTAACTGATCCTCAAAATCCTCACATAAAATTAATGGCGTTCTTAATTGCTTAAACATCTCAATAACTCTCCTTTATTAGCCATACTCTCTATTGTTTTCTCTCCACTGTCAGCAATTGTCTTTTCGTGATATCTTCAGACCTGCCCCTAGTTTTTGATGATGTCAAAGGGGGAGAGTGTCTTGCTTGTGCTTTTGTGCTTTGCTGAGGGGGAGCGAAAGATAAGTGTCCTGAGTTTTCTAGTCAGAGGAAAGTGGATGTTGTGTTCAGGGGGAGCTCTTGGGAGTTGTCAGAGGAGGCGAGTGTGTTGTGTGTCTGCATTGCTTATTTTCACAGCTTATCTTCATGCACTTCATCTCTGTTATTTAATATAGTGTTGCCATCATCAAAAAGGGGGAGATTGTTGGACTTTTGTGACCTCCCTAGTGTTTTGATGATGTGCATCACTATGTTAAATATTGTTATTTTTAATCAGATATCATGAGTAATGTTATGCATTCGAACTTTCCATGATTAATAAGAAAAACTGCTATGAGTTAATACCCTGCATGTCCGTACTGTTCCTTTCATTCTTCATGTTGGTTGTGTTCACTTCACTTCGTGATGTCTTTTTCAACATCGTGTTGTTCCAACAATGCTTGTTGGTTGTCTTCGTGTCGTGTTTTGTTCCAGCGCGTGCTGAACACTGCAGCACCTCGTGCTGTTTTCTGTACCACCTCGTGTCGCTCCATCTGTGTCACCCCTAATTCTTCAAAGTCTATACGCTGGATCGTCCTTCTGTGTGTCTCATCCAAAGTCTATACATCCACCGTCTTACCCAGCGTCTCATGCAAGTCTGTACAGCCTTTGCGTTCCAAAGTCCATTTGTTGCACTCTCAAGTCTGTACATTGCCTTCAAGGCATCAAGTCTATACAGTGGACTGTGCTTCATGCATTGGACAAGTCTGTACATCGACCTGTTCACTCGTTTGAGCAAGTCTATACATTGCGTTGCCTTACCTACGTTCAAGACCACCAAGTCTGTACATTGGGTAAAGTCTACACATCGCCTCGGTCACTTGCTTCAAATTCTATACAATGTGAACATTCATGTCTGTACAGACTTCACCTCATCTCAAGTCGAGTCTAACTGTGTTGTCTCCATGTCGTTCTTAGTTCGAGTCGTTTCTTTGTTATGTCTGTCTTCGTGTTGCTTCTCCTAGACCTCGTGTCTCTGAATTGTTCCATGTTGTTTTCGTGTCGTTTTCATCTTCGAGTCGTTCGTACGTTCGAACAACTTAGTACTCGAGTTGTTTTTCATGTGTATTCAAGTCTTTTTAGTAAAGTGTCGTTTCACCTCGTGCCGTTCTCTTTGCTGTTTGTTATGTCGTGTTGTTTTTGTATTCGTGTCTTCGTGTTGCTTTTGTATTCGTGTCTTCGTGTTATTCTTGTGTTTATGTCCTCGTGATTGTTTATTTCTATCTTCGTCCTGGTTCCTTCTGATCGCGTGTCTGTCTACCTTTTTCACTCCGTGAGACTTCCTTCTCACCTCGTGCTGTTCTCTTCTGACTTCGTGTCATTTTCTTTGTGGTGTTAGCTTTATTATTATGTATCTCGTGTCGTTCTCTTCGTAGTGTTTATTTTATTACAGTGATACTTCGTGTCGTTCTCTTTTTACCTCGTGCTGTTTGCATCTGACCTCGTGTCATTCTCTCCTTGTCTCGTACTGTAATAATCTTGTGCATCTCGTATTGCTATCACATACCTCATGCAGTTTTAGTTCTTGTGGCCCTCAGTGTTAATGGTTTTTATCTCCTTGCAGGTCCGAGGTAGAACATTCACCGGTGTCTGGGCTGCACGTGATCCGATACTAAAGGAACCAATGCTATAAGGGCACGTGGCAAGAAGGTTCTGGATGAAGCGTGGGAGGCACACGCATTCTGCACCTTACCCACCTGCTGCTGCTGCTATATATGGAAGCCTTCGTCCACAGATGAAGGTTGATCGAAAGGAAAAAGCAAAAGAGGAGAAGTGAAGAGAGTTCGATCCAGAAGAAAAGAAAGAGAAGAAGAGCAGAAGGAAAAGAAGAGAAAGAGAGAGTTAGAGAGCTCGTAAGGGTGAAGAGAAAAAGAAAGTGAGAGAGAAGAGAAGAGGAAGAGAAGCTTACCTGAAGATCTATCAACTGGACCGTGGATCAGATCCAGGCCAGTCAGCTCCGTTGAGAGCCACATTGTGCATTTCGCTTTTCAGCGTTCTGTTTGCTGAAGTTATTTTCATTTCATGTTTCTATTTTTTCTTCTTATTTGGCTTTCCTTGTTCTTTCGATTCTCAGTAGTGAGGTCGGGTTCCTCCTGTGGATCAGGAGAAGGGAGATCTGATCTCCGGTTGCAAGTAGCTGGGAGCTACTTGTGGGTTCCCTCTGGTCAGAGGAAGGGAGACTTGTCTCCGGTTCTGGGCTTGCGGGTTGCAAGTCCAGGGGTCCCTCCGGTTGGGAGGAAGAGGGGAGGCTGTTCCCCTGGTCAAGCTGTGTGGCAGCAACTATTTGCAGACTGAGTCTGCTTGTCTAGCATTGGCTAGTGAAGCCTCACTCCGGTTGGGAGTGAGGGGTGGATGTAGGTCTGGAGGACCGAACCACCTAAAAAGTCTATTGAGCAGTGGTTTGCTTTGTGTGATTGCTTCCGCTAGATGCTTGGATAGGCGCGCTCCTTGTGTTTGCTCATAAGTTTAATTGAATTCGTTTCATTCTGTGTTTGCATCTAGCATCTGAGTTTTTAATTGGCCATTATTCATTGAAGGATACATTCACCCCCCTCTGTATCCGGGCCTTGTACCTTAACATTATGTTCAACCTTTGAGTTAGCAATAGAATTACCGAGTACTATGCGTGCTCTGACTTTACACGAATGACACAATCTATATAGACGTGTCACGCATCCGGGTATCTTTCGCGCTTGGGGCGTGACAGTCTTCGTGGTATCAGAGCCAAGGATTCCAATTTCCTAGAAAATAAGAGGTTAGGGAAAAAGTAATTAGAAGTCATGATTGAAATCTAGGAAAAACCTAGGTCCAAGGAAAGGTTTATACCTTACCCGGTGAGATGGGTAGCACCATGGGTTAAGTTCTATAATGACTTTTGACTTCATAATAAAACCTGAAATTTATTACACTTAAACTCTTTTGTAGGATCATGGCGGATGAAAGAGCATAATGGCGCAAGATGCAGCGCACCGTGCAAGGCCTTACACAGGCACTACAGCAAGTGGCGTAAGGCAATGCTAACCGTGGAGCCGGTGATCTCCACAGGGGTTTCTGTAACATAAACCCACCAAGGTTCACGGGTTCGTCTGACCCCGAGGATGCCGAAAATTGGTTAAAGAAAATGGAATGAATTTTCCGTCTGATGCAATGCACGGACGACGAGAAGGTTCTACTGGCTATATTCCAGCTGGAGCGGGATGCTCGATGTTGGTGGGAATCCATAGAAGCAACATTGCCTGAAGACCATGTCACATGGGATGAATTCGCAGAGCATTTCAATAATAAGTACTTCTTGGACCATATCCAGGAGAAGAAGGCCGCAGAATTTGCCGCTCTAAAACAACGGGGCTTGAAAGTGGCCAAGTATGAGGCCCAGTTTTCAAGACTATCCAGGTATGCACTCCACCAAGTGTGTACGGAGAAGATGAAGGCTAAAAGGTTCCTCAACGGGCTTCGGCCCCATTATATTACACAACTTGCGCTGATGGACATACAAGTCTACTCTGAAATAGTTTGGCGTACGCAGTTGCTCGAGGATGCCACCGAATTATCAGAGAGGATCCGAGGAAGGGACAAGAAGGAACCTGTCACAAGTTTGGGAAACTTTAAAGCGTCATTCAATAAGAAGCAGTACTATAGTGGAGGGGAGTTCTCCAAAGGTAAGAGATTCCAAAAGAATGTCAAGCCATTCTCCACCACCACAACTACTAAGGAAGTTTGCAAATACTGTGATGAACCTGGCCATAAGATCGAGGAATGCTAGAGGAAGCTAGGAGCCTGTCTCCGATGTGGAAGCCGAGAACATCGGATCCCTAATTGCCCACTGATGAATGAGCAAGCCATTAAAGATGAGAAGTTCCCGACAAAGAAGCAAGGTCGTCTGCAAGCTCTCCAAGAGACGGAACCAATGGAAGGAGGAATCGTAGAAGGTACACTAATCGTTTGCTCTAAGACTGCTAAAGTTTTATTTGATACCGGAGCAACACATTCATTTATTTCCAAGAAATTTGCTGCTACCTTTACTAAGGAACCTCAATGGTTAGACTTAGTCATATCTACACCTATCGGGAACAAGGCCGATATCACACATCATTACCCAAACGGTGAGATTATGGTTAAAGGAAATAATTTACCTGTCGACCTAATTTACCTAGATATGGAAGTGTATGATGTCATACTAGGTGCTGATTGGTTATCCACATACCAAGCAACTGTAGATTGCCGGAATGGCAAGATAACTTTTGTGGATTACCCGGAACTTGTATACTTTAGCCCTCGAGCTAGATCACCTCTTATATCAGCCCTCCAAGCTAGTAAACTTATAAGCAAGGGATGTATGGCTTTCATTGCATTTGTAACTACCACGGACATCGAGGAAGAATCTAAGCTTGAAGACAACCTTGTAGTTCAGGATTTTTCTGACATTTTTCCAGAAGAATTACTCGGCTTACCCCCAGAGTGGGAGGCGTCGTTCACCATCGACCTCGTCCCTGGTGCTGGTCCTATTTCCAAGGCACCTTATAGAATGTCTCCTGCTGAGCTGAAAGAGCTAAAGGAACAACTAATGGAGCTATTGAACAAGGGTTTCATCCGGCCAAGTACTTCCCCGTGGGGAGTGCCTGTGCTATTCGTCAAGAAGAAGGACAGATCGATGAGACTCTGTATTGACTATCGACAGTTAAACCACCTTACAGTCAAGAACAAGTACCCACTGCTGAGGATTGATGAATTGTTTGACCAAATATCTGGAGCTAAATATTTTTCCAAGATTGATCTCCATCTGGTTATCACCAACTGAAGATCAAAGAGAAAGACATCCATAAAATTGCATTTCGAAGCAGGTATGGGCATTACGAATTCACTGTTATGCCTTTCGGACTAACAAATGCCCCCGTAGCTTTCATGCAGTTAATGAACATCATATTCAGGCCTCACTTAGACCAGTTTATTATGGTCTTTATCGATGATATTTTGATTTATTCAAAGTCTGAAGAAGACCATGAAGAACATCTCTAGCAAGCATTGCAAATATTGAGGGAACACAAATTATATGCCAAATTCAGCAAGTGTAAATTTTGGCTCGAGGAAGTATCCTTCTTGGGCCATATAATTTCAAAGAACGGAATTTCCGTGGACCCATCAAAGGTTGAAGCCGTGAAGAATTGAGAATGACCAACAAATGCAACGGAGATTCAAAGTTTCTTGGGGCTAGCTGGTTATTACCAGCATTTCATTAGGGTCTTCTCACGAATTGCTGTTGATCTCACCTGATTGACTCGCAAGGAAATACCTTACGAGTGGAATGAAGGCTGTGAGAAGAGCTTCCAAGCTTTGAAAGATCTCTTGACTACTGCTCCACTCTTATCATTGCCAATTTAAGGAGAGAAGTACGAGGTATATACCGATGCTTCTGGTATTGGCCTCGGGTGTGTACTAATGAAAATGGGAGAGTCATTGCATACTATTCCCGACAACTGAACAAGCATGAAGATAACTACCCGGTTCATGATTTAGAGCTAGCCGCAGTGATTTTTGCCTTAACGATCTGGAGGCACTATCTCTACGGAGAATAATTCACTGTATACTCCGATCACAAGAGCCTCAAGTATTTATTCTTCTAAAAGGATCTAAACATGCGGCAAAGGCGATGGCTTGAATATCTCAAGGATTTCGACTTCACTATATAATACCATCCTGGTAAGGGTAATTCTGTAGCCGATGCCCTCAGTCGAAAGTCGAGAGCAATATTGGCCAACTATATGATACAAGAATGGAAGTTGCTGGAGAAATTCTCTTAGCTTGATATCAGTACAGATGAGAAGAACGGATGTATTTCTCTAGCCCATATGAGTCTCCATCCGGATTTGCTACCAGAAATTCAGAAGCTACAAGAAGCAGATCCTACACTAGTGGAGATAAGGGACAAGCTAGATGAGAGACTTGATTTCAAGCTGGCACCCGATGGAAGACTATTATTCCATGAACGGACATGTGTACCCGACTGTCCCGAGTTGAAGAAGAAGATTCTTGAAGAAGCTCATCGATCGAGGTACACGATCCACCCTGGAGCCACCAAGATGTACCAATAATTGAAAAGGACTTTCTGGTGGCCTAATATGAAAAGGGAGGTAGCAGACATCGTATCTCGCTGCCTAACATGTCAACAAGTGAAGGCGGAACATTAGAAACCCGCCGGAAAGCTACACCCACTAGACATTCCCAAGTGGAAGTGGGAAGACATTGGCATGGATTTTATCATGGGTTTGCCCAAGTCTAGAGGTGGACATGATGGAATTTGGGTAATTATCGACCGCCTAACTAAATCGGCTCATTTCTTACCTATCAAAAGCCGATGGTCAGTTGATGTCCTTACTGCCTTGTATATCAAGGAGACGGTTAGATTGCATGGAGTTCCCATGTCGATCGTATCCGACCGAGACCCACACTTCACCTCTCATTTCTGGAAGAGTTTACAACACTTTCTGGGGATGAAACTCAACTTCAGCACTACTTTTAATCCCCAGATAGATGGACAGACAGAAAGGACAAATCAAGTTGTGGAAGATATGTTATGGGCATGTATTATAGACTTCGACAGAAGTTGGCACGACCACTTACCCCTAGCCGAGTTTGCATATAATAATAGCTATCAAGCTAGTATCCAAATGGCACCTTTCGAGGCACTCTATGGCAGAAGTTGTCGATCTCCAATATGCTGGAACGAAGTTGGTGAAAGGCAAATTCTAGGCCCATATATGGTGAGAGACTCAACTGAAAAGATACACCTCATTCGGGAAATGCTAAAGATAGCATAGTCTAGACAGAAGTCATATGCTGACAATAGAAGAAGAGATCTAGAATTTCAAGTTGGAGATCATATTTTTCTCAAGGTCTCTCCTGGCCGAGGTATTAGAAGATTCGGTGTTAAAGGCAAACTTACACCAAGGTTCATTGGTCCATTCGAGGTATTGGAGAGAGTGGGCGAGGTAGCTTACCGCATTGCCTTGCCTCCATAACTATCAGAGGTGCACAATACATTCCATATTTTTATGCTGAAGAAGTATGTGCACGATCCTCTCCACATCATCGACCACACTGACATGGTGATACAAAAGGACCTTACTTTTGAGCAGAAGCCTATGAAGATACTTGACCGAGAAGTCCGTGTTCTAAGGAGTAAGACTATCCCTATGGTGAAAGTCCAATGGGAGCGATGCTTAGAACAAGAAGCTACTTGGGAAACTGAGGAGTCTATGAGAAGGAGATTTCTGGAACTATTCTAGTCCGTAAGTACTTCTCACCCTCTATGTCTCATAAATATGCAATTGAATTTGGGGACCAAATTCTTTTAAGTGGGGGAGGGTGTAGCACCCCGGATAAAAATGAGAGTGAAATAGACTTTTTGCCGAATAAATAAAACCTTAAATAACTCTATAAGAAGGCCAAAATTAAAAGTTCGAATACCCAAAAAGGGCCATTATATAAATATACCACCATTGAAGTCATCATACGTAATGGTGTTGTGACCCCTCTTTGTTGATGATGTTGACAATATGTTTTAATTCATTGGCAACAGCTTATTTTGATTGATTGGCAACTGTTATTATTTTGATGAAAATTTTTTTATCAGGTTGTCTGTGTATATATATTGTTATGCACATACTCACAGGTCTACACAGTGCATTGCAGCATAAACATAGAATTTATACCTTTCCTTGTGTAGTCTGGACAGCAGTGGGTCGACCCTCCTTTCTGATGGGTCGACGCCCCCAGAGTGAAGTCCATACACTGTCTGTCTGTCGTGTATCTCATGCAGCATCTTAGGCATTTTGGTAAAGTCTATACAGTGCAGCTCACACGAACACTCAAGTCAATACATCGTGAAGTCTGCACAGTGTGGCACCCAATGTCTATACATTACTCATTCGTTCATTCAGCATTGTCAAGTCTACACATTGGTCGATGCCAAGTCTACACAGTGAGCGTCTCATTGATGAAGTCTGTACAACGGTCTTCAGCAAGTCTGAACATCGTCTGTCTCTATTAGCGTCTCAGGCATTGGGCAAAGTCCATACATCGGACTGTTACAGCAAGTCTGTACATTGTCCGTCTCAGTTAGCGTTCTATACATCAGGGTGAAGTCTGTACATCCAACTGTTCAACTTCGAAGTCTGTACTCTCATCAGTGTTCTTCCAAGTCTGTACATTGAAAGTTTCACCTACGTTTCCCTTCAAGTCTATACATCGGTAGTTTTACCATCGTTTCCATTGAAGTCTATACACTAATGGCTTTACCGTCATTTCACTTGAAGTCTATACTCTCGACTGCCTTGTCTTGATCAAGTCTATACAGAGCTTCTGTGCTCAAGTCTGTACAGCATCTCACTTGGAAAGTCTGTACATCGTGAAGTCTTCACACTGGCCTTTGAATGAAGTCTATACATTGGTTCAAGCTTCCAAGTCTGCACATTGGGCCTTCAAGCCTTTGAAGTCCATACATTGGATTGTGCTTCACAAAGTCCATACATTGGAATGTGCTCGTAAAGTCTATACATCCTCCCGTTCAGATTTCCAAGTCTATACAACGTTGTTTAGTGGAAGTCTGTACAGCCGTTGGGTTGCCAAACTCCATACATTGTGAACGTCAAAGCCTGTACAGACTTTGCCTTGCTTAGGTCTGTACATCGTTCATTTGTTTTGGCAAGTCCATACATTGAATGTCTATACACTCGATTGCCTTGCCTTGGTCAAGCCTGTACAAAGTTTCTTCAGCTAAGTACATACATTGCTTCACGACGTGAAGTCTATACATGCCTTGCTCAAGTCTTCACATGGTGATGTCTATACACTCAACTCCTTCACACTTCAGGAAGTCTGTACATCCTCCAATGCATTGCATGCATCGTTCGTGGAGTCTGTACATTGAGTGAAGTTTGGTGAAGTCTGTACAGCGGCTGCTTCACATCTGTAGTCTGTACATTGCATTTGTCCTCACAACGTCTTCATACTTGAAGTCCTTACATCGTCTGTTGATTGTCATGTTTTCATATTGCCTAAGTCTGTACAACGGCTGCTTAACATATGAAGTCTGTACAGCGGATGCTTCACATAGATGAAGTCTATACATTGAGCAGAGTCTGTACACTGCATTCGAATTCACAAGTCTATACAATGCAGTTCATCTTATAAGTCTGTACAGAGTTCTTCATTTAATCTGATAATCCTATAATCTGTCTGACAGGGATCTGCTACTGAGATTGCTGACATGGCTCGTGATCCCAGGAGGACGAGGTGATCAGGTGCTGACACGTGGATGGAATTGCCTCGGTTCTGGCAAATTCTCTAGGCAGGAAATGTGGAAGACACGCGCCCTCATCCACCTGCTGACAGTATATAATGAAGCCTTCATCTTTAGATGGAAGTGGATCGACTGAAGAGAAGAAAAGTCTATACAGCAGAGAGCCATCGATCCACAGTGAGAAGAAAGAAAAACAGAGAAGAAGAAAAAGAGAGAAGAGAAGAGAGAAGAGATGTGTTGAGAGAGTGAAATTGAGAGAGTTTAGATTGAGAGCTGTTCTTACTGTAACTCAGTCTCTTGGTTCAGAAACCAGAGCTGAGGCTTGCTCATTCCGAGCTACATTCCCCTTTGGGGTTTTTCTTTTTTGTTTTGCTTCTGCACTTTTATTTCCGAACTGTTGCTTCTTCAAGCTGTGAGTCAGCTGTTTTGCAGAGGTGCTTCCTCTGGACGGGTAAGCTGTAAACCCCAGCAGAGCAAGCTGTGAAGCTCAGCTATTGCAGAGGGTGTTCCTTTGGTCGGGATAAGCTGTAAGCCCCAGCCGTTGTTGGCAAGCTGTAGTGCCCAGCAGATTGAAGCTGTGTATCAGTAGTAATCCACATTCGAGTTGAATGTGGGGTGGACGTAGGTCGGATTGACCGAACCACCTAAAAGTCTTTGTACCTCTCGTGTGTTTGCTTGTCTGCTTAGCAGATATTGTTTCCATCACTCGGTGCTTTGACTGTGATTGTCCAGTGTTCTTTTAATTCTGCATTTGAATCTAGGTATAAATTTTAAATTAGCCAGTTGATCTATTCACCCCCCTCTAGATCCACATTCTGTGGCGAAAGAGCCTTCCATCTAACTCCAACACTTGGTATCAGAGCTAGACTCTTCTACAGGGACTTACCGCCCGAAGAGGATAAGCACAGATGGACGGAAGAGGGATGATAGCTGAAGGACACTCCACATCCAAGCCCCCGTACTTCGATGGAACCAACTACGCATACTGGAAGCACCGTATGCAGGTATTCCTAAGAGCTAAAGACTATGAAATCTGGAAGGTGGTTAGCAAGGGACCTTTCGAGCTATCCCCTAATGAAGATGTATGGATCAAGGAGGAAATTAGAAGGTCCACGCTCAACTAGAGTGCAATCAATGCAATCCAGTGTTCTCTGCATCCCACCGAGTTCTCACGAATATCTGCCTGCTCCTCAGCGAAGGAAATGTGGGATGCACTTGAAGTCATCTACGAGGGGACTTCACAAGTCAGAGAGACCAAGACTAATCTACTGGTTTCAGAATACGAGGCTTTCAAGATGAAGCCTAATGAGACAATCAAAGAAATGTATGCTCGGTTGACTATTATCACAAATGGTCTCAGAGGTTTCGGGAAGAAGTATTCTGAGTATGATATAGTCAGGAAGATCTTGCGATCCTTGACTCCAATTTGGCACACAAAGGCCACCGTTATGGAAGAGTCAAGAGATCTGCACAATACAAGGGCAGATGAGCTTATCGGATCTCTAATGGCATATGAGATGAATCTGTCGAAGATAGAGGAGGCTGAGAGAAAGAGGAAGCCAATAGCTCTGAAGGCTGGTGCTAGCAAATCCAGTCGATCCAGCCCCAATGGATCATCAACTAAAGAGAGCATGTCTGAAGAAGAAATGGCAAATGATGATATGGCTATGATTACTAGGGAATTTCGACGTTTTCTCAAGAAAGAAGGAAGAAGATTCAGCCGAAGAAATCCCAGTGGTGGCCGCCGAGACACAAGGTACAAATCAAACCCTGTAAAGAAAGCTGAAACTAATGTTTGCTATCAATGCAGGAAGGCTGGTCACTTCAAAGCTGAATGTCCGACAAATCAGAACCTCAAGGACAAGCCCAAGAAAAAGAACACAAGAGGGAAAGCTATGGTGAGTACCTGGAGTGATGAGGACGAGGGATCCTTGAGCAACACTTCGGACAGTGAAGTTGAAGCTGAGAAGCCAATCTGTCTCATGGCAACCAGCTATGAAGATAGAGAGGAAGAATCTGATGAGGTATCCTCTCGTTTTGAAAACTTTACTATTGCTGATTGGATGGATGCTTATAATGAACTTGCTGATAGAGTAGATGATGTCAGAAAAGAAAATAGGCATCTACGAAGAAAAATTAACATCATGCAAAATGATACTTCATTGTCTGATAAAATTGCATGCTTAGAGAATGAGAACAGTAAGTTGAAACTCACATGTTCTGAATTTAAAGAAATCAAGAAAGAACTGAAAATCTCTAAGGAAGAAAATGTGAGATTAGACAATGAAATTGATGCATGGAAATTGAAAATTCAGAATTATGAAAGTGAGATAAAAATTACCTCTGAAAAATATGAAGCTGTCCTCAATGTAAATAATGAATTGAAAAAGTCTATTGATGAAATTCAGAAAGACAATGAGGATAAGTTGAAAACCATTGAGAAAATGACCCAAGGATCTGAAAATTTAAATGCTCTATTGGGGTCGAAGGTCAATTTTAGGAGAGAGGGCCTAGGATTTAACTCTAGTGCAACTAAGAGCTTTGGAATGAAAACTATTTCCTTCGTTGCACAAAAGGAGAGAGGACCTCTGATTAACATGAATTCTAATAATGCTGTGAACACTAATGTAAATCTGAAAAAGCCCGATGCAGAGGAGAAGGGCAAACAGAAAGTTGGTGAGCCTTGTAGAATTGGCACTTCCAAACCTAGCTCTAGTGCTCAACCCAAGGCTAGGGGTCAGCCTGCTCAGGTAAATAAACCCCATGTCAATGCCAAAAAGTCTTCACCACCACCATCACAGAAAAAGACCCAACAAAAACCTATAAACAGGTCAGCAGGGTCAAGAGTGCAGGGAAGACAAAATGCTTTCAGGAATCAGCCCAACAAATTCAATCCACCTAGAGTCCAGTCCTACTACCCCACATAGTCAATCTATCCTAATGGGTTTGGGTGGACTAGAACTCAAGGGATGCATACAGGGTATGTTAAATAACCTACACAATTTTACAGACCTTATGTCAGAAATTAGGGTAATGGGTATGGTAGTCGAACAACCAGGAACTTCCAATCTTACAGCCAACCCAAATATTACCCTGATCAAAACTTTATGAATGCTACTTGGCCGAAGCATTGGCACAATAACAACAATTCTGTGAATAACTCTGTTGGTGCAAATAAAAGGAAGAACAACAAAAATAAGAGAAGAAATGACAGAAGGAAATCTGCAAAATCCACTGAACAAAGTTCTTTTAAACAAATGTGGATTCCCAAAGCCATGCTTTCTTTCTTTACTTGCACTTCATCTGCATTGGAGCCCAATCAGTCTTGGGTTCCAAACTCTTTGCCCTAATTGTGTGTGCAGGTATGCCTGGCAGCCAAGAGCAACTTTTGGTATTTGGACAGTGGCTGCTCCAGGCATATGACAGGAGATAAGGCCAAGTTTTGCATGCTGACTGAAAAACTAGGGGGCCTTGTCACCTTTGGAAGCAACACAAAGAGTAGGATCATTGGATCAGGTAAGGTAGGTAAGTGTTCTACCTGCTGCATTGATGATGTTATGCTGGTTGAAGGATTAGCTTATAATTTACTCAGTATTAGCCAGTTGTGTGATAAGGAACATAAAGTTTTATTTGATTCTCAATGCTGTAAGGTTTTTGAACCTGATTCTGATATTGTCAAATTTTCTGGAAAAAGAATAAATAACACATACATGATAGATTTAGATGATATTCAGCATTCTAACCTATGTCTTACTGCCAGTAGAGAAGATTTAGCATTTTTATGGCATCGTAGGTTAGGTCATGCGAGTTATACTGTTTTGCATAAACTAAACAAGCACAGCATGGTTAGAGGACTCCCTGAAGTTTCTTTTAAAAAGGAAAATAAATTTTGTAATGCATGCATTCAGTCCAAGTTGACTAGAAAATCATTCAAATCTAGGACGTAAAACCTATCCACTAAACCTTATGAACTGATACACATGGACCTATTTGGGCCAACCAGGTCTGTCAGTTTATCAGGGAAGAGGTATGGGCTTGTCTTAGTAGATGATTTTTCTAGGTATACTTGGGTATTTTTTCTGTCACATAAGAATGATGCATTCTCAGAATTTCAGGAGTTCTGTATAAGAATAAATCAGAAAATTGAAAATATTTTGACTGATCATGGAGGTGAGTTTGAAGACTCACACTTTGAAGAATTTTACAGGTCAAATGGGATTCATCATAAGTTCTCCTCACCCAGGACACCTGAGCAGAATGGTGTTGTTGAGAGGAGGAACAGAACTCTAGTGGAGATGGGCCGAACTCTCTTAGTTGAAGGTCAACTGCCAAGAAAATTCTGGGTTGAAGCAGTCAACACAGCCTATTATGTAATTAACAGGGCAATGGTAAGACCTTCCACCCAGAAAACCCCTTATGAGATTTTGAGAGGTAAGAAACCTTCAATCACCCACTTCAAGGTCTTTGGTTGTAAATGTTTTATACATATAAATGATAAGAGGGACCTTGATAAATTTGAGCCAAAGGGTGAACCAGGAATCTTCCTCGGTTATTCTGAAAACACTCGGGCTTATAGAGTGTTCAATTTAAACTCAAAAATTGTTGAAGAATCTCCACACATTATCTTTGATGAATCATTGATGGAAACTAACCATGGTCATTGTAGGAATGAAGATGGGAACATTTTAAAAGATGATAACTCTGCAGACCAGTTTGATGGTGAGGAAGAAAAAGAAGAGCAGAATGAAGAAGAATCTGAAGTTCAGGGGGAGGTAAGTGAAATTCCTGAAACTCAGATTTTTAATATCAGATATCTTAAGGATCACCCTGTGAATAATGTCATTGGCAATCTGAATGATCCCCCTAGGACTAGAGGTCACTTTAGAATTCAGGATGAATTAAATACATATGCTCTTGTCTCTCAAATTGAACCCAAGTCCATTGACTGTGCCCTCAAGGATGTGCATTGGACTAATGCCATGCATGAGGAGCTTAATCAGTTCGATAGGAACAAGGTGTGGCACTTGGTCCCACCTCTTGATCATGGAACAGCCATAGGGACTAAGTGGGTATTCAGGAATAAATATGATGAATTAGGGAATATTGTTAAAAATAAAGCCAGACTTGTTGCTCAGGGGTATAACCAGGAGTTTGGTATTGACTTTGAAGAGTCATTTGCCCCTGTAGCCAGATTAGAAGCTGTTAGGATTTTATTGGCTTATGCATGCTCCCTAGGAATAATCCTCCAGCAGATGGATGTAAAATCTGCATTCTTGAATGGGGAAATTAGTGAGGAGGTCTATGTAAGACAGCCCCCTGGGTTTGAATGTCTAGATTTCCCTAATCATATTTATAAATTAAATAAAGCTCTCTATGGTCTTAAGCAAGCTCCCAGAGCTTGGTATGACAGGTTGAGCAAGTTCCTTACTGATCAAAATTTCACTAGAGGGGTAGTTGATCAGACCTTGTTTACAAAGGTGAGTCATTCTGACATTCTTGTTGTACAAATTTATGTGGATGACATTATTTTTGGGTCAACTAACCCCAAATTGTGTGAGGAATTTTCTAAAACAATGACTAATGAGTTTGAAATGAGCTCAATGGGTGAGCTCAAATTGTTTCTTGGACTGCAGGTTACACAAACAAAGGATGGAATGTTTATCACTCAGTCCAAGTACAAAAGGGATCTACTCAAGAAATACAAGATGGACAACCTCAATGAGATAGTTGCTCCAATGGGTACCTCTACAAGCTTGGATGAAGACACTAAAGGTAAACATGTTGATCAAAAGCTATACAGAGGTATGATCGGATCCCTTCTCTACTTAACAGCATCTAGGCCTGATATTCAATTTGCTGTAGGATTATGTGCTAGGTTTCAGGCCAGTCCTAAAGAAACTCATCTTAAAGCAGTAAAAAGGATTTTTAGATATCTGCTAGGCACCCAAGAGCTAGGATTATGGTATCCTGCTAGGTGTTAGT
Organism: Amorphophallus konjac; assembly: GCA_022559845.1. Classification (NCBI taxonomy): domain Eukaryota; kingdom Viridiplantae; phylum Streptophyta; class Magnoliopsida; order Alismatales; family Araceae; genus Amorphophallus; species Amorphophallus konjac. The sequence goes on from CM040121.1 coordinate 357,426,177, forward strand.
TAGAGCTTCTAGCTTACACTGATGCTGATTATGCTGGGTGTCGAGTAGATAGAAAAAGCACTAGTGGCTATTGTCAATTCCTTGGTGACTGTCTAGTATCTTGGGCATCTAAGAAGCAACACACTGTAGCCTTGTCTACAGCTGAGGTTGAATATGTTGCTGCAGGTAATTGTGCTGCCCAAGTACTATGGATCAAGCACCAACTAGATGATTATCAGATAAAATTGGAATACATTCCAATTTTATGTGATAATACTAGTGCCATATGCCTTGCCAAAAATCCTGTTCACCATTCAAAGACTAAGCATATAGAGATAAAACATCATTTTCTGAGAGATGCTGTGAATAAAAAGGAAATCGAACTGAATTTTATTGAAACAGACAAACAAATTACTGATATCTTTACTAAGCCACTTGGAAATGAAAAGTTTAAGTTTTTTAGAAGAGAACTTGGCTTGTGTAAGTTTCAGCATGATGAATAATATTTGCAGCTATTTTGAATAAAATTTCTGATTTGGACTTGCATCTAATAGCTTGTATAAAACTCTGTGAAGGTTGATTGGTGCAACAGACTCATGATCATGCATGACACTCATATTGTTTTCTCATGATCATCACTGTATATCATTTAGTCATGAATGTGTCTAAAATCACATGCATCTAGAACTATTTTGCACTACATTTCTCTGCATAACCCTGGTGGTCATATAGCATGATAGTGCAGTCTGAATAAGCATGAACTTCAAAAATCATTTATTCAGTCATCATTTGCAAAACTGCATGCATATAGACAGGGGGAGTCTTATCAGAATTTCAGGGTGAATTGCTGCGTCGACGCTGCTATACTCTGGCGTTGACGCAGTGAACTAGATCTGTGATTGTCTATGCTTCTTATTCTGATGAGTTGACGCTGCAATAGCGTGGAGTCGACGCACTGAACTTATCTCAGTGTTTTATAGTATTGCCTCTTCAACTGATGCGTAGACGCCTTGAACTCACAGCGTCGATGCTGTCTATTCATCCTTTGACTCTGAATGATTAAGTCTGACAGTTTGGTAATCTTTTAATCAGTTCTAATATTAAGCAATTGAAAACAGACCTCTTCCCTCATAAGAACTGTAATTGCTTAAAGACTGACTTAATGGTTTAAATTTTATAATCTTTAGAGTTGAAAGACTACAATCAGTAAATAAGGATGCTGAAAATTGATAAAGCACTCAACCATCATCTTATTTCATGTTAGACAAAGTTAGTTATATATGAAATATGAAAACTCATATGAAATCATGTTAGAGAAACTAAGTATGTGTATTGTTTTTAAACAATTCATTCTGAATCAAATAAAGGATAGCTAAGAAAGATATTGAAAAAACATTGAAAATAAATTAAAAAATAGCATTGGCAGCGCAATGACTGGAAAATCACTGAGAAACTGAGTGATCCATCAAATAAGTGGAAAACACTCAAGTCATGAGGTGTATCAGCTATCTCTGTATAAAATGATCAAAACAGTAGGGTGGTTTCATTGAGTACCTGGGGGTAACTGGCGTCTGATAAACGTGTACCCTCAAGTAAAAAGATGTAAATCACTTATATTGAGTTTGATCATAGCAGAATGGTCCATCATGTTGAGTATCTAGGGGCATTGGCGTCTGATAAACGTATACCCTTAAGCAAAAAGATAAATGGCACCTGACTGCCCAAAATGAACTCATAGTGAAAATGCTGTTCCTTCAAAGAATTTTCATAGATGTCAACTGTTTAATTTCAATACATGACCTGGTTTCTCTTAACTCATTTTACTGAGTCTATGAAAGTAAGATATTATGAAACTGAATCTCTCATGTAAATATAATTCTGGTTTATTGTTTTATCATGCACAGCTACCCTATCCAATGAATGTAGTGCATGAACTCTCATTTTTATAACCTTTAAACCAGAACCTCACTTTCTAAGCAGTTTCTCAATTCATATGACTGAAGGTTCTGTGCTTTAGCTGCTTAATTTCTGAACTACTTGCTAAGAATGCCAGTCAGCTGATTCTTCTTGTTCCTTCCCTTGCATCTTATTTCCCTCCTCTTTGTTGATGGCAAAGGGAGAGAATATATTGTCTATTTGATGAATTCATTCCAGGGAAGTGTATGCATCATGTCTATGGCAAAGGGGGAGATCTTGTAAGCAGAGAGTTGTGTTCATGTCTCAGCATGTCATACATAGCATCTGCATGACAAATACATAGCATCTGCATGACAAATCTGAAAATCAAAACATGTCCTTCATCAAAAATGCATCTGGACAACAGGATGTTGCTATTCTATATTATAGGGTGTTGCCATCATCAAAAAGGGGGAGATTGTTGTGACCCCTCTGTGTTGATGATGTTGACAATATGTTTTAATTCATTGGCAACAGCTTGTTTTGATTGATTGGCAACTGTTATTATTTTGATGAAAATGTTTTTATCAGGTTATCTGTGTATATATATTGTTATGCACATACTCATAGGTCTACACAGTGCATTGCAGCATAAACATAGAATTTATACCTTTCCTTGTGTAGTCTGGACAGCAGTGGGTCGACCCTCCTTTCTGATGGGTCGACGCCCCCAGAGTGAAGTCCATACACTGTCTGTCTGTCGTGTATCTCATGCAGCATCTTAGGCATTTTGGTAAAGTCTATACAGTGCAGCTCACACGAACACTCAAGTCAATACATCGTGAAGTCTGCACAGTGTGGCACCCAATGTCTATACATTACTCATTCGTTCATTCAGCATTGTCAAGTCTACACATTGGTCGATGCCAAGTCTGTACAGCGAGCGTCTCATTGATGAAGTCTGTACAATAGTCTTCAGCAAGTCTGAACATCGTCTGTCTCTGTTAGCGTCTCAGGCATTGGGCAAAGTCCATACATCAGACTGTTACAGCAAGTCTGTACATTGTCCGTCTCAGTTAGCGTTCTATACATCAGGGTGAAGTCTGTACATCCAACTGTTCAACTTCGAAGTCTGTACTCTCATCAGTGTTCTTCCAAGTCTGTACATTGGAAGTTTCACCTACGTTTCCCTTCAAGTCTATACATCGGTAGTTTTACCATCGTTTCCATTGAAGTCTATACACTGATGGCTTTACCGTCGTTTCACTTGAAGTCTATACTCTCGACTGCCTTGTCTTGATCAAGTCTATACAGAGCTTCTGTGCTCAAGTCTGTACAACATCTCACTTGGAAAGTCTGTACATCGTGAAGTCTTCACACTGGCCTTTGAATGAAGTCTATACATTGGTTCAAGCTTCCAAGTCTGCACATTGGGCCTTCAAGCCTTTGAAGTCCATACATTGGACTGTGCTTCACAAAGTCCATACATTGGACTGTGCTCGTAAAGTCTATACATCCTCCCGTTCAGATTTCCAAGTCTATACAACGTTGTTTAGTGGAAGTCTGTACAGCCGTTGGGTTGCCAAACTCCATACATTGTGAACGTCAAAGCCTGTACAGACTTTACCTTACTTAGGTCTGTACATCGTTTATTTGTTTTGTTAAGTCCATACATTGAATGTCTATACACTCGATTGCCTTGCCTTGGTCAAGCTTGTACAGAGTTTCTTCAGCTAAGTACATACATTGCTTCACGACGTGAAGTCTATACATGCCTTGCTCAAGTCTTCACATGGTGATGTCTATACACTCAACTCCTTCACACTTCAAGAAGTTTGTACATCCTCCAATGCATTACATGCATCGTTCGTGGAGTCTGTACATTGAGTGAAGTTTGGTGAAGTCTGTACAGCGGCTACTTCACATCTGAAGTCTGTACATTGCATTTGCACTCACAACGCCTTCACACTTGAAGTCCTTACATCGTCTGTTGACTGTCATGTTTTCATATTGCCTAAGTCTGTACAACGGCTGCTTCACATATGAAGTCTGTACAGCGGATGCTACACATAGATGAAGTCTATACATTGAGCAGAGTCTGTACACTGCATTCGAATTCACAAGTCTATACAATGCAGTTCATCTTATAAGTCTGTACAGAGTTCTTCACTTAATCTGATAATCCTATAATCTGTCTGACAGGGATCTACTACTGAGATTGCTGACATGGCTCGTGATCCCAGGAGGACGAGGTGATCAGGTGCTGACACGTGGATGGAATTGCCTAGGTTCTGGCGAATTCTCTGGGCGGGAAATGTGGAAGACACGCGCCCTCATCCACCTGCTGACAGTATATAATGAAGCCTTCATCTTCAGATGGAAGTGGATGGACTCAAGAGAAGAAAAGTCTATACAGCAGAGAGCCATCGATCCACAGTGAGAAGAAAGAAAAACAGAGAAGAAGAAAAAGAGAGAAGAGAAGAGAGAAGAGATGTGTTGAGAGAGTGAAATTGAGAGAGTTTAGATTGAGAGCTGTTCTTACTGTAACTCAGTCTCTTGGTTCAGAAACCAGAGCTGAGGCTTGCTCATTCCGAGCTACATTCCCCTTTGGGGTTTTTCTTTTTTGTTTTGCTTCTGCACTTTTATTTCCGAACTGTTGCTTCTTCAAGCTGTGAGTCAGCTGTTTTGCAGAGGTGCTTCCTCTGGACGGGTAAGCTGTAAACCCCAGTAGAGCAAGCTGTGAAGCTCAGCTGTTGCAGAGGGTGTTCCTCTGGTCGGGATAAGCTGTAAGCCCCAGCCGTTGTTGGCAAGCTGTAGTGCCCAACAGATTGAAGTTGTGTATCAGCAGTAATCCACATTCGAGTTGAATGTGGGGTGGACGTAGGTTGGATTGACCGAACCACCTAAAAGTCTTTGTGCCTCTCGTGTGTTTGCTTGTCTGCTTAGCAGATATTGTTTCCATCACTCGGTGCTTTGACTGTGATTGTCCAGTGTTCTTTTAATTCTGCATTTGAATCTAGGTATAAATTTTAAATTAGCTTGTTGATCTATTCACCCCCCCTCTAGATCCACATTCTGTGGCGAAAGAGCCTTCCATCTAACTCCAACAAATGGGGCATCCTAAAAAACTATTCACCCGAAATAGTGACTCTATACAAGGGCGCTATTTCGCAGGGCCACAGTGCCACCAAGCATCCCACTGTATACATATAGATATACTTACATATATCTCCCTTAAGACCCTACCAACCAACCAATGATACTAACTAATTGACTATATAAACATATAACTTGTTTGGAGGGTGGATACACGTTGTTGAGGGGCCTAGGTGTCTGCCAGTTAGAATGAAATAGCGCCCCTGACCAGGGCGCTATATCAATAGGGAGCCCCAGCCATGGGCGCCATTTCCCTCCTATATATATATATATATATATATATATATATATATATATATATATAATTTAAGCCAAGAATGTAACGTCCACATGCATGGACGTTATTTACTTAAACAAAGACTGCTTGGGGAGGCGTCATTCCCTGAGACCTAATAAGTTGAGTCGTAGTGGAAACAAGAACAACCTACAATTGCTGGCATTGGACCCATGAGGGAACATGTACAACAAGGATTTAGATATGGTTTCCCATAGAGAGATTGTTTGCTATAAACAACTCTCCCCATCCGACGTAGAAACTTTACCGTCCACCTGCCATTCCTCTGCCATTACAGGAGAGAAGGTTATTTGTGCCTTTGTCTTCTCCACCTGCTGAAGAGAGAGCTTAACATTTTCTCTTCACGTGCAGGTTACGTACTACATCTTACGGCTAGGAGATTGGCTGCAAAGAACGTGGAAGGCTAGGATTCTTATTCTATTCTACGGCCTTACCCCGTTAACCACGTCAACAAGTAGGTGTTCTCAAGATCTAACTTAACTAGTAATTAACATATGTTAACATGCATGCTAGTTAAACCTGTCATAGCCTCAGTTTGGTCGTTTAAGTCAGGGGTATATCAAAAGATTTAGTGGGAAGGTTAGGCTACGCCTATCTGAAACACTAGCTCTTGCGTGAGTAGATCCATGATCTCACCTCCGTCAAGTACCCCATTAATAGTTGTCATTACTCATAATCTGTCCCAATTTATTGTAAATTGATCCATGTTTAAAAGTTAATATCTATGAAATTAAAATCAAAAAAAATTGTTGCATGAGCATGACCATGCAATCCTGCCATTTTTTCATGTCTATACATGTCTTTACTTCTTGATTCTGTGAACTTGTTATAAATCATGAACAATAAAGTTACGTGATTAGTAGCCACATGTTCAGGAATTTTATCTATTGAACCAAGTCATGAAATTTCTGCATGAGCATGACTTTGAAATCCCCAGATTTTCTCTATTTTACCATGTATTCATTTCTGGATTTCATGAAAATTTGTATGATGAATAGTATTTTGAGTCTAGTGGGCACCCAGGGGGAAGGGCGCCCCTGACTAGGGCGCCATTTAATGGGGCGCCCCTGGCCAGGGCGCCATTCTCCTGTGTTGTTTAAAACCCCACTACAAGAAAATTGGCCTTTACCTACGTTTGAAAAATGTAGGTATAGGTCCAAAAAATGTAGGTAAAGCCTTTAGCCACGTTTGCTTGCCACGCTTTCAAAGCGTGGCGCTTACTCGCGTGACTATAGGTTATACCTACGTTTCTTTGAAACGTAGGTATAGTTCGACCTATCCCTACGCTTTCAAAGCGTAGGAGTCGTCTAGCAAAAAGCGTAGGTAGATATATACCTATATCTATGCTTTGAAAGCGTAGGAATAGTCTAACAGAAGCGTTTGTTAAAAACATGTATACACACGCATATAAGAGGATGTACATACGTTTCTCAAATCGTAGGCATTACTTTTGGCCACAGTGTGAAAGAAACGTTTGAAAAAGTATTAGCGTCATTCTCTTAAAAACGTAGGAAAATAGTTTAACGTCGGTTAATAGAAAACGTAGGAATAGGTTTTTAAAAAAATCCTACTATATGTTCTCTTATCACCTATAACAGTGCATCCATTCATATTTTCACATTCATGGATTATATCACTCACAACCATGTTGATCCACACAATTCTCGTTCACACCTATGTACAATCCATTCACTGAAGATAATTGAGGAACATACATTTACAATCCATTCACTGAACAATCTATTCACACCAAATTACAATCCTTCATTTCTTAAAAATGAAGATTCGACTAACAAAAAAACTATCAAACTTCCGACAATATTTCATGGACATAACCCCATCCCCACATCCCCGACCAAAAAAAAATCCATTAGCACTTACACTTACGAATCTTTTCAGGTTGGCATGGCACCATTTGTGACACCAACAAATAACAAAACAAAGGTATTGATACAAAGTTCAACATTATCATATGGCAGACATTAGCACATATGTTGAGATGATATGAACAACCTATATATAGTGTGACCAATTTTCCCATGGGTTATGATCCCTCAGTATAAAAGGAAAATGAATTTTTGAAATGATACAACTTACCAATTCCCTTCTTGAGCCCACAATCGATGAGTTCACGAGAAAGATAACTCAAATCACAGCGAGCAAAAACATTCACAATTGCCTAATGTTCAATGTGCTTTGGTTCCAAAAGCTCCTGCATGTGGGATAGAAAGCATGAATTTCACTATTGTAAGCCAAAAGGTTAGAAAAACACTAGACATTTATTTGACCTTATAGTTGAAGTTCCAGCGTCCATTTCGAGGAATGGATTCTTCATTACCAAAATGCAACTGAAATACATATGATAAAGTTTAGGCCAATGAAGAAAACTTGGATGAACATCTACTCTAGTAGCATGAAAGATAATTTAAAATTCTAGAACAAGGTTAGGGTAGTCACCTTTGGAGCATCCGGAATGCAACCATCAATACGAGTAAGTTACTTGTCAAAAGAGATACCACATGAAACGAGCATTGGATCTTCATCATACCTATTACTTCTTACAGCCTGCCATGCAAAAAACTATTTTTTATATGACAAATATCAGAGCATTTATAAAAGTGTTTGACAAGCCTCAAATTATATAATAATATTATAAGTCAAGTTAGATAACTGAATCATGTGCTGGCTATCATACATTATACATGAACAATAGGGCTAGAGAAATTAAGAAAATCTGAAGTATAAACAAGGACATCATGTATTCTGAACTGAATTATCAGAAATGTTAAAGGACTCTTTGACAATAGCAAACCTATTCCCTCCACTTTCTCTAATACATACCGAGAACTGAATCATGCAAAATGCAGAGAACCTTGGAAACAATCACATGTAGAGTGATAAAAAAAGATAATAAATGAATCAAAGTAATTTAGAAACAAGAGTATGTACACCAAGAACTCAACAGTTTATAGAAAATTCATTAAACAACATGGAAGTGCATTAAAGAACTAAACTACAAGTTTAGAGGTTTTTTAATTATGCACCATATTCAGAAGCTTACCAAAGAAATTTTTTCTATCACGTTGACATAATTGAAAATAGACAGGTGATTAATAAATAGGTGAAGGTTCAAAATTGTTATGTGCATTGCTCATCTACTCGACATTGACAAATTGATGTAAGGTGAGACCTTAAGGATGAAGAACCTACGGAATACATTTCTCTGCTACTTCTTTTGTTTTTTTGGTATCTCAATCTGTAGAAAGAAGACAAGGTCTTGTACAATTACATTTCTCTGTGACTCTCACTCTCCAAAGACTACCTGCAGTGTGCTAACAATGGCAACTGGGCAACCGACCTTAGGGTTTTCATCCAACATGGTCTCCCTTCCACCTTTACTAAGTTGATGTTAACGATTTACATTTACAAATTAGAGGGGTACATGTTCTATAGCCCACAACCATACATATGTTGTTTCAGCAGAATAATAGAAAAATATCAACATTCACGACAGTTACTAGAAGAAATGCCCCATAGACTAAAAAAGTAAACGTAAATTAAGCAAATAACTTTTATCTGCAATAGACTATTTCTGAAACTCAAGAGAATGCCAGTTCCTTTAGTTCCATGGTGAAAATTACATGAATGACTCTGCCTCATGAATGCAAAAGCTAGCCTTATCTTAAAATTTGTGTACAAGTGTGTGCATATATGTATGAATATATATATATAGTGCACCTGCAGGTTCAGTGCATGGATGGGCAACCCAACTTCATATCTTAATTGACTCTGTGGAGCCTGATATTTTTCTTAACTATGTAGGCTATCAGAGTATGCCATACCAGAGAAATACAGCCCTTCTTTGCTAGTGATTTTAGCCACAGAGCCTTCTAGGGCGAGATTCCCATATAATAATATCTAGATATGACCTGAAGTCTTGACAAGGGGTTCTCCAACGGTCATATTATTATTTGCTGAAAAAATGCAATACAGATTTGTTATGACTTCTTTCATGTTTAAATAGTAAACATACAATGATTTCCAACAGCTGAGATATTAACCACTTAGTTACATTTATAAAATGCATGTGATTTACCTGGCCTTCAGCTAAAGCAGGGAAAAGTTTGGCATCTCCTGCAAGTGTCTTTCATGACTAATAAAAATTTGATAGCTAAGAGTGTTAGAGGCACAAAACTTGAGCCATCCACAACTATGTAACAGGAAAAAAATGTTCATTTTACAATCCTCTCAAACAAACCCCATCTAAGAGCCCTTGCTCCAAAAGATGGCATATCACTACAGGTGTTCCTCCAATCTACTGGACATTTAACCCGCCATCAAAAATATGGAAGCCACAAGTCAAAAGAAAGGATGCCAAAAAGGTGAAACAAGTATGTAATAATACACAGTAATGAACCTTGTGAACATCTTGTTAGTCTGTAAAGACTAGGTGTGTAAGACCTGTTCTTTAACGGATCTTTACCGGTATTAATATAGAATTTAATCCATGAATTTAGGCATTTTTAATGAATTTAATGGGCTTTTTCTAGCATTTTATCCCATTTAGTTAAAGCTTTTAAGAAATTCATTGGGCATTTACATAATTATGCTTCTTTGGGGGTTTAAAATGCAATTAGAGGTTAAAAATCAAAAAAAAATATTATAACAATTTTTTTTAACCCACCGTCGACCCTCTCTCTCCCCATTTCTCTCTTCTCTCTCTCTCTCTCACGCGAAGCTCTCTCCCCCTCCTTGGTGGCTCGGTCCGATCGGGTCGCAGACGGAGGCGTGGGTGGTGTCATCGGGAAGCTCATGATGCGTTGAGCGCGGTGACGTCAACATCGAGACGAACCGCGACGCGTGGAGACGGGTGGGCGTGAAAGAGCGGCGTAGCTACCTCGGCTTGCATGCGCCCGTAGCGGCGTTTCCGGTGCGATCGAGGTAGGGGGATGGATACCCGAGCTCGCTAGGATTGTTTTCCCCATCCTGCCCCTCGTCTTTATGTCTTCCACAGACTGCCCATCGTCATTTATGTTTTCGAAGCATGAACATCGTTCCTTATGTTTTCAATCCATTATGGCCATCGTCTTTATGTTTTCTGGGCTTGGAATGATTGCATGATGGTTGTGGGTTACAGAATGGCAGGTTAAAATAGATTTTCCCGTCGATTTGGATCGACCGGGAGGGTTTCCCACGGGTTTTACCCCATTTTTGAAATCACGGTAATGGCACGATCCTAACAGTGACCGTTTTGAAATGAACGGCCCTCGTCTCGACCGTTTAAACCCTTAGCACGGTCCTCAGTGTGACCGTTTAGAGTCTAGGACGGCTGACCCTCGACCGCTTAATCCCTTTAAACAGTAAGGCGGCGTAAGTAGTACGGCTTAATATGGTCCGTTCAATTCCATGGCATGGCCCAGACCGGTCTGTTCAGTCCATTGAATGGCTAGTCGCGGGACCGTCCAAGTGACCGTTTAGTCCATTGAGCGGCTAATCATTGGACTGTTCAAGTCATTGAATAGTCCAGAATTGGACCGCGTGCGTCCAAAAACCCGAAAAGGGGGTAGTGTTGAACGGCTTCAAGGTGACCATTTAGCCCCATTGAGTGGCCAGTCGTACGACCTCGTACGACTGGGACGGCTGGTTCTTGACCGTTTAATTCTTACAGACTTCAATTGTTAACATGTTAAATTAGTTATGCTTTTAATATTGCATATTCACCATATTTAAGTTATTTTGGCATGTTTTTAGATCCCAATAGAATTAGTTCTCTTTCCTTGTGATGGAACCACTAGTCGTAGCTCGACGACCTCTAGTGTCAGCCCACCTAGGAGAGGTGACGGGGTAGTCCCGGTTTACGATTTTTAAGCTAGTTCCGTGGGCCCCTGCTTAACAGTAGCGTCCTATTGGAGGGGAAAACTAGCTAGAGGTCTGGCTCTAGGCACGAGCCGGTGTGTGCACACGTGGTCAGAGGCTTGGACTGACACTGACGAGTGTTACTCTGACTAGTTCTTGTTTCTGGTACTGTTACATGTCTTACTTGTCGCGATTTAGACTTGTGTAGATACTTGAGACGCAGTGTAAGCCGTCAGTGGATGCATCTGGTTTCTCTTTCTGGTGGTCCTTCTTTCTCCTATCATTTGGAAATGTTAAGTTTATTCTATTGGTAGATTTCAAGTACTCACGTTTAAATTCAATTGGCATTATAGTTAGCTGTTGTTAAACTATTTAGATAGTTTTATAGCTTTACTGAATTATTGTTTAATTCTGCCGATGCATGCTTTAATTGCTTTCCTTTATTTAGTGGCGAGGTAGGGATCCGCGTGACCCCTACTGAGTCTTGTTGGGAGACTCACCCTTACTTTTTCAGGTGAGCAGCCTCAGCCATCTTCCAGAGCTTCTCGTGCTTTTGACGACCGTACTTAGTGCCAGCAGTGGTCTGTCAGTAGGTAGTCAGTAGTCTTTTTATCTTTCTTGTACCTTTTGACCGGGGTATGCTCCGAGTAGTTGTATATTTTTGACTCATGTTCGTTAGTTGGACTTGTATATATTGTGGATCTGGACTATTGTATATATTTATCACTCTGATATTTAAATTGCTTCAGTTTATAGTTCAAATTACTGCTATAATTAACATTGCGCGCATGTAATTCTAATTCGTTATGCATCCCCTCGACAAAACTATCCCACCCTTATGGGGCCTCATCAGCCTCTTGGGTGGCTTCCCTGAGTTTTTGGTATTGGTTTATCGGTATCCGGATCTCTGGGTCGTTATAGTTTGTATCAGAGGGGTGTTGAGGTTATGTATAAGGAATCGTAATTACATTAGTTCAGAACAAGTCCATGTGAGTCTACTACTGCTGGCTTAGGATGTTTTCCATGATTACTTATGGATTTTCCGTTGTTATATGTCTTCTAGATTAAAATGTCGCCAAGAAGAAGAGCTCATGTTCCAAGGGTGGAAAGTGGTACCTCTCCTCCTCCGGCTAATGTCCCAGCTTGAGTTAAAGCTGATCCTACTCCTGGGGATGATTTGCCGCCAGGTGGCCGTGGCAGGGCATTAAAAGAATTTTTGCTATTCCACCCACTGACCTATGAAGGGCAACCAGATCCTGATGCAGCGAGAGTGTGGCTAGATGCAACTGAGCGTGTATTCCATTCTATGGAGTGCACTGAAGAGGAGAAAGTGATGCTGGCTACATTCCAATTGCACGGAGCAGCACTCGCGTGGTAGACCACGAAGTGGGAGGTTGCTTTCTGATCTCGTCCGCTTCGTCAAATAACTTGGAAGGAATTTGTCACGTCTTTTGAGCGTACATACGGTCCAGCCTATCTCAGAGTGGAAAAGATGTATCAATTCATGGAATTGGCTCAGGGTGACATGACAGTTTTGTAATACCATAACAAATTCTTGGAATTGGGTCGATATGTGCCACATATCTTTACCGATGAAGGTTTGAAGACCGAGCAATTTCTGCGTGGGTTGAAAGAAGAATTAAGGTAGCCTTTGATTGCAACTCGAGTAGCAGAGATGGATGCGGCTTATCAGGCAGCTGTGGCATTAGAACTGGATATGGAAATATCCCGAGGGCGTACCCAAGTTGACTCAGTTCAACCAGGTGTGCAGTATCAACAAGTCAGTCAACCGACTGTGACAGGAGTCCCATCTTCTGCCCCTACTGCCAATGGCACTTCCTTTTCCAAGCCCAAGTTTAAGAAGACGTTCAAGAAGTTTAAGAAGCGGTATGACCAGCAAGCATCTTCTGGTACCGTGCAGCAAACAACACCTTCTTCCCAGTGTCCGGGATCAGTGGCTAGTCAACCGAGACCGTGTCCGAGGTGTGCTGGTTATCATCCAGGCAAGCCTTGTTCCATGCCGGTGATTTATTTCCGTTGTGATCAACCAGGGCATGTGGTTTGAGACTATCCTCAAAGGCCGAAACCAGTTTAGTTTTCTCAGTTCTCTCAACCACAGCCGTCACAGTTCAGACCTCCTCCACCACCTCAGTCACAGTAATATTATCCTCAAGCTTCAGTGTCTTCTTCCTAGCAGTCTACTGCAGTAGGCAGGAAGCAAAAAGGGAAGGTTTCTCACATTACTCGCACTGAGGCTATGGCATCTCATCTCGTAGAAGGTACTTTTATGATTTATGGCCATGCAGCTCGAGTTCTATTTGATTCAGGTGCTTCTCATTCATTTAATTCTGAAGAATTTATTGCCTGTATTGAGGAGCCGACATCTAAGATCTATTATGAGTTGCTCATGGAATTACCTTCTGGAGATTTCATGTTCACTCCTCTTTGCCTAGAAAAGACTCCTATTGTGATTGGCAATCACCAGTTGCCAGCTAGATTATATGCTTTATAGTTGTTGGATTATGATATTATTCTGGGCATGGATTGGTTAGAAGAGTATGGAGCCGTGGTTGACTGTAGATCGAAGAAAGTCTATTTTCACCCACATGGGAAACCAGCATTCTACTTCCAAGGTATTCGATCTCGTTCCTCTCGCTTGATTATTTCTGCTATTTGAGCCTGTAGATTACTTAATGTAGGTTGCCAGGGATTCTTAGCTTCCGTGGTTGCTATTGAGGCACCACAGCAGGACATCAATGATATTCCTGTGGTTTGTGAATTTCCTAATGTATTTCCTGATGAGTTACCAGACTTACCTCCTCAGCGAGAAATAGAAATGGTGATTGAATTGATTCCAAGTACGGCACCATTAGCAAAGGCACCTTACTGTATGGCTCCAGCTGAATTGAAAGAATTGATAGCACAGTTATTAGATTTGTTGGAAAAAGGCTATATCCGTCCAAGCTTTTCTCCATGGGGTGCTCCAGTGTTGTTTGTAAAAAAGAAAGATGGAAGCCTGAGGCTATGTATTGATTACAGGCAATTGAATCAGGTAACTATCAAGAACAAGTATCCTCTACCCATGATCGATGATTTGTTTGATCAACTTCAGTCAGCTACTGTCTTTCCACGGATTGATCTTCGATCTGGCTATTTCCAATTGAGGATTCGGGAATCTGATGTGGAAAAGACTACTTTTAGCACGCGGTATGGTCATTATGAGTTTTTGGTTATGCCGTTTGGGCTAACGAATGCTCCAGCAGCTTTTATGGACCTGATGCAGTGTGTGTTTTGTCCGTATCTGGACCGATTTGTAGTGATCTTTGTCGATGATATTCTAGTCTATTCTACTTCTGAAGAAGAACATGTGTAGCATCTCAGGATTGTATTGCAGACTCTGCGAGATCACGAACTTTATGCAAAGTTCAGCAAATGTGAGTTTTGGCTTCGGGAAGTGCATTTTCTCAGCCATGTGATTTCTGGTGATGGAGTTGCAGTTGATCTGACAAAGATTGAAGCTGTTCTTTAATGGCAGAGACCAAGATATGTGACAGAGATCAGAAGTTTTCTGGGTCTTACTGGTTATTATCGAAGATTCATTCAAGATTTTGCATGGATTGCCGCGCCAATGACTCATCTGACTCATAAGGATGTGCCTTTTATCTGATCAGATCAGTGTGAGCATAGCTTTAATGAATTGAAAAGGCTACTCACTACTTCTCCAGTGCTGGTTTTACCTTCTGGCTCGGGTGGATTCGTGGTGTGCACGGATGCTTCTCGAGTAGGCCTGGGTGCATTGCTTATGCAACATGGTAAAGTTATAGCTTATGCATCCCGACAATTGAAACAACATGAAGAGAATTATCCAACTCATGATTTAGAACTTGCAGCGGTGGTCTTTGCATTAAAAATCTAGAGACACTACTTATATGGTGAGAAATTTGAGATCTTTACTGATCATCAAAGCTTGCAGTATGTGTTTTCCCAAAAAGATTTGAATCTTCGGCAGCGCAGATGGATAGAATATATGAAAGACTATGATTTCACTCTTTCCTATCAGCCATGTAAAATGAATGTGGTGGCTGATGCTCTGAGCAGGAAAGTGCAAATTAGTCATTTGCTGGTTCATGAATGGAAATTATGGGAACAGTTTCCTTGCGAGACATTCAGTGTGGAAATTCCTTCTAATCCGATGGTAGCTGTGTGTGCTAATCTTGTGATGACTCCAGCTATTTATCAGCAAATGAAGGAAGCTCAACAGGCAGATTTTGACTTGTCCCGCATTATAATGATGCATGATATTGAATTTGATGATGAGTTAGTGGTCAGCTTCAAAGGGAGGTTGTATGTTCCAGCTGATGGTGTGTTGAGAAATGCCATCTTGCATGAAGGTCATGGATCCCGTTATGCTATTCACCCCGGTACTACCAAGATGTATCAAAATCTAAAAAGGCAGTTCTGGTGGCCAGGAATGAAAAAGGATGTAGCTGAGTTTGTGTCTAAATGTTTGACATGCTAACAGGTAAAAGCCGAGCATCAAAAACCTGGAGGAATGCTTCAACCTTTAGAAATTTTGATGTGGAAATGAGATCATGTCATGAAAGATTTTGTTATGGGTTTACCCTGGACTTCACAAGGCTTCGATGGAATCTGGCTGTTAGTTGATCGCTTAAATAAGACAGCGAGATTATTGCCAATTAAAGTTGCTTGGAGTGTTCAAAAATTGGCCGAACTTTATGTCAAAAAGATTGTGCCATTACATGGAATTCCAATATCTATTGTGTCAGATTATGACCCACAGTTTACTTCTGGCTTCTAGCGCAGTTTTCAAAAAGTGTTGGGCATAGAGTTAGCTTTCAGTTCAGTGTATCGTCCTCAATCTGATGGTCAGTCAGAGAGGACTATCTAGACTTTAGAAGATATGCTGAGATCGTGTTACCTAGATTGGCAGGGTTCGTGGAGTCAGCATTTGCCATTAGTGGAATTTGCATATAATAATAGTTATCACTCCAGCATTGGCATGGCACCGTATGAGGCTTTATATGGGTGTCCTTGTCATACACCTCTGAACTGGTTTGAGGCTGGTGATAGATTGTTGACTTCACCTGATATGGTTCAACATTATGTCAATGTGGTTCGCTTGATCAAGCAGAAAATGTTGACAGCTCAGAGTCGACAGAAAAGCTATGCAGATCAGCGCATGCGACCATTGCAATTTGAGCCTGGAGATATGGTGTTTGTAAAAATATCTCCGATGAAAGGTGTTATGAGATTTGGGAAGCATGGAAAGCTCAGTCCCCGTTACATTGGTCCGTTTCCTATCTTGGAATGTGTGGGCCAAGTGGCTTATCGACTTCAGTTGCCAGCGGCGATGCAAGCAATCCACGATGTATTTCATATTTCCCAGCTGAGAAAGTATGTTCCTGATGCATCTCACGTGCTTGATGATTCAGTTTGGCCTGAAGTGACTGCAGATTTATCTACGCCAGAGTACCCAATCCGAATTGAAGATCATCGTGAGCAACGATTAAAAAATAAGGTAATCCCTCTAGTTAAAGTTGTATGGCAACGTCACTCTGGTAATGAAGCGACTTGGGAACGTGAGGATGAAATGCGTCAGCAATTTCCTTTCTTATTCGAATAAGGTATAATTCCTTTTGGTTCTCTCCTTGTTCTTCCTTTTAAATTTTGAGGATGAAATTTCTATTAGGAGGGAGGGACTGTAAGACCTGTTCTTTAACTGATCTTTACCGATATTAATATTTAATTTAATCCATGAATTTAGGCAATTTTAATGAATTTAATGGGCTTTTTCTAGCATTTTATCCCATTTAGTTAAAACTTTTAAGAAATTCATTGGGCATTTACATAATTATGCTTCTTTGGGGGTTTAAAATGTAATTAGAGGTTAAAAAAATAAATTATTATAACAATTTTTTTAACCCACCGTCGACCCTCTCTCTCCCCATTTCTCTCTTCTCTCTCTCACCCTCTCTCTCTCTCTCACGCGAAGCTCTCTCCCCCTCCTTGGTGGCTCGGTCCGATCGGGTCGCGGACGGAGGCGTGGGTAGCGTCATCGGGAAGCTCGTGATGCGTGGAGCGTGGTGACGTAAACATCGAGACGAACCGCGGTGCATCGAGACGGGTGGGAGGGAAAGAGCGGTGTGGCTACCTCGGCTTGCATGTGCCCGTAGCGGTGTTCCCGGCGCGATCGAGGTAGGGGGATGGATACCCGAGCTCGCAAGGATTGTTTTCCCCATCCTGCCCCTCGTCTTTATGTCTTCCATAGCCTGCCCATCGTCATTTATGTTTTTGAAGGATGAACATCGTTCCTTATGTTTTCAATCCATTTTGGCCATCGTCTTTATGTTTTCTGGGCTTGGAATGATTGCATGATGGTTGTGGGTTGCGGAATGGCAAGTTAAAATAGAATTTCCCATCGATTTGTATCGACCGGGAGGGTTTCCCATGGGTTTTACCCCGTTTTCAAAATCACGGTAATGGCACGGTCCTAACAGTGACCGTTTTGAAATGAACGGCCCTCGTCCCGACCGTTTAAATGCTTAGCACGGTCCTTAGTGCGACCGTTTAGAGTCTAGGACGGCTGACCCTCGACTGCTTAATCCCTTTAAATAGTAAGGCGGCATAATTAGTACGACTTAATATGGTCCGTTCAATTCCATGGCACGACCCAGACCGGTCCGTTCAGTCCATTGAACGGCTAGTCGCGGGACCATCCAAGTGACCGTTTAGTCCATTGAGCGGCCAATCGTTGGACCGTTCAGATCATTGAACGGTCCAGAATTGGACCGCGTGCATCCTGAAACCAGGAAAGGGGGTAGTGTTGAACGGCTTCAAGGTGACCGTTTAGCCCCATTGAGCGGCCAGTCGTACGACCTCGTACGACTGGGACGGCTGGTTCTTGACCGTTTAATTCTTGCAGACTTCAATTGTTAACATGTTAAATTAGTTATGCTTTTAATATTGCATATTCGCCATATTTAAGTTATTTTGGCATGTTTTTAGATCCCAATAGAATTAGTTCTCTTTCCTTGTGATGGAACCACTAGTCGTTGCCCGACGACCTCTAGTGTCGGCCCACCTAGGAGAGGTGGCAGGGTAGTCCCAGTTTATGGTTTTTAAGCTAGTTCCGTGGGCCCCTGCTTAACCGTGGCATCCTACTGGGGGAAAAAACTAGGTAGAGGCATGGCTCTAGGCACGAGCCGGTGTGTGCACATGTGGTCAGAGGCTTGGACTGACACTGACGAGTGTTACTCTGACAAGTTCTTATTTCTGGTACTGTTACGTGTCTCACTTGTCACGATCCAGACTTGTGTAGATACTTGAGATGCAGTTTAAGCCGTCAGTGGACACATCTGGTTTCTCTTTTTGCTGGTCCTTTCTCCTGTCATTTGGAAATGTTGAGTTTATTCTATTGGTAGATTTCGAGTACTCACGTTTAAATTCAATTGGCATTATAATTAGCTGTTGTTAAACTATTTAGATAGTTTTACAGCTTTACTGAATTGTTGTTTAATTCTGCCAATGCATGCTTTAATTGCTTTCCTTTGTTTAGTGGCGAGGTAGGGATCCACGTGACCCCTACTGAGTCTTGTTGGGAGACTCACCCTTACTTTTTCGGGTGAGCAGCCTCAGGCGTCTTGTGGAGCTTCTCGTGCTTTTGACGACCGTACTTAGTGCCAACAGTGGTCTGTCAGTAGGTAGTCATTAGTTTTTTTATCTTTCTTGTACATTTTGACCGGGGTATGCCCCGAGTAGTTGTATATTTTTGACTCCTGTTCGTTAGTTGGACTTGTATATATTGTGGATCTTGACTGTTGTATATATTTATCACTCTGATATTTAAATTACTTCCGTTTATAGTTCAAATTGTTGCTATAATTAACATTGCGCGCATGTAATTCCAATTAGTTCTGCATCCCCTCGACAAAACCCTCCAACCCTTACGGGGCCTCATCAGCCTCTTAGGTGGCTTCCCCGAGTTCTTGGTATCAGTTTACTGGTATCTGGATCTCCGGGTCGTTACAAGGTGCAAATGTGCAAACCTGATTCAGAGGGGGGGTGAATGAATCCCTCTTCAAAGCTTTGCCCAATTATTGCATTATTGAACAATGATGCGGAATTGAAAACGTACAAATGCCTTAAACAACTCAGATGCCCTTCTTCGAATAACGAATGAAAATCAAATAAACTAAAATTCTGATCAACTTTGTATAAGCTAAAGAGATGACCCAGTTCATCTAATCAACTTGACTCTCGCAAGACCGAAATCAAATGCACGGTGTGCAAACCAATCTCTAACTAGATATAAGATCAGACTATCATGAATGAGCCTAAGAATACATCTAGCGGAACAGAATAGACAATCAAACCACGATGGACAAGGGATTTTTAGATGGTTCAGTCTGCTGCCCGCAGACCTACGTCCATCCCCTACTCAAACCAGAGTGAGGCTTCCCGCTGATACACAACTTAAACTGCTGGGCATCACAGCTTACCTACAACCGCTGAGCAACATAGCTGGCTTCCACTGAGCAATCACAGCTTGCTGACCAGAGGAACCAATCCTCTACAACCGCTGAGCAACACAGCTTGCTCCGCTGACTCACAGCTTGAAGAAACAAGGGTTTAAAAGAAAAAACAAGAGATGGAAAATCACAGCACCGGAAAGCTGGAAATAATCTTAAAATAGATATGGCTCTCGCAGGAGCTGACTGGCTTGGATCTGATCCAAAGTCCAGTTGATCAGGTCTTCAATCAGCTTCACCTTCATTTCCACGAGCTCTCTCTCACTCTTTCTTCCTCTTCCTCTTTCTCTTGCATTCTCCCTCTTCAGCTCTGCTCTCCTTCTATTCTTTTCTCTGCTACGCTCTCTCTTACTCTTTCTTCCTCTTCCTCTTCCTCTTTCTCTTTCACACTGCTCTCATGCTACTCTTTTTGACTATCACTATTCATTATTCTTCTTCTCTGTAGGTGCCTATATATATATGAAGGCTTCTGAGAGATGGGCGCGTGGAAACCTCATTTCTCGCCCAATGAATTTGAAAAGAAGCGCTCCTTTAGAGTCCACGTGTCAGGCTGTGAGAGTTTGCTATCCATGTGCTATGATCAGATGAGAGCAAGGAGCCACGTGTTAGAATATCCAGGAAATGTATGCCTTGGATCACGTGCCAACATCCAGCCAATCTCAGGATCACGTGCCCAATCAATGGTTCCGTGCTTTAATGAATTAATTAAATCCCTGCAAATAATAAAGCACTTAGTCAATACTATATGGTCAAAGTCAAGTCAAAATGCTCAGACTATTGTATGCTTATACAGACATTCACCGACCAATATTGCACCGACCTTAATACATATACAGACCTTGTCACATGCTCAGAACCTAGATAGCTCAGACATGCGAGAAGACAAGGCTAGCCTCGAGGCAGAAAATGCACCGACCTCAAAACATGTTTAGACGTAGACATGCACGAGGCGATGACTTATTATGTCTAATGCAAAACATGCACCGAGACAAAAGATGCACGGACTCTAAGCCACATGAGACGCAAAGTAAGACACACCTCCTATATGCTTTAGAAAAATATGCACCGAGGCAGAAGATGCACTGACTCTAAGCCACATGAGACGCAAAGTAAGACTCACCTCCTATATGCTTTAGAAAAACATGCACTGAGGCAGAAGATGCACTGACTCTAAGCCATATGAGATGCAAAGTAAGACGCACCTCCTATATGCTTTAGAAAAACATGCACCGAGGCAGAAGGTGCACTGACCTCATAAGCCACTTGAGACGCAAAGTAAGACGCACCTCCTATATGCTTTAGAAAAATATGCACCGAGGCAGAATGTGCACTGACCTCATAAGCCACTTGAGACGTAAAGTAAGATGCACACATGCATTGACCTAGACCACATGAGACGCAAGATAAGACAAACACATGCACCGACTATATTACACTGACTTTGCTAAGATAAGACATTGCACCGACCGACGGACACATGCACTAACCTAGGCCACATGAGACACAAAATAAGATGGACACATGCACCGACTATATTGCACTGACCTTGCTAAGACAAGACATTGCACCGACCTTGTTTATGCTCCCTTAGCGAGTGCACATATGCACCGACCTTGTATATATGCCTAGACGGAACATAAGACACACTCAGACATAATATATGCTTAGTCGCAATATGAATATATGCTTAGACCTGGTATGTGCTAAGATGCATGTCACGCCCCGAGCGCGGGAGATACTCGGATGCGTGACGCGTCTATATAGATCGTGTCATTAGAGCGATAAGAATTTTAACATACATATTTTCAGAGTGCGCAAATGACTAATAAAACTAATAAATTTCAATAGTCCAAGTAATGATTATTTGATTAATCAAAGGAATTAAAGATAGTCCATGAAGATTTCTAAATTTAGAAAGCCAAACATTTGGCTATACGACTTAACACAAAGTTTATACCACTAACTGACATAACTGGAAATACAAAGTAGACTCAAATAAATTCAAAGACTCGACTAGCTAATGATGGATGGATGGCATTCTAGCACTCTTCACTCGGCCTCAAACCCATTTTTGTCGCTATCCGATTCACCTGAAAAGCTTAGGAAGCAACTGGATGAGCGAATCGCTCAGTTGGAATTACATCTCAAATACGAGCAATCTTTACGTGATTTACAAGTTGCATGTACTATCAGTATGGCTATGCATGATGCACGTATAGAAAAAATCAGGTTTACAGGTAAATTTAGGCATGATAAACAGTAAGAGATCAAGAAATGTATAAAGTGAGTATATCTAGATTTCAAGTATTTGACAAGCAGTATTTCAAGAATTTATAGATGTAAATGCCACTTCGAGGCAAGCAGGGATTCGTGTAGGATTACGAATTCAAGTACAAGTATATCTCAGGTACGAGCAAGTAAAAATTCAATTCAAGCAAGTAAAGTTAAGCACGTATCAGTAGAATTGGCTATTATCAAGCAAGTATTCTGCCCTTTCTCGGGCCGCAAGTCAAGTATCACCCATTCCGGGCCACGCAAGTCAAGTCAAGTAAAGAGAGAGAGAAAGAGAGAGTAGGGGTGGAGTGTCTCAAGTCAAGCAAGTACTCCGGTGCAATGCTAAATACTGTGGTCAATAAACTCCCATGGGCACAAGTACCTTCGGGTGCCCCTCTCAAGACCAGACCGGGCCCTATATGCACAGTATTTCATGTATTACATTTGACATCCACTCTCATTTATAGCCAATATGGAATTTCAAGAATTTAGAAACGTAGTATTTAAGACGACATTAACTAGTCATTTAGTTATGGAGGATTCTAGAGGTGGCCCCTACAGGCTCAAGAGGTGGCTCCCGTCGTGTAGCACTTTACGCCGTACGGCCTCAAGAGGTGGCTCCCACAACGTAGCACTTTGCCCTGCATGGCACTTAGCTCCTACACTCCCAAATGGTAGTTTAAGAGATTCAAGGTTTGACCATGTAGGGTATACACAAGTAGATTTTTCATGGAACGGAATTTCAAGAACTCATCATACGCAGGAGTATGGATTAGGGTTGTGTTTGCACAATTCTCGAGACAGATCAAGATCAGAAGTTGTAATTACTGAGTTGGCACTTGAGGGTTTGCTAAACCTTCAAATTTTCAATTTTTAGAAATTTATATATGTATATATCAAATTGGCGCCCCCAGGATGTCTTCATTTAATTGAAGAAGTCCTGGAAGTCGTCAATTCAGTAATTGATGCCTGGGGGTTGCCCAGCCTTTGAAAATTGTGATTTTTCAAAAATTATATATATATATATTGAAATTGGCGCCCCTCATGAAGTCTTCAATTAATTGAAGACTTGAGGGCCATCTTCAATTCAGGAATTGAAGACTTGAGGGCCGTCTTCAATTAATAAATTGAAGACTCTGTGGGCAATCTTCATTTAACAAATTGAAGACTCTGTGGGCAGTCTTCATTTAATTGAAGACTTCCAGGGTGTCTTCAATTTAAGTACAGGTTCAACTCAAATTGACGACACACCAATCGAGTTGTTTTTCCAAGTGAGTTGTGCTTCGCATCAGAACTGTAAGTTCTGTGACACAAGTTACTGTTCATTTCTCCAAAGTTTCTCCGAATCAGAATTTGAAGACATGGTCATGTGGAGAAAAATCTCAGGGTCACAGAAGTATATTCTGTCAAAATTTTCAAGGTCCAGTTTATTAGTTATAGATTTTTGAATGCATTGATTTATCGATTTCTAAAAATTATAGAAAATTGAATTGACGACTTGGACCATGTCTTCAATTAATTGACGCCCTCGCGGGCAGTCTTCAATTTTGAAATTGGTACCCTGGTCAGGGGCGCCAATTATAGTGAGGTGTCCACTATTCATCAGTGTGAAAAAGCTCCGAATCAGAAAGTAATGGCACAAATATGTTGAGAAAAATGTCAGGATTCTAGAAACATATTCATGCAAAAATTTCATGCTTTAGTTCGATAGTTATGGATTTTTGAATGTGTTAAATTATCAATTACTAAAAATTTTAGAAATCGAATTGACGACACCGGGGGTGTCTTCATTTAAATGACGACTGCTTGCGCAGTCTTCAATTTTGTAATTGGCGCCCTTGTCAGGGGTGCCATTTACCACAGAGATGGGCACTTTAAAACATGAGTATTATGTCTAACAGAGGCTATATATTAAGGTTTAAAATATGGTTATTAAGACTATAAAACTAGTGTGATAAAATATGTTAAAAAACTCATGAAATCATGCTAATAACTAAGTTAAACTCATAAAGATCATGGTAACAGTATGTATAGAATCAAGTGTAACAAGCTATTAACATATGTATAACAGGGTATTATTCTTGATCATGGTAAAGCCAGGTAATATATATATATATATATATATATATATATATATATAGCATGGTTGACTAGTTATTCGAACTCTAAGCATGCATCATTTAACCTATTTAGCTACTAGTTAGGCAAGGATTTGAGAACACCTACCTTTTGACGTGTGATAAGAGGTTCAAGAGCTACAGCAGGATCGCAGCAGGACACAGACTCGAGAAGAAGATGCTCCTTCAGCACTGACGCGGCAGTAGCCTATGTCAGTGCTACGGAGGGGAATTGATATAGGGATGGTAAGACATTGGTTTAATGTCTTGTGGGTCTTGCTGAGTGGGCATTGTCTTTGCCAGCTAAAATGGGTTGCTCGTGTCTCAAGCTTCTAGAAACATAGGGTTAAATGACGCCTTTGTAAGGGGTCGTTCATTTAATATAGGTGACACTATTCACATAAATGACGCCTTGCATGAGGGCGTCATTTGTTTGTGTGACATTATTAATGAGACCCCATTCACGTATTACCATTCGGGATGTTCATATATATTTTAATATTCAAATGGGATGGGGTCCTTTGAAAATGGCGCCTTCATGCATGTCTTCAATTTGGAATTGAAGACTATGTGAAGGGTCTTCAATTTGGTAAGTGGAAAAGTTGGAAAGCATTTACGTACAATCCATGGCCCATGTGTTAAAGTTTATCTTGTACTTTTATAGAATAACCCTCCCATGATTTTATTTCTTTGTGCAAGACCTCCCATGTAAGATTCTTTACCCATGTGCATAAAGTTGGATTGCACATTTGTATGCTAGTCCCCCTATAGTTTAGTTCTTTAAACAAAACCTAGAATTCTATTAAGAATAGTAGATTACGTATGCATAAAGTGATGATTTGTAATTTTATATACTAGCCCCCCTTAAGGTTTGGCTCTTTACACAAAGCCCTCAGGATTCTTTATGTTATAAAGTAGGGTTGGCTTGTATTTTTATATAGTAGTCCTTGTGAGGTTGGATTCTTTATGTAAGGCCTTCATGTACGATTTCTTTTAGGAAGAAGTTTTAAATTTACTCAATGGTTTTTATCGGGGGTGCTACACCGCAAGTGTAGACACATGAAACACAATTATGATGCATATACACATGAAACACAATTATGATGCATATACAGCAAGTGTTCAATGGAATGTCTTGTTTCAATGTAGAGATGCAATCATTAAATCTTTCATGCAAACACATGATGACTTATAGTGTTTGCTATCATCAAAATCACAGGGGCACAACAATCTCCCCCTTTTTGATGATGGCAACACTATGAGTCACACTGAGTCATG
The DNA here is from genome assembly GCA_022559845.1 of Amorphophallus konjac. Taxonomy (NCBI): domain Eukaryota; kingdom Viridiplantae; phylum Streptophyta; class Magnoliopsida; order Alismatales; family Araceae; genus Amorphophallus; species Amorphophallus konjac. Next base: position 357,451,577 of record CM040121.1, read on the forward strand.
TAAATTATTCTCCCTCTTTGACTTCAGCAAAAAGAAAATAGTTTGAGAGAGAGATATAAGTATGCATGAAATGATTGATTTAGACTCTCCCCCTTTGACTTCATCATTAAGGCATAGAAGAGCTATACTCCCCCTAGATAAATGAAGGAAATCAGCAAACACAGGGGCAGATAGGCAACCAAGCACTAATTAAGAAAGGATTACAAGCAAACCTCCTCCAATAATCAATATGACACCACATACTCTCTCCTTTTGACAATCAGCTAAAATGGAAGGACACCATTGATATAGGTAAAATGGACTGAAACTGATAGACAGATCGAATAAAAGAAACCTTCTCCCCCAGAAAATGTGATGTATGGAAGTGGGAATTCAGGCAAATGATCTGCAAACTTCACAGGGACAATCAAGAGGGATTGATACCAAGATCAGTAGATTGATACCAAGATCATCAAAAACACAAGATCAGCCATAGATAATTTCAGGTCGTACTCAAGAAATATCAGGGTCACTGAGTACTATCAAATTGAATTCCATCAATAAGATATTGATTGAATTGCCAATGAATAGATGAGACATAAATAAGGTACCAAATTCATAAATCTTGATAAGCGAATTTCAGACTCTTCTAATATAAGAAATTATGAATGAGTCTAAACTTATCAGCATGATTTAAGAATGATGTATATAAATTTTATCAAGAAAATTCAATACTCATATCTGAAACACCTTTTAATAGAAATAAACCAAATGCACATATGACATTCTTGTTTAAACTCCTTCTATCTTACTCATTCAAAATCAATGACTCCTTTAGGAGTTACATAAGATAGTATTGAGATTAAACACATATGAATGTATCTGAACATGTCTTTAATCTTTTTCAGGATTTTTCTTTTGTTTAGCAACATTATTTTTCCTGAGCAAGTCTGGTTAAAATCAATACCTTTTTACGTGAGGCACAACCCATCTTAAGTGAAGTGACCCAGTTACTCAATGTGACAACCATATTGCCTCTTAATGAGAACATAGTTAGCAATTTGGAATGTCTTATTACATGATGAGACACCTTGATCAGACTAGTTACTCAACATAATTATGCCATTGCTCTACCAGATTTTTAATTATTTTTATAGCAGAGGTAACTATGGCATTTCATGACATGGGTTTACTCTATTTCTTTGATAGGGAACCCAGTTTCTCTGTGACCAAAGTCATTGCTCTGACTTTAGTTTTCTTTCAAATGTTTTCAGATTTTTCAGACAATGCTCAGTACGTTGACATATTTAAGAGCAATACTTACTACATGTATTTTATCCAAAGGAAGCCATGTTTTTAAAGTTTCATATTTCAGAAGATTTTGCATGGAATTACATGAGACAATTGGTAAAGATTTATTAAAATGATGATTCAGATATTTTCAAGTCTTTTACATCCAAACTTAATGAATACATTAGACTTAAATCAATTTGATTCATCAGACATTCTTAAACCAATATAATAGAAGATTCTTCTTTTCGAAATATGTCGGATTTATGATTAGGGTACTCAGATTGAAATATTTCCAATTTCAAATGGATCAACATTGATAGTGCAGCCAATCAATAGAAGCAACAAGAAATTTCATATAGAGAACAGTAGAGGACAATTACAAGCATGCATATGAAGTGAAAGAATTGGAACACATGCTTATGCATCAACCAAATTTTCTGGAGGTAGTGAGTTTACAAGGATGCAGCGAGAGATATACACTAGAGTAATTCAGATTAGAAACAATAGCTGAGTCTAGAGTACAGACAGATCAGCTTGACTGTAGTGACAAGAATGAGTTCAAGTAAAGCTCTCCTTCAGCAACTTAAGGAGTAGCAGATATAGATTTTAGCTTCAAGAAAATTGAGGGCAACACACACAAGAATAGAAGAGTGATTTGAGTGACTAGACAAGAAGGGTTCAGATTGAAAAAGACTAATGAGTCTAAAATGCTCCCCCTGTCTAGATGCAGTGAGTCACTTCTTTTTGAAAATTTCAAATTAACGATATGCAGTGCAATTCACTATATGTATGCATATGCAATGATTTTCCTAAAAGCATTACATGAATATGAACATGAGTGGCATGACCATCATGCAGGGGCAGCCAACCTCCCCCTGACAATATGCAATAGAATCCAGAATTCTAAATGCCACAAACGCATGACCATTTATGCATCTACTCCCCTTGACTAAATGCATTATATGCAATGAAGACTGAACACATGGTTTTATGATCTATGCTCATGAAGTAGACATGCAATTACAGCCTGAGATGGACTACAATAGACTTCATGTGCATTCCAGATTTTCAAAGAATTTCAGTTAGAGGATGCACAAGTGAATTTTGTTATGCAAGAAAAGATTCAAATTGAGCAGTGCAGATGACACACAAGAATGCAAGTATGTATGCTTAACAAGTTATGCAAACATCTAAATCAGAAATTTCAGATGGCACAATTTAGATTATTAGAAAACAGCATTAAATTCACTTTCAGCTTAAAGTATGCACAATTAATTTAGCAAATGCATTTGATAATCTATGATAGACAAGTTAAACTCAGATGTGAGCATGTATGCATGAAATGCAACTGATTGAAAGAAATTTTCTAAAGTTAGAGGATCGAACCTGTCAAGTGCAAAGATGGGGTTTTACCAAACTTGGGTGCCTTGGCTTATACAACCCCTTTATTCCTCTCCAAGGCACACTTACAAATTAGCAAACTACTTTGCTCCAACAGATACCCAAGAAGTCTTGGGTCCTGCAGAGTTAGTGGCACCTTTGACAGGCGTTTTCAACATTTTCTTAACTAGATAATCATCAAACTCCATCATAAAACAATCGGCCATAGAGTGTCCAAATTTTCCACAATATCTACATGAGACAACAAACTTTTTGATCTTTTTATGCGCATCAACATACGTATGAAATCTATGTGCATGAGCATGAAACTTTCTGTTGTTTACATGAACGTTTTGTCTCTTATTATCGGTTAGCCAACAATTTGCAGATTTATGACTTGGCTTACCACAATTGAAACATGTAGAATTTATTCCTGTAAGGCTCCTATAAAAAGCATGTCTTTTTACAAAAGATTTAGTAGATATGGAATTAAATGTGTTTCCCTGAACATGTCAGCAGTCCTTGACTGTATGGCCATGCTTTCCACATTTAAAGCACCTGATGTGCTTTCCTCTAGAGCCAGTATTATTCCTGTGTGACCCTAACCAGCATTCAATAGCCTTGTGACCCGACTTGTTACAATTGAAACATATGATGTGCTGGTTTGAAGCAGATTTGTTTCTATTAAGACCATAATGATTTACAGAGAATTTAGCATGCATCCTATCATCTTGTTTCATGACAAAGCATTCGTTCATGAAATGACCATACCTACCACAGTAATGGCATGAAGCATCAGATTTCCTAGTAGCATGGTTTCTATCAGATGAATTCTAGGCATTCATTATTCTAAAATTCTGATTCTCCTTTTTATGTGCATGTTTGTGTGTGTTCGTGTTGTTTACAGAATGCACACTTTTGATATTGGTTTGAGTAGGCTTCTTCTGTAGGTGGTCAACCCTTTTAATCCTTTTAGTTGGTTTCTGACTTTTCTGAGCATTTTTCTTCTGACTCCTTTGAGCAGTAAATTGAAACACAGGTGGGTTCGGTGAGCTGTGAGAACCAACACTGGAAATAAAGGATGTTTGCATTTTGTTTTCAAAGCTCTTTTTCTTTGTAGGGTTATAGCCCAACCCTTCTTTCTAAAAATTTATCTTAACTCCTAGCAACTTATCCAAGGTTTCTTGACCATTAACAAACTTTGACAAAGAGTTTTTCAAATCATGAATTTCATTTTCTAGAGATGTAATATATATCTCATAACTAGCAATCTCTTGTTCACTGCAATTAACGCATTCACTCAGCACCTTGTTTGCAGTTTTATATTTCTCAGCATCTTGTTCTAAATTGCTCAGTTTTTCAGATTCTTCAATGCAGACAGATTTTCCTTTTTCTAATGTGAGAAGCTTTTCGGATATAGCAGTGTTTAACAGTTTTAATTTTTCAATTTCAGCTTTCAATTCAATGTTTTCCTCCTCAAGCTTATCAGATTGAATTTCCTTATTAGCAGATCTTTCTTTCTCGATAACCAGAAGCCTCTCTGAAATAACAACATTTAGGACCATGAGTTTCTTATTTTATTCTTTCAGATCTTTGTTTTCTTTTACCAGCTTCTCGATTTCTTCATCATATTTTTCACTACTGGATATCAAGTCCAGTCTTTCAATCAATTTCTCCTCTCTTTGTTCAAATTCAAGTTTCTCATTCAACAACTCTTTGTTTTCTTCTTTAAGGGAGGCAACTGCCATTCATTTTCAAGGTAGAGATCTTCATTACGTTCCTTTAGGAGAGGGCATGTGTTGCATGCCGACTTTATAGAACAATTGTGTGAAGCTTCCTCCTTGAATTCTTTTATATAAGATACAAAGTTTTCATTATTCTTCTGAAGTTCAGCATTCTCAATTTTCAGTTTATCCACTTCAGAATTAACCTTATTCAATTCTTGTAATTTCATTAGATGTTCATCATTTTTAACATTCAGCTGATCTTCCAATTAAGAAATTTTGTTCAGACATTCTTGATTTTCATTTTTCAAGGACGAAATCTGTTCCTTACTATTATGAACATCCACCAAGCACATATCATAAGATTTTTTTAACTTTGGACAATTTTCACAAGAGAATTCAAATTTATTCTGTTCAATCTTTTTCTTCAACTTTTTATTCTCAGATTTCATTTTCCTAGACAACTCTAACAACTCTTCATACACCACAACCAATTTATCAAACGAAGGTTCTTCTGATCCAGAGCTTACCTTGGATGACGTTTCCTCCTGTTGATCAGAGTTGTGATCACCCCGGTTGGCCATCAAGTATTGATCCTCTTGCTCCCCATTTGTAGCAGTTATTCTATCCAAGATTTCCTTTCCAAAAGTGCACTTGAGAACAAAAGGAAATTTGTCAGTATTAACTGTAGCTTTCAAAATATTAAGAACTGTGACATTATCACTGTTCCTTACTCTGTCCTCTCTAGACCATTTGATCTCATCATGAGGTAATTGGTATGGGCCTTTTGAAACTAAATTCCATAGATTTGGGTCAATGGAATTCGTATAGACACATAGGCCGCCTAACCACTTACTGAAGTTAGAAACATCAAAAATTAGAGGGTGAGCCATTGAGACAGATAGCAAACAATTTCAATGCACAAGACAATCTATGTAACGCACCAAAAACAAGATAGCAGGATCCTCTGCAGATCGTTGGATCTGAACAGTCAGAGACCCGCTCTGATACCAATTGTTAGTCTTTAAAGACTAGGTGCAAAGGTGCAAACCTTATTCAGGGGGGGGGGGTGAATGAATCCCTCTTCAAAGCTTTGCCCAATTATTGCATTACTGAACAATGATGCGAGATTAAAAACGCACAAATGCCTTAAACAACTCAGATGCTCTTCTTCGAATAATGAATGAAGATCAAATAAACTGAACTTCTGATCTACTTTGTATAAGCTAAAGAGATGACCCAGTTCATCTAATCAACTTGACTCTCTCAAGACCAAAATCAAATGCACGGTGTGCAAACCAATCTCTCACTAGATATAAGATTAGACTATCATGAACGAGCCTAAGCATACATCTAGCAGAACAGAATAGACAATCAAACCACGATGGACAAGGGATTTTTAGATGATTCAGTATGCTGCCCGTAGACCTACGTCCATCCCCCACTCAAATCAGAGTGAGGCTTCCCACTGATACACAGCTTAAACAGCTGGGCATCACAGCTTGCCTACAACCGCTGAGCAACACAGCTTGCTTCTGCTGAGCAATCACAGCTTGCTGACCATAGGAACCAATCCTCTGCAACCGCTGAGCAACACAGCTTGCTCCGTTGACTCACAGCTTGAAGAAACTAGGGTTTAAAAGAAAAAACAAGAGATAGAAAATCACAGCACCAGAAAGCTGGAAACAATCTTAAAACATATAAGGCTCTCGCAGGAGCTGACTGGCTTGGATCTGATCCAAAGTCTAGTTGATTAGGTCTTCAATCAGCTTCACCTTCCTTTCCACGAGCTCTCTCTCACTCTTTCTTCCTCTTCCTCTTCCTCTTTCTTTCTCCCTCTTCAACTCTGCTCTCCTTCTGTTCTTTTCTCTGCTACGCTCTCTCTTACTCTTTCTTTCCCTTCCTCTTTCTCTTTCACACTGCTCTCATGCTACTCTTTTTGAGTATCACTATTCGTTATTCTTCTTCTCTACAGGTGCCTATATATATATGGAGGCTTCTGAGAGATGGGCGTGTGGAAACCTCGTTTCCCGCCCAATGAATTTGAAAAGCTGCGCTCCTTTAGAGTCCATGTGTCAGGTTGTGAGAGTTTGCTGTCCACGTGCTACGATCAGATGAGAGAAAGGAGCCACATGTCAGAATCTCCAGGAAATGTATGCCTTGGATCACGTGCCAACTTCCAGCCAATCTCAGGATCACGTGCTCAATCAATGGTTCCGTGCTTTAATGAATTAATTAAATCCCTGCAAATAATAAAGCACTTAGTCAATACTATATGGTCAAAGTCAAGTCAAAATGCTCAAACTATTGTATGCTTATACAGACATTCACCGACCAATATTGCACCGACCTTAAAACATATACAGACCTTGTCACATGCTCAGACCCTAGATAGCTCAGACATGCGAGCAGACAAGGCTAGCCTCGAGGCAGAAAATGCACCGACCTCAAAACATGCTTAGACGTAGACATGCACGAGGCGATGACTTATTATGTCTAATGCAAAACATGCACCGAGACAAAAGATGCACGGACTCTAAGCCACATGAGACGCAAAGTAAGACACACCTCCTATATGCTTTAGAAAAATATGCACCGAGGCAGAAGATGCACTGACTCTAAGCCACATGAGACGCAAAGTAAGACGCACCTCCTATATGCTTTAGAAAAACATGCACTGAGGCAGAAGATGCACTGACTCTAAGCCACATGAGATGCAAAGTAAGACGCACCTCCTATATGCTTTAGAAAAACATGCACCGAGGCAGAAGGTGCACTGACCTCATAAGCCACTTGAGACGCAAAGTAAGATGCACCTCCTATATGCTTTAGAAAAATATGCACCGAGGCAGAATGTGCACTGACCTCATAAGCCACTTGAGACGCAAAGTAAGACGCACACATGCACTGACCTAGGCCACATGAGACACAAGATAAGACGGACACATGCACCGACTATATTGCATTGACTTTGCTAAGACATGACATTGCACCGATCGACGCACGCATGCACTGACCAAGGCCACATGAGATGCAAGATAAGACGGACACATGCACCGACTATATTGCACTGACCTTCCTAAGACAAGACATTGCACCGACCTTGTTTGTGCTCCCTTAGCGAGTGTACATATGCACCGACCTTGTATATATGCCTAGACGGAACATGAGACGCACTCAGACATAATATATGCTTAGACGCAATATGAATATATGCTTAGACCTGGTATGTGCTAAGACGCAAGTGTAGACACATGAAACACAATTATGATGCATATACACATGAAACACAATTATGATGCATATACATCAAGTGTTCAATGGAATGTCTTGTTTCAATGTAGAGATGCAATCATTAAATCTTTCATGCAAACACATGATGACTTATAGTGTTTGCTATCGTCAAAATCACAGGAGCACAACACATCTTCCATGACATATTTGCCACTAGGCTTTAGACTCGCAAGAAAAAGAACCTGATCACTAACTTTTTTGAAAATCATCAAGGGTCAGGTCAAGGCCTACAGACCTGAGTGATACAGTCATCAATAAGACAAATGTAAATATAAATATTTGCATACAAAGTATGCTTCAAAATCCATACAATGCATAGCTTGCTAGCAATCAATGAATCAAAAACTTTGATTCAGACATGTGGTTTGATCCAGTTTGACAGCAGTTGTTGCCAAAAGAATGTGGTTTTCATGGAAGGTTTGATAATGGATCAAGGCATAGGCTACATAATTTCCCATTATATGGTGAAAAACATGTAATGTCACAAAAGCATACAAGCAATAAAAAAAGAATTGCAATGATAAAACTGATAATAAAAAAGAGAGTCATCGAAACCAATTATCTTGTTGTCACAATTACTCTAAACAAAAAAACTTTCGCCAATGTCATTAAAATGCAAAAGCACAATCATCCAAATTAAAATTACCACTCCCTTTTGAGTGATCTATGTATACCAGATAAAATTTGATGGACATCAGAACGAAAAAAAAATACGCATATGAAACAAAGTTTCTGCTCCATAAGTGGTAAATTGGTAATGTAATCCTTTTTCCCCCTTGAACAATACTTGGATAACTAATAAGAAAAGCAAGATAAAAGTAAATATCACTTCAATTTTCACTATCATGGATACCAAAATTGATGAAATACCGCTGACAAGATTTTAATGTAATATATCAATACTATCAGATAACTAACCATATACAAAAACATGTGGAATGTTCAAGTATTTACACTAATACGAGATCAAAAGATAAACTTTGAAGCAAGCGAAATTACCAGGAATTGGATGAACAACATTATGCATGGGTGCCATTGGTACCTTTGGCGGTACGGGATACTTCATTAGATGGTACTGATGCTCAAGCAAATTATTAAACAATAATATCTATTTCTTTAGCTTCAATCTTATGTAATAAGCCCTAAAAAACTCAGCATTTTCCTCTTCGAGCTTCTGCCACACTAAGTTAATAGAAAAAAGAGAATAAAGGTCAGCAAGAGCACCAAGGAAAGAAATTGCATATTTGCTTTCATTTTTCCTCTCAAAATATTCATAAAATTAGTCACTAAAGTCTGGCAATCTGGCATTCATCTAATTTGACATTATCCAAAAAGATGTTTGAAGATAATATAACATATGATGCCAGAATGCATAGCTAATATGTTAGCAATTGATGGTCCATAATAATTAAAAGAGATTTTTGCATATAAACCAATGTTAGAAGGAAAATGCAGATTTATCACTCCTGCATGTGTGTGTGTGTGTGTATATATATATATATATATATATATATATATATATATATATATATATATATATATATAGGAAGAGGGTTCCATTGCCACTGGTGGCAAAAAAAAGAACGGTGCCACCTACTTCAAAAGCACATGATTCAAACATTGATTTTCAATCTACACGGTTGAATCTTCTCCACTATTATGCCGTGAATTTGTGAGCGTCTCTTTGGGAAACTATTCACGAGCTCTCGGTAGACTTAAAATCGACAGCAGAGTGTTTCAACCCCCTATATATATGTGGATATATATATGTCCATCACAAACATGCCAACAATGTACAAAAAGGCCACACAGTGGTCTTCCTGCATAAGTTTCAAGTAATCCTTTTTGCACATAGAAAATGGAGCAAAAAGATGAAAGATCATTCTGTTGTGCCCCTTGTGCCTTGATGATGTTGTGATGTTTTGATGATAGCAGATGTTTTGATGATAGCAACATTAGGAGTCACCACATAAGAATGCATGATTAATCTATGATTGAGTGCTTGATCTGTATGCCTTGATGATGATTTAACTGATGAGCATTCAGTTGCTGCATTGGGTCTAAACATGTCTACGCATCAGCTAAATCAGTGCACTTATGTTTTGTCTAAGGCTAGTGCATTTTTGTCAAGTCCGGCTGCTCAATAAGCTCGGTGCAAGTCACCATTCATAGGGACCTAGGACGGTGCATTCCATTCTAGTATAGACAGCATGCATTCAAGGTCGGTGCATATGTGAGCATTTTACACACGAGTCTGTGCATACAGTTATGTGCATAGTGGTCTGTGCGTCTTGTTCCTGCACGATGCCTTGCAATTGATAGTCGGTGCAATGTCTTGTTTTAGCACAGTCGGTGCATTCTTTGATCCTTGTATTGAAATGAGTCGGTGCAACACTTGCACACTGCATATACCCTGTCAATGAAGCCTCAGGATTTGCGTTGAAAGCATGTCCATGCATATGCTTTCGCAGGAATGATTGAGTCTGTGCATGTGTGTGTAAACATCACATTAAGTCCATGCACATGGTGGCAAAGTTAGTGCATGATCTCTTGCATGAACAAGTCGGTGCAAGTTTACTTTGTACTAACAAGGTCCGTGCAACTCTAGTTGCTACGTGCATATCATACCCTATGACCGTGTACATCTTTCGTGATTGAATGAAGTCTGTGCATATTTTATACATAACTGAAATACACTTATGCAACATGTCAATAGCTCGTGTTCTTCAAGAAGGGCACGTGATCCAATGATGATCCTTACTCAAAGATGCTGCCACATGGACCCAGAAGCTTCCAGATTCTGACAAGTGGGGAGTGTCTCCTGAAGCTTCCAGGCCGGAGCGTTCCCTCCACACTCCTAGGGCAAGAGCTCATCAACTTGACCTGATGGAGTATATATAGTCTGCTTCCTGCAATCAGAAGGATATCTCTCGAAAGCAGTCGAAGAAAAAGAGAAAGAGAGAGATCAAGAGCAGAGAAGAAGAAGAAAGGGGAGAAAATCAGAGAGAGAGAGAGAGCAGAAGAAGAGCAGAAGAGAGAAGTGTTTAAAAAAGAAAGAGTGAGGAGACAGTGAGAAGAAAAGAAAAGAGAGGCAGAGAGACATAGACCATGATGAGGGCATCTCACGACACTCCCTCTAGCTCGGGTTGACTACACACTCTTGATGTGGACTGACTGTGATCCACACTTGTTATCTTCATTTTTTTTAGTTTCATTTATGTATTTTCCTTTATTGAGTCCTATCATTGTATTTCCCTTTATTGAGTCATGTGGTTCTAGTCCATTTCCTTTGGTATGCTTAATTGGGCCTTATTACCGTAGTCTTGACCCATTGGATTGAGTCTAGGATATGCTCGGTCTTTTTTCCTTATTGTCAGGGGCATTTTGGTCATGTAGAGAATGGTTGCCTATATATAGGCCCATCTCTCCTCATGTACTCAACTTTTGATGAATATTGAAAAGCATTTGCCATCTCCCTCTCAATATCTCCCTCTCTCTCTCTCTCTCTTACTATCACTCTCTCTAAGTGGGTTGTACCCCCTCTCTCTCTCCTCCCCACCCCAATTTTGAAATTCATTCTCTCTCCTCCCCATTCACCCCTCATTAAGGCCCCTTCCCCTTCCCCATCCCCATGCACTCATTCAATTCCCCCTCCAACCCCTAGGTGGAAACCCCTTCTCCTAGGCACCTTTCCACTTTCCAAAGCACCCCACCACCTTCCCAAGGCTGAATTAACCCCTCCCAAAGCCCAAATTCAAATTTCCCTCTCCCTAGGGCTGTGCCCTTCCATCTCCCCACCTCCTTAATTACCCTAGGTCGAAATTCCCTTCCTCCCTACAGCCAAATTCGCCCCCCACCTCCTCTCTCACTCATCCTCTCTCTAGTGCACATCCACCCCCCCATCTCCACCTCTAGCTGCTCCAGCCCCCCTCTCCATCTATCCCTGCCACTCCAGACCCTCCAGAAGCCCTAGCCACGTCCTTCCCATATCCACAAACCATCAGCCATCACCCCAAGCTGTGCTACTCTCCCTCCCACTCCCTTTGGTCTTGCAAGATTGGAGTTTCAGGTTGCAGGGGGCAGGCAGCAGAGTGGGGTCCTGAAGTTGCATCGTCTCCGGCTGCTCCCTGATACTCCTGGTGGTAAGGCCTACATCTATGGAAAGGTCGTCCAGAGAGCTTCCAAGGCGAGGTGGTTTGGTCGGCATCCGAGCTCCGAGCAGTCCACAGCAGCCATTCTCCCGCGACCTCGCAGAAGCTCTCAGGCAGGGAACCAGAGCTGCAGTCACAGTCCGACCACGGCTTCCTCCCTGAAGATCTGAGCGCCATTTTCGTAGGGCTGAAACTACTACCAGTTAGCTGTCATCTCCAAGAAGAAGGACTTCATTCGGCCTCCGGAGCTTCCAGTTACCATTTTCTTCGTCGGGGTGTGTCATCTGCCCCCTGTTGGTCCAGGTTTGACCTGTCTCTGCTTATCCGGCTACCTCGCTCTTCCCTGACCTCCGATTGGGGCCCTGTCAATTCCTGCTCGAAGCTACTCCGACCACGATCACGTCACCGGCAGGCTCGCCTCATTTGGAGTTCAGGAGCGTCCGTGGTGCCATCTGCAACTTGCTGTACCTGTTCTGCACCAGCCAGAGGAAGAAGTTGCTGACCTGTTCCAGTCGCCGGCCCGACCAGCTCTGAGTTCCAGAGCTCCTGCCAAAATTCAGACACCATCCCCGTCCTGTTGGGGAACTTTTGGCGCAGGTTTCATCAAGATCCACGCTCTGTGGAATTTTTGGCAACATCAACACCGCCCCATTATCCGGTGAATTTGTAGATTGGCAGAACCGGTGGGATTCGACAAGTCGGGTTCCTTAGCTTAATTCCCCACCCCGCTTGGCCGGCTGAAGGCCTCTCCCTACGTGGAGGTAGTTTTGAATGTAATAAGCCTAATCCCCACCCCAAGATCACCCCTCCTGCGCGAGGCGTAGTGTTGTACACCTTTGCATTTTCAGGTCAAGCTACATCGCCGCGGCGATCAGGTGTATACCCTCGCCTCCCGGCGCGCCCTCGTCTCCGAGCGGGATCAGTGTCTTCACACCGATCAGGTGAGCCACTGATACTAACCTTGATAGCCTTACACCTGCAAGTTTAGTATTGCTTTGATTGCTCGTCGGACGGTGAGAAGAGGGTCCGTTCTTGTATGTTCATTTGTTGGTGCCCACCGCGGGCCGTGAGAGAGTGCCACCCAAACCCCGCCTTGCGGGCCAGCCGCCCACTAAGTTGGGAATCCTAGACTCTTTGGGGTCAGCTTAAGCCAACTAAGTCCATTAGACTCATTGGGTCTCGCCTCGGACCCTTGCCATCATCCCCCGGCCCCGCCGGGTGATCGCGTGTGCCGTGTAAGTAAGACGCTATTGTGAGAATCATTGAGTGCTTGTATGCTTGTGGATCTAGGTCCTAGGTTGTTCATTACATATTTAGTCATCCTTGGGCTGTGCCACATCAAGTGGTATCAGAGCGGTCATAGGCTTGTCCTTACAAGTCTAGTCTTGGGTCACACTAAGTCTTTCATAGGTGCATCCGCACACCCATGCATAGCCCACCCAACTTTGCATGACCACTCGTAGTGGAACTCATTATCAAGTCAATTCATCATCTTCCAATAACACTATGAATCCCAATCCCCAAGGAAATCCCGCTCACAATGAGCATGAGCTTCCCGACCACATGAGATTTCTTGTGGAAGGCATGACCAATATTATGGGACGACTTGATGATATAACGGCCCGACTTGAACAAATTGAGGAAAATAGGCCTATCCCAAGGGCAGGAGATAGGAGAGAACCACCTCCACATGTGGAGCCAGCCATAGGAGAGCTCAATCTTGACCACCCTCCCGAACCAGAAAGGGACCCACCTCCTAGAAGGAATGAGAGACTCCCCCGGGACAACCCTGATGACCAACTAATGAGACTTGTGAAAGTCGATGCACCCACCTTTGATGGATCTCATCATCCTAGCATCTACTTAGATTGGGAGGCAGCCATGGACCAATATTTTGATTGGTACCCAATGACCGAGGATAGGAGAGTCCGGCTTGCAAAGATGCAACTTACCAAATTAGCCAAGACTCATTGGATGAATGTTGAGGCATTAAGGATAGTTAGGAGGGAAGCTCCCATCACCACATGGGGGGCCATGAAAGACCAACTCAAACTCAAATATGTCCCACCCTCCTACCATCAAAACCTCCTAGATGAGTGGCAAGTCTTGACCCAAGAGGGAAAGACCGTTATGGAATACATTGAGAAGTTTGACTACTACCTCCTCAAGTGTGGAGTCCAAGAGGACCCCGCCGTCACCCTCTCCCGCTTTAGGAATGGACTTCAATTCCATATAAAGAAGGAGTTATTCATGCGTCAAGTAGCCACTTTAGAGCAAGCCTACCAAGTAGCTCGGGATGCCGAGAAATTCTCTCGGTATACGCGAATGGTTCCCCCTCGGGGGATGGACCCCAAGACCATGGCACCTCGGGCCAACCCTCCACCTCCCCAAAGAGGTCTCCTTCCCACACCCATGGGAGCTCTTCCCACCCGGGCCACCCCTCCTAGTGGCACTTCACCACCCCGTCCCACAAGTGGGCCCCTAAACACAACTCCTAATAGGCCCAATCCAACACCCACTCCCCCTCACACTAAGTTGACCCCAAACCATCAAAGTGGGCAGCAATGCTTTAGGTGCTATGGGTATGGGCACTTTGCCAATCAATGCCCCTCCAAAGGAGCCTCTAACTTGCTCATAGAAGAGACCAACCCCCAACCCCAAGCCGAATTTGAAGGGGAAGTTGAGATATATGAACCCTCTCTTGAATGGGAGGAGGAGTATGAGAACCACTACATAGAGACCAACCAAGAACAAACCCCTCCACCCCCGACTCCCACCTCGGAGTGGTTAGATGCACCCTCACTCAAACCCAAGAGCATGATTGGAGGAGAAACACCATATTCCATACCTACATACGGATAGGGAGCCATGTTAGGAAGTTCATCTTGGACAATGGAAGTAGTGTGAATGTGGTGTCACCCGACACCGTCAAACTTTTGGGCCTTACCACCTCCCCACATCCCCACCCATATCGGGTAGCATGGATTGATACCACCTCCATACCCGTTAGTGCTCATTGCCTTGTCCCCATTACATTCCAATCTTATCAAAGCTAAGTGTGGTGTGACATCCTACCTATGGAAGTTGGGAGTATACTCCTAGGATGACCTTGGATCTACGATGTAGATGCCACCTTTCTAGGAAAGACAAACACTTGCATCTTCATTCATGAAGGGAAGAAAATCCAACTCAACCCTTCTCCACCTCGCCCCCTTCCCAAGAAGGCATCTCCCTCCCTTGAGGGATCCCCTACCCCTCCCACTATTCCAAACCCACCAAACCCCACCCCACCAAGCTCTAACCCTAGTATGGTCAACAAGCCTCCTAGGAGCCTACACCTCATCACTAGGAAAGAGCTTGAGGAAGAAGTCAACCAAGGGGAACATGTGTGTGCCATTGTTATTTGCCTTGGGGAATCCACCCCAACCGACCCACACCCAATAGAAATTCAACAACTCTTGGAGGACTTCCATGATGTGTTTCCCGAGGAGCTTCCGGATAAGCTACCACCCATGCGCGATGTGCAACATGCCATCGACCTTGTGCCCGGAGCTACCTTACCCAACCTCCCACACTACCGCCTCAACCCCACCGAGCATGCCGAGCTCAGGAGGCAAATTGAGGAACTCATCAAGAAGGGCTTCCTCCGAATTAGCAAAAGCCCTTGTGCCGTCCCGGCTCTTCTTACACCCAAAAAGGACGGAACTTGGTGCATGTGTGTGGATAGCCGAGCCATCAACAAGATAACGGTCAAATATATGTTCCCCATCCCTCTGCTTGATGATATGTTAGACATGCTAGCGGGAGCCACCATCTTCTCTAAAATTGACCTCAAGAGTGGCTACCATCAAGTCCGCATTAGGCCCGGGGACGAGTGGAAAACCGCCTTTAAGACTAAGGACGGTCTCTATGAATGGCTTGTTATGCCTTTTGGCCTTTCTAATGCGCCAAGCACCTTCATGCGCCTCATGACCGAGGTCCTCCGGCCATTCATTGGCATCTTTTTAGTTGTCTATTTTGACGACATCCTCATATATAGCCAATCCAAGGAAGCCCACCTCGATCACCTCAAACAAGTGTGCACCATTCTTAGGAAGGAGAGTCTCTTTGCTAACCCCGGGAAATGTCATTTCTTGACCAATCAACTAGCCTTCCTAGGATTTATTGTCTCATCCCAAGGGGTATCCATGGACCCCGAAAAGGTCCAAGCTATTCTTGAGTGGCCCGAACCCAAGACCCTTCATGAGGCCCGAAGCTTTCACGGGCTAGCTACCTTCTATAGGAGATTCATCCGTGGGTTTAGCACAATCACCACTCCTATCACGGATTGCCTCAAGAAAGGCACCTTTATGTGGACTAGGGCAGCCTCAAAAGCCTTCCTAGAGCTTAAGGAAAAGATGACCCAAGCCCCGGTCCTTTGCTTACCCGACTTCTCAAAAGTCTTCGAAGTCACTTGTGATGCATCCGGGGTAGGGATTGGGGGCATTCTTAGCCAAGAGGGTCACCCGGTAGCCTATTTTAGTGAGAAACTTTGTGAGGCTAGGACTAGGTACTCCACATATGACAAAGAGCTTTATGCCGTGGTTCAATCCCTTCGGCATTGGAGGCACTATCTCCTACCCAAGGAGTTTGTGATCTTCTCGGACCATGAGGCCTTGAAATATCTCAACACCCAATAAAAACTCAATGCCCGACATGCCCGATGGGTAGAATACATTCAAGCCTACACCTTTGTCCTCAAGTACAAGATGGGTAGTGAGAACCGCGCAGCCGATGCGCTAAGTAGGCGAGTAGCCTTACTCTCCACCATCCAAGTGGAAGTAAACGGGTTTGAGAGAATCAAAGGAGAATATCCAAATTGCCCCGACTTTGGGACTCACTACAACACCCTTTCCACTCAGCCCCACAAGGAAAATGAGGGGTTCATACTTCAAGAAGGGTATCTATTCAAGGGAGCTAGGCTTTGCATACCCCGGACTTCACTTCGGGACTTCTTAGTTTGGGAGTTACACAGTGGGGGCCTAGCTGGACACTTTGGGGTCCAAAAGACCATAGAGTTAGTTGAAAGACAATTCCATTGGCCTAGTCTCAAGAAAGATGTGGCCCACATTGTGGGACAATGTCGCATTTGTGCCTCAGCCAAACAAGTGAGACAGAATACTGGGCTTTACACACCCCTACCCATACCAGACCGACCATGGGAGGATTTGAGCATGGACTTCATCCTTGGCCTACCTAAGACCTTGCGCAAACATGATTCCATATTTGTAGTGGTTGATAGGTTCTCTAAAATGGCCCACTTTATCCCATGTTCCAAGACCTCCGATGCTTCTAGGGTTGCCCGATTATTCTTTGATGAGGTAGTCCGACTCCATGGATTACCTAAGACTATTGTGTCTGATCGGGATGTGAAGTTTACCAGTTATTTTTGGAATACTCTTTGGCACCTAATGGGAACTCTCCTCAAATTCTCCACTGCTTACCATCCTCAGATCGATGGCCAGACTGAGGTCGTCAACCGAAGCCTTGGGAACTTGCTCCGTTGCCTTGTAGGGGACCACCCTGGGAATTGGGATCTCCTCTTATCTCAAGCTGAGTTTGCCTACAATGATTCTGTTAATAGGTCCATAGGCAAGAGTCCATTTGAAGTTGTGCATGGTTATAGGCCTAGAAAACCGTCCGATCTTATTCCCCTTCCCCCACATGCTAGAGTGTCGGTCTCAGCTGAGTCCTTTGCACAGCATATCAAAGAGTTGCATGATGACATCCGCAAGCATATAGGAAAAAGCAATGAGGCTTACAAGAGGCGGGCAGATGCTCACCGGCGCCACTGCGAGTTCCAAGTGGGAGATTCAGTGATGGTGAGGACGGAGCGGCTCCTTCCGGGGCCTGCCTCCAAATTGAGGGCACGGGGGTCGGGACCCTTTCGAGTTCTGAAATGACTTGGCAGTAATGCTTATGAGCTAGACCTACCCGAGGGCTTTGGGGTGCACCCTACTTTCAATGTGGCGGATCTGGTACCCTACAAGGGCTCCGCGGTGGAACCCAGCGAGGATCTTGAGTCTTTACCCCACCTTGAGAGAGACACTCCCGGAGGGACTCCACTTTCTAGCTTGAGAGACCGACGAGAGCAGGTAGAGGCAATACTAGATGAGCAAAGTATCATTACTAGGCACAAGGTGTATCAGCGCTACCTGGTTAGGTGGAGGAACTGTCCCCCGATAGAGGATACGTGGGTGAGTCGGGAGGATCTGCTGCGCTTGGACCCTGACATGCTGGAGCGTTACGACAGCCAGGCGGACCCATACTCGACAGGGTCGAGTTCTCCCCACCCCGGGAGATTTGATGAGGGCATCTCACGACACTCCCTCTAGCTCGGGTTGACTACACACTCTTGATGTGGACTGACTGTGATCCACACTTGTTATCTTCATTTTTTTTAGTTTCATTTATGTATTTTCCTTTATTGAGTCCTATCATTGTATTTCCTTTATTGAGTCATGTGGTTCTAGTCCATTTCCTTTGGTATGCTTAATTGGGCCTTATTACCGTAGTCTTGGCCCATTGGATTGAGTCTAGGATATGCTCGGTCTTTTTTCCTTATTGTCAGGGGCATTTTGGTCATGTAGAGAATGGTTGCCTATATATAGGCCCATCTCTCCTCATGTACTCAACTTTTGATGAATATTGAAAAGCATTTGCCATCTCCCTCTCAATATCTCCCTCTCTCTCTCTCTCTTACTATCACTCTCTCTAAGTGGGTTGTACCCCCTCTCTCTCTCCTCCCCACCCCAATTTTGAAATTCATTCTCTCTCCTCCCCATTCACCCCTCATTAAGGCCCCTTCCCCTTCCCCATCCCCATGCACTCATTCAATTCCCCCTCCAACCCCTAGGTGGAAACCCCTTCTCCTAGGCACCTTTCCACTTTCCAAAGCACCCCACCACCTTCCCAAGGCTGAATTAACCCCTCCCAAAGCCCAAATTCGAATTTCCCTCTCCCTAGGGCTGTGCCCTTCCATCTCCCCACCTCCTTAATCACCCTAGGTCGAAATTCCCTTCCTCCCTACAGCCAAATTCGCCCCCCACCTCCTCTCTCACTCATCCTCTCTCTAGTGCACATCCACCCCCCCATCTCCACCTCTAGCTGCTCCAGCCCCCCTCTCCATCTATCCCTGCCACTCCAGACCCTCCAGAAGCCCTAGCCACGTCCTTCCCATATCCACAAACCATCAGCCATCACCCCAAGCTGTGCTACTCTCCCTCCCACTCCCTTTGGTCTTGCAAGATTGGAGTTTCAGGTTGCAGGGCACAGGCAGCAGAGTGGGGTCCTGAAGTTGCATCGTCTCCGGCTGCTCCCTGATACTCCTGGTGGCAAGACCTACATCTATGGAAAGGTCGTCCAGAGAGCTTCAAAGGCGAGGTGGTTTCGTCGGCATCCGAGCTCCGAGCAGTCCACAGCAGCCATTCTCCCGCGACCTCGCAGAAGCTCTCAGGCAGGGAACCAGAGCTGCAGTCACAGTCCGACCACGGCTTCCTCCCTGAAGATCTGAGCGCCATTTTCGGAGGGCTGAAACTACTACCAGTTAGCTGTCATCTCCAAGAAGAATGACTTCATTCGGCCTCCTGAGCTTCCAGTTACCATTTTCTTCGTCGGGGTGTGTCATCTGCCCCCTGTGGGTCCAGGTTTGACCTGTCCCTGCTTATCCGGCTACCTCGCTCTTCCCCGACCTCCGATTGGGGCCCCGTCAATTCCTGCTCGATGCTACTCCGACCACAATCACGTCACCGGCAGGCTTGCCTCATTTGGAGTTCAGGAGCGTCCGTGGTGCCATCTGCAACTCGCTGTACCTGTTCTGCACCAGCCAGAGGAAGAAGTTGCTGACCTATTCCAGTCGCCGGCCCGACCAGCCCTGAGTTCCAGAGCTCCTGCCAAAATTCAGAAACCATCCCCGTCTTGTTGGGGAACTTTTGGCATAAATTTCATTAAGATCCACGCTCTGTGAAATTTTTGGCAACATCAACACCCCCCCACTGTCCGGCAAATTTGCAGATTGGCAGAACCGGTGGGATTCGACAAGTCGGGTTCCTTAGCTTAATTCCCCACCCCGCTTGGCCGGCTGAAGGCCCCTCCATGCGTGGAGGTAGTTTTGAATGTAATAAGCCTAATCCCCACCCCAAGATCACCCCTCCTGCGCGAGGCGTAGTGTTGTACACCTTTGCATTTTCAGGTCAAGCTACATCACCGCGGCGATCGGGTGTATACCCTCGCCTCCCGGCGCGCCCTCGTCTCCGAGCGGGATCGGTGTCTTCACACCGATCAGGTGAGCCACTGATACTAACCTTGATAGCCTTACTTCTGCAAGTTTAGTATTGCTTTGATTGCTCGTCGGACGGTGAGAAGAGGGTCCGTTCTTGTATGTTCATTTGTTGGTGCCCACCGCGGGCCGTGAGAGAGTGCCACCCAAACCCCGCCTTGCGGGCCAGCCGCCCACTAAGTTGGGAATCCTAGACTCTTTGGGGTCAGCCTAAGCCAACTAAGTCCATTAGACTCATTGGGTCTCGCCTCGGACCCTTGCCATCATCCCCCGGCCCCGCCGGGTGATCGCGTGTGCCGTGTAAGTAAGATGCTATTGTGAGAATCATTGAGTGCTTGTATGCTTGTGGATCTAGGTCCTAGGTTGTTCATTACATATTTAGTCATCCTTGGGCTGTGCCACATCAGACCAGCAGAAGAAGAAGAAGAGAGAGAGAGAGAGTTCGTGGAGAAGAAGACAGAAGACTTCACTGAAGATCTGGTTCTACTGGACCGTGGATCAAATCCAGGCCAGTTAGCTCTTGTGAGAGCAACTTTGGTTTGTAGAGTTTTGCAGCTTTCCGGCTCTGTTACTTTCGTCGTTGTTTTTCTTTTATCTTTGCTTCAAGCTGTTTGTCAGCAGTAGCAGAGGTGGACTCCTCTGGAGGGGTTAAGCTGTAAGCCCCAGCGGTTGCAGAGGAGGATTCCTCTGGTCGGCGAAGCTGTAACGCCCAGCGGTCAAGCTGTGAGTCAGCGGATGGCGAAGCTGTATTGCCCAGCGGAAGCAAGCTGTGATGCTCAGCTGATGTTGGCAACCTGTGAGGTCCAGCTGTTAAGCTGTGTATCAGCGGAATCCACACTCTAGTTGGAGTGTGGGGTGGACGTAGGTCTGTGTACCGAACCACCTAAAAATCTATTGTCTCCGTGGTTTGATGTCTTATCCGATTGTCGATAGATGAATGGCTAGGAGCGTTTCAATTGAGTATTCTATCTGTATGCTTTAACGCACTCGCTGTTCTTACTTGACTCTGTATACGGATCAGACTTGACTAGGTGTCAGCAGTTTAGGAGCCCAACTGATTGATCAAGTGCTTCTTCGAATCTCTTACTTGGAAGATCTCAATTGATTTCTATTCGTTAACTCTGATTGCTTTAAGTGTCAATTGAGCGAAGCTTTAAAGAGGGATTCATTCTCCCCCCCTTCCGAATCCATCGCACCGATCCTATCAGTTGGTATCAGAGCATACCATTGGTACTAACAAGTGATATCAGAGCGGGTTTCTGTGTATTCAGATCTAACGATCTACAGAGGATCCTGCTACTTCCGCAGTGTATTTCAGAGTGGATATGGTTTTGTCACTTTCTGTGCTTCAGTCTTTATGAGTCAGTGTTTTGCTGTACTTCGGTTGACTCCGGTGCACTTCTCATTTCTTTCTATTGATTAATTCATCTCTCGATGGCTCATCCACCGATCTTCAGAGGTGATGGTTTTGAGCTATGGCTGAAAAAGTTGCATCGGTATGTAAAAATAACAGATCCTGATTTGTGGAAAGTAATGACTCACGGTTCACACAAATTATCAAAAGATAAATCCAAATGGACCGAGGAGGATAAATTGAAAGACTCCGTCATTTCTAGAGCATTAAACATGGTAAAAGCATCAATTGACGGAGCACTAATCCCATACGTCTCATCTTGCAGGTCTGCCAAAGAAATCTTGAACAAACTGAAGGATGGCAGCTGCAAAAATGATAATCGATGCATGATGGCTCAAGGAAGTGAACATAGCAGCAATCAAGATGAAGAACATGACTATGATCAGGTAAACATCTTTGAAGACTATGCCCTGGATGATTGGATTGCTGCATATAATGAATTGCTAGAGTCTCATGATCATCTAAGAAAACAATATAAGAAGATGAAAAAGAAAATTGACAAAAATGATTCTAATTCATCATGTGAAAAGTGCTTGAAGATCAATGAATTATATGATAAATGTCTATTTGAGACTCACGTGAATATGAAGCAAATGTGCTTGCTGAAAAATGAAAACCAAGAATGTGCCAATAAAATTTCTGAATTAGAAAGTCAGTTAAAGCTGAAAACTGATGAACATCTGATAAACCTGGAAGAGTTGGAAAGGATTAACTCTGATATGGAGAAATTAAAAGCTGAGAATGGAGAAATTCAGAGGAATAATAAAAATCTTAAAGCTAAAACAGAGAAAGTTAACAAGGAAGGTGTGCAGGATTCCTTTCTAAAATCGATTTGCAACAAGTGCTTGGCTCTAAATGAACGCAATGAAGATCTGTATGATGAAAATGAGGGGCAGAGAAAATTGATTGAATCTCTAAAAGAAGAAAATAAAGAATTGTTGTTTGAGAAAATTAAAGTTGAAGAAAGAGAAGATGAACTAATTGAAAGACTGGAGTCTATATCCAGTAGTAAAGAAATTGAGAAGCTGACCAATGAGAACAATGAACTGAAAGAATAGAACAAAAAACTAATGGTCCTAAATACTGTTATTTCAGAGAGGCTTCTGGCTATAGAGAGAGAAAGGTGTGCTAGTAAGGAAATTGAAGCTGGAAAACTCGAGGAGGAAAACCACGAATTGAAAGCTAAAATTGAGAAGTTAAAACAATTAAACATTGGTATGTCCGAACAACTTCTCACATTAGAGAAAGGAGAAACTGCTTACAATGAAGAGACTAACATATTGAGCAGTCTGGAACAAGAAATTGAGAAGTATAAAATTGCAAACAAAGTCCTAAGTGAATGCGTTAATTGCAGTGAACAGGAGATAGCCAATTATGAACTTCACATCGCCTCTTTGGAAACTAAAATTCATGATCTGGAAAACTCAGCATCCGAGTCTGCTAAAAATAAAGGAAAAATGAAAGATGTCATGAAAAGTGAGAATGATGATTCAAAAAGGGGGATAAATTGTAGATTTGATGTTAAGGAAATTATTAGAAACCAACTATACACAACTTTCGTGCAAAATTCTGATGTAGCTGGTACCACATGTCAATCCCCAAAATAAAATAAAAAATAGAAATCACCTTCATCATCTATATTTCAGTTCAAGGTCCAGAAAAATGAAAAATAAATGAAAAGTGAGAAAAAGAGGAAGAATTTAAAGAAAAATGCTCAGAAGAATAAGATTAAAATTTTCCCTACTCGTGCTAGGAATTCTGATGATTCTATGGACTATGATAGTGAATTGCATGCCACTTACCAATCCCCTACTCATTCGCATGCACACGAAAAGGATAGTTCATGCCATTATTGTGGCAAGGCAGGTCGCGTAATGGATGATTGCAGATTATTGATAGAAGATGAGCATGCAAGTGAAACATTGCATTCTAGAAATTCATTTGGTAGAAACCATGCTACTAGAAAGTCCAGTGAATATTGTCGTTACTGTGGTAGGCATGGTCATCTTATGGATGCATGTTTCATCATGAAATTCAATGATAGGATGTATGCTAGATATTCTGCAAATCATCATGGCTCTAAAAGAAATAGAATTGCTTTGAACCAGCATATCATTTGCTTCAACTGTAACAAACATGGTCACAAAGCCATTGAGTGCTGGTCTGGATCCACTTGGGGAAAAAAGGGTTCTAAAGGTAAGCACATCAAGTGCTTCGAATGTGGGAAGTGTGGCCATACAATCGAGGACTGTTGGCATGTTAAGGAAAATTTTGTCAATCCCTACTCTGTCCAATTTCTTGCAAAACGACTTGTGAACTTTTCATGTTTTAACTGTGGCAAGCCAGGTCACAAATCTGCTAAATGTTGGTTAGTTAAAAATAAGAAACTAAATGTCCATGTAAACAACAGATCATTTCATGCTTATGCACATAGGCCTCATGCTTATGTTAATGTGCATCACAATATTAGAAAATATGCTGCTTATTGTAAATAATGTGGTAAATTTGGACACTCCATAGCAAACTGTCACTTGATGGAAGTTGATGATAATGTTGCTAAGGAACTGTTTAGAACACCTGTTGGGGTTAGTACAGGACCCAAGACTGCTTGGGTTCTTGCTGGATCAAAGTGATCAAATTTTTGCAGGTGTGCCTTGAAAGCTGATGAATAAAGGGGTCAATAATCCAAGGCACTCAAGAATGAAAACCCCATGACTACGCTGTACATGTTAGTTCTGAAAACTTACCTTTAATTCTGTTATCTGAAAGTGTTTGCTTTAGATGTTTGCATATCATATTAATCTGTCTGTGCTTAATTGACATCTCTTGAAAATTTGACTGCTCTCGCATGATGCTCTCTGAATAAAGAATGTTCTGATGTTTGAATAATTATTGCACAGCTGAGTGTCATATGCATGCTTTGCATAGTTGATGTTTCAAGTCGATGCATGTATTGCACTGAGTATAGGTAGTTGCATGTCTTGCATATAGTCGGTGCATCTTATGTCTACATTGCATACAGGTCCATGCACTTTCGTGTTGTTCACATGCGAAGGTCATGCATTGTATGCTTCATGTTTGATTTAAATCGATGCATGCTTCTCTGTCACATGAATAGAAAGGTCGGTGCACATATGTCTTGTGTGAAACCAAACTCAGTGCAAGTTACAATTCATATTCTCTCATAATTAGTCAGTTCTGAACACTCTGTTTAAATTCCATCATCTGAAAATTGCTTATTTGAGATGGTTGAGCATCTTGTTGATTTGATTCGTGGTTAATTGAAACTTTCTGAAAATTTGAAATGAACTTGATGCATTTGGTAGTTTCTCTCTCTGATTGAACAACAAGAATTTTCTTTGAGCCTAAATTTTAAAATCATGAGTTGTGACTTCATTGCATATCTTGCATTTTGTCAGGGGGAGTTTGTCTGTTGTCGCTTGGTCATCATGGTCTCTTTATCAGATTTGTTGCATACTGCACATATGAAGAGTAGTGCATGTCATAAAATTTGAGAAATCCTAAAAATATATTCCATTGCATTTAGACAGGGGGAGCATGCATGCTTCATCACTTATTCACCTCTTGAACTCCTTCTGTCTAGCAATCTTATCCATTCCATTGCCAATGTGTGGTTCACTTAAATTATCTGATGTTTCTACTTGTTTAGCTGATCTGTCTGTACTCCAGACCCAGCTATTGAAATTGATTCTGCTCTACATACATTTGATGGTCTTCTCTCCTGCCGTTATTTGCTCTACCAGCTTGTACCCATCCAACACTCACATCCTTTCAAGCTAGTCTGATTAATCTGATTCTTGTTCCAGGAATGATAAGTTGTTAAGTTGCATTGATTGGACTGATCTGAGAACTTCAAGTTGTGTACCATGTTTTTAGTATGAAAGAAATTCCTATCATATAGGTTTAAGAATGACCACTATTTCAAATTGGTATGAGCTTAATGTATTCTCGGATTTGTATTCAAATGAATGAAAATATTTGAATGGAAAGTTTTAATAAATCTTAACCAATCATGTCATGAAATGTCTAGACTCACTCATCTGAAATCTGAAAATATAATCTCAAGACCACTGGTAGAGATACATAGAGTGGGTATTATTTTAAACATCAACTTGAAAAATGCTATGAAGGAAAAACTGAAGTCAGAGCAATGACTTTGGTCACCAAGAAACTGGGTCCTCCATCAAAGAAATGGACTAAAACCTAAGTCATGAAGTGCCATAGTTACCTCTGCAGTAAAGCAAAATTGTCAAACCTGACAGAGCAATGGCATGTTTGAGTTGAGTAACTGGGGATTCTGACCTCTGATCAAGGTGTCCCCTCATGTGAAAGACACTCCTATTGCTAACTCTGTTCTCACAATTGAGAGGCAATGACTGTTATCACACTGAGTAACTAGGTCACTTCACCTAAGACGTGTTATGCCTCATGTAAAAAGATATTGATCAACTCAAATTGCTCAGGATATATTATGTGCTAATCAAAAGCAAATATCTTGCAAAAACTGTCAACTCATGTTCTAGTAAGGGTGTTTAATTTCAACACTGCTCTATGTGACTCTCGAAGGAGTCATTAAGATTATTTGAGTAAATTGGAAGATGATTGATTTTGTATATTGCATGATTAGCTGGTTCAGTTTTATTAAAACTTGCTTCAGATATGAGTATTGATTTTAATTGACAAGTTTGGTATACATCATGGTTAAACCAGTTGGATCATGTAGGGTATTTCATAACCCCCTATGATAGGAGAATCTTTTCTTGAGGACTCATTATTGTGGTACCAACTCTACATCTTCTTATGATCAATTTCAATTCTGACAACTTGATCACCAGGAACACTGTATGACATATCTTGCTTTCTTGCTGTTTGAATGATCCTTGAAAAATCCTGTGCCCTGCTTGCTATCACATATCCCACCTTTGACTACAATTACTTCATTTACATCATCTGAATCATTCTCTATACTGTGGGAATCTTCCATCTTGTTTCTATATTCCTGACAAATGACTCGTGTAACCGGTTCTGGTTCTGTGGGCCTTCCACTTGCATTATTCTGTCCATACAAATGTAAGGTGCCACAACCAAAATTGCTTCAGATTTCGTGTGTTGGTGGATTCCAGATTGATTCATTGGATAACCAGAGTTCATCCCTGTCGACACATCATGTGCTTCATCTCTGGTTTTACTTATGTTCTCAGGAGGAGTTCTGGTTATTATATGTTATAAAAGGAAGAGCTGTCCTGCTTTCATGTTGATAGGGGGAGAATTGTATGCTTGTCAAAGGGGGTTCTGGTCTTCTATGTACTCATGCTAATGTTTCAGGAGAGAACTTTATTTCCATGAGCACTGCTTCATTCTAGTCTTTGCAAACTATCCTCTTTTTGATGAAGTCAAAGGGGGAGAATAGTTTGATGCTTGATGAGTCAGTGTGACTCATTGTGTTGCCATCATCAAAAAGGGGGAGATTGTTGTGCCCCTTGTGCCTTGATGATGGTGTGATGTTTTGATGATAGCAGATGTTTTGATGATAGCAACATTATGAGTCACCACATAAGAATGCATGATTAATCTATGATTGAGTGCTTGATCTGTATGCCTTGATGATGATTTAACTGATGAGCATTCAGTTGCTGCATTGGGTCTGAACATGTCTACGCATCAGCTAAATCAGTGCACTTATGTTTCGTCTAAGGCTAGTGCATTTTTGTCAAGTCCGACTGCTCAACAACCTCGGTGCAAGTCACTGCTCATAGGGACCTAGGTCGATGCATTCCATTCTAGTATAGACAACATGCATTCAATGTCACGCCCCGAGCCTTTATGACAGTGGAAGGCTCGCTCGAGGAACGCGAACAACCAGCATGGTAAGCCTCTTGCAAGCAAGAACGATCAGAGCACAAGGCAATCACACATAAGAATGCAATCGCACACATTTACTCAACTTCAACTTATTTCATTAATAATCAAATCTAATATTCAAATACAACCACTAATTTAACTTCCATCATATTAGACTCAAGAAATACGAAAAATTACATAGACTTGATCTAAACAATATAGACTTCCTAAGTCTTCACTCATTCTTCATTCACTCTCGGATCCGCTACTTGAATACTCTGAATCCGAACCCGACTCACTTCCATTCCCTGAAAAGATTGAAAATAGATAATGAGCACACTTACCCAGTAGGTATCTTCGCATCAACATGATTAGCATCATTAAAGTAATTAAAATTTTAGCTCTAAAGAAACAAGGTAAAATCATGCGAATGCGATAAATCCTGCGATCAAATCAAAGTAACAAGACGATCATGTAAGATAGGATGAATAAGTATGAACTAGCAAGAATGTAACAAGTATGATCAAGAATGTATCATGGCCTTTCATGAACAAGAATGCACTTTCACTTTTCACTTTCATAACCATAAAGGTTACGCACGAGAACGTCAATCATGTAGTAATTCACTAGATTTTCACGAGTGCTCATGGATTTCACTTATTTATAAAGAAAGTACTCCCAGCGTAATGCGAGGCCAGTAGCATCATATCCCATGGTTTATAATAGCATATTTCCGGTAATCAGCCGATGGGACTAGCATAGAGCCCTTGGACACAATCAGCGCCCGAACTACATCTTCACGTATAAATCAAGCTACTTCCATGACTGTAACACTAAAGTATGGCCAAGAATGTACAATTCAATAAGTCCATGATAGTAATAATTCAATGAATGAATGCTTCTATTAAGAATATGAGAGATCAAGAATGAATTAAGACAATGTTATGCTTATGAAAATAAATCAGTAATATAACGGTACATTTCTTTAACTTCCATTCATTATATTAAGTTTCTTGATCGATATGATAAGTCCTAGATCATTATCAAGCCATCTAGGAACTTTAGAATATCAACCCTTTGGTCAAACCTCGCGTTAATGTACTCAAGCACTGTGACGGTCTTGTACTGGGCCGTTATGTTCACGTGACGGTCGAGCCTTGATCCGTTAGAACGACTGAATATAGAAACAATAATTGGACTCAGTTAAATGTGACGGTTTTATATTGGGCCGTTACATGTCCTGACGGTCCAATATTGATCCGTTACATTGCTAGAACTAGAAAACATCGATAGTGCTTTCTAATCAATTGGGTTTTAATGGTACAACCAACTCGGCGTCCTAATGGGAATCCCAAGCTCGCAGAGAATTACGGAGGCCTTGAAATAAGATTTCCTAATCCATTGGAAGGAATATCCAATAGAGAGGTCATCATATCCAAGAATAATGTTCTTATAGTGTAAAGTGAACTAATGGACATATACCTGAATATATGCCATGTACTTAAGAAAATGACTCTATAGATAGAGAAAGAATGTGTAGCAACAACGTGAAACCAAGATAAACTCCGTCAATACATAATTGAAAATCATGATTTAGATACAAAACTATAGAATTTTGGCACATGAAATTAACATAACTTAAAATAACTTAAGACACCTTAATCATACAATTTTGATTATGAATCGATAACTAAACTTAAAGTCATGATAATAGGTCCAAACTTAGCTATCTAAGCTTATTTATAAGTAAACTTTAACTGGTTATCATTCTGCATCGGGCTGACAGAACACAGTGTCTGACGGTCTAGGATAGGCGCGTTACAGTCTTGTGACGGTTTATCGAGGGGCCATTACAGTAGTGTAACGCTCCTGTTATGGTGCGTCATAGACAACAAAGCAATTCAAATGCAACAGAGGGTGTGACGGCTTATCGTAAGGTCGTTAGATCATTGTGACGGTCTTATCTTGATGCGTCAGATCATCTGCTGGCAGTAAAATAAAGTAAAGGTTTATGAAAACATAACATGTTTGGAAATCAAAATACTATACTATTCCAGACATGATAAACGAAGTATAGGCCAACTATATGCATGGGTTTTAGTGAATAGACAAGATAATATCTTTTATTTTTCATTTAGGGCTAAGAGATGCATGAATGTATAGAACTATTAAAACATGAAATTTATGATCTATCATGCATGAAATCAATCGAAATAAGAGGGCTTTTATCCCTAACAAGATGTTTTTACCAATCATGAGATGACCTACCTCTTAAATGAGCTTTAATCTTCCAATTTGGGACTGCAAGACACGCCCTAGTTCTTCCCTTCCTGAGATTTTTCAGCAACTTCACGTCGCTCTATCTCTCCAATCTCTTGACCTAAGGACGTGAAATCTTGAGGATAAGAAGATGAAACTAAGGTGAACAAAAAGTTCTAAAGGACTGAACTATAATTACCTCGTTTAGATGTCCTAATCTCTTGATCTTCATTGGTCTTTTGCTCTGAATTCTGGGTTGCTATGACTGAATCAACGACTTTAGAAGCCCCTATCTTCTTTGTTACTTGATCTCCTAGCACGAAATTTGGAGAGCTATTAGTCTAAAGTATACTAAATAAAATCTTCTAAACAACTTACCCGAAATTATGACTCCTTACCTTGATTCTTCACGAGCCAAAAGTAAGGGTCACTCAGTTCAGAACTAGGTCCTATTTATAGGGTTTTGGCTAGGGTTTGAGGATTAGATCGATTCTAGAGTCCTTAATTTACCAGAACCTAATCCCTAAGAGTCCTTAGTAATGTTATAAGCTCTCCCAAGTTGATCTCCTGTAGATAGGATCCCAAAGTTCCAATCTTTTTGCTCGTTCTTCTATTCACGAAACTGACATGATGTAACACATCAAGACTGATGCGTTACATGGCTGTGGCGGTCGCACGATAGACCGCTACATCCAACGTGCATAGAGTTCAACATAAATCAAACTCTTTTGTTAATTATCCATATTATTATCCATAAAAATGGTATTTTATCCTTAAAATACGTAAATATGCTAAATAACCTTCTAGAATATGGGCCAAACGTAATGGGCTTGGTCCTTAAACCTTTTGGATTTTATTTAAATAGGCTAAGTTAATTATTTAACATAATTGGGCCTTATAATGACTTATTTAATCTAATATTCATTTATTAATCTATTTTGGGTCTTTAAAATTCAAAAAAAATAATTAAATATACCAAAAATAAATTATAAAATTATGGGGCCTTACATTCAAGGTCGGTGCATATGTGAGCATTTTACACACGAGTCTGTGCATATAGCTATGTGCATAGTGGTCTGTGCGTCTTGTTCCTGCACGATGCCTTGCAATTGATAGTCGGTGCAATATCTTGTTTTAGCACGGTCGGTGCATTCTTTGATCCTTGTATTGAAATGAGTCGGTGCAACACTTGCACACTGCATATACCTTGTCCTTGCATCCTCAGGCTTTGCGTTGAAAGCATGTCCATGCATCTGCTTTCGCAGGAATGATTGAGTCTGTGCATGTGTGTGTAAACATCACATTAAGTCCATGCACATGGTGGCAAAGTTTGTGCATGATCTCTTGCATGAACAAGTCGGTGCAAGTTTACTTTGTACTAACCAGGTCCATGCAACTCTAGTTGCTACGTGCATATCATACCCTATGACCGTGTACATCTTTCGTGATTGAATGAAGTATGTGCATATTTTATACATAACTGAAAGACACTTATGCAATAGGTCAATAGCTCGTGTTCTTCAAGAAGGGCACGTGATCCAATGACGATCCTTACTCAAAGATGCTGCCACGTGGACCCTGAAGCTTCCAGATTCTGACAAGTGGCGAGTGTCTCCTGAAGCTTCCAGGCCGGAGCATTCCCTCCACACTCCTAGGGCAAGAGCTCGTCAACTTGACCTGATGGAGTATATATAGTCTGCTTCCTGCAATCAGAAGGATATCTCTCGAAAGCAGTAGAAGAAAAAGAGAAAAAGAGAGATCAAGAGCAGAGAAGAAGAAGAAAGGGGAGAAAATTAGAGAGAGAGAGCAGAAGAAGAGCAGAAGAGAGAAGTGTTCGAAATAGAAAGAGTGAGGAGACAGTGAGAAGAAAAGAAAAGAGAGGCAGAGAGACATAGACCAGCAGAAGAAGAAGAAGAGAGAGAGAGAGAGAGTTCGTGGAGAAGAAGACAGAAGACTTCACTGAAGATCTGGTTCTACTGGACCGTGGATCAAATCTAGGCCAGTTAGCTCCTGCGAGAGCAACTTTGGTTTGTAGAGTTTTGCAGCTTTCCGGCGCTGTTACTTTCGTCGTTGTTTTTCTTTTATCTTTGCTTCAAGCTGTTTGTCAGCAGTAGCCGAGGTGGACTCCTCTGGACGGTTTAAGCTATAAGCCCCAGTGGTTGCAGAAGAGGATTCCTCTGGTCGGCGAAGCTGTAACGCCCAGCAGTCAAGCTGTGAGTCAGCGGATGGCTAAGCTGTATTACCCAGCGGAAGTAAGCTATGATGCTAAGTTGATGTTGGCAAGCTGTGAGGTCCAACTGTGAAGCTGTGTATCAGCAGAATCCACACTCTAGTTGGAGTGTGGGGTGGGCGTAGGTCTGTGGACCGAACCACCTAAAAATCTATTGTCTCCGTGGTTTGATGTCTTATCCGATTGTCGATAGATGAATGGCTAGGAGCGTTTCAATTGAGTATTCTATCTGGATGCTTTAATGCACTCGCTATTCTTACTTGACTCTGTATACGGATCAGACTTGACTAGGTGTCAATAGTTTAGGAGCCCAACTGATTGATCAAGTGCTTCTTCGAATCTCTTACTTGGAAGATCTCAATTGATTTCTATTCGTTAACTCTGATTACTTTAAGTGTTAATTGAGCGAAGTTTTAAAGAGGGATTCATTCTCCCCCCCTTCTAAATTCATCACACCGGTCCTATCAGTTGGTATCAGAGCATACCATTGGTACAAACACATTATGTGATATTTATGCACATTGTTGACATTTTAGAGGTTGTATGTGCAAATTTTAATCCAGGTATGATGACTCTGTAAGTTTCATCCTAATAATGGTTTATATGCAAAACCCCCTAATCTTTAAAGCATTTTTGTTTATTACAAGTTTTACTTTTTTTTGGAAGTGGTTTGTAGAACAAAATGCATTGAGAAAAGAATGGTGAACATGTATAATAGTATAGCCCCCCCACCAGACAAAAGCCCATTGGCCCCATATAGTTATGCAATCAAAACTTTTGCACCCAAAAAACATGATCCTTCAATTTTCATGACTCACATAGTACAGAAATTATAGATAGCAAATAGAGCTGCCTTACAAGTTCAATATCCTCACGAGAAACTTTCTTGTTATTGTCATTGCTTGAAACAGAAACTGAAGCTGAGTCGACCATGGGAGCATCGGTTCTTGAATTATTTTGTTTCTCATGTTGAGACTCATGAGATAATTGTGATGATGGTTGAACTTCAGTCTTGGGTTGTGGATCCTGTACAGTATTTCCTAGATCATTTAATTTAAGTGAAGTAAGGAAATATAAAGGAAGTTTTTCCAGTACAAAACATTTAAGGAACAAAAGATGAAAGATTGTCAAATCATTCTCAGACCTCAATAGAATCAACGAGAAGAAAACCCACAGAAAAGTTATTGAAAATACCCAATATCAATAGTCATGTCTGCACAACATGAGCTGACACAACAAAGTATTAAGAAAAGCATGAAAGATGCTCATGAAAATGTCATATCTAAGATTCTAATTCCATAAACTTTTCCTTGAAAGCTAGCAAGAGATCTTAATTTAGAAGCATTTGCCTTAAAATATGTTCACGACTATGTGATGATAAGAATCTGTGAGATATGGAGTTGAATAATATCTTGCTATTTAAAATTTGATGAAGTCTTACAAGCAGTGGTATGATTATCCCACAAACAAAATAAATTTTCTCCAGACCAAAGGACAACACAACATCAAATCAAGCACTAAATAAATTGTAATGTAAATTGAACACACTATTTAAGAGAAACACAGATATATCAACTGCCATATAGAATTTTGATTTCCCACAATGTAGTTTGTAAACATGAGAAAAGTGTCGATTATAAACATGAGAAAAGCTAAGTCTATAATAAGTATGATGGCCATGATGTCTCTTTCTTCCTTTTCAAAGTGTATCGTACCGTAAACGTATCAAAGTGTAAAATAAAGGGGGGAAAGTATACTCCCCCTTAAAAACAGTGTACAAAATGACCTCCCACATCCCCCAACCCCAAATGAGGTTTCTAAAAAACCAGAATAGGAGCAGGAACCGGGCACAGCCAGTTCTGGTACAGGATCAAAACTAGTCGGTTCTGGCTTAATTGAACCAGTTTGCATCAGTTCCAGTAAAGAAGGCTATGCCATTCTGGCCTAATTGAACTGGTTTGCCTGGTTTCCAGTAAAGAAGGCTATAAACTTTTTTCTAAAATGATAAATAATAGTTAAAAAAACAAATTAAAAAACATGACTGATGAATAAAAATGGATAACAAACTGGCCAATTCGTCATGAAACAAGCCAATTTTGGATAGCTTCAAGCTGGTTCTATCTGGTTCTACTATTTATTATACTTTTTTAACCTTTTAGATTGTCATTATTATTATATATATATTTTTGGCTTGTCTGAGTCAGAAACCGGGTAAACCGGACCAGGTAAGGTGACAAAAAGAATGTGTACCAACATATACACTAATAAACGAAGTATAAAAATATAGAGTGCACATATATTGCTATATCTGCATTAATAAATGCATCTATATACGTTGACAGAAAAGCACTTGCTATATCTGCATTTGCCTTGTTCCAGGTTCACAATGATTGCAAGTCTAGTGACACATAAGGTGCAAGTCTTGTAGAGACTACAAGTTGAATTACAAGTAGCTCTGGACTCTGTGCTTATCAATGGTCGAGAAGTTAAGTCGAATTACCAAGGCCCCATATTACAAACCATGCCGCAATAGAAAACCAACCATTTCAGGTAAAGAAAGAAACATAAGTGTTTGGAGAAAAGTGACCAATGCAATATATATATATATATATATGCACATTTGTGATTATAAAAAATAAAAAAATAATGTGACACTCTCAAAGAACGTAAAATAATGCAGAAACAGATCTCAAGCTAGAGTAGCCTTAAATATGGATGTGGTGTCTGAAACTGATAGCTGCAACATCATAAAGAAACTTTCAAGAATCCAGAATCTATGAATAAGAACAAATTAGAAACATGGATGTGGTGCCTGAAACATGGGGAGCAGCGTCGACCTCATAAGGTGCAGCGAAGGCTTTAGGAGTGGGGCACGGGCCAACCCCAATAGGAGCAGCCAAAGCAACATCACCCTACACACCACCAGAAGAAGAGCATGGGTCGACCCCTAGGGGGGCAGCGGAGGGCACATGAACCTGCACAATGGGAGGGGGTGGGGGATCTGGACAAGAAACACCAAAGATAGCTGAGACCGCCAACACACCAGCGCAGGCGGTAGCACCGGTTGGCGGGAGCTGTTGTGAGGCAAGAGGCGGGTGGCCAAGGGAACCAGAATCCTTTCCACCAGGATGAGCAGACTAGCAGAGGAAGCAGGGCTAACCGAACAGGCACCCCCAGCGGTAGGGACGGTGGGTGCAGCAGCAGACGCTAGGGCACCATCCTACGGAGGGGAAAGAGGGCGAAGAGGGGAAGGGGGAGGCAGGAGCCCCCCCTCGCACCTGCCATGGCCGACGACCTACCGTACGCGGGCGGGAACGGGACAGTGTGAGCGTGGGAACGGGGGGAAACGGGATGGTCCTTTGGTCGAATGGGGCATGATCTTCCTTGTGCACAGAAGGCGGTGTAGGGCAGCGGCTGCGGGGTTGCAGCAGGCGGAGCAAGGTGAAGGCGATGACGACCTCACCTTGATGCGACACGAGGGATAGGCGTGGCAGAGGGAGGTACGGGCAAGGTGGTGGGGCGGCGCTGAGTAGTGATGGGGGGGGTGGGGATCTGGCCATGGCCGGTGGCTGGGCTTGAAGGAGGTTAGCCGTTGGATAGGGGGGAGAGTTACTCCGGCGGGTTGAGGGAGGGGGAGCAATGGGAGGGGAAGAGAAGGAGGAAGAGAATCCTAAATTTTGATGGAAATCGGGTGCCAAAATGGGGGGAAAATGAAAAACATCGGGGGCTAAATTTCCCGCCTCCAGGGAGTCTCCAATTCTCATAGTTTTTTTGTTTCGACAAGTTAAATTTTCCTACGTTTTATTAAAAATATAATAATATATAAGATCTATTCTCACATTTATTTACAAACCGCATGAATAGATAAACTTTTACGACGTTTCTTGTACAACTGTCGTGATAAGGTGCCCATATAGCTACGCTATAAAAAAACGTAGGAAATTTACCAACGTTAATTTAAAAGCGTCGCAATATGTCACTTATACCTACGTGTTTAGAAAGCGTAGGTAAAATTCGTGGCTATAGGCCAGTTTTCTTGTAGTGCCCCCTGATCCCGTGATTAGCCTGTTAAACTTGTTACCTATTAAACCTCGCTGATTAGCCTGTTAAACCTGCTAAACCTGTTACTTGTTAACATGTAAATTTCATACCTTGTTAGGCCTGTAAAAATCCTACAGCCTGTTAACCAGTGATTAGTATGTTACACCTATTGCCTATTAAACCCGTGATTAGCATGTTAAATCTGTTAAACCTGTTATCTGTTAAACCATGCTAATTAGCTTGTTAAACCTGTTAAACATGTTATCTGTTCAACTTGTTATCTATTAAACCTTGCTTATTAGCATGTTAAACTTGTTAAACCTGCTACCTGTTAAACCTGATCTTGTTAAAACCTGACACCTGTTAACCTGGTAATTACTTACCTTGTTAAGCCTACTAGCTATGAAACTTGTTAATTATAGAGCCTGGTGATTACATATCCTATCAAACCTTGTTAATTACATAGCTGTCATTAAGCTATGTTAATCCTATAGCATATCAAATCACATAGCATGTTAAACCTGTTTACAGTACGTGTAAACTTGTTATCTTGTTAGATTGTTAACCTTCTGAAATAGAGACTCCCCGGATAGACTCTATTTACTGAAATAGAGACCCTCCGGGAAGACTCTATTTCAGCATTGAAATAGAGACTCTCCGCGAAGACTCCATTTACTGAAATAGAGACCCTCCGGACAGACTCTATTTCAGTATTGAAATAGAGACTCTCCGTGAAGACTCTATTCACTGAAATAGAGACTCTTCACAAGGGCGCCATTTTATTGCCTCCTGTAAAATGGAGAAATTTTTTTTTTTAAAAAAGAGACAGGAAATAGCGCCCCTGGACCATGGCGCCATTTCCCTGAGCCATCCGTGCGACCATGTGAACCCCTGAACCATGTACTAAAGCCCAGTAAACTCACTACTGAAAACTAGGAAATTTTCATTACTGAAACCATGTAAACTCAAGTTATAAAACTGAAAAATTTTATTTGGACTTCAAAGATTTTAAACCCCTCAGATAAGGGAGCCAAGATCCACCAGACTCGCCTATGTGTCATGCATTTTAAGTAGCTTGGTCATAAATCATCATTTACATGTGATATCGTTCTTGAACTCTATTCCTGAACATCTACTATAGCACCCCCGATAAAAATCATTGAGTAAATTTAAAACTTCTTCCTAGAAGAAATCATACTTGAAGGCCTTACATAAAGAACCCAACCTCATGAGGACTATAATATAAATATACAAGTCAACCTTACTTTATGCCATAAAAGAATCATGAGGGCTTTATGTAAAGAACCAAACCTTAGGGGGCTAGTATATAAAATTACAACCCATCACTTTATGCATACGTATGCATACGTAATCTACTCTTCTTAAAAGAATTCTAGGTTTTGTTTAAAGAATTAAACCATAAGGGGACTAGCATACAAATATACAATCCAACTTTATGCACATGAGTAGTAAGAATCTTACATGGAAGGTCTTGTACAAAGAAACAAACCATGAGAGGGTTATTATATAAATGTACAAGACAACTTTAAACACATGGGCCATGGGTTGTACGTAAGTGGTTTCCACCTGTTCCAACTTCCAAATTGAAGACCCCTTACCAAGGTGCCAATTTCAATATTGAAGACCATGTATGGAGGCGCCATTTTCAATAGGACCCCATCCCATTATAATATTAAAATATATATGTACATCTTGAATGCTAACACGTGAATGTGGTAGGATTGTCTAAAAATTTACGCCCTCTTGCAAGGGCGTCATTTTCATGAATAATGCCACCTAGACTAATGACGCCCTCATGCAAGGCGTCATTTACGTGAATA
The DNA here is from genome assembly GCA_022559845.1 of Amorphophallus konjac. Classification (NCBI taxonomy): domain Eukaryota; kingdom Viridiplantae; phylum Streptophyta; class Magnoliopsida; order Alismatales; family Araceae; genus Amorphophallus; species Amorphophallus konjac. The sequence continues at coordinate 357,489,362 of CM040121.1, forward strand.
GTACCACCTAGATTAAAGAACGACCCCTTACAAGGGCATCATTTAAACCTATGTTTCTAGAAGGTTGAGACATGAACAACCCATTTTAGCTGACTAACACCCTACCCACTCAGCAGGACCCGCAAGGTATTAAACTAATGTCTTACGATTCCCTATAACTAATCCCCTCCATAGCACTGACAGAGGCTACTGCCGCTATCAGTGCTGAAGGAGCGTCTTCTTCTCGAGTCTACATCCTGCTACAGCTTCTTTATTCCGAACCTCGTATCACACGTCAAAAGGTAGGTGTTCTTAAATCCTTGCCTAACTAGTACCTAAATAGGTTAACTTATGCATGCTTAGAGTTAGATTAACTCATCGTCTATGCTATATATATATATATATATATATATTACCTGGCTTTATTGTGATCAAGAAATAATACCATGCTATACATATTTATAATAGTTTGTTACACCTGTCGCATATGATTCTATACATACTGTTACCATGATCTTTATGAGATTAAACTTAGTTTGTTAGCATGATTTCATGAGTTTTTGAACATATTTTATCACACTAGTTTTACAGTCTCAATAACCATGTCTTAAACTTTAATATATAGCCTCTGTTACACAGAATACGTTCATGTTTTAAAAGCCGGAGGGTCCCAGCTCTCTTGTAAATAGCGCCCCTGACCAGGGCGCCAATTACAAAATTGAAGACTCCGCGAGGAGTCGTCAATTAAATGAAGACACCTCACATGTCGTCATTTCAATTTTCGTAATTTCCTGTAATTGATAATTCAACACATTCAAAAAGCCATAACTATCGAACTAAAGCACGAAATTTTCACATGAACATGTTTCTGGAATCCTGACATTTTCTTTGAATTGAGTCTGAATAAAGCGCGCTCGGCTATATAGTTGATGCATGTTGGCTATATCATTCATAGCTAGAATGTTGCGGAAGGTCGGAGTGGCATTAGAAATAAGCAGCTTGACCTTCTCTTCCTCCGGAATGTGGCCGGGCACTCTGGCGGCCATTTGCCTCCATCTATCTGCGTAAGTAGCGAACTCTTCATTTGGTTTCATTTTCTCGGCCACCAGATCTGTAAATGAATATTCCGGGCCGACTCTATCTTGGAACCGCTGGATGAACTTATCTTTTACTATCTTGAAACTTTCAGCATCTTCTAGTGGCAGAGAATAGAACCATTCCAGTGCGACACCATCTAGTGATCGGCAGAACAGATATGCCATGAGGCGATCGTCATATTGAAACTGCGCCGACTCGTATAAGAAGTCCCTCACATGAATAAAGGGATTGCTGTTCCCATCATACTTTCTATAGTTGGGGAGCTCGGACTGTGGAGGGAATCGGATGTTCTGGAAGCTCGGGACTGGAACGTCTGCCAAGGTTTGAGGGCCAACCCGCTTCTGAAGGAAGTCAAGTTGCTGCTGCATGGTGGCCCATTTATCAAGCAACTCCTGCTCTCGGGAGGGAGTAGGGACAGTGAAAGATGAGTTTGGAGGAACGGAAGGGTAAGTCGATGGAGGAGGCGGCCCATAGGAAGGATACTGGATCGAAGGATGACCCATATTGGTAGGAACCTGGGCTGCCCCTTGCTGATGGTACATGAAATCATTCGGGCTAACTAGAAT